>JARQOD010000006.1:162609772-162642092 GCA_033576555.1 Oophaga sylvatica | reverse complement strand
TACCAGCTAATGGAACAAAAAAACATTGGATAAATTTATATATTAGTTGTACAACCACTAATGTGGTATACATGATAACCTGTAATATATGCAACATTAACTACATCGGTTCAACGATAAGGAAGTTATCCAAACGTTTTGCTGAACACCTAGGTGAAGCACGACCGAATGCTACTAGATTATCTTCGGCGGTAGCACGACATTGTGTACAGTATCACAGGGGTAGGACTGATAATCTTGTATTAACTGGTTTATAACGGGTGAAAAATCAGGAAAGAGGAGGTGATCAATTAAAGAAGCTTAGGATGAGGGAAGCATTGTATATAATGAACTTTAACACCAGACAACCGCTAGGTATGAATAATAGAATGGATATTTCGTATATTTATTGATAATTATGCAATATAATTTATTAAACGAAATTAATATTTAAACAAAATGAAACATAATTACTAATATAATAAAATAAAATACAATGAATTATATTTGACATTTGCATATACCGTATATACTCATGTATAAGCCGACCCGTGTATAAGCCGACCCCCCTAATTTTGCCACAAAAAACTGGGAAAACTTATTGACTCGCGTATAAGCCTAGGGTGAAAAATGATTATGCCCCCATATGATGCTCCACAGATTATGCCCCCATATGCTCCACAGATTATGCCCAATATGCTCCATAGATTATGCCCCCATATGCTCCAGATTATGCCCCCATATATTCCACAGATTATGCCCCCGTATGATCCACAGATTATGCCCCCATATGCTCCAGATTATGTCCCATATGCTCCAGATTATGCCCCATATGTTCCACAGATTATGCCCACATATGCTCCATATTATGCCCCCATATGTTCCACAGATTATGCCCCCATATGCTCCATATAATGCCCCCATATGCTCCATATTATGCCCCATATGCTCCATATTATGCCCCATATGCTCCTTATTATGCCCCATATGCTCCATATTATGCCCCCATATGCTCCATATTATGCCCCCATATGCTCCAGATTATGCCCCATATGTTCCACAGCTTATGCCCCCATATGCTCCAGATTATGCCCCATATGTTCCACAGCTTATGCCCCCATATGCTCCATATTATGCCCCCATATGCTCCAGATTATGCCCCATATGTTCCACAGTTTATGCCCCATATGCTCCAGATTATGCCCCCATATGCTGCACAATTATGCCCCATAGTATTAGGCGTCATATGCTGCTGCTGCAAAAAAAATGACATACTCACCTCTCGTCGCTGGGGGCCAGGTGCCGGTGTCCTGAGCAGGCGGGGGGTGTCACCGCTTGCTCAGGACCCCGGCACCTGAGATATTTACCTGTCCCTCGGTCCACCGCAGCGCACTGCTACCTCGGTCCGACTCCTCTGTGTGTGAATGATCAGGCAGGGGGCGGGACGCGCACTAACGACGTCATCGCGCCCTCTGCCTCATCATTCACACACAGAGGAGTCGGACCGAGGGAGCAGTGCGCTGCGGTGGACCGAGGGACAGGTAAATATCGCTATTCTCACCCCTCCGCCGCGCATCCCTGCAGCCTCTCCTCTTCTCCCGGCGCTCTCCGCAGCGCTTCAGTCCTGCAGCGGTCACATGCTACCGCTCATTAGGCCGGGATCACACATGCGAGAAACACGGCTGAGTCTCGCATGTGAAATCCCAGCTCTGGCGCCGGCACTCAGGAGTGGAGCGAGCGGCTGCATATAACTACATGCAGCCGCACACTCCACTCCCGAGTGCCGGCGCCAGAGCTGGGATTTCACATGCGAGACTCAGCCATGTTTCTCGCATGTGTGATCCCGGCCTTAAAGTCATGAATATGTGCATATTCATGACTTTAATGAGCGGTGCCATGTGACCGCTGCAGGAAGGAGCCGGAGATCGTGGGAGAAGCAGGGGGCTGCAGAGACCGCGGCGACGGAGAAGTGAGTATAATCCGACACCCCCGCTCCCCCTCCCCCGCCGACTCCCGTATATGACCCGCGTATAAGCCGAGAGGGGGACTTTCAGCCCTAAAAAATGGGCTGAAGATCTCGGCTTATACATGGGTATATACGGTAAATAAAAGTTGCATAACATATATTCATGTAATGCAGGTAAGCACATTCACCGCAGAAGTATATCCATTACTATATTTTAATGATTAGATCAGCATCTAGACATCATTCAAAAACAAAGGTGAATAGTATATAAATGGCATTGATACGGTTAATAGTGTGCTTGCAAAAGCGAGTGATGCTCGCTGAATGCATTAAGGAGTTTAGTAGTATTAACCAACACACACTAAAGACTAATCATATCACAGAAGGTGGTGAGCTTTGGAATTACTGGCACTTATATTAAAAACTGGCGTCCGCGGTGAGCATGCAGCCTAGCAATTTGACAAAGCTCATCTTTTGGAGCGAAACATGTAATTGCAACATGTACCGCAACACCTACTATGCAAGCAAGCATTTTTAGCTGACAAGCGATTCAATAAAGGATTTTTTGACTTCATATGGAGCTGGATTGGATTTTATTATATGAACTTTCAAAAATTGTGCTGATGTAAAGTAGGCATATGGGAAATGTTATTTATTAACTCTTTTGTGTGAGATGACTGATGTAAGGTCATACAAATTAAAAGGTTTAAAATTGGATAATTTTCACCGAATTTCCAAACTTAAGTCTTATCTAAAATTTTACCACTAACATGAAGTACAATATGTCCCGAAAAAACATTCTCAGAATCAGTGGGATTCATTGAAGCATTCCAGAGTTATTACCACATAAAGTGACAGTGGTCAGAATTGAAAAAAGAATTGAAAAAATTGGCCTGGTCAGGAAGGTGAAAACAGGCTTCGGGGTAAAGGGGTTAAAGTGGTTTTCCCACGAGCAAAATTCATTGTAGTCATCATTTTAATCAATTGATATTTGAATAATAATGAGTTCCACAATTGGATGTGTTTCTTAACAATTTTCCTGTACTGAGATAATCTTATAAATGTGCCCTTGCTGTGTACTGTGTAATGGCCGTGTTTGACCGTGCTGGGACATGGTCTGATCATACCACAGCTCCTGGGCAGGGGAGGAAGCAAAAGAGTATACAGACATTACAGCATTGGATCACAGCTGATTCTTTCTTTGAGATAAAACATTGCTTAAAAACAATTACCGTACATACTCATGTATAAGCCGACCCGTGTATAAGCCGACCCCCCTAATTTTGCCACAAAAAACTGGGAAAACTTATTGACTCGCGTATAAGCCTAGGGTGAAAAATGATTATGCCCTCATATGCTCCATAGATCAGGTCCCTATAAACTGCACAGATTATGCCCCCGTATGATCCACAGATTATGCCCCCATATGCTCCAGATTATGCCCCCATATGCTTCAGATTATGCCCCCATATGCTGCACAGATTATGCCCCATATGCTCCAGATTATGCCCCTTTATGCTGCCCAGATTATGCCCCCGTATGATCCACAGATTATGCCCCTATATGCTCCATATTATGTCCCCATATGCTCCAGATTATGCCCCATATGTTCCACAGCTTATGCCCCCATATGCTCCATATTATGCCCCTATATGCTCCAGACTATGCCCCATATGTTCCACAGTTTATGCCCCATATGCTCCAGATTATGCCCCCATATGTGAATATTCATGACTTTAATGAGCGGTACCACGTGACCGCTGCAGGAAGGAGCCGGAGATCGTGGGAGAAGCAGGGGGGCTGAAGAGACCTCGCCGGCGGAGGGGTCAGTATGATCCGGCTCCCTCTCCCCCGTCGACCCCCGTATATGACCCGCGTATAAGCCAAGAGGGGGACTTTCAGCCCCAAAAAATGGGCTGAAAATCTCGGCTTATACACGAGTATATACGGTAGATGTTTTACCTCACAAAAAGAATCAGCTGTGATCTCATGGTGTAATGTCTGAATACTTCTTTTGCTTCCTCCGCTGCCCAGGAACTGTCGTATGATAAGACCATGTCCCTGCAGGGTCAGACACAGCCAATACACAGTACATAGAAGAGGCACATTTATAAGATTATCTCAGCATAGAAACACATTTTTAAAAGGAGCCTGTCATCAAGATTATGCTCAGTAACCTACAGTGTCAGGTTGGCGCCGTTATACTAATTAAAATAATACCTGGGTGATAAAATCCGTCTTGTGGTTGTTTTTTTTAATCAGTTTTGAGTTCGTGATATGCTCGGACTCTCCACGAGACAGATTTCATCAACTAAGGTATCATTTTAATCAGTATAACAATGCCAACCTGACAGTGTCTGTAGGTTACTCAGCACAATCCTGCTGACCGGTTTTGTTTAACACATCCAGTTGTGGAACTTATTATTATTTCAAGATCTGTTAACTAAAATGTACTTTCTTTGTGGTAAAACTCTTTTAAATGCCAGAATAAAAGCTAAGTTTTTTGTTTAGAAAATTTGACCTTCAGTCTCAGATTCATTGACTTGGCTTGTATTGATCTGACCTAGTGAATTATATACATTCATCACTTCAGTACAAACATTTCTTTCTATTGTTTGTTTTAGCCCTCACTTTCAAGCACAAGTCGTATTGTCACACATGACATTCCTGTGAGTGTCATTCCAAGAAGGCTGTGGAAAGACTTTAAAGAGCCTACAGTACCAGACTTTGATGTAAGTGTAACATGGAAAAGTGACCATATAGGGCCTGATTCTTTACGACTGGCATTTTGTATGCTAGTGTTAATGAGGGCACGATTGGAGTAAGATTCACCTAATTATTTAAGAGGTTTTCCAGCCTTAAGGTATCCTCATGAATCGTCAAAGCGCACTGCACCCTGTGATGATTCTTTGGTGCCGGGAGTTGGCCGTCATGTGATCCCAAGTATGTGATTTGCATATTTCCTACCACATTCATACATATATTTGTATTGAACGAGGCCACTACCATCTAGTTCGCTCATAATCGCATGTATGCAAATCACATTCCTGTGGTCATATGTCGACACTGGAGAATCCTCACAGCACTTAGAGCATACACTGTGAAGATTCTCAAGTCTGCAGTAACACAGACTTGTACTCCAAGGCCAGACAACTTCTTTAAAGGAAACTTGTCACCAGGTTTGCCCGATACAAGTTAAGGCCACAGCCTTTCAGGGCTGATATACAGGATTCTATAATGGTCTTCTTGGTCTGGCAACTCCCGTCTTCTTGCAATGCCGTCCTCCTGCTTGCTTTATGTGGATGAAGCATCCCTGCATTATCCACACAGTCTGCTCGGCATCCCATTGTTCAAACTTATCTAGATTCTTCTGAATCCTTTTTCTGTCTTCTCTACTGTTAGCTAGCCCTCCTAGCTTTGCATCATCTGCAATTTTGATTGATCTACCTTCTGTTCCCTTATCTATTTTTCCAATTGGATGTGCAACAGTTTGTTGCCACTCTTTGAGTATGATCACTGAGCCCATTATAAATCCACATACCATATATACTCGTGTATAAGTCAAAATTTTCAACACCTTTTTTTGTGCTGAAAATGCCCCCCACGTCATACACATGAGTCATTGTCCAGAAAGCCGGCGGGGGAAGGGGAGCAGCAGCAGGAGCCGGCGTCTGAGGTACAGTGACAACTGCAGCCGCCAGCTAACAGAAGACATCATACGCATCCTCTTCGCGCAGTCGCTGCATCTCTGTCGCCTAATCTCCGTCGCCACATCTCCATCCTGGCGCTGGCAGCTCTTCCTGTGCTGAGCTCACGTGGTACCACTCATTAAGATAATGCATATGCACGCGAATCCACTCCAATAGGCGTGGAGCGCATATTCATTATCTTAATGAGCGGTACCACGTGACCGCTCAGCACAGGAGAGCTGCCGCGCCGGGACAACAGAGATGCAGCAATGACGCACGGAGTGTGAGTAGGACGGGGGGAGCCGAGCCATGCAGGACCGGGGAGTCATGCATACAACTGGGGAATGCACACTTAGCAGGACAGGATGGGGTAGCCACACATACCAGGACAAAACGGGGGAGCTACATACCAGGACAGGACTGGGGAGCAACGCATAGCATGACAGGGATGAGGGGACAATGCATACCCGGCTTATACTCGAGTCAATAAGCTTACCCAGTTTTCCGTGGTAAAATTAGGTGCCTCTGCTTATATTCGGGTAGGCTTATACTCTAGAATATACTGTAACTATAGCTTTGTCAATCCCATACTTGGTCATTTTTTCAATAAAGATAGTATGAGATACTTTATCAAATGCTTTGCTGAAGTCGAGATACACTATATCTACCAAATTTCTCTGATCCACCCACTTATCCAAGTACTTACAAACATGCTGTTTAATAATTTGTTCAAAAATGTTTCCTGGTTTAGGAGTAAGGCTCACTGGTCTGTAATTTCCTGGCTCCATCTTATTTACTTTTTTGAAGATAGGTACAACATTTGCCCTTCTGCAATGTTCTGAGACTTTTCCTGTTCTCCTGGATTTTTCAATGAGTCTGGCTAGTGGTTCTGCAGTTTCCTCTCCTAACTCTCAGTACCCAACAATGTAGTTCACCTGGACCTGGAGAATTAACTTGATTCAAGTTAGCCAAGTGTTCCCACACCATCTCTGTTTATAGATATCACATTTCTGTTTATAGATCATGTGGATTCTTTTATTCCTTTGATACCACCGTTAAAAGATCATTTGATATTACAATTGCTTTCTTAAAGAAGACAGATGAAAAATAAGTATTTAAATGTTCAGCCTTTTCAACATCATTGACCATTTCACCCTTTCATCCTGTTACAATCCTATAGCATCTTTCACTTTTCTGTTTTGCTTTTGACATCTCCCCCAAAATCCTTTTCTAATTGCTTTTGCTCTTCCTTGCAAGCCTCACTTCATTACTGGCTTTAGCTTTTCTCACGTTTGCCCTACATTCCGTGGGAACAGCATTATATTCTTTAGCTATGCCCCCCTCATTCCATTTAATATACGTATATACTCATGTATAAGCCGACCCGTGTATAAGCCGACCCCCCTAATTTTGCCACAAAAAACTGGGAAAACTTATTGACTCGCGTATAAGCCTAGGGTGAAAAATGATTATGCCCCCATATGATGCTCCACAGATTATGCCCCCATATGCTCCACAGATTATGCCCAATATGTTCCACAATTATGCCCCCATATGCTCCAGATTATGCCCCCATATATTCCACAGATTATGCCCCCGTATGATCCACAGATTATGCCCCCATATGCTCCAGATTATGCCCCATATGTTCCACAGATTATGCCCCCATATGCTCCAGATTATGCCCCATATGTTCCACAGATTATGCCCCCATATGCTCCATATTATGCCCCCATATGTTCCACAGATTATGCCCCCATATGCTCCAGATTATGCCCCATATGTTCCACAGCTTATGCCCCCATATGCTCCATATTATGCCCCCATATGCTCCATATTATGCCCCATATGCTCCACATTATGCCCACATATGCTCCAGATTATGCCCCATATGTTCCACAGCTTATGCTCCATATTATGCCTCCATATGCTCCAGATTATGCCCCATATGTTCCACAGCTTATGCCCCCATATGCTCCATATTATGCCCCCATATGCTCCATATTATGCCCCATATGCTGCACAATTATGCCCCATATTATAGGCCTCATATGCTGCTGCTGCAAAAAAAAATGACATACTCACCTCTCGTCGCCGGGGCCAGGTGCCGGTGTCCTGAGCAGGCGGGGGGTGTCACCGCTCGCTCAGGACCCCGGCACCTGAGATATTTACCTCTCCCTCGGTCCACCACAGCGCACTGCTCCCTCGGTCTGACTCCTCTGTGTGTGATGATCTGACAGGGGGCGGGGCGCGCACTAACGACGTCATCGCGCCCTCTGCCTGATCATTCACACACAGAGGAGTCGGACCGAGGGAGCAGTGCGCTGCGGTGGACCGAGGGAGAGGTAAATATCACTATACTCACCCCTCCACCGCGCGTCCCTGCAGCCTCTCCTCTTCTCCCGGCGCTCTCCGCAGCGCTTCAGTCCTGCAGCGGTCACGTGCTACCGCTCATTAAAGTCATGAATATGTGCATATTCATGACTTTAATGAGCGGTGCCATGTGACAGCTGCAGGAAGGAGCCGGAGATCGTGGGAGAAGCAGGGGGGCTGCAGAGACCGCACCAGCGGAGGGGTGAGTATGATCCGACACCCCCGCTCACCCTCCCCCGCCGACCCCCGTATATGACCCGCGTATAAGCCGAGAGGGGGACTTTCAGCCCTAAAAAATGGGCTGAAAATCTCGGCTTATACATGGGTATATATGGTACCTTTATTTTTTCCTTTTTAACAAGTGTTCATGTTCAGAATTCATCCACACTGGTCTCTTTAAAAGCTTCCAATTCCTCTTTCTTTTTGGGATTGTTACTGATTGTGCAGTGAGAATTTCATTTGCCAAAATTTCCCATCCTTCTTGGACATTTCTGTTCTTCCGAACATCCAGCCATTGAACCTTTCTGAGTCAATTAAAATCTGTCTTTCTAAAGTCCAACCTTAAAGTCTGAGACCTCGCTGGTCTTCCTCCTCTTGTAATCCAAAATTTGAGGATAGCATGATCGCTGCCTCCTAAATTCCCAGCTACCTTTACTTCCTCAACCATTTCCTCCCTGTTGGTAACAATTAGGCTCTAAGATTGCACATGCTTTTGTTCTCCCTTCTACCTTGTGAAAGATAAAGTTGTCAGCGAAAGAAGATAAGAATTTTCTGGACCCATCACATTTGCCTGAGGGAGGTTCCCAACAAATATCTGGATAGTTAAAATCTCCCATGATCACTATGTCATACTGTTTTTTTTTTTTTTTTTTAAGAAAGGAGACATCTGATGTAAAAGAGTTCATTCATATATTCAGTCTGTCCAGGAGGCCTATAGTAAACACCTGCAATAGTGTCCGTTCTGTTCTTCTCTCCTTGTATTTTTACCCAAACTGTTTCTGCAGAGTTACCATTCTCTGAAGCTTGGATCTCTGTGGAGATGTATGTTTTCCTAACATACAATGCAGCAACTCTTCTCCCCTTGTTAATACTGTTTCTAATAAATAAGTTGTAGCCTTCAAGGTTTGTATTCCAAGCATGTATTTCATCCCATCAAGTTTCATTGATGTCTGACACCATATCTCTCTTCCTGTGTTAGCAGCTCCAATTTTCCTTGTTTGTTTCCCATGCTCTGTGCATCTGTATAGACACATTTTAGTTTGTGGTTGTTTTGTCTTGCTCCTCTATTTTCATTCAGATTTTTTTTGTTCTTTACTTCCGCTTATAATAGCAGAGTTCCCCAAATAATTAGCTGCATATTTATACCAACTTTATGTTGGTATATCACATAGAATCCCAATAAATTTTTTTTTATTTTTGTGGGTGTAACGTGAAAAAAACATGTGGAAAAGTTCATGGGGTATGAATACAGTTTCAAGGCACTGTAAGTGTTATTTTAGGGCAAACGTGAATGAGAAAGGGTTGTCAGAGTAATGGACAACCCCTTTATAGGGGTCAACCCCTTAAAAAGGGACAACCCCTTTACTGATTTGGGTGTTTTTTTAATTCTTTTTAGGTAAGCATATATTTGCCAGCAATAAAAATGATGAAAAGCGTTGTGGAAAGAATGAAAAACCTGAGTAATTTTATAGTAAGTGTCTTTTATTTTTCTTTCCAAATCTTGGTCACTGTCCAAATCATACAGTAAACTGGTTGTAATGAAACAGTTACTATCATGAAGTAAAACAGGATATACATTTCTTTTAGATCAAAGATTCTGAAAAAACTTTATGCCCCACTTAGAAACTTTATGTAGTTCAGTATATGTGTTTGGCAATGATCTGATCATATCTTTTCTTACTTGTACATCAGTAAGAGGTTAAGTACAACATATATAGTTACGTCTCATGCTGACTCTCTGTCTTTGATAGTGGTTCAGGAACCGAGCCTATATGTTTGCTAGCAGATGATGGCTGTGATGTTCATTCATCGTATGCTTTTAACAGCCATGCGTGTCGCAGATCTCTGCCCATGTTTGTTAATGTTAAATGTCAATGCCAATGTCTAATATTAGCATTTACAATGTGTAGTCAAGGGGGTGCCTCCATGACATTGTAATGGGATCCCCGATAGATTGCGATGATGGCCAGGGGTCTGCTGAAGAACCCCATGCCTGTCATGATGGAATTCCTGTGAATACCGGTTTCATAGGAGCTCATGATTTTTGCTATATATAGAAACGCTATACTCTTGCTGTATATAACACAAGCGATCGGATGAGAGCAGGCTCGAGTCCCCAAGATGATTAACAAATACAGCAAAAAGTTGAAAAAAAAATAAAAATATGAAAAAATAATTTTATCATTTTGTCCATAAAAGTCCAATTTTTAAAATATAAAATTAACCCCTTCATGCGGCGTCCAATTTCAGTTTTTGTGTTGCTGTATTTTCCTCTCCTACTAAGGCCATGCCTCTTTTATTTTTCTGCTCACATTGACATATTAGGGCTTGTTTATTGCAGGATGAGTTGTACCACATAGTGTACTGGAAAACAGAAAAAAATCCAAATGCAGTGAAATTGTGAAAAAAAACTCAATTCTGACTTTGTTTTTTGGCAATTTTGTTTTTACGGTATACGTATTGTGGTAAAAATGACCATGCTATATGATTCTTCTCATCAATACGATTATGGAGATACGAGTACTAAGCATATTCAGTTTCTTTATTTTGTTTGTAGTGGTGAAAACAAAATCAGAAGTTTTGAAAAAAAAAATGTTGGGTTGTGTCACCATTTTCCGAGACCCGTAACATATTTATTGGAGTCCTGATGGCTTATTTTTTATGGGGCGAGACTAGGTTTTTATTAGTACAAATTTTGAACAGATGTGACGTTATGATCCCTTGACTTTATGGAATTCCGGCGACCAACAAAATTTAATTTGGTGTTCTTTATTTTTTCTGTTTACAGTGTTTGATGGGTTAATTGTTTTTATATTTTGATAGATCAGACTTTTCTGAAGAGGCTATACCACATATGTATGTTTTCCGATTCCCCATAACAGCTCCACGGAGATAGGATCCGCCTCTAAGGGCAGGAAACTCTACAGCTTTAAAAGGTGGAGCCCTCCAGTACGCTTCAGTGGTTTCCTGTTCTTGAAGGAGACCCTACAGCTCCCCGATGTTGCCAGGATGGGAAGTCGTCTTACCTGGGGCCGAGTTCAGGGCATCACGGACATGGGTCCGGCATCCAGAGGTCCTTGACAGCAGTGAGTGCAGGAACACAAAAGGACATCTCTCTCCGGAACACGGCCTGTCTGAGCGCATAGCATCCCTGGGAGCTGGTAGAGAGAGTGACGTCAGTTCCAGGTGCATGGCTTGGAATGGCGTGGTGCATCCCCAGATCCCACCAGCCGGAGCGTTTGACTTCACTTCCTGGTGGCGCAGTGCATCTCTGGGAGCTGGCATACTGGATGAACGAAGCTGGGCATCTGATGGAATTACGGGGACACATCCTAGTGTGGCTCTGCGTCACAAGGAGTAGCATGACCCAGAGTGGAGGGGGGGCTGGGCAGGATGCATCACTAGCCTT
Source organism: Oophaga sylvatica (assembly GCA_033576555.1). NCBI lineage: Eukaryota > Metazoa > Chordata > Amphibia > Anura > Dendrobatidae > Oophaga > Oophaga sylvatica. Next base: position 162,630,457 of record JARQOD010000006.1, on the reverse strand, counting down.
CCCTTGTTTCGATCAGGCGTGGACCCGGAAAGGTGATGGAGGGTAACAACCTCCCCTTACATGAAGACTGTGCTGCAAGAGGGTTCCAGATGGAAGACGATGGCCAGCCTTGAGAAGTTACCGAAGCTTACCCTCTGACCTCAGTAGTTTTTGTCAGGTGGGGTGAGTCAGGGTTGATCCATGGGTAAATTATCCTAATTGCCTGTAATTTTTATCTATATGTTTAATAGGACAGTCCTAGGAAAGCAAAATCAAAGACAAAGCTCAGGGAGTGTGCATTATGCAAATGCATATTACCGTCCGGTTACATTAAAAAGCTTTGTATAGAGTGCGTTGAAAGAACCCTAGCAGATGAATCCCCTTCCCTCATGGAAAATATTAAAACCATGACCAGGGTGGAAATAAAAAATCTTTAAAAGGGATTAAAGCCAGTACCTCATCAAGAGAGATCAGGGTAAACTGTTGTGAATGTGCTAGAAATGAATTCTGAGCAGAGGCTCCCTCTGGTGGTTACAAGCAGTACTGAACTATCCAATGAAGATTGTGAGGATTGGCGATCAGGTGTTACTGACTGGTCTTATATAAGGGAGGTTCCCTCCCATCAGGGTTGCCGGTGATCAATTGTTCTGGTCTCATCTTTGATTCCTGTTCACTTTGTAGCTTGCTGTTTCGTGCCTGCATCTTCTGCTAACAGATAAGACATTTTCTTCTTTTAGTTTTTTGTGCTTGCTTTTTGCATTTTGTCCTGCACTTCTGTGGGGGTCTGCCGGGTCCCCTCCAGGGCTTGTGCTCCTCTCAGTTTAGTTCAGCCACTGTTGTTTGTTCATTTGCCTTTTCCAGTTTTTTCAGTGGCTGCTGTTTAGTTTTTGTTACACCAGAGAACTAATTTAGGTGGTAGAGGTCGTGTGATCTCAGGTGTTTTTGTAATTAGTAGAGTTGGTACTTTTCAGTGTTTTTTGGGATTGCAGTAAGTGTCCTTCCTATCCTTTTCTATTTAGGAAGTTTGGGCCCCAACGTTTGCTCATACTATTTTCTGTCTGTGTTTGTATTTCCTCTAGTCTAACCGCCATTATATGTTTGGGGGCTTTCTATGTTCTTTGGGGGTCTGCTCCGGGGCAGATAGTTTTCCTCTTTCTGTCTTTAGGTGTAGTTAGCTTCTCAGGCTGTGACGAGGCGTCTAGGACCAACGTAGGTACGCTCCACGGCTGCCTTTAGTTGTGGTGGTTAGTCAGGGTACTGCAATCCCATAGATTCCAACCTCTCTGGTGTATTTCCTTTTTTGCCTGCTCTCCTCAGCTACCAAATCATAACAGTATCACCGGCCAAAACTGAAAATTATATGGTACTCACAGAAGGGAAAAATATTGTGGAAAGAAAAAAGTTGTCAGAGTTGTCAGAGATTTTTTTTTTTCCCTCTGTATCTCTGAGTGCTGAGGAGGATTTTTTTTTTCTCTCAATGGAGCTTGCACAGTTGTCTGGCCGTGTGGATCAGCTTGCCACTGAGGTTCGGAGTATTGCTACCTATCTTGCGAGGTTGCCTGTTGTGGACCCTAGGATTCCCATGCCAGATTTGTTTTTAGGGGATCGAGCTAAATTTCTGAATTTCAAAAATAACTGTAAGTTGTTTTTTGCCTTGAAATCTAAGTCCTCAGGGAACGCAGCACAGCAGGATCAAATTGTCATCTCTCTCCTGCGAAGCGATCCTCAGGATTGGGCTTTTTCCCTGACACCTGGGGATCCTGTTTTGAGTAATGTTGATGCATTTTTTCAGGCTCTGGGGTTATTGTACGATGAGCCTAATGTCACTGATCAAGCTGAAAAAGCCTTGTTGACATTAAATCAGGGGCTTGAGGACGCTGAGTTATACTGTCAGAGATTCCGTAGGTGGGCTGTCCTGACCAAATGGAATGACAATGCTTTGGCAGCCCTTTTTCGGAAGGGTCTGTCAGAGAATGTAAAGGATGTTATGGTGGGATTCCCTGTCCCCTCTGGTCTCAATGATTCTATGTCATTAGTGATTCAAATTGACAGACGTTTGCGTGAGCGTAGAGGTATGCGTGGAATAGTGTTGCCTTGTGAACCAGCTTCTGAACCCATGCAGTGTGATAGAGTGGCTTCTGGGGCACAGCGTCATGAGTTTCGAAAATGCAACGGGTTATGTTTCTACTGTAGTGATGCCTCTCATGCTATTTCAGTCTGCCCTAAGCGGGGAAGACGTTTTGCACGCTCAGTTGTCTTGGGTAGTGTTCAGACTAAATTTCTGTTGACTGTTACCCTGATTTGCTCCCTGTCCACATTTTCTGCTCAGGCTTTCGTTGATTCGGGAGCAGCTATTAACCTGATGGATTTTGATTTTGCTAAACGTTGTGGGTTTCCCTTGATACCCCTAGGGAAGTCTATTCCCCTACTGGGGATCGATTCTACCCCTTTGGCTGAGAATAAACCTCAGTTCTCTACTCAGGTGATAATGAGGGTTGAACCTGATCATCAGGAGAGTTACAAATTTTTGGTGCTGTATAATCTGCATGACATTATCGTACTGGGTTTCCCTTGGTTACAGTCTCATAATCCTGTTTTGGATTGGAAATCTGTGTCTGTATCAGTTGGGGCTGCCAATGTGTTAATACTAACACTCCTGTTTTTTCTGCCTCCCCCCAGGCTCAGGATGTTCATGACTTTTTGACTGATTTTTCTGATGTGTTTAGCGAAAGTAAATCTGCATCCTTGCCCCCCCATAGGAGCTATGACTGCGCTATTGAATTAGTGCCAGGTAGTAAATTCCCTAAAGGTCGCCTTTTTAACTTGTCTGTACCTGAACATGACGCTATGCGGTCTTATATCAAGGAGTCATTGGAGAAGGGTCATATCAGACCATCCTCTTCACCCTTGGGTGCCGGTTTTTTCTTTGTGGCCAAAAAGGATGGTTCATTAAGGCCGTGTATTGATTATCGTCTCTTGAACAATATCACTGTGAAATATCAATATCCGTTACCCTTGATTTCTGACCTGTTTTCCAGGGTGAAAAGTGCTACTTGGTTTACCAAGCTTGACCTCAGGGGGGCATATAACCTTATTCGCATTAAGCACGGGGATGAATGGAAGACGGCATTTAATACCCCAGAGGGGCATTTTGAGTATCTAGTGATGCCCTTTGGGCTCACTAATGCTCCTTCTGTCTTCCAGTCCTTCATGAATGACATTTTCAGGGATTTTGTGGATAAATTTCTGATTGTTTATTTGGATGATATCTTGATTTTTTCCAATGACTGGGACTTTCATGTGAAACATGTTCGGACTGTCTTCCAGATTTTGAGAGAGAATGCTCTGTATGTGAAGGGATCAAAGTGTCTTTTTGGCGTACAGAGGATCTCATTTCTGGGATTCATTTTGTCCCCATCTGTTATTGAAATGGACCCGGTCAAGGTTCAGGCCATCTGTGATTGGGTCCAACCTACTTCATTAAAGGCTCTTCAAAGATTCTTGGGTTTTGCCAATTTTTATCGTAAATTTATTGATAATTTCTCTGTTATTGTTAAACCATTGACTGATTTGACCAAAAAGGGTCTGATGTGGTGAGTTGGCCTCCTGAGGCAGTCTCTGCGTTTCAGGAACTTAAGCAGAGATTCACTTCTGCTCCTGTTCTACGGCAGCCTGATGTTTCTCTTCCATTTCAGGTGGAGGTTGATGCTTCTGAAATTGGGGCAGGTGCCATTTTGTCCCAAAGAGATCCAGAGACCTCTAAAAGTAACCCTTGTGCCTTTTTCTCTCGAAAATTTTCTCCAACTGAACGTAATTATGACGTGGATAATCGGGAGTTATTGGCCATGAAGTGGGCTTTTGAAGAGTGGAGACATTGGCTGGAGGGAGCCAAACATCAGGTGGTGGTCCTCACGGACCATAAGAATCTGGTTTATCTGGAATCTGCCAAGCGACTTAATCCTAGACAGGCCAGGTGGGCCTTGTTTTTCACACGTTTTAATTTTGTGGTTTCCTTTCTTCCTGGCACTAAGAATGTTAAGGCGGATGCCCTCTCGAGGAGTTTCCTTGCGGACTCTCCTGAGTTATCTGATCCTGCTGTTATTTTGAAAGAGGGTGTAGTTCTTTCCGCCATCTCGCCCAATTTGAAACTGGCTCTGGAAGGGTGTCAGGAGGATAAACCCGAGCGCTGCCCTATTGGGAAATTGTTTGTCCCAGACCGGTGGAAAAAGAGTGTGATGTCTGAGATTCATTGTTCCGCGTTGGCTGGTCATCCCGGAATTTTTGGTACCAGAGACTTGGTGAGTCGGTCCTATTGGTGGCCTACTTTGTCTCGTGACGTCAGGGAATTTGTGCAGTCCTGCGGGACTTGCTCTCGCTCCAAGCCTTGCTCTCGCTCTAGTGGTTTGTTGATGCCATTGCCTGTGCCCAAGAGACCATGGACCCATATCTCTATGGATTTCATTTCCGACCTCCCTGTTTCTCAGAGAACGACCGTTATCTGGGTGATTTGTGATAGGTTTTCCAAAATGATACATCTTGTGCCATTACCTAAGTTGCCTTCCTCCTCTGAATTGGTGCCTTTGTTCCTTCAGCATGTGGTTCGGTTACACGGCATTCCTGAGAACAGAGGAGTCCAGTTTGTTTCCAGATTTTGGAGGACTTTTTGTTCTAAACTTGGTGTTCAATTGTCTTTCTCCTCGGCTTTTCATCCTCAGACCAATGGACAAACTGAGAGAACAAACCAGACATTGGAGACTTATCTAAGATGCTTTGTGTCTGCTGATCAGGATGACTGGGTCTCTTTTTTGCCTTTGGCTGAGTTTGCTCTTAATAATAGGGCTAGCTCTGCCACTTTGATGTCTCCATTTTTCTGCAACTTTGGGTTTCACCCTCGATTTTCTTCAGGACAGACGGAGGCTTCTGTCTGTCCAGGTGTTGACTCTGTTGTGGAGCGTATGCAGCAGATTTTGGACCAGGTAGTGGAGAGGTTGTCCCTCTCTCAGGAGAGGGCCCAGCGGTTTGCCAAAAGGCATAGGACTGATGGTCCTCGGTTTGAAGTGGGGGACTTGGTTTGGTTGTCCTCAAGAAATATCTCTATGAGAGTTGCATCTCCTAAGTTTAAGCCTAGGTTCATTGGACCTTATAAGATCATGGAGATTCTTAATCCTGTTTCCTTTAGTTTACTTCTTCCAGGGACATTTAAGATCCATAACGTCTTCCACAAGTCCTTATTGAAGAGGTTTGTCGAGCCAGTGGTTCCTATGGCTGTGCCTCCTGACCCTGTTTTGGTTGAGGGCAATCTGGAGTATGTGGTTGAGAAAATATTGAATTCTCGTTTTTCTAGACGGAAACTCCAGTATTTGGTTAAGTGGAGAGGTTATGGTCAGGAGGACAATTCTTGGGTGTTTGCTTCGGACATCCATGCTAGGAGACTCATCCGTGCGTATCACAGAGCTCATCCTGACCAACCTGGTTGCTCAAATGAGGGTTCAGTGACCCCTCCTCAAGGGGTGGTACTGTTGTGTATGTGCTAGAAATGAATTCTGAGCAGAGGCTCCCTCTGGTGGTTACAAGCAGTACTGAACTATCCAATGAAGATTGTGAGGATTGGCGATCAGGTGTTACTGACTGGTCTTATATAAGGGAGGTTCCCTCCCATCAGGGTTGCCGGTGATCAATTGTTCTGGTCTCATCTTTGATTCCTGTTCACTTTGTAGCTTGCTGTTTCGTGCCTGCATCTTCTGCTAACAGATAAGACATTTTCTTCTTTTAGTTTTTTGTGCTTGCTTTTTGCATTTTGTCCTGCACTTCTGTGGGGGTCTGCCGGGTCCCCTCCAGGGGCTTGTGCTCCTCTCAGTTTAGTTCAGCCACTGTTGTTTGTTCATTTGCCTTTTCCAGTTTTTTCAGTGGCTGCTGTTTAGTTTTTGTTACACCAGAGAACTAATTTAGGTGGTAGAGGTCGTGTGATCTCAGGTGTTTTTGTAATTAGTAGAGTTGTTACTTTTCAGTGTTTTTTGGGATTGCAGTAAGTGTCCTTCCTATCCTTTTCTATTTAAGAAGTTTGGGCCCCAACGTTTGCTCATACTATTTTCTGTCTGTGTTTGTATTTCCTCTAGTCTAACCGCCATTATATGTTTGGGGGCTTTCTATGTTCTTTGGGGATCTGCTCCGGGGCAGATAGTTTTCCTCTTTCTGTCTTTAGGTGTAGTTAGCTTCTCAGGCTGTGATGAGGCATCTAGGACCAACGTAGGTACGCTCCACGGCTGCCTTTAGTTGTGGTGGTTAGTCAGGGTACTGCAATCCCATAGATTCCAACCTCTCTGGTGTATTTCCTTTTTTGCCTGCTCTCCTCAGCTACCAAATCATAACAGTAAATTCTAGTTCAGAGGAAGAAATAGATGATAGAGAGCTAGGTGGTTACTTTTCAGATGCCTCATCGTCATCATCCTCTTCCAGCAGCTGCGGAAACCAATCTTGTTTTCCAGGAGAGGATATGAGCAAATTGGTGAAGGATGTTAGGACAACAATGAAGGTAAAGGAGAATAAAGATCCAAGATCCATGCAGGATCTAATGTTCGGGGGATTCGAGGTCAGGAAACATAAATGTTTCCCTATCAACAAGAACATAGCCTCAATAATTAGAAAAGAATGGAAAAGGCTAGACAGGAAATCTTTTATCCCCAGAGAAATTAACAGGAAGTATCCCTTTGGGACAGAAAATTTGGAAATCTGGGATAAAGTACCCAAAATAGACGTGGCTGTGTGCAAGGTGTCATGTAATATAGCGCTTCCGTTCGATGATGGCGGGCTTCTAAAGGACCCACCTGATAGGAAGGCAGAAAGCTTTCTGAAAAAACCTTGGGAATCCTGAGTAGCAGCTTTTAAACCCTAATAAAGCAACCTCATGTACAGCGAGATCTCTGAGCGTATGGTTTAGCCAACTAAAGACACAGAGTAGGAACAAATTCCGAAGAGATCTGTTGCATGCCAACCTTTGAAACATGTCTAAAGTAGCAGATCCTTCAGTTGACGCAATCCGATTGACAGCACATGCATGTGCCTTCTCTAAGAAGGACCCTTTGTCTTAAAAATTGGACTGGGGACTTCCACGCTAAAGGGTATGCCACACTGAACAATATCGCTAACGGGATCGCTAAAAAACGTCACTATTTAGCGATCCTGTTAGCGATGTTGTTCAGTGCGGCAGCTGCCAGCGACGAGCTTCCTGCTGTGATCTCGCTCGTCGCTGGAATCGTTCCGGACCCTATTTTCTCGTCGGCGCTCCCGCTGGGTAAGTATATATCGCTAGTGTGGCACCTTTTCTTAGCGATTTAGCGGTACTTTTGTACCGCTAAAGTCGTTAAGAAGATCGCTAACGGCGATAGCGTCGTTAACTATATCGCTAAATGTGGCCGCACTTAGCGATATAGAAACAATCCCGCTAGCGATCGCATTAGTATGCGTCGTTATCGTGATCGCTAGCGGGATTGTTTAGTGTGGCAGTACCTTAAGTCTAGGCTCTGCAGCATTCCCTTTGAGGGTGAATATTTCTTAGGGCCATTCTTTGTTGAGATTACCTTTTCATGCATCAAGAAGGAACACACAGCGGATTGTTTCAAGACAAAGGGACCCATGGTGAAAAGAGTCCAAGAACAAAGGGAACACCTCTATAGGGGACAGTTTTTTTTTATCTAGATTACCTTAATAACCTGGATGACAATGATGCCAGAGCCCAGGTAGGTGGAAGGCTGAAACAGTTTCTTCCTGCCTGGGAAAAATTTCTCTAAGCCCATGGATATTGACACAATTGTGATCTGCTGGAGTACTCCAGTTTTTGCTCTAGGCGAGCTGGAGGTTGAATTGTCTCAATGTGAGTCTACAAGAGCCAGAACAGTGCTCCCATAGACTTACATTGAAAGCTTATGACTGTTACCTCTGACAGTCAGTAAATGGCAGATTGGGACCAGAGTGGTGCAAGGAAGAGCTGAAGATGGCATCTGGTAAATATAATACTAAGGACAGGGAACTTGCATTAGTGGTACCACTCCAGCTCTGAAATAAAAAGAAAAGCATGCTGAAGTGGTGCTTTGAGTAGACAAGCCACAAAATATTTCACTTTTTAATCTAGCCCGTGCAAAGAAGAGGTGGAAGGAGTGTGATAGTATGGTCTGACGTCTCTCACCTAGTGTTATAGGAAATATTGAAATCTCTGAAGCCCCTAGCTAGTGGGGCATTCACCTCCCTCCTCCTCTCACACAGAATTGCAGTAGCAAAAAATAGCTGACAGTCTGAGTCTCCTAGAATTAAACTAGTACAATAGACATACAGAAGGAGGAAATTGGGTATAGCTGGATATGGACAACTTTAGCATGCAGGCAGTTCCTTTTTGAAGTGAAAGACTGTAACAACCCTGCCGGCATCACTGCATGGCCTCCCATCCCCCACCTGCCTTACACACCAACTTACTCACTACTTCGGGCCATGCTGTGAGTTCTGTCTTCTGCCAGCTTCATGTTGTATGCCTCATGTCTCCTGCCTGCTCTTTGCATGCTTCCTCACTGTGTGAATAGGGGGGGCGTCGCCTTGTTCTTTTAGAGTTATTGTTCACCTTCCTAAGGTGTCCCCAGCCAATTGCCAAGAGGCCTCCGGTACTTAAGGGCTTTAACTCAGTCAGTGTCTTGCTGCTGAGCTGCCAGATCCTGTCCTGTTTTCTGCCTTCTCTGTGGACTTAATACCCAGACCTGTTACTGTGCTTACATACCTTGGTCTATACCAGTGTTTTTTGCTTAGTCGGTCACTCTGTGGACAGAATACCCAGGCCTTCGTTCTTAGTACCTGTTCCTGTACCTGACCTTGTCTGTATTTTGTCCTATTTCCGTGTCCATTGTATCCTTGTCTGTAGCCTTTCCCACCTGCTGTGTGTATCCTTGTCTCTACTGTGGTATTGCTCTGCTCGCCACACCTAGCGGCTCTGCTCTGCTCGCTGCACCCAGCGGCTCTGCTCTGCTCACCACACCTGGCAGCTCTGCTCTGCTAGCCGCACCCAGCGGCTCTGCTCTGTTCGCCGCACCCAGCGGCTCTGCACTTGCTCCGCCTACCTGCGGTTATGCTCTGCACTTGCTCCACCTACCTGCTGTTCTGCTCTGCACTTGCTCCGCCTACCTGTGGTTCTGCTCTGCCTTGCTCCGCTCCTTGCGGCTCTGCCTTGTTCCACAACCTACGACTTTTCCCTTTGCTCCACAACCAGCGGCTCTGCTCTGCTTTCGCTCCACTCCCTGCAGTTCAGCTCCACCAGACTGAACAGGTTCCATATATCTCTTATTCCAGTCTGTGTTTCTGTCCTTTCTGAACCAGCCCTGTAAAATCCTGATAAAAAATATGGTGTCGATCTTGAACTTCTGCGATCATCAGGAGTGAAGATATTGCAGAAGTTGGGAATTTCAGAAAATCCTGACGTGCTGAGGACATCCCACAACCTGGCCCACGTGAGGTCATCATGGATGGTGTGTGGGTGTAACTCGGGTGCTGATAATAGATCAAGGCAAAATATGATCTGTGTTCCTGTAGAGAGATACACATCGGTGTAGGCATGAACGTCTCAAATCGAAGTGCTCTCCTTCACTAAACTGAATCATTTCTGTGATTGGTGTAGTAAGTTCTTTAATTAATCCCTTTTATTTTCTGTAATTGTATATGCTGTATTGTCTTGTCCCCTTTGTAAAATCTTTTGTATATTTTTTTTATAAACACTGCCTATTGTTTTGGATTAAATATAAAATTTAATAGTTCTGTTCCTTTTGTTCTGTAGCCTGCACCCTGAAGCCATACGCTACCGGATGCAAGCGTCCGGTCAGCCTGTATAAAATATAACTGGTGGTGTCAATAAGTAGTACTGGGGTTATTGTGGAGTTTAGTGACTGTATCGGGGGTATATACATATATTCTATGTGTTGGATTCGGAGGTGTATATACCATTTGCTGCCCTGTTAGTTTCCCGATAACCGGCCTATTTGTGGATCATCGGTCAGTCGCGTAATTGTAAAAAGTTTTGAGTCTTCCAGCTTGGACCACAAGACAGCTACAGTGATATGGTGGATGGGCTCAGGACCAACTTCAAGCAGTGGATCCAGGGACTATCAGTTACCACCTTACAGGAATTGGAGGACCTGATATTGAAAGACCAGTTCCTTCATCTCTGCCCTGTGGAGGTGCGACATTTCGTGCTGGACCGGGAGGTAAAGGACACCGCCAAGGCCGCACAGATTTGCAGATACCTATGAGGCCAACCATACACCTGAGGTGTGGAAGTCAGCCGTCACCAGCTCTAACGGAGGTAAGCCAACAACCACCTCCAGTGCCTCTGCCAGCCCGCCCACAGGGGGTCCTGCCCCATCTTCCGGCACAAGGCTTGCATCTGACTCCCGCCAGTGCTATACCTGCAACCAAACTGGTCTCACCAGCCTTACCTGCCCGCAGAGACAGAAGAACAATCCCACACCCAAGGCACCGGGCCCACTGCATCTGTTCTTTTAGTGAGTGGGGCGGTTGGGAGGGTCTGTGACAACTTGCAATCAGTTACCGTAGGTAGTACCTTCACTATGGGGCTCAAAGACACCGAAGCCGAACGAACCCTCATCCGCCTTGAGTTGGTGTCCCCAGGAGACCTTATTCCTGTGAAAACCCTGACTATCACCGGGATTGGGGGTGTTCACCGACGTTTTCCAATGGCCTGGATTTTCATAGACTTGGATGCGGGGAGGGTTAAGGGAAGTGGGAGTGTCTGAGAACCTCTCCACAAATGTTGTATTGGGAACCAATCTGGGACGGTTGGTTGCCAAATACATTTTTGACAACCCTCCCAGATCTGGTATTTCCAGTGATTCAGATGTTGATGTAATTCATGGTGATATGACTTGTGGTTCCGGAGAGCACAGCCAAGCCAAGGTGCGGGGTGATGTTGCTGAGCATCCCCTAAAAGGAGCCAGCATAAGTGCTAAGGGCGATGGGAACAGGCACGGAGACCATTAAACAGGTGGTCCCATGCAACTAACCAGTGTCACAACGAACTGTGACATGTCTGGTGGTAACTGCCCCATGATTATCACAGCTCCTGAGGCATTGGCGGAGGATAGGTAAGTGGTAACCACACGCTGTCAGGCTGATAAGAAAGAGTTTTCTTCCAGGGATAAAGCGTACATACAGGTGCTTCTCACAAAATTAGAATATCTTCAAAAAGTTAATTTATTTCAGTTCTTCAATACAAAAAAGTGAAACTCATATATGCAGTCATTACAAACAAAATGCTCTATTTCAAGTGTTTATTTCTGTTAATGCCAGGAAGAGGTAGATGGTCTTCCATGTCAACATGATGAAAGCTCATCATGACAGGAAAGCTTGTGTCCTTCCTGTATGTGGCCTACCCTACGAAGTTAAGACAGAAATACTGGTGGGTTTGCTGGCGTCAACCCGGGATAGAGGGTCTATTGAGGACTCAGAATTCAACCCGCAGCTATCCATGGACCAGAGGTCCCAGCTGCAGGAGGTTTTCCGGCCTTACCTGACCATCTTCACACGTGTACCAGTGAGGACGCAGCTAGATATGTACCAGGGAGGACGCAGCTAGATAACCACCAGGTGGACACAGGAAGTCACTCCCCAGTTTGATAACCCGCTAACCCGGTCTCCCCAAATTTGCAAAGAGACGTAAAGGTGGAGATAGATGAAATGTTGTGCTTGGGGTGATCCAAAAGTGTGTGGGCCTTACCTGTAGTCCTGGTACCGTTCTACGTGGACTACAGGAGACTAAATGCCATCACAGCTTCCAATGCATACCCAATGAGCTGCTGGATCACTTAATACTTGACCATCATGGACCTGAGTCGAGGATACTGGCAAATTCGTATGTCCAAGGCGGCACAGTATATGTCTGCCTTCATTACCCTATTTGGATTGTATGAGTCCCTTGTCATGCCCTTTGGCATGAGTAATGCACGTGCCACTTTCCAGCGATTAGTCAAAAAGCTGCTCAAGGGAATAGAAGAGGGTTTGTTGTTGCTTACTTGGAGGAAATTGCCATCTTCAGTCCCACCCGGAAGGAACACCTGGGGCACCTGGAGCAGGTGCTCATGTGGGTCCAGGGCTCTGGTTTGACTATCAAGTCAGGAAAGTGTCAGGTAGGCATGGCTGATGTGCAGCACCTCGGTCACCGAGTGAGTGGTGGAACTCTGAAGCCAGAGCCTGGGAAGAATGATGCTATCACCTCCTGGCCTATCCCCAAGACCAAGAAGTAGCTGATGTCCTTCTTAGGTATGGCAGGGTACTATAGGAAGTTTTTTTCCATCTGTAGTGCCCTTGTTAAGCATCTGACGGACCTCACGAAAAAAAGATGTTATTGCAAACAGTCAACTGGACAGCTGACTGTGAACGGTCCTTCACGGCGCTGAAGACTCTTTTCCAGTTCCCCAGTTACCGGACTTTGCCCTTCGGTTTGTAGTCCAAACTATCTCAAGTACATTTGGCTTGGTTGCTGTGCCAGGCAAACGGGGAGGGGGAAAAGCATTTGGTGATGTTCCTCAGCGGCAAGCTCTTACCTGGGAAGTGGCATACACCACTGTGAAGGAGGAGTGTCACGCTATAGTGTGAGCCCTGCAGATGCTGCAGAATCACAGCCGCGACACATGCAGCTGAGATGGCGATCAGCTGTTCAGCCAACGCAATCCAGGAAACCAGGTTCCTGCTGTAGTTTATTCGGCAAGTGCTATAGCTTGCCGAATAAGTGGGGAACTGAAGATATTCACTCAACTTTAGTCTCTGGGTAACTGAAAAATCTTGATAAATATGGACACGATCTCGAACTTCGCCATCATCAGGAATGAAGATATCGCATAAATTGGGAATTTCATGTAATCCTGAAGGACTGACGATGTAAGGTCATTGTGAGGGGGTTGTGTGAGTGTAGCTCGGGTGGTGATAAAAGATAAAAGCAAAATATGATCTGTGTATCGGTTTGTGCATCGTGCATGAATCCCGTTCACTGAACGACTCAAATCGAAGTTCTCTCCTTCGCTAAACTGAATCATCTCTGTGATCAGTGTAGTAAGTTATTTTGTTAATCCCTTTTTCTTTTCTGGAATTGTTTATGTTGTATTGTCTAGTCCCCTTTGTAAAATATTTTGTTTATTTTTTATAAACACTGCTGTTGTGAATGTGTTAGAAATGAATTCTGAGCAGAAGCTCCCTCTGGTGGTTACAAACAGTACTGAACCATTCAATGAAGATTGGCAATCAGGAGTTACAGACTGGTCTTATATAAGGGAGGTTCCCTCCCATCATGGTTGCCGGTGATCAATTGTTCTTGTCTCAACTGTGGTTCCTGGTTCACTTGGAAGCTTGCTGAGTCTTGCCTCTTCTCCTGCTCTCAGATAAGATATTTTCTGTTTTTATTTTTGTGCTTGCTTTTTGCATTGTTCTCTGCACTTCTGTGGAGGTCAGCGGGGTCCCCTCCGAGGGCTTGTGCTCCTCTCAGTTTATCTGAGCCACTGTTATTTGTTCATTTGCTTTTTCCAGTTTTTTCAGTGGCTGCGGCTTAGTTTTGTTACACCAGAGAACTAATTTAGGTGGTAGAGGTCGTGTGATCTCAGGTGTTTTTGCAATTAGTAGAGTTGGTATTTTTTAGGGTTTTTTTTGGATTGCAGTAAGTGTCCTTCCTATCCTTTTTCTTTCTAGGCAGATTGGGCCCCAACGTTTGCTCTTACTATTTTCTGTCTGTGTCTGTATTTCCTCTTGTCTAACCGCCATTACATGTTTGGGGGCTTCCTGTGTTCTTTGGGGATCTGCTCCGGGGCAGATAGCTTTCCTCTTTCTATCTTTAGGTGTAGTTAACCTCTCAGGCTGTGACGAGGCGTCAAGGACCAAGGTAGGAACGCTCCACGGCTGCCTTTAGTTGTGGTGGTTAGTCAGGGTACTGCCGTCCAGTAGATTCCAACCTCTCTGGTGTATTGCCGTTTTTTGCCTGCTCTCCTCAGCTACCAAAACATAACACACTGCATATTGTTTTGTCTTAAAAATAAAATGTATTAGTTTTGTTCCTCTCCTTCTGTTATCCGCACCCCTACGCTGCCAGAACCAGGAATCCAGTGAGCCTGTGTAAAACACGACTAGTGGTGGCAGCGAGTAGTACTGGGGTTATCGTGGAGTTTACAGTGATTGTATTGTGGGAATATACATGTATTCCATGAGTGGGAATCTGAGGTGTATACACCATACACTCACAGTTAGTTTATCGTTAAGCGGCGTATTAGTGGAAACAGCCTGCGGCCTCCTCTGTTGAGTGGAAGTCAATCGCTTAATTGTCCCCCTGCACCCACCCGCCCTTCTGCGATCTTTGAGACCCAGTCAAACGAGATCTCACACTTTGCACTGACGAGGGGTAGTACCCCGAAACAGTGTCTGGCCTGCAGATTGAGGTTTTGGTTTTGTCTCTTCAGGCGGCACTAAAGTTCTAGTCCTCTTCAAATTTGTCCGCTTCCAATTTGCAGTATGGTTATTATAAACTCCATCTTACACCTACAGTTCAAAGTTCATATAAAGTGTATGTGTTTGCTATATTTCTTGTGGCGGGCAAAAAGAGAAGTTCCTGCCCTGGTAATGTGCTGGGAGTTTCTTTATACAGGCGGAGAGCTGATGTGACCGCTCTTTTTTATTTTTTCTGAATATATGGTATATTGCCAAGTTTTAACACTAAGGCCGGGATCGCACATGTGAGTAAGTCATCCGACACTCGCATGTGAAATCCCAGCTCTGGCGCCGGCACTCGAGAGTGGTGCGCGCGGCTGCATAGAACTACATGCAGCCGCTCGCTCCACTCCCGAGTGCCGGCGCCAGAGCTGGGATTTCACATGCGAGTGTCGGACGACTTACTCGCATGTGTGATCCCGGCCTAAGGTTCGGATACGGCTTTAACCCCTTCACCCCCAAGGGTGGTTTGCACGTTATTGACCGGGCCAATTTTTACAATTCTGACCACTGTCTCTTTATGAGGTTATAACTCTGGAACGCTTCAACGGATCTTCGCGATTCTGAGACTTTTTTCTCGTGACATCTTGTACTTCACGTTCGTGGTAAAAGTTCTTCGATATAACTTGCGTTTATTTTTGAAAAAAATGCAAAAAAAATAGTTAAGAAATAACATTTCTCACATGTCTACTTTACATCAGCACAATTTTGGAACCAAAATTTTTTTTGTTAGGAAATTATAAGGGTTAAAAGTTGACCAGTGATTTCTCATTTTTAAAACAAAATTTACAAAGACATTTTTTTTAGGGACCACCTCACATTTGAAGTCTCTTTGAGGGGTCTATATGGCAGAAAATACCCAAAAGTGATACAATTCTAAAAACTGCACCCCTCAAGGTACTCAAAACCA
The DNA here is from genome assembly GCA_033576555.1 of Oophaga sylvatica. NCBI lineage: Eukaryota > Metazoa > Chordata > Amphibia > Anura > Dendrobatidae > Oophaga > Oophaga sylvatica. The sequence continues at coordinate 162,615,054 of JARQOD010000006.1, read as the reverse complement.
AATTCAAGAAGTTTATTAATCCTTCAGGTGCTTCACAGGAGCTGAAGCAATGTGGAATGAAAAAATGAATATTTAACTTTTTAGTCACAAAAAATGTTTTTTTACAAACTTTTTTTTATTTTCACAAAGGTAAAAGGAGAAAATGGACAGATAAAGTTGTTGTGCAATTTCTCCTGAGTACGCCAATACCCCATATGTTGGGGAAAACCACTGTTTGGGCACACGGCAGAGCTCGTAAGGGAAGGAGCGCCGTTTGACTTTTTCAAACCAAAATTGTCTGGAATTGAGATTGGACGCCATGTCGCGTTTGGAGAGCGTCTGATGTGCCTAAACAGTGGAAACCCCCCACAAGTGACACCATTTTGGAAACTAGACCCCCTATGGAATCTGTTGTGAGCACTTTGAACCCCCAAGTGTTTCACAAAAGTTTATAATGCCTGGGTGTGAAAAAAGAAACAATTTTCCACAAAAATGATTTTTTAGTCCCAAATTTTTGATTTTTCCCAAGGAAATTGGACCCCAAAAGTTGTTGTCCAATTTGTCCTGAGTACGCTGATACCCCATATGTGGGGGGGGGGGGACTGTTTGGGCGCACGGCAGGGCTTGGAAAGGAAGTAATAACGTTTTGGAATGCAGACGTTGATTGGGGTCATGTTCCGTTTGCAGTGCCCCAGATGAGCCTAAACAGTGGAAACCCCCCACAAGTGACCCCATTTTGGAAACAAGACCCCCTAAGGAACTTATTTAGATCTGTGGTGAGCACTTTGAACCCCCAAGTGCTTCACACAAGTTTATAATGCCCGGGCATGAAAATAAAAAATCCTATTTTTTGTCCCACAAAAATTATCTATTAGTCACCAATTTTTTATTTTCCCAAGGGTAACCAGGAGAAATTGGACCATAAAAGTTGTTGTCCAATTAGTCCTGAGTACGCTGATACCCTATATGTGGGGGGAACCACTGTTTGGGCGCACGGCAGAGCTCTAAATGGAAGGAGCACAATTTGACTTTTTCCAACCAAAATTGGCTGGAATTGAGATTGGACACCATGTTGCATTTGGAGAGCCCCTGATGTACCTAAACACTGGAAACCCCCCACAAATGACCCCATTTTGGAAACTAGACCCCCTAAGGAACTTATATAGATCCGTTTTGAGCAATTTGAACCCCCAAGTGCTTCACACAAGTTTATAACGAAGAGCCATAAAATTAAAAAATCTTTTTTTTTCCACAAAAATGATCTTTTCATCCCAATTTTTATTTTCCCAAAGGTAACGGGTGAAATTGGACCTCAAAAGTTGTTGTCCAATTTGTCCTGAGTACGCTGATACCCCATATGTGGTGGTAAACCACTGTTTGTGTGCATGGCAGAGCTTGGAAGGAAAGGAGCGCCATTTGACTTTTTCAATGCAGAATTGGCTGGACGCCATGTCGTGTTTGGAGAGCTCCTGATCTGCCTAAACAGTGGAAACCCCCGACAAATGACACCATTTTGGAAACTTGACCCCCTCAAGGAACTTATCTAGATGTGTGGTGAGAACTCTGAACCCCCAGGTGTTTCACTAAAGTTTATAACGCCTGATCATGAAAATAAAAAAATCATATTTTTTCCACAAACATGATCTTTTATTTCCCAACTTTTTATTTTCCCAAGGTAACAGGAGAAACTGGACCCCAAAATTTGTTGTCCAATTTGTCCTGAGTACGCTGATACCCAATATGTGGGAGAAAACTACTGTATGGGCACTTTGAACCCCGAAGTGCTTCACAGAAGTTTATGACATACAGCCGTAAAAATAAATCTTTTTTTTTTTTTTACAAAAATGATTTTTTCGCCCCCAATATTTTATTTTCACAAGGGTACCAGGAGAAATTGGACCCCAAAAGTTGTTGTCCAATTTGTCCTGAGTACGCTGATACCCGAATTGTGGGAGAAAACTACTGTATGGACACACGTCGGGGCTCGGAAGGGAAGTAGTGACGTTTTGGATTACAGACTTTGATGGAATGATCTGCGGGCATCATGTCGCATTTGGAGAGCCCCTGATGTGCCTAAACAGTGGAAACCCCCCACAAGTGACCCCATTTTGTAAAATAGACCCCACAAGGAACTTATCTAGATGTGTGGTGAGCGCTATGAACACCCAAGTGCTTCACAGAAGTTTATAACATACTGCCGTAAAAACAAAAAAATCATTTTTTTTTTAGAAAAATTATATTTTTGCCCCCAATTTTTTATTTTCCCAAGGGTAACAGAAGAGATTGGACCCCAAGAGTTATTGTACAATTTTTCTTGACTACGCTGATACCCCATATGTGGGGGTAAATTACTGTTTGGGCGCATGGCAGAGCTCAGAAGGGAAGGAGCACCGTTTGACCTTTTCAACGCAGAATTGGCTGGAATTGAGATCAGACGCCATGTCACATTTGGAGAGCCCCTGATGTGCCTAAACAGCGGAAACCCCCCATGTTATGAATGTGCTAGAGATGGTTTCTGAGCAGAGGCTCCCTCTGTTGGTTACAGACAGTACTGAACCTTTCAGCGAGGAATGGCAATCTGGGATCTCTGACTGGTTTGATATATGGGAAGTTCCCTCCCATGATGGTTGCCGGTGATGAATTGTTCTTGTCTCAATTGTGGTTCCTGGTTCATTTGAAAGTTTGCCGTGTCTTGCCTACATCTACTGCTATCAGATAAGATATTTTCTGCTTTTATTTTTGTGCTTGCTTTTTGCATTGTTCCCTGCACTTCTGTGGAGGTCAGCCAGGTCCCCTTCGGGGGGCTTTGTTGTGAATGGTTTGAGATGAGTTCTGAGCAGAGGCTCCCTCTGGTGGTTACAAGCGGTACTAGTGAGGATTGTGAGGACTGGGAATCAGGTGTTACTGATTGGTCTTATATAAGGGAGTCATTTTCCCATCAGGGTTGCCGGTGAACAATTGTTCTGGTCTGAATCCTTCTTTCCAGTTTCCCTTGTAGCCTGCTGTGTCGTGTCTGCATCTCCTGCTATCAGATAAGACAATTTCTTTTTGTGTTTTTGCTATATTTTTGCATTTTTACCTGCACTCCTCAGCTACCGTAACATAACAGTATCACCGGCCATAAAAATTGTATGGTACTCACAGAAGGGAAAAAATATTTTGAAGGAAGAAAAGTTGTCAGAGATATTTTTCTGTTTGTTGCATTTTTTTTTTTTTTCCCTCTGTATCTCTGGGTGCTGGGGAGGATCTTTTCTCCCAATGGAGTTTGCACAGTTGTCTGGCCGTGTGGATCAGCTTGCCACTGAGGTTCAGAGTATTGCTGCATATCTTGCTAGGTTGCCTGTTGTGGAACCTAGGATCCCCATGCCAGATTTGTTTTTAGGGGATCGAGCTAAGTTTCAGAATTTCAAAAATAATTGTAAATTGTTTCTTGCCTTAAAATCTAAGTCCTCAGGAAACGCAGCGCAGCAGGTTCAAATTATCATCTCTCTCCTGCGCGGCGATCCTCAGGATTGGGCTTTTTCCCTGATACCTGGGGATCCTGTTTTGAGTGATGTTGATGCATTTTTTCAGGCTTTGGGGTTATTGTACGATGAGCCTAATGTCACTGATCAAGCTGAAAAAGCCTTGTTGGCATTAAATCAGGGGCTTGATGACGCTGAGTTATACTGTCAGAGATTCCGTAGGTGGGCAGTCCTGACCAAATGGAATGACGACGCTTTGGCGGCCCTTTTCCGGAAGGGTCTGTCGGATAATGTAAAGGATGTTATGGTGGGATTCCCTGTCCCCTCTGGTCTCAATGATTCTATGTCATTAGCGATTCAAATTGACAGACGTTTGCGTGAGCGGAGAAGTATGCGTGGAGTGGTGTTGCCTTGTGAGCCAGCTGCTGAGCCCATGCAGTGTGATGGAGTGGTGTCTGGGGCACAGCGTCATGATTTTCGAAAGCGCAATGGGTTATGTTTCTACTGTGGTGATGCCTCTCATGCTATTTCAGTCTGCCCTAAGCGGGGAAGACATTTTGCACGCTCAGTTGTCTTGGGTAGTGTTCAGACTAAGTTTTTATTAACTGTCACTCTGATATGCTCTCTGTCCTCATTTTCTGCTCAGGCTTTCGTTGATTCTGGAGCAGCTATTAACCTGATGGATTATGACTTTGCTAAACGTTGTGGGTTTCCCTTGATACCCCTACAGAAGTCTATTCCTTTACTAGGGATCGATTCTACCCCTTTGGCTGAGAATAAACCCCAGTTTTCTACTCAGGTGATAATGAGGGTTGAACCTGATCACCAGGAGTGCTGCAAATTTTTGGTTCTATATAATCTGCATGACATTATAGTGCTGGGTTTCCCTTGGTTACAGTCTCATAATCCTGTTTTGGATTGGAAATCTGTGTCTGTAACCAGTTGGGGCTGCCAATGTGTTAATACCAACACTCCTGTTTTTTCTGCCTCCCCCCAGGCTGAGGATGTTCCTGACTTTTTGTTTGATTTTTCTGATGTGTTTAGCGAAAGTAAATCTGCATCCTTACCTCCCCATAGGAGCTATGACTGCGCTATTGAATTAGTGCCAGGTAGTAAATTCCCTAAAGGTCGCCTTTTTAACTTGTCTGTACCTGAACATGACGCTATGCGGTCTTATATCAAGGAATCATTGGAGAAGGGTCATATCAGACCATCCTCTTCACCCTTAGGTGCCGGTTTTTTCTTTGTGGCCAAAAAAGATGGTTCATTAAGGCCGTGTATTGATTATCGTCTCTTGAACAATATTACTGTGAAATATCAATACCCGTTACCGTTGATTTCTGACCTGTTTTCCAGGGTGAAAAACGCTACTTGGTTTACCAAGCTTGACCTCAGGGGGGCGTATAACCTTATTCGCATTAAGCACGGGGATGAATGGAAGACGGCATTTAACACCCCTGAAGGGCATTTTGAGTACCTTGTGATGCCCTTTGGGCTCACTAATGCTCCTTCCGTCTTCCAGTCCTTCATGAATGACATTTTCAGGGATTTTGTGGACAAGTTTCTGATTGTTTATTTGGATGATATCTTGATTTTTTCTAATGACTGGGACTCTCATGTGAAACATGTTCGAACTGTATTCCAGATTTTGAGAGAGAATGCTCTGTATGTGAAGGGATCAAAGTGTCTTTTTGGCGTACAGAGGATCTCATTTCTGGGATTCATTTTGTCCCCATCTGTTATTGAAATGGACCCGGTCAAGGTTCAGGCCATCTGTGATTGGGTCCAACCTACTTCATTAAAGGCTCTTCAGAGATTTTTGGGTTTTGCCAATTTTTA
>JARQOD010000006.1:162533174-162609672 GCA_033576555.1 Oophaga sylvatica | reverse complement strand
TTCTATCTTCAGTATCTTCAACATGTCCCACGAAAGGTAAATCTGGTCAGTCCACTCGTGTTGTGCCTCATGTACTAGTCATCATCAACATATAATAACATACATCTAAATAAGATAAAAAAATATGTTAAAATGATAAAAACAATGCAGACACCAGTGTGTCCATCAGTAGGCAGCAGATGGAGATCACAAGTATGGGGCGAAAGATAAGTTCTCATTTAGGCCTCTTGGGTGTATGGTTCTAAGAGTCCAAATCCATCTGGATTCAAGTTGTCCCAGTCTTTTAGTCAAATTTCCGCCTCTGATGTTAATGCTAAGCATGTCAATACCCCGCACTCTAAGTAGGGTGCTATCACATCTATGGAATTCAAAAAAGTGACGCGGAATAGTCTTCAGGGTGGATGTGTCCGTGCAGGAAGAGGCCGCCTGAATCCCCAATATATGTTCGCGAACACGGACCTTCATCTGTCTGGTAGTCATGCCTACATATATGAGACCACATGGACATGTGGCATGATATATCACATATCGCGATGTACACGTTATTTTCGATTTAATTTTATATTCCCTCTTCCCATCTGAATCAGAGAAGGTTGTACATCGTTCGATATTGGGGCAGGCGACACACCTCCCGCACGGAACACATCCACCTACTGCGGGCATCATATCCAAAAAAGTGCGTGTAGTTGGATTGGGGTAATGGCTCTTAACCAAAATATCACGTAAATTACGTGCTCTACGGAATGCCATCATGGGACGTTCAGGCAGGAATTTGCTAATAACTGGGTCTACCCTCAGTATAGGCCATGCCTTCTCAAGCACCAATCGCATGCGATTATGTTGTGAGTTATATGTTGTCACAAACCTAGACACATCCCTATTAGCTGATGCACGGGTACCATGTAGAAGATTGTTCCGATCAGAGTATTTGGCACGATGGTATGCCTTCTTCAGAGTACGTTTAGAGTAACCACGGGCCAAAAAGCGAACCTTCAACTCATCAGCTTGAATCTTAAAGTCATCATCTGTGGAGCAGATCCTCCGTAAGGGGAGAAATTGCCCCACAGGGATGGCCCTGATCATATGTTGTGGATGATATGAGGATGCGTGTAACAATGCATTGGTAGCAGTTTTTTTGCGGAAAATATCCGTCTGGATTATTCCAGTTCAAAGAACCCACTATAGCCACACTTTATTTACTACCTAAGATTCATAAGGACATCGAGTCGCCGCCCGGCAGACCTATCGTGTCTGGGAGAGGGAATTATCTCGAAAACATCAATCAATGAAGCTACTCAATACCACAGGAGCTGAAGCAACGTAGAAGGAAAAATGAACATTTAACTTTTTAGTTACAAACATTTTTTATTTTCACAAGGGTAAAAGGAGAAAATGGACAGATAAAATTGTTGTACAATTTCTCCTGAGTATGCCAATACCCCATATGTGGGGAAAACCACTGTTTGGGCGCACGGCAGAGCTCGTAAGGGAAGGAGTGCTATTTGACTTTTTCAAACCAAAATTGGCTGGAATTGAGATTGGACGCCATGTCGCCTTGGGAGAGCCCCTGATGCACCTAAACAGTGGAAACCCCCCACAAGTGATACCATTTTGGAAACTAGACCCCCTTTGGAACTTATCTAGATCTGTTGTGAGCACTTTGAACCCCCAAGTGTTACACTAAAGTTTATAAGGCCTGAGTGTGAAAAAAAAAAACAATTTTCCACAAAAATGATTTTTTAGTCCCCAATTTTTTATTTTTCCCAAGATTATTGGACCCCAAATGTTGTTGTCCAAATTGTCCTGAGTACGCTGATTCCCCATATGTGGGGGTTGGAAGCTGATTGGGCGCTCAGCAGGGCTTGGAAAGGAAGTAATAACATTTTGGAATGCAGACTTTGATGGGTGTCATATTCCGTTTGCAGTGCCCAAGATGTGCCTAAACAGTGGAAACCCCCCACAAGTGACTCCATTTTGGAAACTAGACCCCCTAAGGAACTTACCTAGATCTTTGGTGAGCACTTTGAACCCCCAAGTGCTTCACACAAGTTTATAATGCCCGGGCATGAAAATAAAAAATCCTATTTTTTTCCCACAAAAAATTATCTTTTAGTCACCTTTTTTTTATTTTTCCAAGGGTAACAAAAGCAATAGGACCATAAAAGTTGTTGTCCAATTTGTCCTGAGTAAGCTGATATATGTGGGGGGAACCACTGTTTAAGCGCACGGCAGAGCTCGGAATGAAAGGAGCGCCATTTGACTTTTTCCAACCAAAATTGGCTGGAATTGAGATTGGACGCCATGTTGCATTTGGATAGCCCCTGATGTGCTTAAACAGTGGAAACCCCTCACAAGTGACCCCATTTTGGAAACTAGACCCCCTAAGGAACTTTTCTAGATCTTTGGTGAGCACTGTGAACACCCAAGTGCTTCACACAAGTTTATAACGTAGAGCGGTAAAATTAAAAAATCATATTTTTTCCACAAAAATGATTCTTTTCACCCCAATTTTTATTTTCCCAAGGGTAACAAGGCCCCAAAAGTTATTGTGCAATTTGTCCTGAGTACGCTGATACCCCATATGTGGGGGTAAACCACTGTTTGGGTGCATGGCAGAGCTTGGAAGGGAAGGAGCGCCGTTTTACTGTTTAAAAGCAGAGTTGTCTGGACGCCATGTCGTGATTGGAGAGCCCCTGATGTGCCTACACAGTGGAAACCCCCCACAGATGACACCATTTTGGAACCTAAACCCCTCAAGGAACTTATCTAGATGTGTGGTGAGAACTTTGAACCCCTGGTGTTTCACTAAAGTTTATAACACCCGAGCATGAAAATAAAAAAAATCATAATTTTTCCACAAACATGATCTTTTAGTCCCCAACTAATTATTTTCCCCAAGGATAACAGGAGAAATTGGACCCCAAAATATGTCCAATTTGTCCTGAGTACGCTGATACCCTATATGTGGGAGAAAACTACTGTATGGGCACACGTCGAGGCTCGGAAGGGAAGTAGTGACGTTTTGGATTGCAGACTTTGATGGAATGGTCTGCGGGCGTCATGTCGCATTTGGAGAGGCCCTGATGCGCCTAAACAGTGGAAACCCACCACAAGTGACCCCATTTTGGAAAATAGACCCCCCATGAACTTATCTAGATGTGTGGGGAGAACTTTGAACCCCCAAGTGCTTCACAGAGGTTTATAACGTAGTTTCATAAAAATAAAAAATCATAATTTTTTACCACAAAAATGATATTTTCGCCCCCAATTTTTTATTTTCCCAAGGGTAACAGGAGAAATTGGACCCCAAAAGTTGTTGTCTAATTTGTCCCGAGTATGCTGATACCCCATATCTGGGAGAAAACTACTGCATGGGCACACGTCAGGGCTCGGAAGGGAAGTAGTAACGTTTTGGATTGCAGACTTTGATGGAATGGTTTGCTGGTGTCATGTCGCTTTTGGAGAGCCCCTGATGTGCCTAAACATTGTAAACTCACCACAAATGACCCCATTTTGAAAACTAGACCACCAAAGGAACTTATCTAGATGTTTTGGGAGAACTTTGAACCCCGAAGTGCTTCACAGAAGTTTATAACGTGGAGCCATAAAAATAAAAAATCATAATTTTTTTCCTCTAAAATGATATTTTCGCCCCCAATTTTTTATTTTCCCAAGGGTAACAGAAGAAATTAGACCCCAAGAGTTATTTTGCAATTTGTCCTGATTACCTGATACCATATATGTGGGGGTAAACTACTGTTTGGGCTCATGGCAGAGCTCAGAAGGGAAGGAGCACCGCTTGACTTTTTTCAACGCAGAATTGGCTGGAATTGAGATCAGACGCCATGTCACATTTGGAGAGCCCCTGATGTGCCTAAACAGTGGAAACCCCCCAATTCTAACTCCAACCCTAACCCCAACACACCCCTAAACCTAATCCCAACCCTAATCATAACCCTAACCACAAACCTAACCCTAACACACCCCTAATCCCAAACCCAACCCTAACTCTAGCCCCAACCCTAACCCTAACTTTAGCCCCAACCCTAACCCTAATGGGAATATGGAAAAAAATACATTTTTTTAATTTTATTATTTTTCCCTAACTAAGAGGGTGATAAAAGGGGTTTGATTTACTATTTATATCGGGTTTTTATGATTGGCAGCTGTCACACGCTAAAAGACGCTTTTATTGCAAAAAATAGTTTTTGCATCACCACATTTTGAGAGCTATAATTTTTGCATATTTTGGCCCACAGAGTCATGTGAGGTCTTATTTTTTGCGGGACGAGTTGACGTTTTTTATTGGTACCATTTTTGGGCACGTGACAATTTTTGATCGCTTTTTATTACAATTTTTGGGAGATTAGAATGCACAAAAATCATCAATTCATGAATTTCTTTTGGGGGGGCGTTTATACCGTTCCGCGTGTGGTAAAATTGATAAAGCAGTTTTATTCTTCGGGTCAGTACGATTACAGCGATACCTCATTTGTATAATTTTTTTTATGTTTTGGTGCTTTTATACAATAAAAACAATTTTATATAAAAAAGTTATTTTTGCATCGCTTTATTCTGCGAGCTATAACTTTTTTTTTTCGCTGATGACGCTCTATGGCGGGTTTTTTTTTGCGGGATGATAAAGCATGTTTTTTTTTTTTGTTTTTTTTAAAGGGTTCACTAAAGCGGTTAACTAGTGGGACAGTTTTATAGGGCGGGTTGTTACAGACGCGGCGATACCAAATGTGTACTTTTATTGTTTTTTTTTTTTATTTACATGAAGAAATGAATTTATTGGGAACATTTTTTTTTCTTTATTTGGGAATTTTTTTTTTACATGTGTGATTTTTATTTTTTTTAACTTTTTTACTTTGTCCCAGGGTGGGACATTACAGTATAGGGTCAGATCGCTGGTGTGACAGTGTGCACAGCACATAGTGCCGTGTGTCAGCTGTGATAATCAGCTGACACCCTGCCGCGATAGGCCGCGCTCCCCCCGGGAGCGCGTCCGATCGCTTGCGACGTACTATCCCGTCCCTGGTCATACGGGCCCAGGTACCATGGACGGGATAGTACTTCGGATGGCAGAAAGGGGTTAAGGTCTTCTTGACAACTGTGAAAAACAGAAACTCTTCTTCCTGTTAATAAGAGATTCTGTCCTTGTAGCCTTCATCTCAATAATTCTGCCTGCCTCTTTGACACTTTAAAATCTGTGACCAAGTCACTCAGTTCAGCTTGACTGATCAGATGTGGATTAGATGTAGAAGGCTCAAAGTCTGGGTCTGCAGCAGTTTCATTTTCCACTGACATTGTTAGTTCATCTTCGTCGCCCTCCATTGTCCATACTTTGGGAGGCTTTGGAACACGAAGACTTTCATCGTGTGGCACTGGTCTTGTGGTTGAAGGAAGATTAGGATATTCTATTGATTTCTTATTTTTTTGCTGAATATCCTGTTACATTTGTAAGGCAGAAGTAGCAATCTGTTACATGATCTCTCTGCTCTCTCCATATTGTTGGGACAGCGAAATGCATTGAAGGTCGTGATCCATTCAGCCATGCTCTAAGTATGTCAGTATTGTCTTTTGATTCCTCCCCTGCCCAGGAGATGTGGTATGCTCCGTACACGGTTAGCCGAATGATTCACTGCGCCTGCGTGGAATTTGCATAATAAGTGCTTGCATATGTGTAGATCAGCGATTTATGTTATTTCAGTGGAAAATTCTGAATATACTTTTTCAGAAAAAGTTCATATATGAGTTTTTAGAATTATAACATAATAATATGTTTCGTATCATTTCTCAAAAACCTTACATGATAGGAAAAATCTGAAATCATTTCTCAAATCAGCATGAAAAAATCTATTATGAACACTCAAAATTGTCCGAGGGACAAAACCTTTGTAGGGGCCTGTGCACACATTGCGGATTTGCCTGCGGATTTTTCCGCTCCGAAACCGCATCTCTTGGCAGAAACCGCAGGCGCTTTTGATGCATTTTTTGCGCGGTTTTTCTCATGCGGTTTTGTATGCGGTTTTGACAGCTGAATAAAGATATGTTGTTTAACAAAAAAAAAGATTTGTGATGTCATTTCTTGTCCAACCTCCTCTTTTACATTTGTCCAACCCACACTCCATTACACACACACAGATAGAGATAGGCCGGCGTCACACTTGCGAGTGTGATGTGAGTAAGTCGCACGACTTTCTCACATCAACACCCGGCACGGCCGCCCGCTCTCGGACCCGAGTGTGCGGCTGCATGTATTTCTATGCAGCCGCACAATCGGGTCCGAGAGCGGGCGGCCGTGCCGGGTGTTGACGCGAGAAAGTCGTGCGACTTACTCGCATCACACTCGCAAGTGTGACGCCGGCCATAGATAGATAATAGATACCAGTAGTTAGATAGATAGAAAATACATAGATAGATGGATAATAGATAGTTAGAAATATATATAGAAAGATAGATATATAAATAGACAGAAAGATATATAGGTAGATAGATAGATAAAATGGTACATAAATAGTTAAAGACACATGCGCACACACAGAAAATCTTAACGCAATAGTTAATAAAAAAAAATAGGAAAAAAAAATGGCGTGGGCTCTCGCGCAATTTTCTGCGCCAGAGGGGGAAAGCCGACAGCCGGGGCCAATATTTCTAGCCTGGGAAGGGGTTAATACCCATGGAGCTTCCCAGGCTATGAATATCAGCCCGCAGCTAGCCTTCACTGGCTATTAAAATAGGGGGACCCCCCAAAAAAAAAATGACGTGGGGTCCCCCTATAATTTATAGCCAGAAAGGTTACGCAGACAGCTGCGGGCTGATATTCATAGACTAGGAAGGGGCCATGGATATTGGCGCCCCCCCTGGCTAAAAATACCAGCACCCAGCAGCCCCAGAATTGGCGCATCTGTACGATGCGCCAATTCCGGCACTTAGCCCCTCTCTTCCCACTTCCCTGTAGTGGTGGGATATGGGGTAATAAGGGGTTAATATCACCTTGCTATTGAAAGGTGATATTAAGCCCGGTTAATAATAGAGAAGTGTCAATAAGACGCCTATCCATTATTAATCTTATATTAATAAAGGGTTAAAAAAAAACACGCATAAGAATAAATTATTTTAATGAAATAAAACACAACACAGTTTTCATTACTCTTTATTATACGCTCAGATCCAAGCGACACCCTCGATCTCCTGTAAAAAAAACGTAAAAAAATAAAACAACCGTATACTCCCTGTCCGACGCAGTCCAATTAATAACGAGTGTCCCACGACGGTCTCCCCTATAGAACGGTGACATCAGGTGATGCCACTGCTCTCTAGGTCCTCCCATTGATGCACTGACAGGAGGCAATGGCTCCTGCAGTGCATCACTGAGGTTACCTGAGTTCATGGTCTCACTTTATGGCAATGCTGCGTGGGAATTTTCTCACCCAGCATTGCCGTGAGAGAATGAACTGTAGTGACGTCATTCTCTCCCGGCGGCAGAGCGGTACACAGATGGATGGCGTCGGGGAATAGGTGAGTATGTGCTCAATGTTATGTGTTGTATGTCATTGTATGTTGTGTATGTCATGTGTATGTTATATGTTCTATATGTCATTGTATGTTATATGTTCTGTATGTCATGTGTGTTATATGTTGTATGTCATGTGTATGTTATATGTTCTGTATGTCATTGTATGTTATATGTTCTGTATGTCATGTGTATGTTATATGTTCTGTATGTCATGTGTATGTTATATGTTGTATGTCATGTGTATGTTATATGTTCTATATGTCATGTGTATGTTATATGTTGTATGTCATGTGTATGTTATATGTTGTATGTCATGTGTATGTTATATGTTCTGTATGTCATGTGTATGTTATATGTTCTGTATGTCATGTGTGTGTTATATGTTGTATGTCATGTGTATGTTATATGTTCTGTATGTCATGTGTATGTTATATGTACTGTATGCCATGTGTATGTTATATGTTGTATGTCATGTATGTTATATGTTGTATGTCATGTGTATGTTATATGTTGTACAGTCATGGCCAAAAGTTTTGAGAATGACACAAATATTAATTTTTACAAAGTCTACTGCTTCACTTTTTCCAATGGCAATTTTCATATACTCCAAAATGTTATAAAGAGTGATCAGCTTAACAGCAATTACTTGCAAAGTCAATATTTGGCTAGAAAATGAACTTTATCCCCCAAAACACATTTCAACATCATTGCAGCCCTACCTTAAAAGGACCAGCTAACCTCTTTTCAGTGATTGCTCCATTAACACAGGTGTGGGTGTTGATGAGGACATGGCTGGAGATCAATCTGTCATGACTAAGTAAGAATGACACCACTGGACACTTTAAAAGGAGGATGGTGCTTGGCATCATTGTTTCTCTTCTGTTAACCATGGTTATCTCTAAAGAAACACGTGCAGTCATCATTGCAATGCACAAAAATGGCCTAACAGGGAAGAGTATCGCAGCTAGAAAGATTGCACCTCAGTCAACAATCTATCACATCATCAAGAACTTCAAGGAGAGAGGTTCCATTTTTACCAAAAAGGCTTCAGGCGCCCAAGAAAGACCAGCAAGCGCCAGGACCGTCTCTTAAAAGTGTTTCAGCTGCGGGATCGGGCTACCAGCAGTGCAGAGCTTGCTCAAGAATGGCAGCAGGCAGGTGTGAGTGCATCTGCACGCACTGTGAGGCGGAGACTCTTGGAGCAAGGCCTGGTCTCAAGGAGGGCAACAAAGAAGCCACTTCTCTCCAGAAAAAACATCATGGACAGACTGATATTCTGCAAAAGGTACAGGCAGTGGACTGCTGAGGACTGGGGTAAAGTTATTTTCTCTGATTAATCCCCTTTTCGATTGTTTGGGACATCAGGAAAACGCCTCATTCGGAGAAGACAAGGTGAGCGCTACCACCAGTCTTGTCTCATGCCAACTGTTAAGCATCCTGAAACCATTCATATGTGGGGTTGCTTCTCAGCCAAGGGAATCGGCTCTCTCACAGTCTTGCCTAAAAACACAGTCATGAATAAAGAATGGTACCAGAATGTCCTCCAAGAGCAACTTCTCCCAACCCTCCAAGAGCAGTTTGGCGATCAACAATGCCTTTTCCAGCATGATGGAGCACCTTGCCATAAAGCAAAGGTGATAATTAAATGGCTCAGGGAACAAAACATAGAGATTTTGGGTCCATGGCCTGGAAACTCCCCAGATCTTAATCCCATTGAGAACTTGTGGTCAATCATCAAGAGACGGGTGGACAAACAAAAACCTAAAAATTCTGATAAAATGAAAGCATTGATTGTGCAAGAATGGACTGCTATTAGTCAGGATTTGGTCCAGAAGTTGATTGAGAGCATGCCAGGGAGAATTGCAGAGGTCCTGAAGAAGAAGGGTCAACACTGCAAATATTGACTTGCTGCATTAACTCATTCTAGCTGTCAATATAAGCTTTTGTTACTCATATGTTTGCAATTATTATATTTCTGTCTGTGATAAAAACATCTGTCAAACACACATAAAAACCAGAGGGCAGCAGATCATGTGAAAATATATTTGTGTCATTCTCAAAACTTTTGGCCTTGACTGTATGTCATGTGTATGTTATACGTTGTATGTCATGTGTATGTTATATGTTGTATGTCATGTGTATGTTATATGTTCTGTATGTCATGTGTATGTTATATGTTCTGTATGTCATGTGTATGTTATATGTTCTGTATGTCGTGTATGTTTATGTTATATGTTGTATGTCATGTGTATGTTATGTTGTATGTCATGTATGTTATATGTTGTATGTCATGTGTATGTTATATGTTGTATTTCATGTGTATGTTATATGTTGTGTGTCATGTGTATGTTATATGTTGTATGTCATGTGCATGTTATATGTTGTATGTCATGTGTATGTTATATGTTGTATGTCATGTGTATGTTATATGTTGTATGTCATGTGTATGTTATATGTTCTGTATGTCATGTGTATGTTATATGTTCTGTATGTCATGTGTATGTTATATGTTGTATGTCATGTGTATGTTATATGTTCTGTATGTCATGTATGTTTTTATTTTTACATTCAGCACATTAGCAGGATGATGGGACTACTACTGTCCCATCATTGGCTAATGTGTCAGTCACTGTCACTGTAGCAGGCATAGCCGGATGGGACTTGTAGTCCCATCCGACGATGCCTGCATACACGGAGACACACACACAGCCACACACACACACACCGATCCCGCACACAGCCCCGCACACCGATCACGCAGACACCGGCACACAATCACCGCCCACACACATAGCGCTGCACACTATACACGCCCACGCACCGCCCACACACATAGCGCCACACACTCTACACACCC
This sequence comes from Oophaga sylvatica, assembly GCA_033576555.1. Taxonomy (NCBI): domain Eukaryota; kingdom Metazoa; phylum Chordata; class Amphibia; order Anura; family Dendrobatidae; genus Oophaga; species Oophaga sylvatica. The sequence continues at coordinate 162,599,293 of JARQOD010000006.1, read as the reverse complement.
ACACTCCGCCCACACACTTCCCTCCTCCCGAACTGCAGCGGTTTCACCCGCAGCAAAACCGCAGATCTTTTTTAGATCTGCGGTTTTGCTGCGGAAGTGCCTGACTTAATGCAAGTCAATGGGCGCGGAACCACTGCAGTTCCGCACAAAGAATTGACATGCTGCGGAAAATAAAGCGCGGCGAAACTACACGTTTTTTTCCGCAGCATATGCACAGCAGACATGCGGTTCCCATTGAATTACATTGGTAGTGCACTGTGCTGCTGGTTGGATTTGTTTCTGCACGTTGAAAAACGCAGCGGAAACTCATCTAAAAACGCAAAGTGTGCACAGGACCTAACACAGTTTAATCCATCTCTTCTATCCTGTCGGCTCCTGCAGTAATTTTACAATACACGGCAGATGAATTTCTGGCTTGTCTTCTATCTATTTATGTAATATATATATACATATATATGTGTCTGTCACTGACATCCATATATCTATATATTTTATGCGTCTATTATCTATCCTATTCTAACCTGTCATTGTGATTTTACATTTTATATGAATTGCCAGCTTTTTAAGGAACTAGAGGTATGGTTCTACAGGAAGTACCGTATTTTTTGGACTATCAGACGCACTGGACCATAAGACGCACCCCAAATTTTTAGAAGGAAAATAGAGAAAAAAAAAGTGTGAAATGGGGGTCCGTGTTACAGTCCTAATTCAGCATACTGGGGGGGGGATCGGCACAGGTGGAGGAGTGGTCACAGGGGTTGTTCGGTGGTCCAGGCTGGTGCGGTGGCCTCCGGGAAATCCCATCCAAGGCTGTTGCGGTGGTGCTCAGTGGTGCAGCGGGGCTTCGCCGGCGTTTTGCGACAGTTGCAGTGGTGGTGCGGCGGTCGTCCTCTTGGATACGGCGGGGCATGTGAAAGTCTGGAGGCCCCTGCAGATCCATTGCTGCAATGCTGTGGCCTCTGGGAAAATGGCCGCAGGGGGTGGCGCATGCTCAGATTGAGATCTCGGCAACGAGATTTCGTTGCCGAGACCTCAATCTGCTGCGATGCAGTGGCCTCCAGGAATATGGCCACCGTTGTCGGCGCATGCTCAGATTCAGATCTCGGCAATGAGATCTGAATCTGAGCATGCGCTGCCACAGTCGGCCATTTTCCGGAGGCCACCGTATTGCAGCAATGGATCTGCGGGGGCCTCCGGGCTTTCACAACATACCGGTGGAGCCCTGCCACATCCCAGAGGACGACCGTCGCATACTAGAGGACAACTGCCGCACCAGCCTGGGAAGGGAGGCTGCATTGCCCTGCAGCGTCGGACCAGGACTGCCGCCACGGTATTTGTAAGTATATTCCTAGTATAAGACGCATACCCATTTTTCCCAAAAAATTTTTGGGAAAAAAGTGCGTCTTAGGCCGGGATCACACATGCGAGAAACACGTCCGATTTTCGTATGTGAAATCCCAGCCCTGACGCCGGCACTCGGGAGTAGAGCGAGCGGCTAAATAGAAATACATGCAGCCGCACACTCCGCTCCCGAGTGCCAGCGCCAGAGCTGGTATTTCACATGCGAGAATCTGACGTGTTTCTCGCATTTGTGATCCCGGCCTTATAGTCAGAAAAATATGGTAGTTTTTTTTCCTCTGGGGCACTTAACTTTATTAGCATGCAAAAAGAGACACAAGTTAGCCCCACAAACGCATAAAAAAGCAACAAAAAGCAAACAATAACGCACAAAAAACGCACCAAAACATGTGTTTTTGCTGCAGCTTCTTTCCTGCAAAGAAATCGGGCATTGCTGCAGAAAAGAAAAACGCAGCAAAAACGCTCAGTGTGAACTTACCCTAAAGACTTTAGTAAGCGGAGCAATTTGTGTGGTATTGTCAAATTTAATAAAAGCTTCAGAACAGCAAAAGTAATATATGAGTAATAAAATGTATTTATTTTAAAGGTCATTGAAGCCAATAGAAATGGAGAAATTAATTTGAAAATTGAGACTGATCTGGTTTGTGTTTCCACACATTTCAAAGATCTAGGAAATCCTCCTTGGGGTAAGCTGATCTATATTTATTAATTTCTTTAATACATTCCTGTATTTTATACTTGTTTTTGTAGTTTCATAAGTATTTTGCAATGTCTTCGGGTAAAAGCCAGTAAAATGTGAAAGTAGAACTCAATTGTGGCAGCTTTGAAGAGTGTTGCACTGACCAACTGAAATAATGTGTAATAACCATCAAGAAATATAATGGATAATTGATCAAAAAAGTAAAGGGAGCTCAGTCACAGACTGTAGTGAGTAGTTGGTATGTGCCCTGAGAACCTACCTCTTGTTATCCTTGACTCTTCTTTTCATTAGCCGTCCTGGTATAATGTCATTGCTACGGAGTGACTGTTCTCAGGCTTTCCATCTTCCAGCAACAGATTCACACCAGCTCTAGTACTGAGTAAATATCCAATATTCCAGGACTGGAAGCATATAGCCAAAAAATATACACACTTTTTAGAAATACCAAACCACATAAAATTATGAATTAAAAAGAGATCTATATCCAATATTGCTACTATTAGATACATATATACAAAAAATACATAGCAGTCTTAATATATGTGTATATGGATTGCCTGAGCTAATTATCCTGTCACAATCAGAAAATTAATGTATTGCAGGTGTATAACTGGCCTGGCAGGACTAAGGTAAACACCCTATTAGGCAAATGCAGCAGGGAATATACCAATAATCCACAATACATATCAAAAGGATAGATGTATACAATAATTATAGCTAAGTTGCAGATTATATAAAATATATATATATATATATATATATATCACTATCCAAATAATAAATGAAATACAATACCCTCACTATATTAAATGCATTAGTGCAACATCCCAAAGGAGGAAGAATTATATCATTATTTAAAGTGCATCAGTGCAACAGAGATTTAAATATCTTCCCTCCAGTCTCATTCATTCCCAGCAAAGGCAATCACAATTATGAACATAGACATACGACCTTATAGTGTAGTGCGGATGCCCGATGCGCGTTTCGCGATAGCTTCTCCCAAGGGGTAAAGTAAATGTAATCAAGTGTCTTTAATGCCCTTATATATGTGTCCCGCTCTCATACACATAATTCTAACCAGTATCCCACAGATGAAAGCAGCGATCCCGGCGTGTGACGTATCACCAGAGCGCTCCCGCCCCCCGCTGAGCCACTCCCCCACCAGGCACGTCAGCACGGCGAGGCAACTGCAGCGACCCAGGCTGGGTGCGTCTCTAGGGTAACACACAACACTGTGAGACAACGTCATCGGCTGCTTAGCCGCACCTCCGTCCAACGTGTCAGGACTGGAGGGCCGCTTCAGCCAGACCCATGAATGCGTCATCACAGTGCTCGCCAGAAAAACTACAGGGGCATAAGTGCTATGTGAATGAAAAAGTATCACAAAAGAGATCAATCCCAATAATGTATGAATTCTGAGAATCATATAGGTGGGTAAGTATGGATAAAATTATTATATAGATATGTGCACAGAAAGAAAAATAATAAAAAGTGCAACAAATGCAGATAGTGTGCCACAATGTGTATGCCCAACATGGCAATTGTGTGTAAATTGTGAGATTCATATAAGTGGATAAGAATATATGAAATTATATAGATATGTGTATAGAAAAAAAAAAATTAAAAGTGCAACAAAAGCAAATAGTGTACTACAATGTGTATGCCCAGCATGGCAAAGATGGATGCATATATTAAAAGGCAATATACCCTATAACTACTGATTAACAGCCAAGTGTAAATTATAAAATTATACTACAGTGTAACAATACAGGAACTGTTCTATTACTTAAAGACCAATTACACATAAAGGGACACAAAAAGTAGACACAGATATAGAGTATCTTAAGTATATAGGCAAGACTATAATTGTTAAAAATGCTTAATTTCATATATTTTTCCAGGACTTGTTACCAGATGCGATACTTCTAAAGAAAATGTCACGTTTCTTATAAAAAAAAAAATATAGTGGTTTATTGGACTGTTCATCAAAAAAACATCATTACAGGAAAACATAAAATGAGTGAAATAGTTACGAAGAGATTGTCCATTTGTCCATAGCAAAACTTGTACACATCTTTCCTTGGTGTCCTGAATGGTAAAAATGACATTCTGGCCTTGTCAGCAGCATAGCAGGGAAACAACACGTGGTTGCAGCTGTTCATTCATCATAGTGTCAGAGTAAAGTGTATGTAGAAAGAGCGAGCAAGAGCGTGATAAAAGCGTGATAACACAGTTCATATTAGCATCATAGGATCATCGTCCTCTGCAGTCGTGTCTGTCAGTTTAGATACTGCGATCGTGGCTGTCAGTGGTGGATACTGCTGCTGTCAGTGGTGAATACTGCAGTTGTGGCTGTCGGTGATGAAATGAATTGTAATTGACAGTTCTCTATTACTCAGACATCATATAGCATTTTTACCTTCTGGAACTTCGGCTTTTTCTTCTTGTAAATTTAAAAAATTTACTTGAATTTAGAAATATGAAAAGTCCGTAATTCCAATATCTTGCTTGAAGTCTTCATTCCCTATTCTATACCAAATCTGGTAATTTTCCTAACCTATAATATCACAGCGTACCATAGCAATCAGTAATATCCATAGAATTATTATCAGAATAGTAATATGGAATTCATGTTTGTGTAGTAAAACAATCATAAATGATAATGCATTATTAACCATATTCTTCATGAGATAGAACATTTTTATGTCATTGGTGTAATTACCTTTTCAACCCATAGGTGTCTGTGTTTTTCATGTAACAAGTGTTTCCATCTTTATTACTGAAACTTTATTAATGGAATATATTTATTAGACCAATAATAGGTAAGAATGTATAGCCATGAACCAAAATGTGAATATGAGTGAATGAATGAATGAAAGAATTATTGTATTTACTCAGAATTAGAACATTTTCTTTTAATGAACAGATATCTTCACTATATTTAATGAAGCAATATTCTTGTACTAGACATTACTTTATTAAATATTCATGTTTTTGATTTAGATAAAAAAAATAAAAATTAAGAATCAAAAATAGAGATAAAAGAAGAATAAAAATTAAAAAATTAAAAATAAGAATTAAAACAAAGATAAAAATAAAAATGAAAATAAGAATAAAAATAAAAATAAGGCCTTTATATATTTCTGACAAATGCTGAGTAGTTATGTTCTCTAGTAGTTATACCATTGTACCTTTCTATATTCTTTACAATGTGTGAAGAAGAGGTATTGATGAAATGTGATGATGTATTCAAGATCAAAAACACATTTCCCCCTTAATACCAAAAAATATTATTTTGTGAAATAATTGATTTATCAAAACCAAAATGAAAAAAATAATTTTTATAAATTATTTATGTAACTTCTGTTTTAGCTTTATACCATATATTTGTCTGAAGATGTGTACCATCTATGTAACCATTAAAAATAAAAATAACATTGAATATCATAAAATTATCTTTTGGGAAAAGGAAAAATAATAATCTAAATGTAAATTTTCTTGATAAACCATTTTGATGTGTGATTACACTTATCTACTATTAACTAAAAAATAATAATTACTAAAGGAATATATGTTGAGTAGATAATATTCATTATGTATCTTATATTCTAATAATTGAACTGATTTGTATTATTTCTCTTAAAAACAAGGTTTTTTGTTTTCTTGCATACCATGAATTATGATACTTCTTTCATACATCACACGTACATTTTCTCTTAGCAGCTGCTCATACACGCATCTGTCATCTGTCACTCAGACTGTGAAACATATAAGTTTACACCACAGATTCCTCATACAAAAAGGTAGGAATACATGTATATTAACCCAAATAATTGTATCCTAATTATCAATGCGCATTGTAAACTACAAAATTTAATATCTTAATATTTCTTTGAATATTCCCCAAATACACATAACAAACTTAGTGAACCATTCTATAGATAGAAGGACTCATAAGAAAATTAATTATGAGCTGTATCTATATTCTTGGTGCAAGGGTTTGCAAACTATAATTGAACCCTGGAACTTGAGGCCTAAAAAAAAAATTCTTTGACTTGCAAAGGCTGAGCTCACTGAGGCTACAAACGCTTTAAGTTGCAACCACTGAAAAGGGGTATATGGTAGCCTTATAATTAGAACAGTTTAAATGTCACATGTGTGACTGTCATGCAGTAAGAACATATTGGCATGCAAATAACTTCAAAATGTTAGCAACACACAAACCTAAATTTAGATTCAGTTAGTTATATATTATTTCCTTTTAAGTGTTAAATATATAAAAACATGCAGTTATTACAATTTCCTGTGTAAATAAAGGAATAAATCCATGTAAGAGAATTCTTCCCGATTAAGTCCTACTTTGAAGTGAAAATTCTAAGGATAAATAAGAGATAAGGTTAAATATCATAACAAAACAATTGCAATGTCTTATACAAATATATGTATTGGCTTTAATGTAATTCTAAATATTACTGTGGTTTATTTTAATTATATCACTATAGATATAGATATACAGTTATACAATCTCTGCTTATACAAGTATACTATATATACTGTATGAAAATATATATATATATATATATATATATATATCTACAAAAGCTGTGAACTACAGAATTATATTTATAAAATAATTACAAATAACTGAATAATATATTGTATAATACTTTTACACAATATATATTTTCATTTTCAGTCAATTCCTAAACCAAATCTTATTTCTTTGTCAAAGATGTCCTGGAAAGCTTTTTTTATCATTCCTTTTTTTAATGATTGTTTGAGCAGCTCCGATAATGAGCTGTAAACTGAAGACTTAGATAAGTTATTTTGAAAAGTCACCTGTTCCTGTCTGACAGTGTCTGCCATTTGTCTCTTTACAGAGTGGTCTTTTAACTCTTTTTGCAAAGTGGATCCTTGGATCATTTCGTAAGGTTTATAACAAATTTGTAATTTTCTTCGTATGTCATAGATTTGATTACAGGGATGACTCAGTTTAGGAGATTTTGACACTGGCTTTTGAAAAGATCTTACTCTATCTCGATTCTCATGTTTTCTAGCAAAATCAAGGAATTGCGCACATTCAAATAAAGTATCTTTTTGTGACGCAATAACACGAGATACAGAATTTAGGAATCCAAATTTGTCTACAAAATACTTTATCATTGATTGTGTTTTGACATTGGTAATTAGAGTTTTGTACAACCTTTCAAATATGGACATGAATGTAAAAGTACATTCTTTCCGACCAATCCTTAATTTTTGAAGAATATCAATATCTGGACAATTTTCATTTAATGCACAGAAAATCAGAATTTTCAATCTGTATTTATCATCTAGATCTCCATGTAACTCGTTATCACAACTCAATTTTAATGTTAAACGTCTGGAAAAGGTTGCAGGAAGCCACAATTTAACCCCTTCCCGACCCATGACGCCGACGTCGGCGTCATGAAAACCTGTGCCATCCCGACCCATGACGCCGACGTAGGCGTCATGCTATAAATCATGTTACTGCGGGTCGGGGGTCCGGGGTCACTGAAAGGTCACCCGACCCGCAGTAACAGGACCCTTACTGCATCACCACAGGGGGGTTGGCTTAACCCCCACGTGGCCACGATCGCTCTGATTGGCTGTTAAAAGTGAAACGCCAATCAGAGCGATTTGTAATATTTCACCAATGAAACTGGTGAAATATTACAATCCAGCCATGGCCGATGCTGCAATAGCATCTGCCATGGCTGGAGACCGCGATCAGACCCCCCCCACACCATGTCACGGCGGTGATCGGCCGCCGCCATCGAAAGATGGCAGCGATCGGTCACCGCCGTCGCTGTCTGCTCCCCTGCTCCTGCGATCACCCCCCCTCCCCTTCCGATCCCCCCCCCCTCACCTTCCGACGTCCCCTACTCACCTCTCCCGGTCCACCGATGTCCCTGGATCCGTCCCGGCGGCTGCCCGGGATTCTTCATGGGCGCCGCCATCTTGGAAAATGGCGGGCGCATGCGCAGTGCGCCCGCCGGGCGGCTCATGCGCAGTGCGCCCTCCATTGTAAAAAAATTTATTTTGATCACTGTGATAAACTGTCACAGTGATCAAAATAAAAAAAAAAGTAAATGAACCCCCCCCGTCATAGGTAGGGACAAATAATAAAAAAAAATATATATTTTTTTTTTTACTAGCGGATTTTGCTGCTGATCCGCAGCTGATTTTGCTGCGGATCCGCGGCGAATAGCGGTGACGCGGCGATTTGCGCGGATTTCGCGGCGATCTGCGGCGGATTTCGCTGAGGGATTCGCGGCGGATACGTGCTGATCGCGGTGATTTCGCTGTGATCCGCGGCTGATTTCGCTGCTGATCCGCGGCGATTTCGCTGCTGATCCGCGGCGGATTTCGCTGCTGATCCGCGGCGGATTTCGCTGCTGATCCCGGCGGATTTCGCTGCTGATCCGCGGCGATTTCGCTGCTGATCCGCGGCGATTTCGCTGCTGATCCGCGGCTGATTTCGCTGCTGATCCGCGGCTGATTTCGCTGCTGATCCGCGGCGTGATTCGCTGCGGATCCGCGGCGGATTTCGCTGCTGATCCGCAACTGATTTGCTTCTGATCGCGCGGACGCGCGGATTTCCTGCTGATCCGCTGGCGGATTTCGCTGCTGATCCGCGGCGGATTTCACTGCTGATCCGCGGCGGATTTCGCTGCTGATCCGCGCGGATTTCGCTGCTGATCCGCGACGATTTCGCTGCGATCCGCGACTGATTTCGCTGCGGATCCGCGGCGGATTTCGCTGCAGATCGCGACGTGCGTGATTTCGCTGCGGATCCGCGGCGGATTTGCTGCTGATCCGCGGCTGATTTCGCTGATCGCTGCGATCCGCGGCTGGATTTCGCTGCTGATCCGCGGCTGATTTCGCTGCTGATCCGCGGCTGATTTCGCTGCTGATCCGCGGCTGATTTCGCTGCTGATCCCGCTGATTCGCCGCTGATCCGCGGCGGATTTCGCGCTGATCCCTGCGGATTCGCCGCTGATCCACGGCTGATTTTGCTGCTGATCCGCGGCGGATTTTGCTGCTGATCCGCGGCAGATTTTGCTGCTGATCCGCATCGGATTTTGTTGCTGATCCGCAACTGATTTTGCTGCGGATCCGCGGCTGATTATCTGCTGATTCATCTGCGCTAGCGGGTATAGCATAACGCGATCGCGTTATGCTATACCGTTACCAGCCGGTCAACGCTACGTGTTGAACGGGCTGGTAAAACGCAATATGAACCCAGCCTTAGGGTTAGAACTAGGGTTAGGGTTAGCATTAGGGTTAAGGTTAGAATTACGGTTAGGGTTGGAATTTGAGTTAGGGTTGGAATTAGGGTTAGGGTTAGAATTTGGGTTAGGCTTGTAGTTAGGTTTATGGTTAGAGTTGGGATTAGGGTTAGGGGTGTGTTGGGGTTAGGGTTATGATTAGGGTTTGTATTAGGGTTAGGTGTGTGTAGGGGTTAGGGTTGGGGTTAGGGGTGTGTTGGGGTTAGTGTTGGAGTTAGAATTGAGGGGTTTCCACTATTTAGGCACATCAGGGGGTCGCCATACGCGACATAGCGCCACCATTGATTCCTGCAAATTTTGCGTTCAAAAAGTCAAACAGTGCTCCCTTTATTCCAAGCCCCGACGTATGCCCAAACAGTGGTTTATCCCCACATATGAGGTATCAGCGTACTCGGGAAAAATTGCACAACAACTTTGGGGGTTCTAATTTCTCCTGTTAACATTGGGAAAAAAAATTGGGGGCTAAAAATTATTTTTTGTGAAAAAAAATGATTTTATATTTTCACGGCTCTGCGTTCCTTGGGGGATCTAGTTTCCAAAATGGGGTCACTTGTGGGGAGTTTCTACTGTTTAGGCACATCAGGGACTCTGCAAACGTAACATGACGCCCGAAGACCATTCCATCAAGTGGGCATTTCAAAACGTCACTACTTCCCATCCGAGCCCCGACGTGTGCCCATACAGTAGTTTTCTCCCACATATGGGATATCAGCATACTCAGGACAAATTGGACAACAACTTTTGGGGTCTAATTTCTCATGTTACCCTTGGGAAAATAAAAAAATTGGGGACTAAAAGATCCTGATTGTGGCAAAAATATGATTTTTTTATTTTCATGCCCGGGCGTTATAAACTTCTGTGTAGCCCTTGGGGGTTCAAAGTGCTCACCACACATCTAGATAAGTTCTTTGCAGGGTCTAGTTTCCTAAATAGGGTCACTTGTGGGGAGTTTCTACTGTTTAGGCACATCAGGGGCTCTGCAAACGTAACAAGATGCCCGCAGACCATTCCATCAAGTCGGCATTTCAAAGCGTCACCACATCCCTTCCGAGCCCTGACGTGTGCCCAAACAGTGGTTCCCCCCCACATATGGGGTACTAGCGTACTCAGGACAAACTGGACAACAACTTTTGGGGTCCAATTTCTCCTGTAACCATTGTGAAAATAAAAAATAGTGGGCTAAAAAATCATTTTTTGAGAAAAAAAATGATTTTTTATTTTCACAGCTCTGCGTTATAAACTTCTGTGAAGCACCTGGGGGTTCAAAGTTCTCACTATGCATCTAGATAAGTTCCTTAGGGCGTCTAGTTTCCAAAATGGGGTCACTTGTGGGGGAGCTCCAATGTTTAGGCACACAGGGACTCTCCAAATGCGACATGGCAATCGCTAAATATTCCAGCATATTTTCCATTCAAAAAGTCAAATGGCGCTCCTTCCCTTCTGAGCGCTGCCGTGCGCCCAAACAGTGGTTTATGACCACATATGAGGTATCTGTGTACTCAGGAGAAATTGCCCAACAAATTTTAGGATCCAATTTATACTGTTGCCCATGTGAAAATGAAAAAAACTGAGGCTAAAAGAAAATTTTTGTGAAAAAAAAGTACTTTCTTTTTTTTACGGATCAATTTGTGAAGCACCTGGGGGTTCAAAGTGCTCACTATGCATCTAGATAAGTTCCTTAGGGGGTCTAGTTTCCAAAATGGGGTCACTTGTGGGGGAGATCCAATGTTTAGGCACACAGGGACTCTCCAAATGCGACATGGCAACCACTAAATATTCCAGCATATTTTCCATTCAAAAAGTCAAATGGCGCTCCTTCCCTTCTGAGCCCTGCCGTGCGCCCAAACAGTGGTTTATGACCACATATGAGGTATCTGTGTACTCAGGAGAAATTGCCAACAAATTTTAGGATCCAATTTATACTGTTGCCCATGTGAAAATGAAAAAAACTGAGGCTAAAAGAAAATTTTTGTGAAAAAAAAGTACTTTCTTTTTTTACGGATCAATTTGTGAAGCACCTGGGGGTTCAAAGTGCTCACTATGCATCTAGATAAGTTCCTTAGGGGGTCTAGTTTCCAAAATGGGGTCACTTGTGGGGGAGCTCCAATGTTTAGGCACACAGGGACTCTCCAAATGTGACATGGCAACCGCTAAATATTCCAGCATATTTTCTATTCAAAAAGTCAAATGGCGCTCCTTCCCTTCTGAGCCCTGCTGTGCGCCATACAGTGGTTTATGACCACATATGAGGTATCTGTGTACTCAGGAGAAATTGCGCAACAAATTTTAGGATCCATTTTATCCTGATGCCCATGTAAAAATGAAAAAATTGATGCTAAAAGAAAATTTTTGTTGGAAAAATTAAAATGTCCATTTTTTCCTTCCACGTTGCTTTAGTTCCTGTGAAGCACCTGAAGGGTTAATAATCTTCTTGAATGTAGTTTTGAGTAGCTTGAGGGGTTCAGTTTTTAGAATTGTGTCACTTTTGGGTATTTTCTGCCATATAGACCCCTCAAAGTGACTTCAAATGTGAGGTGGTCCCTAAAAAAAAATGGTTTTGTAAATTTTGATGTAAAAAGGAGAAATCGCTGGTCAACTTTTAACCCTTATAACTTCCTAACAAAAAAAAATGTTGTTCCCAAAATTGTGCTGATGTAAAGTAGACATGTGGGAAATGTTATTTATTAACTATTTTGTGCCACATAACTCTCTGGTTTAACAGAATAAAAATTAAAAATTTGAAAATTACAAAATTTTCAGAATTTTCGCCAAATTTCCATTTTTTTTCACAAATAAACGCAAAAATTATCGACCTTAATTTACCACTAACATGAAGCCCAATATGTCACGAAAAAACAATCTCAGAATCGCTAGGATCCGTTGAAGCGTTCCTGAGTTATTACCTCATAAAGGGACACTGGTCAGAATTGCAAAAATGGCAAGGTCTTTAAGGTCAAAATAGGCTGGGTCATGAAGGGGTTAAATAATTGATTTTTCTCATCATTACTTAAATCAAGCTTATCAACAAAGCTTTCAAATATTTCAGAATTTCTGCATACATGGATTTTGTTATCATATGCAGGAATGATTTTGCATAATTTTAACAATTTTTTCCTAACTTTAAGGGCCTCTGAATTGTCTTCTATTTTTGGTGGCCTTTGAAAATTCGCCTCTCGTACGTCATCTGTATCAATTCTGAAGTCTCCTCCCATGTTCCCTCCTACATCAGTTCTCAAGTCTCCTCCCACATTTCCACCATCTTTTTTTACGTCATCAGAGACAAGGTCACCTTGAGTAGCCCTTACAGACACATGTCCCACATCTTGCTCAGTTTCCTCATTACAGTCAATCTCGGGAACATCATTGGTATCATCTGACACTATTTCTACACAGTCATTTTTAGATTTCTCTAATACAAACTTGTGAAATATGTCAACCAACTGTAAAATGTTTTTCAATTTCTCTCTTTCTCTATTAAAGGACACCAGCTTAGATTCTAGCTTTAGATTTTCCATTTCACATTCTGCATATAAGCTGAGCCATAAAACTTCTAAATTAGACTGATCTACAGACATAAATTTCAGTCTACTTTGCTTAGAAAATGAAGTAATGACATCCATGTTTCTTACCTTGAAATATCTCAGCTTGTAGTTCCTTTCTTGGACAACGCTCTTGTCATCAGCACGTCAGCACGTCTGATTCCTGTAGTCAACTCTTAGTCCTCATTCATAGGTTCTTTTCTGATCCTGAAATATCGTAGTGTGATTTCTTTGACGACTTGCACATCTGACGTTCTTTTGCTTCTATTCCTCCCCTTGCAAGTTTTCAGAAAATCACACTCTAAAAATCAAGTGTGACTGGCTGGCTCTCCAAAATGTTAAAAATGCTTAATTTCATATATTTTTCCAGGACTTGTTACCAGATGCGATACTTCTAAAGAAAATGTCACGTTTCTTATAAAAAAAAAAATATAGTGGTTTATTGGACTGTTCATCAAAAAAACATCATTACAGGAAAACATAAAATGAGTGAAATAGTTACGAAGAGATTGTCCATTTGTCCATAGCAAAACTTGTACACATCTTTCCTTGGTGTCCTGAATGGTAAAAATGACATTCTGGCCTTGTCAGCAGCATAGCAGGGAAACAACACGTGGTTGCAGCTGTTCATTCATCATAGTGTCAGAGTAAAGTGTCTGTAGAAAGAGCGAGCAAGAGCCCCCCCCCTCCCTTCGTGTAGCCATTATATATGTCCCTTAGATCATGTGATCTCTGTATATGGAGTTGCCACTTTACCATACAGAAATAGCATCTGTAATGTCAGCTGAAAGTCAATGTACTCAGTACAGAATTGAGTGTAGAATAAATCCATAACCAATAATTAATATTTAACAATAATGCCAAAGGTAAAAAAAAATAGTCAGACAGAACACACAACTAACTACAATTTACATATAATGAATCCCAGATGACTTATATATGGATAAAATATATACCACTATGGAGATATGTTGAAAAGTCTCCATATAAATATATAGATATGTCCCGGAAAGCTGAAGAATATAGAAAACAAATAAAGTACATTCCACTGTTAACTGTGTATTGAAGAATTCTTCATATCTTCAAATCTTGACTATCCTAGACTTGAAATGTCCATTCTTCACCTTTTGGCTTCAAATATATCATTACCATATAAGAACACGATAGAAGTATAAAAATATGAACGCTGATTCCACTCTTGACTGTGTTTTTAAGAATTATTCATATCTTCCAATCTTGACTGTCCAAGACTCGAAATGTCCATTCTTCACCTTTGGCACACTTCATCATTGCCATATAGGATCACGATAGAAGTATGAAGATATGGATAATACTAGAAAAAATTATTAAAATTGTATTAAAAGAAAAAATACACAACAACAACCATAAAACCACTGTAAAACTACTAAAGAAAGGGGGCAAAACTCAGGACTTCATTTAATCCCCTAGGTTGTATTGATCCTATTTGTGGATCCATTGAACCTCAATTTGTGCTAGCCTTTTTCTCCAATTTCCACCCCTCTGATCAATAAAGATTTTATCTATCCCCATAACCTTTAATTATTTCGGGTTAGATTCATGGTGAGTCTTAAAATGCTTCGGTAAGAGTTTCAAGATGGTGACATCATCGATTTCACTTGCATTTTGAGTGTCCCTATAGTGTTCTCTGACCCATATTTTCAAGGGTCTAGAGGTCATACCCACAAAATATTTTTTTAGATGGACAGGTTGCATAATACACTACCCCTACTGAATTGCAAGTGATATGTTGGTGATGTTGAATGTTTTGTTACCATCACTTGAGACAAATGAAAGGCCACGTACCATATTTGGGCATGAAATACATTCTTTGCACGGAAAAAATCCCCACTTTGGACCATTTGAGCCAAACGCTTTCTCTGGTTTAGACCTCCATGATAGCTGTGCACCAAGCAATCCCGGAGATTACTGGATCTTCTATACGTGATGGATGGCTGTTTTGGAATCTACTTCTCCAAGGTTTTATCAGTCATGAGTAACGGCCATTCTTCTTTTAGGAACAAGTAAATCAGTCCCTTTAGCTTGGCTTGCTATCTTCAGGCCTCTTTTTATGCTACGTTTTGAATAGCCTCTAGCCAGGAATCTCTGAGAGAGATCCTGCACTTGTTCTTTGAATACCTCCTCACTCGAACAGATTCTCCTGGCCCTAAGGAATTGGCCTGTGGGGATACCCCGAACAAGGGGTTTAGGATGTGATGACGTGGCATACAACACAGAATTTACTGCAGTCTCCTTTCGATATACATTATCGAGGGTATTATTACAAAGGAGTTGAGGGACAATCTAGTACAACAATACCCTAAGTAGCATGTATCTATTTTTATACCAAAGATACATAAAGATCGACAACTCCAACAGAACGACCCATCGTATCGGGTAGAGGTAGTCTCTGTGAAACCATCTCCAGATACCTTGACTTTTACTTGAAACCTATGGTTACTGAACTCCCGTCATATGTCATAGATACTGAGGATGTTCTCAGGAAGATCGAGGGGAAACCCTATGGATACGGACATGTGGTTAGTGAGTTTTGATGCTGAGTCGTTATATACATGAATACAACATCAGGATGGTATACAGGCTGCAAGAATGTACCTTATGATGTCTGATCTGGATGTGGAATTGATTGAATTTCTGTTAATACTACTCAAATTCGTCCTGGAGCATAACTATTTCATATTTAAGGAAATTTTTTACCTTCAAAAGCAAGATACGGCTATGGGGGCTGCGTTTGCCCCTCATATGCCAACCTCTTTTTAGGAATGTGGGAAAAGAAAATCTTTTCACTAATCCTGTGGCCTTTATGAGAAGGTCCTGTTCTGGGTAAGATATATAGATGATATCCTTATGATATGGCAAGGCAGAGACAGGACCTTCTCAATTTTCTTGAGGTGTTAAACGACAATTCCATGAACATCAAACTCACATGCAAGTATAGGCAAACTAGTATAGATTTCCTGGACATTCTGATCACTAGGGGAACAGATGGCTTCTTACAGATCAATGTATATCAAAGGGAGACTGCAGTAAATTCTGTGTTGCATGCCACGTCATCACATCCTAAACCCCTTGTTCGGGGTATCCCACAGGCCAATTCCTTAGGGCCAGGAGAATCTGTTAGAGTGAGGAGGCATTCCAAGAACAAGTGGAGGATCTCTCTCAGAGTTTCCTGACTAGAAGCTATTCAAAACGTAGCATAAAAAGAGGCCTGAAGATAGCAAGCCAAGCTAAACGGACTGATTTACTTGTTCCTAAAAGAAGTATGGACAAACAAAAGGTGAGATTTATTTCCACCTATAGTGACAGATGGTGGGAAATTAAGAAGGCCCTTGAAAGTACTGGCCGTTACTCCTGACGATAAAACCTTGGAGAAGTAGATTCCAAAACAGCCATCCATCACGTATAGAAGAACCAGTAATCTCCGGATTGCTTGGTGCACAGCTATCATGGAGGTTCTAAACTAGAGAAAGCGTTTGGCTCAAATGGTCCAAAGTGGTGATTTTTTTCCGTGCAAAGAATGCATTTCATGGCCAAATATGGTACGGGGCCTTTCATTTGTCTCAAGTGATGGTAACAAAACATTCAACATCACCCAACATATTACTTGCAATTCAGTAGGGGTAGTGTATTATGCAACCTGTCCATGTAAAAAAATATATGTGGGTATGACCTCTAGACCCTTGAAAATATGGGTCAGAGAACACTATAGGGACATTCAAAATGCAAGTGAAATCAATGATGTCACCATCTTGAAACCCTTACCGAAGCATTTTAAGGCTCACCATGAATCTAACCCGAAATTATTAAAGGTTATGGGGATAGATAAAATCTTCATTGATCAAAGGGGTGGAAATTGGAGAAAAAGGCTAGCACAAATTGAGGTTCAATGGATCCACAAAATAAGATCAATACAACCTAGGGGATTAAATGAGGTCCTGAGTTTTGCCCCCTTTCTTTAGTAGTTTTACAGTGGTTTTGTGGTTGTTGTTGTCTTTTTTCTTTTAATACTATTTATAAATTTTCTAGTATTATCCATATCTTCATACTTCTATCGTGATCCTATATGGCAATGATGCAGTGTGCCAAAGGTGAAGAATGGACAGTTCGAGTCTTGGACAGTCATGATTGGAAGATATGAATAATTCTTCAATACACAATCAAGAGTGGAATCAGCGTCCATATTTTCATACTTCTATCGTGTTCTTATATGGTAATGATATATTTGAAGCCAAAAGGTGAAGAATGGACATTTCAAGTCTAGGATAGTCAAGATTTGAAGATATGAAGAATTCTTCAATACACAGTTAACAGTGGAATGTACTTTATTTGTTTTCTATATTCTTCAGCTTTCCGGGACATATTAAGTATCTATTTATTTATATGGAGACTTTTCAACATATCCACATAGTGGTATATATTTTTATCCATATATAAGTCATCTGGGATTCATTATATGTATATTGTAGTTAGTTGTGTGTTCTGTCTGGCTATTTTTTTTACCTTTGGCATTATAGTCTTGCCTATATACTTAAGATACTCTATATCTGTGTCTACTTTTTGTGTCCCTTATGTGTAATTGGTCTTTAAGTAATAGAACAGTTCCTGTATTGTTACACTGTAGTATAATTTTATAATTTACACTTGGCTGTTAATCAGTAGTTATCGGGTATATTGCCTTTTAATATATGCATCCATCTTTGCCATGCTGGGCATACACATTGTAGTACAATATTTGCTTTTGTTGCACTTTTTAATTTATTTTTTTTTTTGTACACATCTATATTATAATTTCATATATTCTTATCCACTTATATGATTCTCACAATTTACACACAATTGCTATATTGGGCATACACATTGTGGCACACTATCTGCATTTGTTGCACTTTTTATTATTTTTCTTTCTGTGCACATATCTATATAATAATTTTATACATACTTACCCACCTATATGATTCTCAGAATTCATACATTATTGGGATTGATCTCTTTTGTGATACTTTTCATTCACATAGCACTTATGCCCCTGTAGTTTTTCTGGCGAGCACTGTGATGACGCGTTCATGGGTCTGGCTGAAGCGGCCCTCCAGTCCTGACACGTCGGACGGAGGTGCGGCTAAGCAGCCGATGACGTTGTCTCAGTGTTGTGTGTTACGCTGGAGACGCACCCAGCCTGGGTCGCTGCAGTTGCTCCCCGTCCTGACGTGCCTGGTGGGGGAGTGGCTCAGCGGTGGGCGGGAGCGCTCTGGTGATACGTCACATGCCGGGATCGCTGCTTTCATCTGTGGGATACTGGTTAGAATTACGTGTATGAGAGCGGGACACATATATAAGGGCATTGAAGACAACTTGATTACATTTACTTTAACACTTGGAAGAAGCTATCGCGAAATGCGCGTCTGGGATCCACGCTACACTATAAGGTCGTATGTCTATGTTCATAATTGTGATTGACTTTGCTGGGAATGAATGAGACTGTAGGGAAGATATTTAAATCTCTGTTGCACTGATGTACTTTATATAATGCTGATATAATTCTTCCTCCTTTGGGATGTTGCACTAATGCACTTTATATAGTGAGGGTATTGTCCTTCATTTATTATTTGGATAGTGATATATATATATATATATATTTTATATATATATATATCTGCAACTTGGCTATAATTATTGTATACATTTTATCCTTTTGATATGTATTGTGTATTATTGGTATATTACCTGCTGCATTTGCCTAATAGGGTGTTTACCTTGTCCTGACAGGCCAGTTATATAGCTGCAATACATTAATTTCTCCTTCGTCTCATTGGGGGACACAGGACTGTGGGTGTATGCTACTGCCGCTAGGAGGCAGACACTAAGTAGATACAAAAAAAGGTTATCTCCTCCTCCACCGTATACACCTTGACACTGGCCGCAGGCGAACTCAGTTCATGCTTAGTGTCTGATGGAGGCACACGTCTGGTTTCATCCAGACCTTTTTTTTTTCCCCCATGGAGATGATATAGGGGCGACGGACCCTTTTGAAGGGGTCCGGTCCTCCCCAAACCGTCAACGGGCGAGCACGTGGGGTGTCACCTCCACGTATCGTCTCCCGCAACGTGGGACACTTATGCCGGACTCAGCCCTAACCACCCTAGGGTATTGAAAAACCCTAGGCTGTACAGAGGCAGAGGCAGTCCGTGCGGCCCCACTGCACCACCAATGCTGGACTGCGGTGCTGCAAGGAGGCGGACGGTCCCTCTCCTCATCCCCTGAAGGGATGACTGAGTTTGGGTGCCTGCACCGTCCTTATTTCCATTTTTTTTTTTCTATTTTTTGTATAGCCCTCCTCTAACCTGGATTGAGGGGGGCAGGGAGGCTCCTGTGGCGATCTCGCATGCGGAGCGGAGAGTGGTGAGTCTGGCCTTCATCCCCTTGGTAGAAGGTTCGGGCGGCTGGGGGGGCTCACTGACCAGGCCTTTTTCGGCGTGGGCACGCGGGAAGCCAAGCCGCGGCCCAGGCCCTCCTGTTGTGAACGTGTTATGAATGTGCTAGAGATTGTTTCTGAGCAGAGGCTCCCTCTGGTGGTTACAGACAGTACTGAACCTTTCAGCGAGGAGTGGCAATCTGGGATCATGGATTGGTCTGATATAAGGGAGGTTCCCTCCCATGATTGTTGCCGGTGATCAATTGTTCTTCTCTCAATTGTGGTTCCTGGTTCATTTAGAAGTTTGCTGGAGCCTTGCCTGCATCTCCTGCTTTCAAATAAGATATTTTTTGCTTTTCTTTTTGTGCTTGCTTTTTGCATTGTTTTCTGCACTTTTGTGGAGGTCAGCCAGGTCCCCTCCTGGGGCCTGAGCTCCTCACAGTTTATCTGCAGCCACTGTTATTTGCTCATTTGCTTTTTCCTGTTTTTTCAGCGGCTGCAGCTTTGTTTTTGTTCACACTGAGATCTGATTTAGTGGGTGGCGAGATTGTGTGATCTCAGTATTTTTGTAATCAGAATTGTTGGATTTTTGTAGGGTTTTCTGGGTTGCAGAAAGTAATCTCTCCTGTCCCATCCTATTAGTCAGCTTGTGGCCCCAGCGTTTGCTCAGTCTATTTTCTGCCTATGTTTGTATTTTCATCTTGTCTAACCGCCATTATATGTTTGGGGGCTTCCTATTTCTTTGGGGATCTGCTCCGGGGCAGATAGCTTTCATCTTTCTGCCTTTAGGTGTAGTTATCTCTCAGGCTGTGACGAAGCGTCTAGGATCAACGTAGGAACGCTCCACGGCTACCTCTAGTTGTGTCGTTATTTTTAGGAATCTGCAACCCATCAGTTACCAACATCTCAGGTGTTCGGCTGCCCTGCTGTTGTTCCTGTCCTCCTCAGCTACCGAAACATAACAGAACGTGTTAGAGACGACTTCGGAGCTGAGGCTCCCCTTGGTGGTTGCTGAGGGTATTGAACCTATGTTGAACAGCAAGAGTTCACCACCTGCAATGGATGAATGGTTATCAGGAGGGACAGACTGGCCTGATATAAGTGAGCTGGCCTCCCATGATCCTCGCCGGTGATCAATTGTTACTTCCTGGTTGGAATTCAGCTTGCTTTTCTGCTGTCTCCTGCTATCATTCAGATAAGTTACTTTTCTGTTTTGTTTTCTGTGGTTTGATTTCTCTTGTTTTTGCTTCCTTGCTTTTGAGTTCAGCTGGGTCCCCTTTGGGGGCTTGTGCTGGTCTCTGTTCTCTTTTTGTATTTGCACTTGTGCTCAGTTACTGTGATAATTTACTGCTGGGTAGCTGCGTGTTCACACCAGAGATCTGATATAGGTGGTCGAGACCGTGTGGTCTCAGCATTTTTTTGGAATCAGAAGTGTTGGAATTTTTCCTAGGGTTTTGTTGGGTTGCAGACAGTATTCTCTCCTGTACTATCCTATCTAGACAGTTTTGGGCACCGCGTTTGCTCATTCTATTTTCTGTCTGTGTTCGTGTTTTCCTCTTGTCTAACCGCCATTATATGTTTGGGGGCTTCCTAATACTTTGGGGCTCTAATCCGTAGCAGTTAGCTTTTCTCTTTCCATCTACAGGGGTAGCTAATCTCTCCGGCTGTGACGAGGCGTCTAGGGCACCGTAGGAACGTCCCACGGCTGCTTCTAGTTGTGCGGTTTGTTTAGGTGTCTGCAACCTATTAGATACCAACCTCTCTGGTGTTTGGCTGCCTTTGCAGTTTTTTGCTCCTGCCTTCCTCAGCTACCAAAACATAACACCCTCCCCCAGCAGCAGCGCAGTCTTCCGGCGGGCCGGACCCTCGGCGGGCACCGCCAGAAATCTGGTCCCCGGCTTCAGCCGGAAACTAGGCTGCGGCCTGGTCCCTTTCCCAGGCGCGGTCTTCCGGCGGGCCCGACTTCCGGCCGGGCCCGCCAAAAATCTAGTCCCCGGCTTCGCCGGAAACTAGGCTGCGGCTTGGGGCCTTCCCACAGCTGCATGGTTTTCCGGCGGGCCCGCCCCCAACTTCCGGGCGGGCACCACCAATAATCTAGTCCCCGGCTTCAGCCAGAAACTAGGCCGCAGCCGGGATCTTCGAGCCCAGCGGCAGATTTTAGTATGCCGAGTCCAGCAACTCCTCCCCCAAAGCTCACAACCATCCCCAGCATATGACAGAGGGGGCAGGGATCCGCAGGCCCTATTTCAGAAATGCCCACACTGGACTGGGCGCACTTTTTGAAGTTTTCAAGATTGCAGCAGACAGCTGCAGCTTCCGTGGACTTCTCGGCACCCATTCTTGCTCAAAGACGTCTGGGGACACAGGACTGGGGTAGGTGCTTTATAGCTACGCCACACTATACTCCGCTCCGCTGCACCCTATTTTTGTGCTACCTCAAATTATAACGGCACAGGTACAGCATGTCTAGAAGGGCTAAGGCTCACATGGTGCTGTATACCGCATGCATTGCCTGTAGGTCCCCTTTTCCGCACACCCAGACTAATAGTTTCTGCGAAGCCTGTGACTCCGAACGTGCCCAGGAGCCCTCCCCTATAACTGAGCCCAGTGCGTCAGGTCCCCCGGAATGGGCCCCGTCTCTGTCACAATCTATGGCGTCATTAACGAGAGCAATCGAGTCCCTTCAAGCTCCCGATAGGGGCAGGGACAGTGGTTCACCCGTCTTGGCCATTTCTCAGGAACCTTCGGCTTGCAGGGCCGCGCTCTCAACAGGCAGATGCGAGGGAAGCGAACCCACACAGCGTCGCCTGTGCCTTCCGGGGCCTCGGCATCTATCAGTTCCGTTTCTCGTTCTCCCTCACCAGCGGAGGCGAGTGAACAAAGTTCGGACTCTGACTCTGAAGGGTCCCTCAATCTAGAGACACCAATTGTCAAGAGACAGTTGACAGTCTCATTGAGGCTATCAATCAAACCCTTGGGGTAGATGATGAATCCACCTCGGCCTCTGGTCATATGGTGTCCTTCAAACGGGCCAGGCAAACTCATAAGGTTTTTGGCGCTCACCCTGAATTTGAGGACCTAGTGCAGCGCCACCGGGAAAAGCCGGACAAGCGCTTTTCAGGACATAAAGCTCTCAATACCAGATATCCTTTTGCCCTTGAGCTCCTTAAGAAATGGGCAGAATCTCCTGCGGTCGACCCTCCGGTGTCGCGTTTAGCGTCTAAGACGCTCCTCTCCCTTCCCAACGGTTCCTCGATCGGACCGTCTAATTGAAAGCTTGACTCGCTCAGTGTTTGAGGCGTCAGGCTCTGCTCTCCCTCTTTTGCTGCAACTTGGGTAGCTCAAGGCCATGATATCCTGGTCGGAGTCTCTAAATAGAGCCCTCCACGGTACGCATGTGCCATCAGAGGTAATTGAGATCTCCAGTCAGATCGCTCTTGCAGGAGATTTTTTGATTAATGCTTCCATGGATGCGGCAAATTGCGCAGCACTAGGTGCCGCCAACGCGATTGCTATTAGGAGAGCCTTGTGTTGAGGAAATGGCGTGCGGACTCAACCTCAAAAAAGTCACTTATGTCCTTACCTTATCAGGGTGGCCGATTATTTGGTGAGAGACTGGATCAGCTCATATCTGATTCTACAGGAGGGAAAAGCAGTTTCCTTCCTCAGCGAAAAGTAGGCAGCCCTTTCGCCGCAAGCTTCAGCCTCGGTTCAGGGCGTTTCGCAACCCGGGTTGGGCCATGGCAGCGAGCTCCGGCGCCTCAGGTCGACCCAATCAGCCCAGAGATCATCAGGTCTCTTACAAGACCAACCCGTTGGAAAAATGCAAGCCCACCAGCCAAAATCTAGAGAATCCAGGTCCTACAGATTTTCGGCCAAATGACTGGAGGCAGGATCCGGTCAATTCATCCAGAGTGGGCGGCCGCCTACTCTGGTTTCACCCCACCTGGCTACCGGTCACTCACGACAAGTGGGTCAGGGAGCTAGTCTTTTCGGGGTACAAGATAGAGTTTATCAGCCATCCCCCAAATCGTTTTTTCCCTCGCGCCTTCCCAAAGTGGAAACACGGGTTCGCGCCTTATTCAAGGCGGTCGAATCACTTCAGCGCAGCGGGGTTATCATTCCAGTACCGGAGGTCAAGAGAGGTCAGGGGTTCTACTCCAACCTGTTTATAGTACCCAAGAAAGACGGCACTGTAAGGCCCATTCTGGACCTAAAGCGTCTGAACAGGTTTGTCAGAGTTCGGCATTTCCGAATGGAGTCCCTCCGCTGGGTCATTATGGCTATGGAAAACGGGGAATTTCTAGCGTCAATAGAAATCCAGGATGCCTATCTTCACACCCCCATATTCCCCCCTCATCAGAGATTTCTACGGTTTGCCATCAGCAACCTTCACTTTCAATTCGCAGCCTTGCCCTTCGCCCCAGGGTGTTCACAAAAGTCATGGCTGCCGTGTTGTCCATTCTGCACTCTCGGGGATAGCCCTCTTGCCATATTTAGACGATCTCATCAAGGGTCCATCTTTTCAGGCCTGCGAGGAAAGTGTCAGCATTACGCTAGACACTCTGGTTCGCCTGGGGTGGCTGGTGAATTTGAAAACATCATCTCCCGTGCCATCTCGAAGGTCACCTTTTTGGCGATGATCTTCGACACCGCTCAAGGTTGATAATCCTCCCTCGGGACAAGGCCCTAGTTCTCCGTCAGGAGGTACGAATCCTTTTCCAGCCGATTCCTCACACTATCCGGTTTTGCATGAGGGTCTTAGGAAGGATGGTGCAGCAATCGAGGCCATTCCTTTTGTAGAATTTCATCTCCGACCCCTTCAGCATGCCCTCTTGACAGCGTGGGATGGGAACCCTTACTCTCTGTCTCCGGTGCCGTCTGTCTGTTCAGGTCAGACAGACACGTGGTGGACAATGAGCACCTCTCTTCAGCAGGGGCGATGTTTTCCCCCAGTCCATTGGCTGATAGTCACAACGGAACGCCACCTTCTTGGATGGGGAGCAGTGTTTTGCCACTACACATCCCAGGGATCTTGGTCCCTGCAGGAATCAACCCTCCCGATCAATATACTAGAGATTCGGGCCGTTCTGCTGGCTCTGAGGCATTTTCACCATCATCTGGCTGGCCGCCCTGTCCGGATACAATCGGACAACGCCACGGCCGTGGCATACATAAATCATCAGGAGGTACCCGCAGCAGGGCGGCCATGCACGAGGTAAAACATATTCTGGCCTGGGCGGAGAGAAATCACTCTGTGATATCGGCGGTCCACATTCCGGGCAAGGAGAACTGGGCAGCGGACTTCCTCAGCCGTCAGGGTATAGCGTCAGGGGAATAGTCACTACATCCCGACGTATTTCAGCAGATATACCTACGCTGGGGAACTCCGGACATGGACTTGATGGACTCCAGGATAAACGCCAAGGTACCCAACTTCTTCTCCCGATACCGGGAACCACAGGCAATGACGTTGGACGCCCTGGTTCTACCGTGGAATCCGTTTCACCTCCCGTACTTGTTTCCACCGTTGGCTCTACTTCCAAGGGTAATCAGAAAGATCGAAATAGAGGGCGTCCCAGCGATATTAGTCGCTACAGATTGGCCTCGTCGCTCATGTGCTCCCTTCGGAATTTCTTCAGCCCCAAGAGTATTTTCAAGGATTATGTCGGAAGCAGTTGCACATATTCGGGAACAAGGAGTGGCTATAGTTCCTTATCTGGACGACCTTTATTCATCGGTCCCTCAGCCGAGATCCTCGAATCACGGGTAAGCCAAAACTCGGGACATCCTGCAGAGCTTGGGGTGGATTGTAACCTTAAAGAAGTCTCAGCTCCAACCCTCAAAGGTGATACGATTTCTAGGAGTTCTAGACTCGGAGAATCAGAGATCATGCCTGCTGGACGACCACTGCCAAGACTTGATAACCAAAGCCTTGTCCTTCAAGAAACAGAGAACCCCTACGCTGCGAACAACCATGTCCCTGTTGGGTTCGATGACGGCCTGTATACAATCCGTGGCATGGGCCCATGCCCACTCCAGAGTTTTACAGGCACACATTCTAGAAAATTGAATGGGAACCCTACCTTACTAAACAAGAAGATACTGACACCAGGAAGAGTCAAAGCCTCCCTAGCCTGGTGGTTAAATTTATCGAACCTGCGCAAAGGAATAGCCTGGTCTCAAACTCCATTGATAATAGTGACTACAGGCGCAAGGTCAAGAGGCTGGGGTGCAGTAGTACTACAGATTCCCTTCCAGGAGTCAGTAAGACAGCCTCAAAATCCTCCAATTACAGGAACTAAAGGGAGTACACAAAGCCTTCCAGGCAGCCGGTTCTCTAATTTCAGGATGTTCCCCTCATCTGCTTTCATGTAAAACAGCATTTCTGATCACCATTTCCACAGCTAGAAGGGTAGGGGAATTACAGACCCTCTCAATTCGAGAACCCAATTTATCCATAAGGGATGACTCTATCATATTTCGCCCTGATCTGTCATTTCTAACCAAAAGTTGTGTCAGATTTTCATCGCTCGTAGGGCATAATTCTACATTTGTTCTGCGAGAACCCGGCGAACCTTAGAGAACAAGAGTTCCATACCCTGGATGTCAGAAGAATTGTTCTTCACTACCTAGAACTCTCATCATCCTTTAGAGTTGACCAGAATCTCTTTATACACATATATGGTAAAAATAAAGGTAAAAAAGTGGCAAAAAACACGATTGCCGCCTGGATAAGGAAAGCCATAACAGAAGCATACCTAGTCCAGAATGAATGCCCACTCAACCAGATCCGTGGCAGCATCCTGGGCTGAAAGAGCGGGAGCTTCGTCTGAGCAGATTTTCAGGCTGCAACATGGTCTTCCCTGCATACCTTCACAAAACACTACAGATTGGACTTCTGGTCCAATCGGAACCAGTTTTTGGCCGGAAAGTTCTCCAGGCCGTAGCCCCCCCTTAATGTTGAATTGGTTGGTATACCTCCTATGCTGTCTGGGAAGGCTACTAGAGAAAATAGAATTATTCTTACCGTTAATTCGGTTTCTAGTAGCATTCCACGACAGCACCAATTCCCTCCCGAAATTCTTAGATTAAGTTCTGAGAATACTAAAGGTAACCGTTCCTAAATGTGGTTGTAAAACACTGGTTAATGGGAGGTGGGAGGGGTTTTTAACCTCTCTGTGTTCCTGTCCCCCAATAGGACAAGGAGACATCCTCCTATGCTGTCGTGGAATGCTACTTAGAAACCGAATTAACGGTAAGAATAATTCTATTTTTCAGTTGTTTCACACTTTTTTGTCAAGTATATAATCCACATGTGTTAATTCATAGTTTTGATGCCTTCAGTGTGAATGTACAATTTTCATAGTCATGAAAATTCAGAAAAATCTTTAAATGAGAAGGTGTGTTCAAACTTTTGGTTTGTACTGTATATGTATCTATGGTAGCAATATTGGATATACATCTCTTTTTATTTCATAATTTTATGTGATTTGGTATTTCTAATAAAGTGTGTATATTTTTTGGCTATATGCTTCCAGTCCTCATTGGATATTTGTTATGGTAGGAAGTGCCATTTTTCAGGCCTGCTTTTTGGATATATTTCTAGTACTGAGTAATTATCTTGAAGTATCAGGAAGTCAGCTGACCATAAGTTATTGTGCATTTTTACCCATCTTCTATATTCCATTAGGCTAAATCAGAGTAAATTCAGTTCATGATAATTATGAGTATTGCTGCTTGTTTTGTAGATAATATTGTAGTAATTATTGAGGAGCTCTTAAATGTTTACAAAGTGAAACAAGTAACAGATGTCTAAATTTATGTAAAAAAAATAAAAGTATTTTTAAAGAGTTGTGGACATTTGCCTTTTTTAAATGCATACAATTGGGTTAAACATTTTTGCAGTTGGGTTTCTTTAAAAATTTTGCTCCACTTGCCTTCTATATCCTCTATATTACATGGTCTCTTGCTGGCTGCAGAATTATTTAAAAAGGTCAACCACATTATCTTTATTTTACCAGCTGTGTTGGGGATATGCAGGGCCGGTTTTGTACAAAGTGGGGTCCTAAATGTTACTATATTGCACCATCTGAAACATTTCTGTTTTATTTACATTCGCTGCATTCAGACCATTTGACAAGCGCGATCGACAATTTTAAAGTCGTTCACTGCTTGTTTCCCTGCCTTCTTACATTGGCTCAGAAAGAATGAAAGGCACAGAACAATCACTAGTAGGTCAATCTGCCCACATACAGTATCATGTTATCAGCAGCACATATGCAGTTTTCACCAGGCAATATGCTATGGAAAACAATGATTTTTGTTCCAGCATAAACAATCCAATCACTCAATGAATAGGCAGCATTATGCTTGTCAAGTATAATGCACCCCATAATATAATGCACCCCATAGTCCTTCACGTAGTATATTGTGCCCCATAGTCCTCCATATAGTATAATGCAAACCACATAATCCTCCATACAGTATAATGCAGCTCCATATAGTACACATAGTTATAATGCACACCTCATAGTCTTCCATATAGTATAATGCGTCCCATAGTCCTCCGCATAGTATGTGTCCCATAATCCTCCATATAGTATAATGCACACCCCATAGTTCTCCATGCAATATAATGCACCTCAATAGTCCTCCATATAAAACAGTGCACCATCAATAGTCCTCCATATAGTACAATGCACCTTTAATAGTCCTCCATATAGTAAAATTCACTTCCATAGTATAATGCACCTCATAGTCTTTCATATAGCATAATGCATTCACCTTAGTCCTTCATACAGTATAATGCACAGCATAGCATATAGTCCTCTATAGAATTAATGGAGCCCCCATATAGTACACACTGTATAATGCATACCCCATAGTCCTTCATAAAGTAAAATGTAGCCCCCCATAGAGAATAATGCAGCCCCCATAATCCTCCAGTATTATGTCCATCACATACTCACGGTTTAAAAATAAAAAAAAGTAATACTTCTCCCCGTTTTCTCACTGTTCTGATGTCTGACGCGCAACTCCACTGCCTGATACAGCATGGTGAGATGAAGTCACATCATCACACCTGCTGTATGAGACGTCAAGCACAGAGTGGAATGATGGGAGATGAGCATCACCTGACTCCTCCTAATTGCTTTCAACTGGATCTGCATCTAGGATGTTAGTACAGTTTAATGTGTGATGCCAGATGCAGAGTCTGCTGGCTGGAGCCAGCATTGGCTTCGAACCCAGCCTGACTGACTGGCCCCAAGCGGCTGCGTGGTCTGCCACTATTAGCGGCACGCCACTGGCTGGGGGCCCCTGGGGATGAGGGCTCTGCCCTACGCTAGCCCTGGGGATATGATTTGTGGAATTTACTATAGGAGACTGATGAATAGAGATGGGTGGACAACTGGAGTTCGAGTCCGGCCGAACAGTTACAAAAGTTTGGTACTAGAATAGTACCCGGACCCCAATTCTCCTGAATGGGTGGCCCGATCATCCAGTGTTTGCCACGCTGTCACATACCTCCCAACTTTTGAAGAGGTGAAAGAGGGACAGAGGTTGCGGCAAAGTTTTAGGCCACACCCCACCACACCCATTCACAACTAGTCACACCCATGTCCACGCCCCAACCAACACCCATTTAGCACTGGTGATTACACATGGTACTGAGGGCACAGTGACTGGTATTGTGGGCACACTGGTACTGAGTAAAAGAAAGAAGAACAGAGAGAGAAAAAAGAAAACAGAGAAAGAAAGGAGAGAGAAGAAAGATGGGAAAGCAAGAAAGAACAGAGAGAGAGTAGAGAGAGAAAAAAAAACAAAGAAAGGGGAAAGAAAGAACAGAGAGAAAAAAAAAAGAGGGAAAAGAAAGAACAGAGACGAAAGAAAGAGGGCAAAGAAAGAACAGAGAGGGAGGGAAAGAAAGAGGGGAAAGAACAGAGAGAAAGACAGAAAAGAAAGAAAGAACAGGAGAGAAAGAAAGACGGGAAAGAAAGAAAGAACAGAGGGAGTGAGAAAAAAGAGGGGAAAGAAGAACAGATGGAGCGAGAAAGCAAAGGGGAAAGAAGAAACAGAGAGAGAAATAATGACGGGAAAGAAAGAACAGAGAGAAAGAAAGAGGGGGACAGAAAAAAGAACAAAAAAAAAGAAAGAGAAGAAAGAAAGAACAGAGAGGGAGAGAGAAAGGAAAAGAAAGAACAGAGAGAAGAAAGATGGGAAAGAAAGAACAGAGAGAAAGAACAGAGAGAAAGAACAGAGCGGGAGAGAGAAAGAAAAGGGAAAGAAAGAACAGAGAGAGAAAAAGACGGGAAAGAAAGAACAGAGAAAAAAAGCGGGGAAGAAAGAAAGAAGAGAGAGAAAGAAAAAGAAAGAAAGAGGGGAAAGAAAGAACAGGGAGATAGAGAGAAAGAGGGGAAAGAAAGAACAGAGAGAGAAAGAAAGGGGGAACGAAAGAAAGAAGAACAGAAAAAGACAGAGAAGAAGAGGAGAAAGAAAGAACAGAGAGAGAGAAATAGAAAGAAAGAGGGGAAAGAAAGAACAGGGAGATATGAGAAGAAAGAACAGAGAGAAAGGAAGAGTGACAGAAAAAAAGAACAGAGAAAAAAAGAAAGAGGGTAAAGACAGAAACAACAGAGGGAGAGAGAGAGGAAAAAAAAGGGGAAAGAAAGAAAGAAAAGTGAAAGGAAGAAAAAAATGAAAACAGAGAAAGAAAGATGGGAAAGAAAGAACAGAGAGAAAAAAAGAAGGGAAAGAAAAAACAGAGAGAGAAAGATGGGAAAATAAAAGAGAGAAAGAACAGAGAGTGAGATATGGAAAGGAAGAACGAGAAAGAGAAAAAAAGAAACAGAGAAAGAGAAAGAAAGAAAAGAGAAAGAAAGAACAGAAAAAAAGGGAAAGAAAGAACAGAGAGAGAGAAAGGGAAAAGAGGGGAAAAAAGAGGGGGAAAAAAAAAAACAGAGAGAAAAGAAAGAAAAAACAGAGAGAAAAGGAAAGAGGGAAAAAAAGAACAGAAAAGATAGAAAGAAAGAGGGGAAATAAAGTACAGAGAGAAAGAAGGAAAGAAAAAGAAAGAAAGAACAGAGAAAGAGAAAAAAAAAAGAAAAGAAAACAGGGGAAAAGAAAGAAACAGAACAGAGAAAGAAAGAGGGGAAAGAAAAAAACAGAGAAAGGAAAGAAAAAAAACGGATAGAAAGAAAAAAACAGAGAGATAGAAAAGAGGGAAAGAAGAACAAAGAGAAAGAAAAAAAAAGGCACAAAAAGAAAGAAAGATGGGAAAGAAAGAATAAAAGAAAAAGAACAAAAAAGGAAAGCAAAGAAGGGAAAGGAAGAAAAAAGAGAAGAAAAGAACGTGAGAGAGAAAAAAAACAGAGAGAAAAAAGAAATAGATTCTAAAAAGATACTATAGCGGGCCGGCCCCCCATTGTAGTCCCCACCTGAGCCTCCCGATGCAGGACAACATGTCCGCTCCTTGCCGGACATCCCCCGATTCCAAGGCGACCCCGCTGCCCGTGCGTCGGAGGGGGACACGGTGATGGATCTGAGCATTCCCTGAAGTCCTCCTGTTGTCACAATCTCCTCCCAAAATTTTTACCTCTTTTCCCGGTCTTTTCCCAGCGCATCACTTCTGGTGGAACATCACATGTGAGTTTTAAAGTGCTCCTCGGGCTCCGGCTTGTATTCCTGTGTCCCGGAAAAGCTCCCGCCGGGACAGCAGGCAGCCCACTCAAAATGGGAGTGTCCCACTGAATTCGGACGGTTGGGAGGTAAAAAATGCTCTTACCATACACCTTGTACACGCACGGCTCGCACCCCTCATTCACACACTGTTTATGAATGTTTTAGAAATGAATTCTGAGCAGAAGCTCCTCTGGTGGTTACAAAACGGAAACTGAACCATTCAATTGAGGTTTGGGCAATCAGGAATCAGGGAACTGGCTGGTATTAAGGGAGGTTCCCCCACCCAGGGTTTTGCCGGTGTCAATTGTTCTTGTCTAAACGTTGTTTCCTGGTTCACTTGGAGCTTGCTGGGTCTTGCCTTTTCCCTCCTGCTCTCAGAAAAAAGAAAATTTTCTTTTTTTTTTTTGTGCTTGCCATTTGCAATTTTCTCTGCATTTCTGTGAGGTGGGCCCAGGTTTCCCCTCCTCGGGGGGCTTAGGCGCCTCCCCGGTTCCTCTGGACCCACTTTTGGGTTTGTTCTTTTGCCTTTCTAGTTTTTCTGGGGGCTACGGCTTAGTTTTGTTACACCAGAGAACTAATTTTAGGTGGTAGAGGTCGTGTGATCTCAGGGTTTTTGCAATTTGTTAGGTTGGCTTTTTTTAGGGTTTTTTGGATTGCGGGAAGTTTCCTTCCTATCCTTTTCTGTCCAGGCGATTCGGCCCCAGCGTTTGCTCATACTAATTTTCTGTCTGTGTCTGTATTTCCTTTTGGTCTAACCGCCTTACATGTTTGGGGGCTTCCTTAGGGGATTTTGGGGGGATCTGCTCCGGGCAGATAGTTTTCCCTCTTTCTATCTTTAGGTGTAGTTAGCCTCTCAGGCTGTGACGAGGCGTCTAGGCCCAACGTTGGAACGCTCCACGGCTGCCTTTGTTGTGGTTAGTCAGGGTACTGCAACCCAGTAGATCCAAAACCTCTCTGGTGTATTGCGTTTTTTTCCTACTCTCCTCGCTACCAAACATAACAGTATCCCCAGCCAAACTGAAAATTATATGGTACTCACAGAAGGGAAAAATAGCGTGGAAAAAAAAAAGTTGTCAGAGTTGTCAGAGGTTTTTTTTTTCTGTTTGTTGCTTTTTTTTTTCCCTCTTTTTCTCTGGGTGCTGAGGAGGATTTTTTTTTTCTCAATTTGGGGTTTGCACAGTTGTCTGGCCGGGGTTTGGGTCAGCTTGCCACTGAAGTTGGAGTTTTTTTTAGCACCTATCTTGCAGGGTTGCTGATTGTGGAAACCCCAGGATCCCCATGCCGATTTTTTTTTGGGGATCGAGCTAAATTTCTGAATTTCAAAAATAACTGTAAGTTGTTTTTGCCTTAAAAACCCCAAGTCTCAGGAAAACGCCGCACAGCAGGTTCAAATTTTTCTCTCTTCCTGCGCGGCGATCCTCAGGTTTTTCTTTCCCGACACTGGGGACCCTGTTTTGAGTATTTTTGATGCAATTTTTTTTTGTCTGGAATTTTTTATGTTTAACCTAATGTCACTGGGTAAGCTGAAAAAAAAATTGGCAAAATTTAAAACAGGCTTGAGGACGCTGAGTTGTACTGTCAGGGAAAATTTCCCAAAGGGGCAGTTGTGACAAATGGAATGATGATGCTTTTGGGAGCCCTTTTTCGGAAGGGTCCCGTCAGAGAATGTAAAGTGTTTTGGTGGGTTCCCTGCTTTCCCCTGGTCTCAAAGTTCATGTCATTGGCGATTCAATTGACAGAAGTTTGCGTGAGCGAGAGGATGCGGGAATGGGTTTTTCCTGTGAACCAGTTCTGAACCCATGCAGTGTGATAGAGTGCTTCTGGG
The DNA here is from genome assembly GCA_033576555.1 of Oophaga sylvatica. NCBI lineage: Eukaryota > Metazoa > Chordata > Amphibia > Anura > Dendrobatidae > Oophaga > Oophaga sylvatica. Next base: position 162,566,427 of record JARQOD010000006.1, on the reverse strand, counting down.
GACAGCGTTTGATTTCGAAAACGCATGGGTTATGTTTCTAAATGTGGTAAAGCCTCTCAGCATTTTAAACTGCCTAAGCGGGGAAGACGTTTGCACGCTCAGTTGTCTTTAGTAGTGTTCAACTAAATTTCTGTTGACTTGTTACCCCGATTTGCTCCCTGTCCACATTTTTGTTCAGGCTTTTTTTGATTCGGGAGCGCTATTAACCTGATGGATTTTGTTTTTTTAAATGTTTGGGTTTCCCTTTATACCCCCTTTTGGGAAACTATTCCCCTACTGGGGGTTTTTTTCCCCTTTGGCTGAGATAAAAAACCCCGTTCCTACTCAGGTGATAATGGGGTTGTCTGGGCATCAGGAGAGTTGCAATTTTTGGGGTGGAAATCCGCATGAACCCTTATTGTACTAGGTTTCCCTTGGTTGCAGTCTCTTAATCCTGTTTTGGATTGGAAATCTGTATCGTAACCAGTTGGGGCTGCCAATTTGTTAAAGCAACACTCGTTTTTCTGCCTCTCCCCAGGCTCAAGATGTGCCTGACTTTTGACTGATTTTCTGATGTGTTTAGCGAAATAAATCTGCATCCTGCCCCCCCCATAGGAGCTTGACTGCGCTTTTGAATTAGTGCCTGGTAGAAAATTTCCCCTAAGGTCCCCTTTTTTTAAATTTGTCTGTACCTGAACTTGAGTTTGCTGTCTTATTTCAAGGATTTTTTTGGAAGGGTCATATCAGACCATCCTTTTCACCCTTGGGTGCGGTTTTTTTTTTGGGGCCCAAAAAAGGGATGGTCATAGGCCGTGTTTTTGATTATCGTCTCTTAAACAATACACTGTGAATATAAATTCCTTTACCCTTGTTTTTGACCTTTTTCCGGGGTGAAAAGTGCTATTTGGGTTTTAAAAAAGCTTGACCTCTGGGGGCGTAAAAACTAATTCACATTAAGCAGGGGGATGATGAAGAGGGGTTTTAAATTTACACAAGAGGCTTTTTGAGTACTTAGTGATGGCCCTGGGGCCACTAATGCCTTCGTTTTTCCAGTTTTTTCATGAATGACATTTTCAGGGATTTTGTGGAAATTTTTCTGATGTTTATTTGGATATACTTGATTTTTCCCATGACTGGACTCTCTTTGTGAAAATGTTGGGACGTTTTCCAGATTTTGAGAGAGATGCTCTGATGTGAAGGGATCAAGTGTCTTTTTGGCATACAGGGGTTTCCCCATTTTGGATTCAATTTTCTCCATCGTTATTGAAATGGCCCCGGGTAAAAGGTTCAGGCCATCTGTGATTGGGTCAACCCACTTCATTAAAGGCTCTTCAGAGATTTTTGGGGTTTTGCAACTTTTATCGAAAATTTATTGGGGAATTTCTCTTTTATATAAACCATTGACCGTTTTGACAAAAGGGTTCGATTGGTGAATTGGCTCCTGAGGCATTCTCTGCGTTTCGGGAACTTAGCAGAGTTTCACTTTGATCCTGTTTAAAGGCACCCTATGTTTCTCTCCCTTTTTTAGGTGGGGGTTTGATGCTCTAAAAATTGGGGAAGGTGCGTTTTGTCCCAAAGAATCAGGGGCTCTAAAAGTAACCCTTTGCCTTTTTCTTTTGAAATTTTTCCAACTGAACGAAATTATGACGGGGGTATTGGGAGTTTTTTTGCCATGATGGCTTAAAGGGTTTGGAGACATTGGTGGAGGAGCCAAAACTTTCGGTGGGGGGCCTCAGGGCCATAGAATTGGTTTTCGGGGAATCAGCCAGGAAATTTATCCTAACGGGCCCCAGGTGGCCTTTTTTTTCACACTTTTTATTTTTGTTTCCTTTCTTCCGGCCTAGAATTTTTAAGGCGGATGCCCCCTCGAGAGTTTCCTTGCGGACTCTCCTATTTATCTGATCCTGCTGTTATTGAAAGGGGGTTAGTTCTTTCCGCAATCTCGCCCATTTGAGACTGGCTCGGGAAAGGGGTGGCAGGAGAAAAACCCCGAGCGCTGCCTGTTGGGAAATTGTTTGCCCAGCAGTGGGAAAAAGAGGTGATGTCTTTATTTCTTTTTCGCGTTGGCGTTTATCCCGGGAATTTTTGGGACCCGGGGACTTTGGGGGTCGGTCTGGGACTTGCTTCGCTTTCCCGCCTTTCTTCGCTCTAGTGGTTTGTTGATGCCATTTCTGTGCCAAAAAGACCATGGAACCATATCTCTATGGATTTTATTTCGACTCCTGTTTCTCAGAGATTTACCGTTTCTGGGTGATTTTTTGATATGTTTTCCCAAAATGAACATCTTTTGCCATTACCTTTAAATTGCCCTTCTCTCCGATTGGATGCCTTGTTCCTTCAGCACGGGTTTTTTTTTGGTTACACGGCATTCTGAGAACATTGTGTCTGACAGGGAGTCCCTTTGTTTCCAGATTTTGGAGGACTTTTTTTCTAAAACTTGGTTTCAATTGTCTTTCTCCTATGCTTTTCATCCTCAGGGCCAATTGACAACTGAGAGAACAAACCCGACATTGGGGAAATATTTTGAGATGCCCTTTGTGTCTGCTGATCAAGATGCTGGGGCTCTTTTTGCCTTTGGCTGGTTTGCTTTTAAAATGGGCAAGCCTGCCCTTTGATGTTTTTTTTTTCCCCTTTTCTGCAATTTTGGGTTTCACCTTTGTTTTTTTCGGGACAGGGCGGAGGCTTCTGGCTGGGCCGGTGTTGACTCTGTGTGGAGGGGTAGCAGCAGATTTGGACCAGTAGGGAGAGGTTGTCCCCCTCTCAGGAGAGGCCGCGGGTTTCCAAACGGCAAGGCTGATGGTCCTCGGTTTAAAGTGGGGGATTGGTCTGGTTTCTCAAAAAATATTTCCCTATGAGGTTGCATCTCCTAGTTAAGCCCGGTTCATGGACCTTATAAGATCATGGAGATTCTTAATCCTGTTTCCTTTCGTTTACCCTTTTTCAGGGGGGATTTTGACCATAAAAAGTGTTCCAAAAAGTCCCTATTGAAGAGGTTGTCGAGGGAAATGGGTTTCCATGGCTGCGCCCCCTGACCCTGTTTGGTTGAGGGCATTGGATATGTAGTTGAGAAAAATTGGGTTTTTTTTGTTTTTCTAGACGGAAACTCCAGTTTGGTTATTTGGAGAGGTTATGGTCAGGAGGACAATTCTTGGGTGTTTGCTTCGGACATCATGCTGGGGACTGATCTGTGCGTATCACAGAGCTCATCCTGCCCGATTGGTTGCACAAATGGGGGTTCGGTGACCCTCCCTCAATGGGGGGGTAATGTTATTGAATGTTTTAGAAATGAATTCTGAGCAGAAGCTACCCTCTGGTGGTTACTAACGGTACTGAACCATTCAATGAGGATTGGCAATCAGGAATCACGGACTGACTGGTATATAAGGAGGTTTCCCCATCATGGTTGCCGGTGATCAATTGTTCTGTCTCAACGTTGATTCCTGGTTCACTTGGAAGCTTGCTGAGTCTTGCCTCTTCTCTGTTCTCAGATAAGATATTTTCTGTTATTTGTTTTTGTGCTTGCCATTTGCAATTTTCTCTGCATTTCTGTGAGGTTGGCTAGGTTCCCCTCTCGGGGGGCTTGGGCGCCTCTCGGTATCTCTGGAGCACTGTTGTTTGTTCATTTGCCTTTTCTAGTTTTTTCTGTGGCTGCGGCTTAGTTTTGTTACACCAGAGAACTAACTTAGGTGGTAGAGGTTGTGTGATCTCAGGTGTTTTTGCAATTTGTAGCGTTGGCTTTTTTAGGTTTTTTGGATTGCAGTAAGTATCCTTCCTATCCTTTTCTGTCCAGCAGATTGGGCCCCAGCGTTTGCTCATACTATTTTCTGTCTGTGTCTGTATTTCTCTTGTCCAACCGCCATTACATGTTTGGGGGCTTCCTACGTTCTTTGGGGATCTGCTCCGTGCAGATAGCTTTCCTCTTTCTATCTTTAGGTGTAGTTTGCCTCTCAGGCTGTGACGAGGCGTCTAGACCAACGTAGGAACGCTTCACAGTGCCTTAGTTGTGGTGGTTAGTCAGGGTACTGCAATCCAGTAGATCCAACCTCTTGGTGTATTGCCGTTTTGCCTGCTCTCCTCAGCTACCAAAACATAACACACACTTTCCTCTTTGTATGCCTCGTATACACACACAGCTCCGCTCCGTCCACCTTGCACACACAAGGCTCACTCAGTATACACATGGCTCCACTCCGTACACCTTGTACACACGCAGCCACGCTTTGTACACCTTGTACACACACAACTCCACTCCGTAAACCTGTACACATGCGGCTTAGCAGCATACACTCGTACACACACGGTTCTGCTCCATACACCTCGTACACACGCGGCTCGCTACCTACACACAAGGCTCCACTCCGTACACACACGGCTTCGCTCTGTACACACACGGCTCAAGCATGGAGCCTGTGTGTACGGAGCTGAGGGCTCAGCTCCGTACACTCATACACACAGGCTCCGTTTCACTGCTACACTGCTACATCCACCTCGTACACACGGCTCCGCATCATAAACTCGTACACGCGCGGCTCCGTGCGCCTCGTACACGCGCGGCTCAGTGTGCCTCGTACACGCGCGGCTCCGTACGCCTCGTACACAGCGCGGCTCGTGCGCCTCGTACACTCGCGGTTCCGTGCGCCTCGTACACGCACGGCTCCTTGCGCTCGTACACGCGGGCTCATTGCGCCTCGTACACGCGTGGCTCCTTGCGCCTCGTACACGCGCGGCTCCGTGCGCTCGTACACGTGCGGCTCGGCTCCATCCAACTTGTACACACACGAGTCTGCTACACCCAATTCATACACACTACAGCACTGCTATGTACACCTCGTACACAATCGACTCCGCTCCGTACACCTCGTACACACACGGCTTGGTCCGTACACCTCACACACATGGCTCGGTCCGTACATCTCGTACTCGCACGGCTCCGCTCCGTACACTTGTACACGCCGGCTCCGCTCCGTACACCTCGCACACGCACGGCTCCGCTCCGTACACTTGTACACACGGCTCCGCTCCGTACACCTCGCACACACGGCTATGGTCGTACACCTCCACACACGGCTCCTGTCCGTACACCTCATACACACACAACACTGCTACATCCACACTGTAAACCCCTCCTGACCGACACATAAACTTACCGTTAATCCCAGCACCATGACGACCAGCACAAGCAGAGTCCTGCAACACATACCGAGGAGCCTGATCATGTGACAACTAATTCTCCCCTCTGTGACCTCATTCACAGGTCCTTTGCACATCAGGAGGACAGCTCAGCGACGTCATTGCTGAATGTGAATGGCTGGGTGGAGGACGGAGGGCGAGGATGGGGTGCATGGAGGTGGCATGGTGTGCTTCTCTCACTGCGGGAAACATAGCGTCCCGAGCTGAATAGCGGGCAGGAGGGTTAGTAAACGGGACTGTCCGATCATTCCGGGACGGTTGGGAGGTATGCTGTCATGTGCATGACAGTTGCAGCAAACACCGTTTCAGACGGTGAAATCATCACCATTGGTTAGGAGCCACAGTTCCATGCTGTTTAAAAGACAGCGTGATCCCGCAGCTGTGATTTGGAGCCAAACCCCAACAGTAGCACGGACTCCTGGTGAAGTCCGTGTTTGATGCCCGTGCTGAACAGTAGGTGTCGGTACGGACGCGAACTTTACTGTTTGGGTTCACCCCTTTTCTAATGATGAAAAAGGTCTAGTTAAAAGCTCCTCCGTTAGCCATTGTATGGACAGTAGTGCTGTGGTTGTTAGGAAAGCTACAATAACAAGAACAGGAGGAAAAGTTGTCTCACTATATAACAGGGAAAAGGTTGAAAAACATGTCTCCAACAGATCTGACAAACTGAAGATCGTGTGGCCAACCTGTTAAGTCTTCTGCAGCCAGCAATACACAGTGTATATAAAAACTATAGGAGAGAAACAATACCATTTTTTAATTTCGCCCAATTGCAAAAATGATTTGGCCCCAATTGCGTGCATTTAAGTAAGTCATTTATGGATGGTAATATTAGAAGTTATCCTACATGGGACTGTTTATAACAGCATCTTGGGTTGCCTCTTCTTTTTACACAAGCCCGTGCTCTCTATTGATTGGTCACATTTTTTGTGGAATGATGAATTGTTTTCCTAAATTGAGTCATTTGTCTAAAGGTTTTACTTATGCTATTCTTAAATAATAATACAGTAAGTGATTAAAATAGCTGCCTACATTTTGATTTTCTTCAGTTTCTGATAACTCTTCACAAAATAACACTCAGGAAAGAGACAAGACATCATGTCAGAAGCCAGAGTTGATATTAGGAAGCTTCTGCAGTTTCTTGCCGGACAGCAAGTAATCCAAATAAAGCCATATGCAGTAAGTTATTTTCATGAAATGTGTAAATTGAATGAAATTTTTGAAACCATATTCCAATTCTCCACTCTACAAATAGAGCCAGACAGGTACCAAGGCTCACAGTGCTCCGTTAAGTGCTTCTGCCCCATCACTTAATCAGTTAATGAAGAACTCTCATTAGTCTGTGTAAATTTTTCTTTTTCAATATACTCAGTGATCACTATCTTATGTTACCTCACTAATTGTGAGGTTACTAGCCACTGCCATATGCTTTTAAAGACCGAAAAGTTTATTTAGTCCCTTTGAGAAGTTTCTGGTGCCTCAGAAATTTTGGATTTTGTTGGTGCTTTAGATCTTGCGGGGTGTCATTCCATGCCTGCACAGAGTGGCGTTTTGTGCGTGAGAAACATCCACTAAACCAAACATTTATAGGGTCTTTTTAATTTAAAGGGGGTTGCGCAACCATAAACATGTAGGTAATGCTGCAGAGATCAAGGAAAGACATATTTTTGTAAATTTAAAACTATTAAAAATGTATGCCCATTCAAATGTACCTTTGATGTGTCATATTGACCCCACTAGTCTCAGCACTTCTGATATTGGGCGAGCATGCACTGTTCCTTCTCGGCCAGCCGGATCTCATCCAGTGACCGAAGTGAAAGGCAGCAGAAGTCCCTGCGTCTCCCACCCCTTCTTCATGAGGAAAGCTAAACATGTAAGTATTTTTCTTATCTATGGCTGCTGCCAGGGCAGAATGGTTGTAATGAGTTTGTCATCTGGTTCCTGCTCTGTATGTAGGCAGGGTTCAAGATAACAGTTTTATCTAGAAATCATCTTGATCACTTCCTTCCCAGACAGCTGCAACAGATGACAAGCTCCTTGCAAGTTGCTGTGCTTTCTGCACTGGAAGCAGCAATGGAGAAAATAACAAACACTTGCTGAATGCTTCACTGTTCCAGCGCAAATTGCCTCTTCAAAAAAAGAGGACTTGTACTCTATAGCGCCACCTATTGGAAGTAGCGATCCTACAAGTCACAATCAAACCCTTTACGAGTCTTGTAATATGACTTAGGATAAAAGCCAAATCAGTATCTCCATTTGCAGGACTCGTTAAAGGGTTGATTGTGACTTGTAGGAATCGCTACTTCAATAGGTGGCGCTTAGAGTACAAGTCCTCTTTTTTGAAGAGGCAATTTGCATATAAAATATGTCTTTCCTTGATCTCTGCAGCATTACCTACATGTTTTATGGTTGCGCAACCCCTTTAAATTAAAAAGACCCTATAAATGTTTGGTTTAGTGGATGTTTCTCACGCACAAAACGCCACTCTGTGCAGGCATGGAATGACACCCCGCAAGATCTAAAGCACCAACAAAATCCAAAATTTCTGAGGCACCAGAAACTTCTCAAAGGGACTAAATATAACTTTTCGGTCTTTAAAAGCATATGGCAGTGGCTAGGTAACCTCACAATTAGTGAGGTAACATAAGATAGTGATCACTGAGTATATTGAAAAAGAAAACATTTACACAGACTAATGAGAGTTCTTCATTAACTGATTAAGTGATGGGCAGAAGCACTTAACGGAGCACTGTGAGCCTTGGTACCTGTCTGGCTCTATTTGTAGAGTGGAGAATTGGAATATGGTTTCAAAAATTTCACTTCAATTTACACATTTCATGAAAATAACTTACTGCATATGGCTTTATTTGGATTTACTTGCTGTCCGGCAAGAAACTGCAGAAGCTTCCTAATATCAACTCTGGCTTCTGACATGATGTCTTGGTCTCTTTCCTGAGTGTTATTTTGTGAAGAGTTATCAGAAACTGAAGAAAATCAAAATGTAGGCAGCTATTTTAATCACTTACTGTATTATTATTTAAGAATAGCATAAGTAAAACCTTTAGACAAATGACTCAATTTTAGGAAAACAATTCATCATTCCACTAAAATGTGACAATCAATAGAGAGCACGGGCTTGTGTAGAAGAAGAGGCAATCCAAGATGCTGTTAGTAAACAGTGCATGTAGGATAACTTCTAATATTACCATCCATAAAGGACTTACTTAAATGCACGCAATTGGGGCCAAATCATTTTTGCAATTGGGCGAAATTAAAAAAATGGTATTGTTTCTCTCCTATAGTTTTTATATTACACTGTGTATTGCTGGCTGCAGAATGACTTAACAGGGTTGGCCACACGATCTTCAGTTTGTCAGATCTGTTGGAGACATGTTTTTCAACCATTTCCTGTTATATAGTGATGACAACTTTTCCTCCTGTTCTTGTTATTGTAGCTTTCCTAACAGACTGCACAGCACTACTGTCCATACAATGGCTAACGGAGGAGCTTTTAACTAGACCTGTTCATCAGTAGAGATGGGTGAACCCAAACAGTAAAGTTCGGCGTCCGTACCGAACACCTACTGTTCAGGCACAGGCATCAAACACGGACTTCACCAGGAGTCCGTGCTACTGTTCGGGTTTGGCTCCGATCACAGCTGCGGGATCACGCTGTCTTTTGACAGCATGGGAACTGTGGCTCTCTAACCAATGGTGATGATTTCACCTCTGAAACGGTGTTTGCTGCACTGTCATGCACATGACAGCATACCTCCCAACCGTCCCGGAATGAGCGGGACAGTCCCGATTCTAACCCTCCTGCCCGCTATTCAGCTCGGGACGCTATGTTTCCCGCAGTGAGAGAAGCCACCATGCCCCTCCATGCACCCCATCCTCGCCCTCCGTCTCTCCACCTCAGCCATTCACATTCAGCAATGACGTCGCTGAGCTGTCCTCCTGTGTGCAAAGGACCTGTGATGAGGTCACAGGAGGGGAGGAATTAGTTGTCACATGATCAGGCTCCTCGGTATGTGTGCAGGACTCTGCTGTGCTGGTCGTCATGGTGCTGGATAACGGTAAGTTTATGTGTGCGGTCAGGAGGGGTTTACAGTGTGGATGTAGCAGTGTTGTGTGTGTATGAGGTGTACGGACAGGAGCCGTGTGTGTGAGGTGTACGACCATAGCCGTGTGTGCGAGGTGTACGGAGCGGAGCCGTGTGTACAAGGTGTACGGAGCGGAGCCGTGCGTGTGCGAGGTGTACGGAGCGGAGCCGTGCGTGTACAAGGTGTACGGAGCGGAGCCGTGCGAGTACGAGATGTACGGACCGGAGCCATGTGTGTGAGGTGTACGGACCAGAGCCGTGTGTGTACGAGGTGTACGGAGCGGAGTCGATTGTGTACGAGGTGTACATAGCAGTGCTGTAGTGTGTATGAATTGGGTGTAGCAGACTCGTGTGTGTACAAGTTGGATGGAGCCGAGCCGCACGTGTACGAGGCGCACGGAGCCGCGCGTGTACGAGGCGCAAGGAGCCACGCGTGTACGAGGCGCAATGAGCCGCGCGTGTACGAGGCGCAAGGAGCCGTGCGTGTACGAGGCGCACGGAACCGCGAGTGTACGAGGCGCACGGAGCCGCGCGTGTACGAGGCGTACGGAGCCGCGCGTGTACGAGGCACACTGAGCCGCGCGTGTACGAGGCGCACGGAGCCGCGCGTGTACGAGGTTTATGATGCGGAGCCGTGTGTACGAGGTGGATGTAGCAGTGTAGCAGTGAAACGGAGCCCTGTGTGTATGAAGTGTACGGAGCTGAGCCGCTCAGCTCCGTACACACAGGGCTCCATGCTTGAGCCGTGTGTGTACAGAGCGAAGCCGTGTGTGTACGGAGTGGAGCCTTGTGTGTATGTAGCGGAGCCGCGTGTGTACGAGGTGTATGGAGCAGAACCGCGTGTGTACGAGGTGTATGCTGCTAAGCCGCATGTGTACAAGGTTTACGGAGTGGAGTTGTGTGTGTACAAGGTGTACAAAGCGTGGCTGCGTGTGTACAAGGTGTACGGAGTGGAGCCATGTGTATACTGAGTGGAGCCTTGTGTGTGCAAGGTGGACGGAGCGGAGCTGTGTGTGTATACGAGGCATACAAAGAGGAAAGTGTGTGTTATGTTTTGGTAGCTGAGGAGAGCAGGCAAAAACGGCAATACACCAGAGAGGTTGGGATCTACTGGATTGCAGTACCCTGACTAACCACCACAACTAAAGGCAGCTGTGAAGCGTTCCTACGTTGGTCCTAGACGCCTCGTCACAGCCTGAGAGGCTAACTACACCTAAAGATAGAAAGAGGAAAGCTATCTGCACCGGAGCAGATCCCCAAAGAACGTAGGAAGCCCCCAAACATGTAATGGCGGTTGGACAAGAGGAAATACAGACACAGACAGAAAATAGTATGAGCAAACGCTGGGGCCCAATCTGCCTGGACAGAAAAGGATAGGAAGGATACTTACTGCAATCCAAAAAACCCTAAAAAAAGCCAACGCTACAAATTGCAAAAACACCTGAGATCACACAACCTCTACCACCTAAGTTAGTTCTCTGGTGTAACAAAACTAAGCCGCAGCCACAGAAAAAACTAGAAAAGGCAAATGAACAAACAACAGTGGCTCCAGAGGAACCGAGAGGCGCCCAAGCCCCCCGAGGAGGGGAACCTAGCCAACCTCACAGAAATGCAGAGAAAATTGCAAATGGCAAGCACAAAAACAAATAACAGAAAATATCTTATCTGAGAACAGGAGAAGAGGCAAGACTCAGCAAGCTTCCAAGTGAACCAGGAATCAACGTTGAGACAAGAACAATTGATCACCGGCAACCATGATGGGGGAAACCTCCCTTATATCCAGTCAGTCCGTGATTCCTGATTGCCAATCCTCATTGAATGGTTCAGTACCGTTAGTAACCACCAGAGGGAGCTTCTGCTCAGAATTCATTTCTAAAACATTCATAACAGTACCCCCCCTTGAGGAGGGGTCACCGAACCCTCATTTGTGCAACCAAGTCGGTCAGGATGAGCTCTGTGATACGCACAGATCAGTCTCCTAGCATGGATGTCCGAAGCAAACACCCAAGAATTGTCCTCCTGACCATAACCTCTCCACTTAACCAAATACTGGAGTTTCCGTCTAGAAAAACGAGAATCCAATATTTTCTCAACTACATACTCCAGACTGCCCTCAACCAAAACAGGGTCAGGGGGCGCAGCCATAGGAACCACTGGCTCGACAAACCTCTTCAATAAGGACTTGTGGAACACGTTATGGATCTTAAATGTCCCTGGAAGAAGTAAACGAAAGGAAACAGGATTAAGAATCTCCATGATCTTATAAGGTCCAATGAACCTAGGCTTAAACTTAGGAGATGCAACTCTCATAGGGATATTTCTTGAGGACAACCAGACCAAGTCCCCCACTTTAAACCGAGGACCATCAGTCCTATGCCGGTTGGCAAACCGCTGGGCCTTCTCCTGAGAGAGGGACAACCTCTCCACTACCTGGTCCCAAATCTGCTGCATACGCTCCACAACAGAGTCAACACCCGGACAGACAGAAGCCTCCGTCTGTCCCGAAGAAAATCGAAGGTGAAACCCAAAATTGCAGAAAAATGGAGACATCAAAGTGGCAGAGCTTGCCCTATTATTAAGAGCAAACTCAGCCAAAGGCAAAAAAGAGACCCAGTCATCTTGATCAGCAGACACAAAGCATCTCAGATAAGTCTCCAATGTCTGGTTTGTTCTCTCAGTTGTCAATTGGTCTGAGGATGAAAAGCATAGGAGAAAGACAATGGAACACCAAGTTTAGAACAAAAAGTCCTCCAAAATCTGGAAACAAACTGGACTCCTCTGTCAGACACAATGTTCTCAGGAATGCCGTGTAACCGAACCACGTGCTGAAGGAACAAAGGCACCAATTCGGAGGAGGAAGGCAACTTAGGTAATGGCACAAGATGTATCATCTTGGAAAACTTATCACAAATCACCCAGATAACGGTCATTCTCTGAGAAACAGGGAGGTCGGAAATAAAATCCATAGAGATATGGGTCCATGGTCTCTTGGGCACAGGCAATGGCATCAACAAACCACTAGAGCGAGAGCAAGGCTTGGAGCGAGAGCAAGTCCCAGGACCGACTCACCAAGTCTCTGGTACCAAAAATTCCGGGATGACCGGCCAACGCGGAACAATGAATCTCAGACATCACACTCTTCTTCCACTGGTCTGGGACAAACAATTTCCCAACAGTGCAGCGCTCGGGTTTATCCTCCTGACACCCCTCCAGAGCCAGTCTCAAATTGGGCGAGATGGCGGAAAGAACTACACCCTCTTTCAAAATAACAGCAGGATCAGATAACTCAGGAGAGTCCGCAAGGAAACTCCTCGAGAGGGCATCCGCCTTAACATTCTTAGTGCCAGGAAGAAAGGAAACCACAAAATTAAAACGTGTGAAAAACAAGGCCCACCTGGCCTGTCTAGGATTAAGTCGCTTGGCTGATTCCAGATAAACCAGATTCTTATGGTCCGTGAGGACCACCACCTGATGTTTGGCTCCCTCCAGCCAATGTCTCCACTCTTCAAAAGCCCACTTCATGGCCAAATAACTCCCAATTACCCACGTCATAATTACGTTCAGTTGGAGAAAATTTTCAAGAGAAAAAGGCACAAGGGTTACTTTTAGAGGTCTCTGGATCTCTTTGGGACAAAACGGCACCTGCCCCAATTTCAGAGGCATCAACCTCCACCTGAAATGGCAGAGAAACATCAGGCTGCCGTAGAACAGGATCAGAAGTGAATCTCTGCTTAAGTTCCTGAAACGCAGAGACTGCCTCAGGAGGCCAATTCACCACATCAGAACCCTTTTTGGTCAAATCGGTCAATGGTTTATCAATAACAGAGAAATTACCAATAAATTTACGATAAAAGTTGGCAAAACCCAAGAATCTCTGAAGAGCCTTTAATGAAGTAGGTTGGACCCAATCACAGATGGCCTGAACCTTGACCGGGTCCATTTCAATAACAGATGGAGACAAATTGAATCCCAGAAATGAGATCCTCTGTATGCCAAAAAGACACTTTGATCCCTTCACATACAGAGCATTCTCTCTCAAAATCTGGAACACAGTCCGAACATGTTTCACATGAGAGTCCCAGTCATTGGAAAAAATCAAGATATCATCCAAATAAACAATCAGAAATTTATCCACAAAATCCCTGAAAATGTCATTCATGAAGGACTGGAAGACGGAAGGAGCATTAGTGAGCCCCAAGGGCATCACTAAGTACTCAAAATGCCCCTCTGGTGTATTAAACGCCGTCTTCCATTCATCCCCGTGCTTAATGTGAATTAGGTTATACGTCCCCCTGAGGTCAAGCTTTTTAAACCAAGTAGCACTTTTCACCCTGGAAAACAGGTCAGAAATCAAGGGTAAAGGATATTGATATTTCACAGTGATATTGTTCAAGAGACGATAATCAATACACGGCCTTAATGAACCATCCTTTTTGGCCACAAAGAAAAAACCGGCACCCAAGGGTGAAGAGGATGGTCTGATATGACCCTTCTCCAATGACTCCTTGATATAAGACAGCATAGCGTCATGTTCAGGTACAGACAAGTTAAAAAGGTGACCTTTAGGGAATTTACTACCAGGCACTAATTCAATAGCGCAGTCATAGCTCCTATGGGGGGGGGGCAAGGATGCAGATTTACTTTCGCTAAACACATCAGAAAAATCAGTCAAAAAGTCAGGCACATCTTGAGCCTGGGAGAGGCAGAAAAAACAGGAGTGTTGGCATTAACACATTGGCAGCCCCAACTGGTTACAGATACAGATTTCCAATCCAAAACAGGATTATGAGACTGCAACCAAGGGAAACCTAGTACAATAATGTCATGCAGATTATACAGCACCAAAAATTTGCAACTCTCCTGATGATCAGGATCAACCCTCATTATCACCTGAGTAGAGAACTGGGGTTTATTCTCAGCCAAAGGGGTAGAATCAAACCCCAGTAGGGGAATAGACTTCCATAGGGGTATCAAGGGAAACCCACAACATTTAGCAAAATCAAAATCCATCAGGTTAATAGCTGCTCCCGAATCAACAAAAGCCTGAACAGAAAATGTGGACAGGGAGCAAATCAGGGTAACAGTCAACAGAAATTTAGTCTGAACACTACTCAAGACAACTGAGCGTGCAAAACGTCTTCCCCGCTTAGGGCAGACTTAAATAGCATGAGAGGCATCACCACAGTAGAAACATAACCCATTGCGTTTTCGAAACTCATGACGCTGTGCCCCAGAAGCCACTCTATCACACTGCATGGGTTCAGAAGCTGGTTCACAAGGCAAAACAATTCCACGCATACCTCTACGCTCACGCAAACGTCTGTCAATTTGAATCGCCAATGACATAGAATCATTGAGACCAGAGGAAGCAGGGAAACCCACCATAACATCTTTTACATTCTCTGACAGACCCTTCCGAAAAAGGGCTGCCAAAGCATCATCATTCCATTTGGTCACAACTGCCCACTTTCGGAATTTCTGACAGTACAACTCAGCGTCCTCAAGCCCCTGATTTAATGCCAAGTTTTTTCAGCTTGATCAGTGACATTAGGTTCATCATACAATAACTCCAGAGCCAGAAAAAATGCATCAACATTACTCAAAACAGGGTCCCCAGGTGTCAGGGAAAAAGCCCAATCCTGAGGATCGCCGCGCAGGAGAGAGATGACAATTTGAACCTGCTGTGCTGCGTTTCCTGAGGACTTAGGTTTTAAGGCAAAAAACAACTTACAGTTATTTTTGAAATTCAGAAATTTAGCTCGATCCCCCAAAAACAAATCTGGCATGGGGATCCTAGGTTCCACAATCAGCAACCCTGCAAGATAGGTAGCAAAACTCCGAACTTCAGTGGCAAGCTGATCCACACGGCCAGACAACTGTGCAAACTCCATTGAGAGAAAAAAAATCCTCCTCAGCACCCAGAGAAAAAGAGGGAAAAAAAAAAGCAACAAACAGAAAAAAAAAACCTCTGACAACTCTGACAACTTTTTTCTTTCCACGCTATTTTTCCCTTCTGTGAGTACCATATAATTTTCAGTTTGGCTGGTGATACTGTTATGTTTTGGTAGCTGAGGAGAGTAGGCAAAAACGGCAATACACCAGAGAGGTTGGGATCTACTGGATTGCAGTACCCTGACTAACCACAACTAAAGGCAGCCGTGGAGCGTTCCTACGTTGGTCCTAGACGCCTCGTCACAGCCTGAGAGGCTAACTACACCTAAAGATAGAAAGAGGAAAGCTATCTGCCCCGGAGCAGATCCCCAAAGAACGTAGGAAGCCCCCAAACATGTAATGGCGGTTAGACAAGAGGAAATACAGACACAGACAGAAAATAGTATGAGCAAACGCTGGGGCCGAATCTGCCTGGACAGAAAAGGATAGGAAGGATACTTACTGCAATCCAAAAAACCCTAAAAAAAGCCAACGCTACAAATTGCAAAAACACCTGAGATCACACGACCTCTACCACCTAAATTAGTTCTCTGGTGTAACAAAACTAAGCCGTAGCCACAGAAAAAACTAGAAAAGGCAAATGAACAAACAACAGTGGCTCCAGAGGAACCGAGAGGCGCCTAAGCCCCCCGAGGAGGGGAACCTGGCCAACCTCACAGAAATGCAGAGAAAATTGCAAATGGCAAGCACAAAAACAAAAAATAGAAAATATCTTATCTGAGAGCAGGAGAAGAGGCAAGACTCAGCAAGCTTCCAAGTGAACCAGGAAACAACGTTGAGACAAGAACAATTGATCACCGGCAACCATGATGGGGGGAAACCTCCCTTATATCCAGCCAGTCCGTGATTCCTGATTGCCAATCCTCATTGAATGGTTCAGTACCGTTTGTAACCACCAGAGGGAGCTTCTGCTCAGAATTCATTTCTAAAACATTCATAACACGTGTGTGTATGAGGTGTGCAGAGCCGTGCGTGTACAAGGTGTATGGTAGAGAGCATTTATACCTCCCAACCGTCCCGAATTCAGTGGGACACTCCCGATTTTGAGTGTCTGCCCTGCTGTCCCGGCTGGGAGCTTTTCCCGTGGACACAGGAATACATGCCGGAGCCCCGAGGAGCACTTTAAAACTCACATGTGATGTTCCACCAGAAGTGATGCGCTGGAAGATGACCGGAAATGAGGTAATTTCGGGAGGAGATTGTGACGGAACCATGGAGGCACTTCAGGGAATGCTTCAGATCCATCACCGTGTCCTCCTCCGACAGCACGGACAGCGGGATCGCCTTGGAATCGGGGATGTCGGTCATGTGAGCGGATCATGATATGTCCTGCATCGGGAGGCTCAGGTGGGCACTACAATGGGAGCCGGGCTGCTATAGTATCTTTTTAGAATCTATTTCTTTCTCTCTCTGTTTCTTTCTCTCTCACTGTTCTTTCTTTCTCTCTGTTCTTCCTTTCCCATCTTGCTTTCTTTCTGTTCTTTTTCTTTCATTCTTTCTTTCCCATCTTTCTTTCTCTGTGCTCTTTTTCTTTCTTTCTCTTTGTTCTTTCTTTCCCCTCTTTCTATCTCTCTGTTCTTTCTTTCTATCCGTTTTTTCTTTCCTTTCTCTGTTCTTTCTTTCCCCTCTTTCTTTCTCTGTTCTGTTTCTTTCTTTCTCTGTTCTTTCTTTTCCTTTTTTTTCTCTTTCTCTGTTCTTTCTTTCTTTTTCTTTCCCTTCTTTCTCTCTGTACTTTATTTCCCCTCTTTCTTTCTATCTTTCTGTTCTTTCTTTCCCCTCTTTCTTTCTCTCTCTGTTCTTTCTTTCTATCTCTCTGTTCTTTCTTTCCCCTCTTTCTTCCTCTGTTCTTTCTCTCTCTCTGTTCTTTCTTTCCCCTTTCTTTCTGTTCTTTCTTTCTCTGTTCTTTCTTTCTCTTTCTCTGTTCTTTCTTTCTCTTTCTCTGTTCTTCCTTTCCCATATCTCACTCTCTGTTCTTTCTCTCTCTGTTATTTCCCATCTTTCTCTCTCTGTTCTTTCTTTCCCATCTTTCTTTCTCTCTGTTCTTTCTTTCCCATCTTTCTTTCTCTGTGTTCATTTTTTTTCTTTCTTTCACTGTTCTTTCTTTCTTTCCCCTTTCTTTCTCTCTCTCTCCCTCTGTTGTTTCTGTCTTTACCCTCTTTCTTTTTTTCTCTGTTTCTTTTTTCTGTCACTTCTTTCTTTCTCTCTGTTCTTTCTTTCTCTCTATCTCCCTGTTCTTTCTTTCCCCTCTTTCTTTCTATTTCTCTCTCTCTGTTCTTTCTTTCTCCTCTTCTTTCTCTGTCTTTTTCTGTTCTTTCTTTCTTTCGTTCCCCCTCTTTCTTTCTCTCTCTGTTCTTTCTTTCCCCTCTTTCTCTCTATCTCCCTGTTCTTTCTTTCCCCTCTTTCTTTCTTTTTCTTTCTCTCTCTTCTTTCTTTCTTCCCCGCTTTTTTTCTCTGTTCTTTCTTTCCCGTCTTTTTCTCTCTCTGTTCTTTCTTTCCCCTTTCTTTCTCTCTCCCGCTCTGTTCTTTCTCTCTGTTCTTTCTCTCTGTTCTTTCTTTCCCATCTTTCTCTCTCTCTGTTCTTTCTTTTCCCTTTCTCTCTCCCTCTCTGTTCTTTCTTTCTTCTCTTTCTTTTTTTGTTCTTTTTTCTGTCCCCTCTTTCTTTCTCTCTGTTCTTTCTTTCCCGTCATTATTTCTCTCTCTGTTCTTTCTTTCCCCTCTTGCTTTCTCGCTCCATCTGTTCTTTCTTTCCCCTCTTTTTTCTCACTCCCTCTGTTCTTTCTTTCTTTCCCGTCTTTCTTTCTCTCCCTGTTCTTTCTTTCTTTTCTGTCTTTCTCTCTGTTCTTTCCCCTCTTTCTTTCTCCCTCCCTCTCTGTTCTTTCTTTGCCCTCTTTCTTTCGTCTCTGTTCTTTCTTTCCCCTCTTTTTTTTTCTCTCTGTTCTTTCTTTCCCCTTTCTTTGTTTTTTTTTTCTCTCTCTACTCTCTCTCTGTTCTTTCTTGCTTTCCCATCTTTCTTTCTCTCTCCTTTCTTTCTCTGTTTTCTTTTTTCTCTCTCTGTTCTTTCTTTCTTTTACTCAGTACCAGTGTGCCCACAATACCAGTCACTGTGCCCTCAGTACCAGTGTAATCACCAGTGCTAAATGGGTGTTGGTTGGGGCGTGGACATGGGTGTGACTAGTTGTGAAATGGGTGTGGTCGGGGTGTGGCCTAAAATTTGCCGCAACCTCTGTCCCTCTTTCCCGTCTTCAAAAGTTGGGAGGTATGTGACAGCGTGGCAAACACTGGATGTTCGGGCCACCCATTCAGGAGAATGGGGTCCGGGTACTATTCTAGTACCCAAACTTTTTGTAACTGTTCGGCCGGACTCGAACATCCAGTTGTCCACCCATCTCTATTCATCAGTCTCCTATAGTAAATTCCACAAAATCATATCCCCAGGGCTAGCGTTAGGGCAGAGCCCTCATCCCCAGGGGCCCCCAGCCAGTGGCGTGCCGCTAATAGTGGCAGACCACGCAGCCGCTATGGGGCCAGTCAGTCAGGCGGGTTCGAAGCCAATGCTGGCTCCAGCCAGCAGACTCTG
Organism: Oophaga sylvatica; assembly: GCA_033576555.1. NCBI lineage: Eukaryota > Metazoa > Chordata > Amphibia > Anura > Dendrobatidae > Oophaga > Oophaga sylvatica. The sequence goes on along the minus strand of JARQOD010000006.1, from coordinate 162,547,627 downwards.
CATCTGGCATCACACATTAAACTGTACTAACATCCTAGATGCAGATCCAGTTGAAAGCAATATAGGAGGAGTCAGGTGATGCTCCATCTCCCATCATTCCCACTCTGTGCTTGACGTCTCATACAGCAGGTGTGATGATGTGACTTCATCTCACCATGCTGTATCAGGCAGTGGAGTTGCGCGTCAGACATCAGAACAGTGAGAAAACGGGGAGAAGTATTACTTTTTTTTATTTTTAAACCGTGAGTATGTGATGGACATAATACTGGAGGATTATGGGGGCTGCATTATTCCATATGGGGGGCTACATTTTACTTTATGAAGGACTATGGGGTATGCATTATACAGTGTGTACTATATGGGGGCTCCATTATATTCTATAGAGGACTATATGCTATGCTGTGCATTATACTGTATGAAGGACTAAGGTGAATGCATTATGCTATATGAAAGACTATGAGGTGCATTATACTATGGGAAGTGAATTTTACTATATGGAGGACTATTAAAGGTGCATTGTACTATATGGAGGACTATTGATGGTGCACTGTTTTATATGGAGGACTATTGAGGGTGCATTATATTGCATGGAGAACTATGGGGTGTGCATTATACTATATGGAGGATTATGGGACACATACTATGCGGAGGACTATGGGACGCATTATACTATATGGAAGACTATGAGGTGTGCATTATAACTATGTGTACTATATGGAGCTGCATTATACTGTATGGAGGATTATGTGGTTTGCATTATACTATATGGAGGACTATGGGGCACAATATACTACGTGAAGGACTATGGGGTGCATTATATTATGGGGTGCATTATACTTGACAAGCATAATGCTGCCTATTCATTGAGTGATTGGATTGTTTATGCTGGAACAAAAATCATTGTTTTCCATAGCATATTGCCCTGGTGAAAACTGCATATGTGCTGCTGATAACATGATACTGTATGTGGGCAGATTGACCTACTAGTGATTGTTCTGTGCCTTTCATTCTTTCTGAGCCAATGTAAGAAGGCAGGGAAACAAGCAGTGAACGACTTTAAAATTGTCGATCGCGCTTGTCAAATGGTCTGAATGCAGCGAATGTAAATAAAACAGAAATGTTTCAGATGGTGCAATATAGTAACATTTAGGACCCCACTTTGTACAAAACCGGCCCTGCATATCCCCAACACAGCTGGTAAAATAAAGATAATGTGGTTGACCTTGTTAAATAATTCTGCAGCCAGCAAGAGACCATGTAATATAGAGGATATAGAAGGCAAGTGGAGCAAAATTTTTAAAGAAACCCAACTGCAAAAATGTTTAACCCCAATTGTATGCATTTAAAAAAGGCAAATGTCCACAACTCCTTTAAAAATACTTTTATTTTTTTTACATAAATTTAGACATCTGTTACTTGTTTCACATTGTAAACATTTTAAGAGCTCCTCAATAATTACTACAATATTATCTACAAACAAGCAGCAATACTCATAATTATCATGAACTGAATTTACTCTGATTTAGCCTAATGGAATATAGAAGATGGGTAAAAATGCACAATAACTTATGGTCAGCTGACTTCCTGATACTTCAAGATAATTACTCAGTACTAGAAATATATCCAAAAAGCAGGCCTAGAAAAATGGCACTTCCTACCATAACAAATATCCAATGAGGACTGGAAGCATATAGCCAAAAAATATACACACTTTATTAGAAATACCAAATCACATAAAATTATGAAATAAAAAGAGATGTATATCCAATATTGCTACCATAAGATACATATACAGTACAAACCAAAAGTTTGAACACACCTTCTCATTTAAAGATTTTTCTGAATTTTCATGACTATGAAAATTGTACATTCACACTGAAGGCATCAAAACTATGAATTAACACATGTGGAATTATATACTTGACAAAAAAGTGTGAAACAACTGAAAAATAGAATTATTCTTACCGTTAATTCGGTTTCTAAGTAGCATTCCACGACAGCATAGGAGGATGTCTCCTTGTCCTATTGGGGGACAGGAACACAGAGAGGTTAAAAACCCCTCCCACCTCCCATTAACCAGTGTTTTACAACCACATTTAGGAACGGTTACCTTTAGTATTCTCAGAACTTAATCTAAGAATTTCGGGAGGGAATTGGTGCTGTCGTGGAATGCTACTAGAAACCGAATTAACGGTAAGAATAATTCTATTTTCTCTAGTAGCCTTCCCAGACAGCATAGGAGGTATACCAACCAATTCAACATTAAGGGGGGGCTACGGCCTGGAGAACTTTCCGGCCAAAAACTAGGTTCCGATTGGACCAGAAGTCCAATCTGTAGTGTTTTGTGAAGGTATGCAGGGAAGACCATGTTGCAGCCCTGAAAATCTGCTCAGACGAAGCTCCAGCTCTTTCAGCCCAGGATGCTGCCACGGATCTGGTTGAGTGGGCATTCATTCTGGACTAGGTATGCTTCTGTTATGGCTTTCCTTATCCAGGCGGCAATCGTGTTTTTTGCCACTTTTTTACCTTTATTTTTACCATATATGTGTATAAAGAGATTCTGGTCAACTCTAAAGGATGATGAGAGTTCTAGGTAGTGAAGAACAATTCTTCTGACATCCAGGGTATGGAACTCTTGTTCTCTAAGGTTCGCCGGTTCTCGCAGAACAAATGTAGAATTATGCCCTACGAGCGATGAAAATCTGACACAACTTTTGGTAGAAATGACAGATCAGGGCGAAATATGATAGAGTCATCCCTTATGGATAAATAGGGTTCTCGAATTGAGAGGGTCTGTAATTCCCCTACCCTTCTAGCTGTGGAAATGGTGATCAGAAATGCTGTTTTACATGAAAGCTGATGAGGGGAACATCCTGAAATTAGAGAACCGGCTGCCTGGAAGGCTTTGTGTACTCCCTTTAGTTCCCTGTAATTGGAGGATTTGAGGCTGTCTTACTGACTCCCTGGAAGGGAATCTGTAGTACTACTGCACCCCAGCCTCTTGACCTTGCGCCTGTAGTCACTATTATCAATGGAGTTTGAGACCAGGCTATTCCTTTGCGCAGGTTCGATAAATTTAACCACCAGGCTAGGGAGGCTTTGACTCTTCCTGGTGTCAGTATCTTCTTGTTTAGTAAGGTAGGGTTCCCATTCCAATTTTCTAGAATGTGTGCCTGTAAAACTCTGGAGTGGGCATGGGCCCATGCCACGGATTGTATACAGGCCGTCATCGAACCCAACAGGGACATGGTTGTTCGCAGCGTAGGGGTTCTCTGTTTCTTGAAGGACAAGGCTTTGGTTATCAAGTCTTGGCAGTGGTCGTCCAGCAGGCATGATCTCTGATTCTCCGAGTCTAGAACTCCTAGAAATCGTATCACCTTTGAGGGTTGGAGCTGAGACTTCTTTAAGGTTACAATCCACCCCAAGCTCTGCAGGATGTCCCGAGTTTTGGCTACCCGTGATTCGAGGATCTCGGCTGAGGGACCGATGAATAAAAGGTCGTCCAGATAAGGAACTATAGCCACTCCTTGTTCCCGAATATGTGCAACTGCTTCCGACATAATCCTTGAAAATACTCTTGGGGCTGAAGAAATTCCGAAGGGGAGCACATGAGCGACGAGGCCAATCTGTAGCGACTAATATCGCTGGGACGCCCTCTATTTCGATCTTTCTGATTACCCTTGGAAGTAGAGCCAACGGTGGAAACAAGTACGGGAGGTGAAACGGATTCCACGGTAGAACCAGGGCGTCCAACGTCATTGCCTGTGGTTCCCGGTATCGGGAGAAGAAGTTGGGTACCTTGGCGTTTATCCTGGAGTCCATCAAGTCCATGTCCGGAGTTCCCCAGCGTAGGTATATCTGCTGAAATACGTCGGGATGTAGTGACTATTCCCCTGACGCTATACCCTGACGGCTGAGGAAGTCCGCTGCCCAGTTCTCCTTGCCCGGAATGTGGACCGCCGATATCACAGAGTGATTTCTCTCCGCCCAGGCCAGAATATGTTTTACCTCGTGCATGGCCGCCCTGCTGCGGGTACCTCCCTGATGATTTATGTATGCCACGGCCGTGGCGTTGTCCGATTGTATCCGGACAGGGCGGCCAGCCAGATGATGGTGAAAATGCCTCAGAGCCAGCAGAACGGCCCGAATCTCTAGTATATTGATCGGGAGGGTTGATTCCTGCAGGGACCAAGATCCCTGGGATGTGTAGTGGCAAAACACTGCTCCCCATCCAAGAAGGCTGGCGTCCGTTGTGACTATCAGCCAATGGACTGGGGGAAAACATCGCCCCTGCTGAAGAGAGGTGCTCATTGTCCACCACGTGTCTGTCTGACCTGAACAGACAGACGGCACCGGAGACAGAGAGTAAGGGTTCCCATCCCACGCTGTCAAGAGGGCATGCTGAAGGGGTCGGAGATGAAATTCTACAAAAGGAATGGCCTCGATTGCTGCCACCATCCTTCCTAAGACCCTCATGCAAAACCGGATAGTGTGAGGAATCGGCTGGAAAAGGATTCGTACCTCCTGACGGAGAACTAGGGCCTTGTCCCGAGGGAGGATTATCAAACCTTGAGCGGTGTCGAAGATCATCGCCAAAAAGGTGACCTTCCGAGATGGCACGGGAGATGATGTTTTCAAATTCACCAGCCACCCCAGGCGAACCAGAGTGTCTAGCGTAATGCTGACACTTTCCTCGCAGGCCTGAAAAGATGGACCCTTGATGAGATCGTCTAAATATGGCAAGAGGGCTATCCCCGAGAGTGCAGAATGGACAACACGGCAGCCATGACTTTTGTGAACACCCTGGGGCGAAGGGCAAGGCTGCGAATTGAAAGTGAAGGTTGCTGATGGCAAACCGTAGAAATCTCTGATGAGGGGGGAATATGGGGGTGTGAAGATAGGCATCCTGGATTTCTATTGACGCTAGAAATTCCCCGTTTTCCATAGCCATAATGACCCAGCGGAGGGACTCCATTCGGAAATGCCGAACTCTGACAAACCTGTTCAGACGCTTTAGGTCCAGAATGGGCCTTACAGTGCCGTCTTTCTTGGGTACTATAAACAGGTTGGAGTAGAACCCCTGACCTCTCTTGACCTCCGGTACTGGAATGATAACCCCGCTGCGCTGAAGTGATTCGACCGCCTTGAATAAGGCGCGAACCCGTGTTTCCACTTTGGGAAGGCGCGAGGGAAAAAACGATTTGGGGGATGGCTGATAAACTCTATCTTGTACCCCGAAAAGACTAGCTCCCTGACCCACTTGTCGTGAGTGACCGGTAGCCAGGTGGGGTGAAACCAGAGTAGGCGGCCGCCCACTCTGGATGAATTGACCGGATCCTGCCTCCAGTCATTTGGCCGAAAATCTGTAGGACCTGGATTCTCTAGATTTTGGCTGGTGGGCTTGCATTCTTTCCAACGGGTTGGTCTTGTAAGAGACCTGATGATCTCTGGGCTGATTGGGTCGACCTGAGGCGCCGGAGCTCGCTGCCATGGCCCAACCCGGGTTGCGAAACGCCCTGAACCGAGGCTGAAGCTTGCGGCGAAAGGGCTGCCTACTTTTTCGCTGAGGAAGGAAACTGCTTTTCCCTCCTGTAGAATCAGATATGAGCTGATCCAGTCTCTCACCAAATAATCGGCCACCCTGATAAGGTAAGGACATAAGTGACTTTTTTGAGGTTGAGTCCGCACGCCATTTCCTCAACCACAAGGCTCTCCTAATAGCAATCGCGTTGGCGGCACCTAGTGCTGCGCAATTTGCCGCATCCATGGAAGCATTAATCAAAAAATCTCCTGCAAGAGCGATCTGACTGGAGATCTCAATTACCTCTGATGGCACATGCGTACCGTGGAGGGCTCTATTTAGAGACTCCGACCAGGATATCATGGCCTTGAGCTACCCAAGTTGCAGCAAAAGAGGGAGAGCAGAGCCTGACGCCTCAAACACTGAGCGAGTCAAGCTTTCAATTAGACGGTCCGATCGAGGAACCGTTGGGAAGGGAGAGGAGCGTCTTAGACGCTAAACGCGACACCGGAGGGTCGACCGCAGGAGATTCTGCCCATTTCTTAAGGAGCTCAAGGGCAAAAGGATATCTGGTATTGAGAGCTTTATGTCCTGAAAAGCGCTTGTCCGGCTTTTCCCGGTGGCGCTGCACTAGGTCCTCAAATTCAGGGTGAGCGCCAAAAACCTTATGAGTTTGCCTGGCCCGTTTGAAGGACACCATATGACCAGAGGCCGAGGTGGATTCATCATCTACCCCAAGGGTTTGATTGATAGCCTCAATGAGACTGTCAACTGTCTCTTGACAATTAGGTGTCTCTAGATTGAGGGACCCTTCAGAGTCAGAGTCCGAACTTTGTTCACTCGCCTCCGCTGGTGAGGGAGAACGAGAAACGGAACTGATAGATGCCGAGGCCCCGGAAGGCACAGGCGACGCTGTGTGGGTTCGCTTCCCTCGCATCTGCCTGTTGAGAGCGCGGCCCCTGCAAGCCGAAGGTTCCTGAGAAATGGCCAAGACGGGTGAACCACTGTCCCTGCCCCTATCGGGAGCTTGAAGGGACTCGATTGCTCTCGTTAATGACGCCATAGATTGTGACAGAGACGGGGCCCATTCCGGGGGACCTGACGCACTGGGCTCAGTTATAGGGGAGGGCTCCTGGGCACGTTCGGAGTCACAGGCTTCGCAGAAACTATTAGTCTGGGTGTGCGGAAAAGGGGACCTACAGGCAATGCATGCGGTATACAGCACCATGTGAGCCTTAGCCCTTCTAGACATGCTGTACCTGTGCCGTTATAATTTGAGGTAGCACAAAAATAGGGTGCAGCGGAGCGGAGTATAGTGTGGCGTAGCTATAAAGCACCTACCCCAGTCCTGTGTCCCCAGACGTCTTTGAGCAAGAATGGGTGCCGAGAAGTCCACGGAAGCTGCAGCTGTCTGCTGCAATCTTGAAAACTTCAAAAAGTGCGCCCAGTCCAGTGTGGGCATTTCTGAAATAGGGCCTGCGGATCCCTGCCCCCTCTGTCATATGCTGGGGATGGTTGTGAGCTTTGGGGGAGGAGTTGCTGGACTCGGCATACTAAAATCTGCCGCTGGGCTCGAAGATCCCGGCTGCGGCCTAGTTTCTGGCTGAAGCCGGGGACTAGATTATTGGTGGTGCCCGCCCGGAAGTTGGGGGCGGGCCCGCCGGAAAACCATGCAGCTGTGGGAAGGCCCCAAGCCGCAGCCTAGTTTCCGGGCGAAGCCGGGGACTAGATTTTTGGCGGGCCCGGCCGGAAGTCGGGCCCGCCGGAAGACCGCGCCTGGGAAAGGGACCAGGCCGCAGCCTAGTTTCCGGCTGAAGCCGGGGACCAGATTTCTGGCGGTGCCCGCCCGAGGGTCCGGCCCGCCGGAAGACTGCGCTGCTGCTGGGGGAGGGTGTTATGTTTTGGTAGCTGAGGAAGGCAGGAGCAAAAAACTGCAAAGGCAGCCAAACACCAGAGAGGTTGGTATCTAATAGGTTGCAGACACCTAAACAAACCGCACAACTAGAAGCAGCCGTGGGACGTTCCTACGGTGCCCTAGACGCCTCGTCACAGCCGGAGAGATTAGCTACCCCTGTAGATGGAAAGAGAAAAGCTAACTGCTACGGATTAGAGCCCCAAAGTATTAGGAAGCCCCCAAACATATAATGGCGGTTAGACAAGAGGAAAACACGAACACAGACAGAAAATAGAATGAGCAAACGCTGGTGCCCAAAACTGTCTAGATAGGATAGTACAGGAGAGAATACTGTCTGCAACCCAACAAAACCCTAGGAAAAATTCCAACACTTCTGATTCCAAAAAAATGCTGAGACCACACGGTCTCGACCACCTATATCAGATCTCTGGTGTGAACACGCAGCTACCCAGCAGTAAAATATCACAGTAACTGAGCACAAGTGCAAATACAAAAAGAGAACAGAGACCAGCACAAGCCCCCCAAAGGGGACCCAGCTGAACTCAAAAGCAAGGAAGCAAAAACAAGAGAAATCAAACCACAGAAAACAAAACAGAAAGTAACTTATCTGAATGATAGCAGGAGACAGCAGAAAAGCAAGCTGAATTCCAACCAGGAAGTAACAATTGATCACCGGCGAGGATCATGGGAGGCCAGCTCACTTATATCAGGCCAGTCTGTCCCTCCTGATAACCATTCATCCATTGCAGGTGGTGAACTCTTGCTGTTCAACATAGGTTCAATACCCTCAGCAACCACCAGAGGGAGCCTCAGCTCCGAAGTCGTCTCTAACACGTTCTGTTATGTTTCGGTAGCTGAGGAGGACAGGAACAACAGCAGGGCAGCCGAACACCTGAGATGTTGGTAACTGATGGGTTGCAGATTCCTAAACTAACGACACAACTAGAGGTAGCCGTGGAGCGTTCCTACGTTGATCCTAGACGCTTCGTCACAGCCTGAGAGATAACTACACCTAAAGGCAGAAAGATGAAAGCTATCTGCCCCGGAGCAGATCCCCAAAGAAAATAGGAAGCCCCCAAACATATAATGGCGGTTAGACAAGATGAAAATACAAACATAGGCAGAAAATAGACTGAGCAAACGCTGGGGCCACAAGCTGACTAAATAGGATGGGACAGGAGAGATTACTTTCTGCAACCCAGAAAACCCTACAAAAATCCAACAATTCTGATTACAAAAATACTGAGATCACACAATCTCGCCACCCACTAAATCAGATCTCAGTGTGAACAAAAACAAAGCTGCAGCCGCTGAAAAAACAGGAAAAAGCAAATGAGCAAATAACAGTGGCTGCAGATAAACTGTGAGGAGCTCAGGCCCCAGGAGGGGACCTGGCTGACCTCCACAAAAGTGCAGAAAACAATGCAAAAAGCAAGCACAAAAAGAAAAGCAAAAAATATCTTATTTGAAAGCAGGAGATGCAGGCAAGGCTCCAGCAAACTTCTAAATGAACCAGGAACCACAATTGAGAGAAGAACAATTGATCACCGGCAACAATCATGGGAGGGAACCTCCCTTATATCAGACCAATCCATGATCCCAGATTGCCACTCCTCGCTGAAAGGTTCAGTACTGTCTGTAACCACCAGAGGGAGCCTCTGCTCAGAAACAATCTCTAGCACATTCATAACACGTTCACAACAGGAGGGCCTGGGCCGCGGCTTGGCTTCCCGCGTGCCCACGCCGAAAAAGGCCTGGTCAGTGAGCCCCCCCAGCCGCCCGAACCTTCTACCAAGGGGAGTGAAGGCCAGACTCACCACTCTCCGCTCCGCATGCGAGATCGCCACAGGAGCCTCCCTGCCCCCCTCAATCCAGGTTAGAGGAGGGCTATACAAAAAATAGAAAAAAAAAAATGGAAATAAGGACGGTGCAGGCACCCAAACTCAGTCATCCCTTCAGGGGATGAGGAGAGGGACCGTCCGCCTCCTTGCAGCACCGCAGTCCAGCATTGGTGGTGCAGTGGGGCCGCACGGACTGCCTCTGCCTCTGTACAGCCTAGGGTTTCAATACCCTAGGGTGGTTCAGGGCTGAGTCCGGCATAAGTGTCCCACGTTGCGGGAGACGATACGTGGAGGTGACACTCCACGTGCTCGCCCGTTGACGGTTTGGGGAGACCGGACCCCTTCAAAAGGGTCCGTCGCCCCTATATCATCTCCATGGGGGAAAAAAAAAAGGTCTGGATGAAACCAGACGTGTGCCTCCATCAGACACTAAGCATGAACTGAGTTCGCCTGCGGCCAGTGTCAAGGTGTATACGGTGGAGGAGGAGATAACCTTTTTTTTGTATCTACTTAGTGTCTGCCTCCTAGCGGCAGTAGCATACACCCACAGTCCTGTGTCCCCCAATGAGACGAAGGAGAAATTAATGTATTGCAGCTATATAACTGGCCTGTCAGGACTAAGGTAAACACCCTATTAGGCAAATGCAGCAGGTAATATACCAATAATACACAATACATATCAAAAGGATAAATGTATACAATAATTATAGCCAAGTTGCAGATATATATATATATATATATATATATATATATATCACTATCCAAATAATAAATGAAGGACAATACCCTCACTATATAAAGTGCATTAGTGCAACATCCCAAAGGAGGAAGAATTATATCAGCATTATATAAAGTACATCAGTGCAACAGAGATTTAAATATCTTCCCTACAGTCTCATTCATTCCCAGCAAAGTCAATCACAATTATGAACATAGACATACGACCTTATAGTGTAGCGTGGATCCCAGACGCGCATTTCGCGATAGCTTCTTCCAAGTGTTAAAGTAAATGTAATCAAGTGTCTTCAATGCCCTTATATATGTGTCCCGCTCTCATACACGTAATTCTAACCAGTATCCCACAGATGAAAGCAGCGATCCCGGCATGTGACGTATCACCAGAGCGCTCCCGCCCACCGCTGAGCCACTCCCCCACCAGGCACGTCAGGACGGGGAGCAACTGCAGCGACCCAGGCTGGGTGCGTCTCCAGCGTAACACACAACACTGAGACAACGTCATCGGCTGCTTAGCCGCACCTCCGTCCGACGTGTCAGGACTGGAGGGCCGCTTCAGCCAGACCCATGAACGCGTCATCACAGTGCTCGCCAGAAAAACTACAGGGGCATAAGTGCTATGTGAATGAAAAAGTATCACAAAAGAGATCAATCCCAATAATGTATGAATTCTGAGAATCATATAGGTGGGTAAGTATGTATAAAATTATTATATAGATATGTGCACAGAAAGAAAAATAATAAAAAGTGCAACAAATGCAGATAGTGTGCCACAATGTGTATGCCCAATATAGCAATTGTGTGTAAATTGTGAGAATCATATAAGTGGATAAGAATATATGAAATTATAATATAGATGTGTACAAAAAAAAAATAAATTAAAAAGTGCAACAAAAGCAAATATTGTACTACAATGTGTATGCCCAGCATGGCAAAGATGGATGCATATATTAAAAGGCAATATACCCGATAACTACTGATTAACAGCCAAGTGTAAATTATAAAATTATACTACAGTGTAACAATACAGGAACTGTTCTATTACTTAAAGACCAATTACACATAAGGGACACAAAAAGTAGACACAGATATAGAGTATCTTAAGTATATAGGCAAGACTATAATGCCAAAGGTAAAAAAAATAGCCAGACAGAACACACAACTAACTACAATATACATATAATGAATCCCAGATGACTTATATATGGATAAAATATATACCACTATGTGGATATGTTGAAAAGTCTCCATATAAATAAATAGATACTTAATATGTCCCGGAAAGCTGAAGAATATAGAAAACAAATAAAGTACATTCCACTGTTAACTGTGTATTGAAGAATTCTTCATATCTTCAAATCTTGACTATCCTAGACTTGAAATGTCCATTCTTCACCTTTTGGCTTCAAATATATCATTACCATATAAGAACACGATAGAAGTATGAAAATATGGACGCTGATTCCACTCTTGATTGTGTATTGAAGAATTATTCATATCTTCCAATCATGACTGTCCAAGACTCGAACTGTCCATTCTTCACCTTTGGCACACTGCATCATTGCCATATAGGATCACGATAGAAGTATGAAGATATGGATAATACTAGAAAAATTATTATAATAGTATTAAAAGAAAAAAAGACAACAACAACCACAAAACCACTGTAAAACTACTAAAGAAAGGGGGCAAAACTCAGGACCTCATTTAATCCCCTAGGTTGTATTGATCTTATTTTGTGGATCCATTGAACCTCAATTTGTGCTAGCCTTTTTCTCCAATTTCCACCCCTTTGATCAATGAAGATTTTATCTATCCCCATAACCTTTAATAATTTCGGGTTAGATTCATGGTGAGCCTTAAAATGCTTCGGTAAGGGTTTCAAGATGGTGACATCATTGATTTCACTTGCATTTTGAATGTCCCTATAGTGTTCTCTGACCCATATTTTCAAGGGTCTAGAGGTCATACCCACATATATTTTTTTACATGGACAGGTTGCATAATACACTACCCCTACTGAATTGCAAGTAATATGTTGGGTGATGTTGAATGTTTTGTTACCATCACTTGAGACAAATGAAAGGCCCCGTACCATATTTGGCCATGAAATGCATTCTTTGCACGGAAAAAAATCACCACTTTGGACCATTTGAGCCAAACGCTTTCTCTAGTTTAGAACCTCCATGATAGCTGTGCACCAAGCAATCCCGGAGATTACTGGTTCTTCTATACGTGATGGATGGCTGTTTTGGAATCTACTTCTCCAAGGTTTTATCAGTCAGGAGTAACGGCCAGTACTTTTCAAGGGCCTTCTTAATTTCCCACCATCTGTCACTATAGGTGGAAATAAATCTCACCTTTTGTTTGTCCATACTTCTTTTAGGAACAAGTAAATCAGTCCGTTTAGCTTGGCTTGCTATCTTCAGGCCTCTTTTTATGCTACGTTTTGAATAGCTTCTAGTCAGGAAACTCTGAGAGAGATCCTCCACTTGTTCTTGGAATGCCTCCTCACTCTAACAGATTCTCCTGGCCCTAAGGAATTGGCCTGTGGGGATACCCCGAACAAGGGGTTTAGGATGTGATGACGTGGCATGCAACACAGAATTTACTGCAGTCTCCCTTTGATATACATTGATCTGTAAGAAGCCATCTGTTCCCCTAGTGATCAGAATGTCCAGGAAATCTATACTAGTTTGCCTATACTTGCATGTGAGTTTGATGTTCATGGAATTGTCGTTTAACACCTCAAGAAAATTGAGAAGGTCCTGTTCTCTGCCTTGCCATATCATAAGGATATCATCTATATATCTTACCCAGAACAGGACCTTCTCAATAAAGGCCACAGGATTAGTGAAAAAGATTTTCTTTTCCCACATTCCTAAAAAGAGGTTGGCATATGAGGGGGCAAACGCAGCCCCCATAGCCGTATCTTGCTTTTGAAGGTAAAAAATTTCCTTAAATATGAAATAGTTATGCTCCAGGACGAATTTGAGTAGTATTAACAGAAATTCAATCAATTCCACATCCAGATCAGACATCATAAGGTACATTCTTGCAGCCTGTATACCATCCTGATGTTGTATTCATGTATATAACGACTCAGCATCAAAACTCACTAACCACATGTCCGTATCCATAGGGATTCCCTCGATCTTCCTGAGAACATCCTCAGTATCTATGACATATGACGGGAGTTCAGTAACCATAGGTTTCAAGTAAAAGTCAAGGTATCTGGAGATGGTTTCACAGAGACTACCTCTACCCGATACGATGGGTCGTTCTGTTGGAGTTGTACGATCTTTATGTATCTTTGGTATAAAATAGATACATGCTACCTTAGGGTATTGTTGTACTAGATTGTCCCTCAACTCCTTTGTAATAATACCCTCGATAATGTATATCGAAAGGAGACTGCAGTAAATTCTGTGTTGTATGCCACGTCATCACATCCTAAACCCCTTGTTCGGGGTATCCCCACAGGCCAATTCCTTAGGGCCAGGAGAATCTGTTCGAGTGAGGAGGTATTCAAAGAACAAGTGCAGGATCTCTCTCAGAGATTCCTGGCTAGAGGCTATTCAAAACGTAGCATAAAAAGAGGCCTGAAGATAGCAAGCCAAGCTAAAGGGACTGATTTACTTGTTCCTAAAAGAAGAATGGCCGTTACTCATGACTGATAAAACCTTGGAGAAGTAGATTCCAAAACAGCCATCCATCACGTATAGAAGATCCAGTAATCTCCGGGATTGCTTGGTGCACAGCTATCATGGAGGTTCTAAACCAGAGAAAGCGTTTGGCTCAAATGGTCCAAAGTGGGGATTTTTTCCGTGCAAAGAATGTATTTCATGCCCAAATATGGTACGTGGCCTTTCATTTGTCTCAAGTGATGGTAACAAAACATTCAACATCACCCAACATATCACTTGCAATTCAGTAGGGGTAGTGTATTATGCAACCTGTCCATCTAAAAAAATATATGTGGGTATGACCTCTAGACCCTTGAAAATATGGGTCAGAGAACACTATAGGGACACTCAAAATGCAAGTGAAATCGATGATGTCACCATCTTGAAACTCTTACCGAAGCATTTTAAGACTCACCATGAATCTAACCCGAAATAATTAAAGGTTATGGGGATAGATAAAATCTTTATTGATCAGAGGGGTGGAAATTGGAGAAAAAGGCTAGCACAAATTGAGGTTCAATGGATCCACAAAATAGGATCAATACAACCTAGGGGATTAAATGAAGTCCTGAGTTTTGCCCCCTTTCTTTAGTAGTTTTACAGTGGTTTTATGGTTGTTGTTGTGTATTTTTTCTTTTAATACAATTTTAATAATTTTTTCTAGTATTATCCATATCTTCATACTTCTATCGTGATCCTATATGGCAATGATGAAGTGTGCCAAAGGTGAAGAATGGACATTTCGAGTCTTGGAC
>JARQOD010000006.1:162456409-162533074 GCA_033576555.1 Oophaga sylvatica | reverse complement strand
GGGGCCCGCGGTAACGCTGCAGGGACAGCAGAGGCGGATGAGACGGCCACGGCGGTGACAGGAGGGGTCCGCGGCGGCGCTGCAGGTGACGGGTGCCGGCTTGTGGAGAAGGCCGCGGCAACTGGGCGGAGCTGCCAGGGGGGAGGGGAGGAAGCTACAGCACACAGCGAGAAGCGCCAAGAATGGGGGTGGAGCCACCGGAATGGGTGGAGCTAGGCCAATCCAGGCCAGAAGCCGGGGACTAAATTTGCAGGGACGGCGCGTGCACGGGAGCGCGGCAGATAGGTCACCCATGCCTCAGATCAGGCTGCGAGGGAGTCCCCTTGCTGACAGCGGACCTAGCGGGAAGCGGACGCAGCTCTTCTTACCGACTGGCCAGATGGGCCAGGAGCAAAGGGGATGAAGTACTCAGGAGCCCCCTCAGACTGAGACAGCTGCGCTACTCAAGGGCCAGTGGAAGCAGGCGGATGCTTGGCTGCGCAGATCCTCCTCAATCCACGATCCCTTTGAAAGGGAGGTGGAGAGGGCTCATACTCCTCCTGGCATCAACCGCTTTCTGGCAGTGGTGATGCAGTGGAGATGCACGGACGCCATTGGAGCCTCTGTACCGAAGGTAAACCATGGGGAGGCAGGGTGATTTGTCCGGCTGAAGACCTGGCTCCGGAAGGGGGTACGTGGGGGCGACATCCCATGTTCCCGTCCGTTGTCGGGAGAGCGGGCCCATTAAAGGGATCCGTCGCCCATAAGGAGAGCCCAGGCATGGCATGGTGCAAGAGGGGGTTCGGGGAGGCGACACTCCGCGTTCCCGCCTGTTGATGATTTGGGGAGTTTGGAACCTTGAAAGGCCCCGTCGCCCCTTCAATCCATTAGGAAACAAAGGTCAAAATTAAAAAAATTAAAATAATAACATCGGGGTCTGAAGCCAGACCCTAGTGCCTCCTACAGACACTAAGCAAGAACTGGTTCAGGATAGAGCCAGCACAGGGTGTATACTGCAGGAGGAGTTAACATCTTTGATGTATTTGCTTAGTGTCCTCCTAGTGGCAGCAGCATAACACCCATGGTCTGTGTCCCCCAATGAGGTGATGGAGAAATAAAAAGCTGCATTCTGGCTGGTAATCATATGCAAAAACTTCTTTTTTGGCTTTACATCAGTTTTTCATGTTTTCATGCATCAGTCCCACAACATTTAAAGAGGTCTTGTGTTAAGACCTAGTTTTCAATAGTAAAAAAATCACAATGAATGTTTTCCCCGTTTAGAAAATCTAAGGCTATTATACTTATTTTCAGCTCCAAAAACTAAGCATGAAGACTCAGTATGCACTAAGCTCTTACAGCATCATTCAACTTTTTCATTCTTGCACCCATGCCCAAAGTTTAGTATAAAAGTCAGGAAAAGCTACAGAGGAAGGGAAAAGGAGATTTTTGTGTACTCACCGTAAAATCCTTTTCTCTGAGACGCTCATTGGGGGACACACAGACCGTGGGTGTTATGCTGCTGCCACTAGGAGGACACTAAGCAATACATTAAGCACAAAAGATTAACTCCTACTCCTGCAGTATACACCTCCTGTTGGCTCAATCCTGAACCAGTTCGGTGCCAAGGCAGTAGGAGCTCATAACAGAGTGCAATATGTCACAAATCAAATAACTAGTTACAAATATACACCGAGGCTTCAAATTAAACAAGGGTGGGAGCTGTGTCCCCAATGAGCGTCTCGGAGAAAAGGATTTTACGGTGAGTACACAAAAATCTCCTTTTCTCCTTCGCCTCATTGGGGGACACACAGACCGTGGGACGTCCCAAAGCAGTCCCTGGGTGGGAAACCATCAACAGATGGAGCCTCGTGAAAACTTATGCATACAAAACGCTTAACTGGTTAACGTCAACTTACAGATGCGCAACAGCTGATTGCAGAATTTGCCTGCCAAGTGCCGCATCTGAAGAAACCTGAGCATGAATTTGATAATGCTTGACGAAAGTATGAAGACTGGACCAAGTCGCAGCCTTGCACACTTGCTATGCTGAAGCCTGGTGCCGAATGGCCCAGGAGGCCCCCACAGATCGAGTGGAGTGTGCCTTAATCCCAGCCGGGATAGGCTGACCTTTAACACGATACGCCTCTTGGATCGCAGAGCGAATCCATCTGGCTAACGTGGCCTTGGAAGCAGGAAGACCCTGTCTGCGTCCTTCCGGAAGCACAAACAGAGCGTCCGATTTTCGGAAAGGCGCCGTTCTTGAAATATACCTTCGGAGAGCTCTCACCAAATCCAGGGTGTGAAGAGCTTTTTCAGTACGGTGAATCGGCGCCGGACAGAACGAAGGCAAAAACTATCTCCTCATTGATGTGAAAATCCGAAACGACCTTAGGCGTGAAAGAAGGAGACGTTCTAAGAACAACCTTGTCCTGGTGAAAAATAAGGAAAGGAGATTTACAAGATAAGGCTGCCAACTCCGATACCCGTCTGATAGAGGTAATCGCCACTAGGAAGACAACCTTCCAGGAGAGAAGCGATAAGGACACTTCAGGCAAAGGTTCGAAGGGTGATTCCTGTAAGGCACTGAGGACCAAATTAAGGTCCCAAGGCTCTAAAGGCCTCTTGTAGGGCGGAACAAGATGTGACACTCCCTGGATAAAGGTCCTGACCTGAGACTTAGATGCGATCCGTCGTTGGAAAAGGACGGACAACGCAGAAATCTGTCCCTTGAGAGAGGAGAGAGCTAACCTGAATCCATTCCTGTTTGAAGAAACTCTAGAATGGAAGGGATAGAAAAAACCAAAGGGGAACGACCCTTGTCTTTACACCAAGAAAAAAATGTCTTCCAGACTCGATGATAAATGCGTGCGGAAGCCGGCTTCCTGGCATTGATCATTGTTGAAACCACGTTGTTAGAGAAACCAGCCTGACTTAAGATCCAGGCTTCAATGGCCATACCGTCAAATTCAGCGCTTTCGAATTGTGATGGTAAATTGGACCCTGTGAAAGAAGGTCCGGACGATCTGGTAATCTCCAGGGAACGTCTGCGACAAGACGCACTAGTTCCGCATACCACGGACGGCGAGGCCAGTCCGGAGCGACCAGAATGAGAGGAACGCCTTCCGCTTTGATCTTCCGAATCACCCTGGGGATTAACGGAAGAGGTGGGAAGATGTAAGGAAGGCGAAATTGACTCCAAGGGAGAACTAGCGCATCCGAGCCGATGGCTAATGGATCGCGTGATCGACTTATGAAAGTCTGAACTTTGGCATTCAATCTGGATGCCATGAGATCCACATCCGGAATTCCCCAACGCTGGCAAATGAGTTGAAACATTTCCGGGTGAAGGGACCATTCCCCTGAGTCTAAGCCTTGGCGACTGAGGAAGTCGGCCTCCCAATTGTCCACTCCCGGGATGTGAACCGCGGAGATGGGCGAGCGGTTTGCCTTGGCCCAGCGCAGGATGTGCGATACCTCGAGCATAGCTGTTCTGCTCCGAGTGCCCCCCTGGCGGTTGATATACGCCACGGCCGTGGCGTTGTCTGACTGAATCCGGATGGGACGTCCGGCCAGTAGATGATGGAACTGCACGAGAGCTAACTTGATAGCTCTGATCTCCAGGATGTTGATCGGAAGACGGGTCTCTGATAGAGACCATCGGCCTTGAGCCGTGTGATGGAGGAACACTGCTCCCCATCCGAGAAGACTGGCATCGGTGGTCACCACCAGCCAATGGATCGGCAGAAAGGATTTTCCCTGATTCAGAGATGAAGCCTTTGTCCACCATTTTAAGGAGCTTCTGACTGTGGGAGACAGACGGAAGTGGCGACCTAAAGACGCAGGGTTCCTGTCCCAAAGTGATATTAGCTCCTGTTGAAGAGGACGAAGGTGGAACTGAGCGAATGGTACTGCCTCGATGGACGCTACCATTTTCCCCAGGACCTGCATCGCGCTCCGCAGAGAGTGCGAGTGGCCTAGAAACAACAGGAGTACTCCCCGTCTCAGAGAGTTGATCTTCTCTGGAGGGAGAGATACCAACCCTTGGAAGGTGTCCAGAATCATTCCAGAAAAGGAATCTTCTGAGACGGAATGGGAAGAGACTTGTCCAAATTGATTAGCCAGCCCAAGCGAGAAAGGGTGTCGATAGTGATCTCGACACTTTCTGCGCAGGCCTAAAAAGACGGACCTTTGATGAGTAGGTCGTCAAGATACGGGAGGACTACCACACCCCGAGAGTGTAAAATTGACATGGCGGCCGCCATGACCTTTGTGAACACTCTGGGGGCGGTTGCGAGACCGAAAGGCAGAGCGGCAAATTGAAAATGATCCTCTCCGACAGCAAAACGCAGAAACTTTTGATGACCTCTGAAAATTGGAATGTGTAGATACGCATCCTTGATGTCTATAGACGCCAAGTATTCTTTCCTTTCTAGAGATGCGACCACAGAACGGAGGGATTCCATCCTGAAATGACGGATTCTGATAAACTTGTTTAGTAATTTTAGGTCTAGAATAGGACGCAAGGAGCCGTCCTTCTTGGGAACCACAAAGAGGTTTGAGTAAAACCCTTTGAATCTTTCCCTGTGAGGGACTGGGACGATGACGCCGCTGGAACGAAGTATGTCCAGAGCCTGGAGGAAGGGGACTATGAAATCCTTGGACTTGGGGGGACGTGACTGAAAGAAACGTGTTGGGGGGAGGGACAAGAATTCGATCTTGTAGCCGGAGTGTACAAGATCGAGGACCCACCGGTCCTGAATGACCGACCCCCAGACCTCGCGAAACAAGAGTAGGCGGCCGCCTACCTTGTTTGGGTCCCCCGTCCTTGGTAAGGAGTCATTGGGAAGACTGTTTGCGAGAAGAGGAGCTCCTATTTCCCGCCTGAGAAAATCTGTTTCTCCAGGGCTGAGAGGACCTGGACGATGGTTGCGAGCCCCTATCTCTGCGAGATGGACGGGGTGCTCGAGACGAGGTCGAGGTGGAGGACCAGTTAAAGGAGCTACGAAATGGCCGGGAACGACCTTGGTATTGATACCGAAAAGGTCGATTGATTCTGCGCTGCGGAAGAAATTTGCTCTTGCCCCCAGTGGCGTCAGAAATAATTTGATCAAGAAGGTCTCCAAAAAGACGTCCTGAAAGATAAGGCAGCGAAGTCAAAGTTCTCTTTGAAGCAGCATCTGCACGCCACTCTCGGAGCCAGAGGGACCTCCGAATAGCGATAGCATTGGCTGCTGTGAGTGCAGCGCAATGAGCTGCATCTAGGGACGCATGAACCATGTAGTCACCTGCCCGAGTAATCTGATAGGCCAGATTACGTGCCTCGGGTGAAAGGGAGATATCGCTAGTTGTTTTAACTAGGTCCTCAACCCAAGCCACCATAGCCCTTGCTACCCAGGTGGCCGCAAAAGAGGGAGAGAGAGAGGCTCCAGCCGCCTCAAAAATTGATTTTGCGAGGTTGTCAATTTGTTTGTCAGACGGGTTCCTAATGGATGAACTATCTGACACAGAGAGCAGGGTTTTTGAAGATAGGCGAGATTCTGGGGGATCTACCACTGGAGATTCAGTCCACTCTTTCGCTACAGTTGCTGAAAATGGGTAACGAGGTTTCAGAGACTTCAGCCCTGAAAAACGTTTGTCTGGACGCTCCCTCTGTCCCTGGACAATTTCCGTAAATTCAGGGTGATTACTAAACACCTTGTGAGTACGTTTAGCTCTTTTGAAAGAGATAGGGTGATTTGGTTGAGACCCGGGTTCTTCATCTAGTTTGAGGATTTTATTAATTGCCTCAATGAGAGAATCTAACGATTCCTGAAATTCTGGCGAGTTGGGGTCATCACCGATGTAAGACTCGTATTCGGAATCATGATCACTACGATATCTGGGCGAGGGGGAGCGAGAGCCTGAGCTCGCCGATGCCGAACCGCTGGATGGATTGGGAGACGCATTATGGCGGCGTTTTCTGGACGACCGCTTTGTGGACGCCGAGGGTCGGCCCCTGTCGGATGAGGTCTCTCAGAAGGCTAACGGGCCCCTTTCTGGAAAAAGGACGCCCTGGGAAGAAGAGGAGCCGCGGAAAGTATCCAAGGCCCTAGTCAGAGAATCCATGGAATGCGCCAGAAATTCTGGAAACCCTGAATGACCTGGCTCAATGGGATCAGGAATAGGCAGAGACTCCTGAACGGTAGTAGGGGGCTCCTGAGCGGCAGAAGCAGTGGGCTCTTGGGCACATGTTGTACAGAATTGGGAACCATGCTTTGACGGCAGTGAAGCGTTGCATGCAATGCAGGCGGCATATACTACAGTGTAGTTTTTAGCCTTTTTAGCGTCCTTTGATTGCGACATATTTTCTGCAATTTTTGGAGCCTGCTGCAGTAGAAGGGTTAATCGCTGTGCCGACCTAGTCGCAGCGTGCACTTACCCAGGTCCTGTGCAGGGAATAAGGAGAACAGCGTCTGCCAGCGCTGCTCCACCAAAAAGATGGCGCCCGAGATTATAGCAGCGCTTCTCATGTGGTACGAGAAGCGCCAGAGGCAGTGGGAGGAGAGGGGGAGGACCCAGGAGAGAGACCCATGTGATCTAACGCTGGCCAATAGCGTTAGAGATGGGCGGAGCCGTTTGGACCGCCCCTTCCCTTGAGGCCTATCCCGGCCTGAAGCCGGGGACTAAATTTAGAAGATGCGGCCTATGCCGGCCCGAAGCCGGGGACTAAATTTTTTGCGGCCTACCCCGGAGCCGAAGCCGGGGAGTATATTTAAGGCCGTGGCGCGAATATAGCGGTTAGCGGCGCGACTGTAGCGCTAGTGGCGCAACACCGCTGCGGCCGCGATGCGACGCTAAAGCGGTCGCGGCGACATGAGGCAACATCGCTCTCCTGATATACTCACTGCGGGGGGCGAAGATGGAGACCGCAGGATTACAGCATTTATGGCCGTACTTCCTCAATCCACCAACCCCTTTCATTAGGGGGGTGGAGAGGGATCTTTCATGCATCAGACCGCCACCGCTTCAGGAGAGGTGAGCGGGATATTCAATCAAAGGTGCCACGCGAATCCGTCATCTACCTCGTGGGATATCTCATGGGGAGAGCGGCCCGTGTCAGGGATCTGTCGCCCCATGGTAGCGTGGCAGGAGGGGTACGTGGAGGCGACACTCGCACGATGCCGCCTGTTGTTGGTTTTTGGGAGATCGTGACTTTTCGTACAAGTCCCGTCGCCCATCCGTGCGTGAAGAAAGTAAAAATAATAAAAAGTTTAAATCAGAAAAAAATCAGAAAAAAAGTGGGGTCTGAGAGCAGACCCTAGTGCCTCCTACAGACACTAAGCAAGAACTGGTTCAGGATTGAGCCAACAGGAGGTGTATACTGCAGGAGGAGGAGTTAATCTTTTGTGCTTAATGTATTGCTTAGTGTCCTCCTAGTGGCAGCAGCATAACACCCACGGTCTGTGTGTCCCCAATGAGGCGAAGGAGAAACATAGTTTATAAGGCATACTGCCATTGTAGTATCTGAAGACTGCCTTGTTCCAGTCTTCCTGCAGTTTCTTGCCATCTAATTTAGCCTCTTAAGGTAAGGGCAGATAGTATTTACACATTTGTTTTTCCTTCCCCCTTCTTCCAACAGCCCTAACTTTATTTTTCCCTTCATCATAGCCGTAGGAGGGCTTTTTTTTTTTGGAACAAGTTTGTTTTAAAAGGCACCATTTATTTACCATATAATGTACTAAAAAGTGGGAAAAAATTCAAAGCACTGTGCAACAGTGACAAAAACAAGATTCCACAATTGTTTTTTTTGTACAATGTTTAATGTGTAGTAAAATTGACTTGAGAACATGATTCTCCAGTTCAGTAAAATTACTGTGAACTCAAACTAGCAACGTGGAAATGTGTAAAATAAATAAAAGTTACTTTTTTTGGGGGGTGGTGGGGTTGGTGGAATTGTGTCGCTATTTTCTGAGACTCTTGAAGTTTTAATTTTCCATCATTGGACCTGTTGGGTGTTTGGTTCTTTATAGAACACATATTATGGTACATAAGATGTTATGATAGCTTTTATTGCTTCTTCTTTGTGGAATTGGCCTGACCTAAAGATGCCAGTTCTGATGTTTCTATCCATTTCTTCAAGAAATCCAATGCCCACTATGCGTGCACGGACGCCTCCGGCTTCCCTGGGGAGATGCACCATTATTTAAATTAGTACACAAGCGTAGTAAGCTGTGTTCCCGCGCTTAATACAGATGTGACTAGGAAGACAATACGGTTTTACTGCATCTAATGAAAGTGTATGGGTAATTTATGCAGCGGAGACTCAGCGTCTCCGCTACGGGGATTGGTTGCAACGAAAACTGTTGCTCATAGCAACCAATCACAGCTCAGCTTCTTTTAAACAGCTCTGGTTAAATGTAAGATACTCCGTGATTTGGTTGGTAATACACACATTCAATTTTATATATATATAGATGGTAGAGATAATCATAGAATTTTACAGTTGGAATGGACTTCTAGGGTCATTGTTTCCAACTCCCTGCTCAATACTTGATTCACTAAACCATCTCAAACAGATGTTTTTCAAACCTCTATTTGAAGACTTCCATTAAAAGAGAGCTCACAACCTTTCATGGTAGACTGTTCCATTCACTGATCACCCTATCAAAAAGTTTTTTCTAATATCTAATCTATATCTTCTCCATTTCAGTTTCATTCCATTGCTTCTTGTGTTTTCATGTGCAAATGAGAACAAGGATGATCCATCGACACTGACATCCCTTCAGATGTTTGCAGACAGCTATTAATTCTCCTCTTAACCTTTTTTGCAAGCTAAAAAGTCCCAGATTCTTTAACTGTTCCTCGTAGGAAATACTTTGCAGTCCGCTCATCATCCAGGTAGCTAGTCTCCGAACTTGCTCCATTTTTCAATTTTTTTAAAATGTGCCCAAAACTGGACCCAGTATTCCAGATGCGGTCTGACCAAGGCGTGGAGGCAGATAATTACTTCAAGTGATCTAGACCTAAGCTTCTCTTAATACATCCTAGAACTGTGTTTACCTTTTTTTGCTTCTACATCACACTGCTGACTCATGTGTAGTCTGTGATCTATTAGTATAACCAAGTCTTTCACACGTGGTGTTGCTCAGTTGTATTCCTCCCATTTTGTAGATGTAATTTGCGTTTTTATTGCCCAGATGTAGATTCTTGCATTTCTCAAGGTTAAATACCATTCTATTAGTCACTGCCCATTGTTCAAGCTTATCGAGATCCTTCTGAATCCTTTCTTTGTCTTTTCTAGTGTTAGCTGTCCCTCCTAGCTTTGCATTGTCTGCAAATTCGATCAGTTTACCTTCAGTTCCCTTATCTTGATCATTTATAAAAATGTTGAACAATATGGCCTTGTGGTACTCCACTTGAAACACCCTTCCAAATGGAGGTGCAACCATTTAATACCACTCATTGATTATGATCACTGAGCCAGTTATGAATCCACCCAACTGTAGACTGGTCAATTCTATACTTGGTAATTTTTTCAATAAGGATAGTATGAAATACTTAATCAAAAACTTTGCTCAAGTCGAGATATACTATATCTACCGTATTTCCCTAATCCACCCAGTCAGTGATTCCATTTTAGAGGGAAATTAGATTAGTCTTGCATGACTTGTTTGCTACTAACCCATGCTGGCTCTTATCCAAGTACTTACATACATGTTGTTTAATAATTTGTTCAAAGATCTTTCCTGGTATAGAAGTAAGGCTCATTAGCCTGTAATTTCCTGGATCCATCTTTCCTTTTTTAAAGATAGGGACAACATTTGCCCTACTCTAATGTTCTGTGACTTCTCCTGTTATCCAAGATTTTGGCTAGTGGTTCTGCAATTTCCTCTGCTAACTCCTTGAGTACCCTAGGATGTAATTCACCTACAGTGGTGGCCAAAAGTATTGGCACCTCTTTAATTCTGTCAGATAATACTCAGTTTCTTCCTGAAAATGATTGCAAACACAAATTCTTTGGTATTATTATCTTCATTTAATTAGTCTTCAATGAAAAACACAAAAAGAATTGACCTAAAGCCAAATAGAATATAATTCCACACCAAAACTAAAAAAGGGGGTGGACAAAAGTATTGGCACTGTTTGAAAAATCATGTGATGCTTCTCTAATTCGTGTAATCACCAGCACCTGTAACTTACTTGTGGCACCTAACAGGTGTTGACAATAACTAAATGACACTTGCAGCCAGTTAACATGGATTAAAGTTGACTCAACCTCTGTCCTGTGTCCTTGTGTGTACCACATTGAGCATGGAGAAAAGAAAGAAGACCAAAGAACTGTCTGAGGACTTGAGAAACCAAATTGTGAGGAAGCATGAGCAATCTCAAGGCTACAAGTCCATCTCAAAAGACCTGAATGTTCCTGTGTCTTCCGTGCGCAGTGTCATCAAGAAGTTTAAAGCCCATGGCACTGTGGCTAACCTCCCTAGATGTGGAAGGAAAAAATAAATTGACGAGAGATTTCAACGCAAGATTGTGCGGATGGTGGATAAAGAACCTTGACTAACATCCAAACAAGTTCAAGCTGCCCTGCAGTCCGAGGGTACAACAGTGTCAACCCGTACTATCCGTCGGCGTCTGAATGAAAAGGGACTGCATGGTAGGATACCCAGGAAGACCTCACTTATTAACCCGAGACATAAAAAAGCCAGGCTGGAGTTTGCCAAAACTTACCTGAGAAAGCCTAATAAGTTTTGGAAGAATGTTTTCTGGTCAGATGAGACAAAAGTCGAGCTTTTTGGGAAAACCATCAACATAGAGTGTACAGGTAAAAAAAAAAAGGCATTCAAAGAAAAGAACACGGTCCCTACAGTCAAACATGGCGGAGGTTCCCTGATGTATTGGGGTTGCTGTGCTGCCTCTGGCACTGGACTGCTTGACCGTGTGCATGGCATTATGAAGTCTGAAGACTACCAACAAATTTTAAGCACATAGCCTGGTTAATGGAATGCTACATATACCATATTCAAAAAATGGAGATACCCTCTAATATAATGAAACTCATCAAAGAAACCACTGAGGGCTTACATCTCCCCAAAATTTTATGAAAATAGGGAAATGAGGGAGATAATGTATATTGTAAGTGAATAAAAAATACATTTTTTATTTTAATACATATCAAACAACAACAACAACAACATACAAATCTCATAACAAGAATATCAATAGAATAATACAAAAATTAAAAACAGTAGCAAGCAAAAGGTGATGTATAAAAAATCATGAAGCTTGCTCTTGGAACGCATTTTTGGAGTTTTGTGTGAAATGATCAAGGATTTGATTTTTGCTTCATTCTCTTTTGTGTTTTTTCCTTGCAAGCAAATTAAATGAAGATAAAAATAGCAAATAATTTGTGATTGCAATCATTTTCAGGAAGAAACTGAGTATTATCTGACGGAATTGCAGGGGTGCCAATACTTTTGGCCACCACTGTAAACCAGGATCTCTGTTAATTGATGATGTAGATTATTTTATTCATTTGATAGCACCGTGAAGATCATTTGATGTTAGAATTGTTTTCTTAGACAACACAGATGAAAAATTGGAATTTTTAATTTTGGCCTTCTCAACATCATTTTCGACCACTTCACACTTTTCATCCTGTAAAAATCCTATAGCATCTATGACTTTTCTTTTACTTTTGACATATCCCCAAAATCTTTATTTTAACGCTTTTGGTCTCCCTTGCAAGCCTTACTTCATTACCAGCTTTAACTCAACGCTTTCCATGCATTCCTTATAAACAGCATGTTATTCTACTTTAGATTTGCCCCCCTTTCCATTTGATATACATTTATTACATCCTTTTTAACAAGTTATTGAGTCCAGTGTTCATCCATCATGGTGTCTTTAAATTCTTCCAATTCTTCCTTCTTTTCGGGATTGTTACCGATTGTGCAATTAGAATTTTATTTAGCAAAATCTCCCATCCTTCTTGGATATTTCTGTCCTTTAGAACATCCTGCCATTGGACCTTTCCTACCCTCTTTCTGAAGTCCAACCTTAAAGTCTGAGTCCTTTCTGGTCTTCCTCCTCTTGTAATCCAAAATTTGAAGATAGTATGATCACTTCCTCCTAAATTCCAGCCACCTTTACTTAATAATTTCCTCACTGTTGGTAAGAATTAGGTCCAAGATTGCAAATGCTCTTGTTCGCTCTTCTACCTTTTGAAAGATAAAGTTGTCAGCAAGAGAAGATAAGAATTTTCTGGACCAAGTACTTTTGCCTGAGATTCCCAAAAAATATCTGGATAGTTAAAGTCTCCCATGATGACTACATGATACTTTGAGAACAGAGACATCTGATGTAAAGAGTTCATCCATATCTTCAGTCCGTCCATGTGGCCTATAGTAAACATCTACAATAGGGTGCTTTCTGTTCTCTCCTTGAATTCTTACCCAAACAGTTTCTACAGAGCTACCAGTCTCTGAAGCTTGGATCTCTGTGGAGATGTTTTCCGAACATACAATGCAACACCTCCTCCCCTTGTTAATCCTGTTTCTAATAAGCTGCAACCTTCAAGGTTTTTTAACTTAATCACAACTGCGGTCCAAATAGTGTAAACAATTCCCCTAACCAATTGGGGACAACATCCTATATATGACAGTATAATTCACAAAAAAACCTTTACCAAAATAACAGTAAATAATAACGGATGCTGAACTAGAAAAAATATATAATTTTTATTGAAAAAATTTCTTAAAATAGTAACATGGAATGCTGAATCAGCAGAAAAAACAGGGACAAACAACCATAGACATAACACGAAAAACAACAACTCAAATAGAAAGACTGAAAAAATACAGACAAAATGACCCACAGCCTAATAGGTGCCTGTTTACTCATAAGCTACCTAACACATATATAACCGCTGATCAAAATAAAGGTATCTAGTGCTTATAATACAACCAGCTGGTCATGCAGTGACATGAGTAAATAAGGCATAACAAATAGGGCAAGTGCCCATATGGGAGGCTATAAAGGTCAACATGAGTTTTTACCTAAAAGTTGTCCGTGGGTGTCCTGGCGTCCCTGCTACCCCGACGCGCGTTTCGTAAACCTTCATCTGCTAAAACTCCCGCTGGAATTGTAAAGAAAATCCGGATTACTTACCGGTAATGCTCTTTTATAAAGCCCACGACAGCACCCACTGAGAGAGGGGATCCGCCCCTAGGAACAGGAAACCTACAGAGAGATAAAAGGGGCGGCCCCCCTCGCTCCTCAGTTGGTTTACAGAGAATGAGAGGAACCGCCACACAAGCTTTAGTTAATTTGCTTCATAACACGTTTAACATGTATATACAACTTTATACTGCTGGACTATGTATAGTCAATATAATATAATCAATCCTTCACCCAATCGAATGCACCGTGTATACTACAACTAGGGGAGGGAAGTGAGTGGGTGCTGTCGTGGGCTCTATAAAAGAGCATTAGCGGTAAGTAATCTGGTTTTTTCTCTTCGCCACGACAGCACCCACTGAGAGATTTTCAGAGACAATTACCTGGGAGGGATCACCGTGTCAAGGATTGATCTACCAAACACAAGGTCTGATGAGGAGGATAGATCTAATCTATAGTGCTCATAGAAGGTAGAAGGTGAAGCCCAGGTTGCGGCCTTACATATATCGGGTCTATCGGGACGTCTGCTCTTTCTGCCCAAGAAGACGATATGGCTCGTGCGGAATGTGCCTTCACGCCTTGTGGTGGAACTTTCTCTTTTGCCATATACGCCAATGCTATTGCGTCTCTAATCCATCGAGATAGCATGCTTTTCGTTACTCCTGTACCTTTGCGGCTGCCCTGGAAAGAGACAGAGAGCCCTGCTCTTCCTCCAGGGGCTAGTCCTATCTAGATATGCTAAGACTGTTCTTTTAACATCTAAAGTGTGGAATTTCTCTTCCTGTGGTGATGAGGTGTTATCATAAAAGGAAGGAAGATACATTTCTTGAGATCTATGAAATTTGGTTGATACTTTAGGAAGATAAGACGGGTCAGTTTTTAACACTATCCTGTCAGGATATATAGACAAGAAAGGAGGATCTATTGATAAGGCGTGGAGATCACTCACTCTTCTTGCTGAGGTCAAGGCTACTAGTAAAACGGTTTTTAATGAGGCATATTTTATTGGAACTGACTGAAAGGGTTCAAATGGACTTTCTGTTAAGGCGTCTAGGACTAAGTTTAAGTCCCAAGATGGCATTTGAGGTACATGGACTGGTTCTGCTCGATGGCATGCTGAGATAAACCGAGCTACTCATTTATTGCCTGCTATGTCATAACTATATAGGGCACCCAGAGCCGATACCTGGACCTTAAGAGTATTTACTGATAGGCCTAATTCATGCCCTTTTTGTAAAAATTCTAGAATAGCTGGGATAGGTACTTCACTAGATAGACGTACTGAATGAAAAGTCAGAAATTTCCTCCAGACGCTGGCATATATATTAGTAGTGGACTCTTTCCTGCTATGTAGGAGCGTATTAATCAGTCCATTCGAAAAACCTCTTAGTTTTAATAGCTGCCTTTCAAGTTCCAGGCCGTGAGGCGCAATCCTTTGACCTGAGGGTGATAGAAGGGCCCCTGTGAGAGAAGGTCTCGGTCCCAAGGGAGGATCCATGGATCCGAAATCGACATGGCCCTCAGCCACGAGAACCACGGCCTCTTCGGCCAGAACGGGGCTATTAGGATTACTCTCGCTCTTTCCTCTCTTATTTTCCGGATGACAATCGGTAACAGAATCATTGGAGGAAAGGCATAGGCCAAGTGGAATGTCCACGGAACCTGCAGGGCGTCGAGAATGTCCGGATTGTCCCTCTTGAATAAGGAGGCGAACCTTTTTACCTGCCTGTTGTTTCGTGTGGCAAACAGGTCTATGTCCGGTGTGCCCCATTTGAACGTTATTCTTCTGAAGATGTGATGATTGAGTATCCATTCCCCTTGGTGCAGGGTATGACGACTGAGAAAATCTGCCTTGACATTGTCTATTCCTCTGACGTGCAGGGCCGACAGGGACAGGAGATGACTTTCTGCCAATGTTAAAATTTTCTCTGCGATACACATGAGAGTCATTGATCGTGTACCTCCTTGGTGATTTAGGTACGCCACTGAGGTGTTGTTGTCCGACAGTATTCTTGTATGAGTCCCTTGCAGCTGCGGAAGAAAATTACATATGGCATAATATATAGCTTTTAGCTCTCTCATGTTTGATGAATCCTCTGACTCTGACCTAGACCATAGTCCCTGCGCCATGTTATCTTCCCAATGAGACCCTAAGGGGCTGGCATCTGTGGTTACTATATTTGTGGGGACCACTACCCATGGAACACCTCCCGATAGATTATCTGAGTCTAGCCACCAGGTTAGGGAACTGATTACTTCCGGGGTTAGGGATATTTTATTTTCTAACTGTCCCTGTAACCTCTCTTCTTGTTGTAAGATCAATCTTTGCAGCTTCCTGGTATGAAACTGGGCCCACCGAACTGCCGGGATACACGAGGTCAAAGAGCCCAGCAAAGACATGCCTTCTCTTAGAGATAGTGTAGGATTATGTATTACCGTTTGTACTTTATTAATTACGGTTAACTTTTTTGCCTCCGGTAGCAGACATTTCTGACTTACTGAGTCCAGATGAAGGCCTAGGAACGTCTGACAGGTTACCGGCCGTAGCCTTGATTTTTCCCAGTTGATCAGCCAACCTAAGTTCTGTAGGGATGAAATTACGTCAGACAGCCTGTGCTCACATTGTTGGAATGAATTTCCTACTATTAGCAGATCATCCAGGTATGGAATTACCAGTGTGTCTCTTACTCGTAAATATGACATCACCTCCAGCATCAGTTTTGTGAAGACGCGTGGTGCCATAGATAGCCCGAATGGTATTGCCGCAAACTGCAGATGACGGATTTGACCTTGTAATGTGACCGCCACTCGGAGAAAGCGTTGATGTGGGGCATATATTGGTAGATGATAATATGCATCTTTGAGATCCACGACCACCATGTAGCATCTGGGAAATAAGAGTTTTATGGCTGATCTTATAGACTCCATTTTGAAGGTTCGGTTTTTCAAAAAGGTATTCAGTTTTTTTTAGATTAACTATGGTTCTAAATGAACCATCTGGCTTAGTTACCAGAAATAAAGGCGAATAAAAGCCTTTCTCTTTTTGATTTACCGGAACCTCTATTAGCACTTTCTTGGATAGTAGGCTTTTAATTTCCAACTCTAACGCGTCTTGTTGATTCTGGGATTTCAGAGAAGTCATTAGAAAGGAGTCCGGGGGATCCCGGACGAATTCTAATGTTAGGCCTGATTTTACGATGTTAATGGCCCAGGGGTTAGTTGTAATTTGTTCCCATTGATAACAGAAGTGTAATAACCTGCCACCCACCGGTAAGTTGGTATTATCGGAACTTATCTCCCGATCTGAAGGGACGTTTACCGAATAGGTTTCCCTTTTGTTTGAAATCCCTGTTATTCCACGAATTCTGGGTCTTATAATCCTTCCTTCTGTTAAACGCTGGACTCCTGAACGCCCTCCTGTAGGATGGAACGTATGAATTAGGGAAACCTATTTTCCTTTCTCCTGCTTTGGTTAAGATATCATCCAATACTGCACCAAAGAGGTACTCACCCTGACAGGGTATAGCGCAGAGCTTTGACTTCGCTTGCGTATCCCCCTTCCAACCTTTCAACCATAACACCCTTCGGGCTGCATTAGTTAGTCCTGCCGTTCTTGCCGCTAGGCGGAGAGAGTCTACTGAGGTGTCCGAAAGAAATGCTGCTGCACCTCTAATTAAAGGGATGGAAGACCGTAGCTTGTCTCTGGAGAGGCCCTTTTTTATATTTTCCTCCAACTCATCTAACCATACTAACATGGCCCTGCCTGTACATGTGGCCGATATTGCGGGTTTAAATGCACTTACACACGATTCCCAGGACCTTTTTAGTAGTGCATCTGCTTTTCGGTCTAGGGGTTCCGACAAAATTCCAGCATCCTCTACTGGCAAGGATGACATGCGGGAGGTTGACGCCACAGCTGCATCCACTTTAGGTGCTTTCTCCCAAGAGGCCAGGTCCTTGTCATCAAAGGGGTACCGCCGCTTTGACACGGCTGGCATAAAACCTTTCTGCCCTTGTTTCTCCCATTCTCTCTTTACTAGATCCTTTATAGCTGGATCAATTGGAAACACTCGCCGTTTGCGCTGGGAGATACCCGCGAACATAATTTCCTGAGGAGTTTTAGGGTCTTTTGTATCAGACAATCCCATAGTATTCCGAACCGACTTAATCAGATTATTAATACTATCGGTCGGAAAACAGGTATGCTCCTCCTCCTCTGATGAACCTGATTCACGTGAAGCCTCTGAATTGAGTTCCCCGCTGTCCGTGGAGGATCCCACTTTAGGTGGGGTCATCTCAATAAGGGATTTCTTTCCTGTAATACTACTGGCTCCCCTAGAGCCTGTAACTCCTCTCTGATCATCAGGCGGATATCTTCTGCTCTCACTGAACTTTCCTCCTGCAGCGTATGGCTAATACAATCCTGACACGATCTTTTGGGATAAGTGTCCGGGAGAGGTTGGGAGCATAAGGCACATTCTTTATGTTTTGTCTTTTCCGTTTTTTTGGCCTAGAGACACATAGAAAAAGGGGGAGGGGAAAGGGCCATCAGCTTGACAGGTGTGACTTATAACACTCACCCAGTGAAGCTTTTCGTCAAGATGGTACCGGTTTTAAGCATGGAGGGTCCGGCTGCGGTATGGAGCGACTTGATTTTCCTCCAGACCTGCTTGTGAAACCACTCTGCTTAGAGTGTCCACTACTACTTTTTCTGCCGCTGCTACTGCCGCTGTGATGTGGCACCACCAGCTCCTCAGGTGGGCGCAAAGCAGGATCGCTTGGGGACGACATTGCTGCGCACCGCTATGCCATATGATCGGTGCTTTTATGCAGCTTCCCCATTTTTTTTTTTTTTTTTTTTCTAGCGCCGACCCGGAAGTGCTAGGTTCACTTCCGGGTTCTCTGCCCCCCTGCGCCTGCGCGGCCATTCATGTCTCCCTGATCACAGTGCAGCTTCCGGGACCGCTCCTGAGCATGTGCATCGCGCTGACCGCTGTGGTCCCGTCCCTACCCAGATAGAGAGGCGATGGGACCTCCATCTTGACCTGCCGAGGCTCCCAGCGTAATCAGGTAGGGCAGCCTCGGCTAAACATGTGACACCCATATTACATGCGAGCCAGAGCAACCCTGCTCCTGGCCTCGCACCTGGGAATCTTCTTCTCGTGACGGTGGGCTGTACCTGCCGCTGCCGTCTTCAGACCCACGGTCCGTTACATCCAGGTATGCGGTGTCTTTTCCTTCTCAGCTGAGGAGGGAATAACCCCCGACGCTGCTTCTGGTGCTGGAGCCCCTGCCGCTCCAAAAGAAACCGCACAGGCGGCTATCCAGCCCAGGAATCCTCTTCTCAAGTAGGTTCCTCTCCTAGGAACAGGAAACAACTGAGGAGCGAGGGGGGCCGCCCCTTTTATCTCTCTGTAGGTTTCCTGTTCCTAGGGGCAGATCCCCTCTCTCAGTGGGTGCTGTCGTGGCGAAGAGAAAAGATGGCAGAATACATTTCCTAGAAACTTTTTTTTAGATGAGTTTCCAGCTGGTCTAACCATACAATTAAGGATCTTGCTGCTATGGCTGGTTTAATAGGTATGGGCTGTGGATTCCTAGGTTCTCTTCAAAAGGCTATATGCTTTATTGTCTAATGGGTCCTTTGGCAGCAATTATTTTTTTTAGACTTTGGAAATTGCTAAATCAATTTTAGGTAGTCTGTTCCAGGTAACCAAAGTGTCTTCCTCAAAAGGCAAATTGCCTCTTCAAACAAAGAGGACTTGTACTCTGTAGCGCCACCTATTGGAAGTAGCGATCCTACAAGTCACAATCAACCCTTTAACGAGTCTTGTAATATGACTTAGGATAAAAGCCAAATCAGAATCTCCATTTGCAGACACGGTGTTTCGGACTGTTGGTCCTCGTCAGTGCAAAGTAGGAGAGATCTGATTTGGCTAGATCCTCAAAAGGGATATTTAAGTTTAACCGCTGATGGGAGAAACTCTTTCCTCGCAGTTTTGCTTCACTTCTCTCTTATGAGCGATACTATATTTTTCTGGACCGGAAAAGTTCTATGTTCGCAATGCTCAGGCCTGAATAGACCTAGAAGATTTTTGTTTTTCAGTATTAGTTAGTGGTCCCAATGGCTTTGATTAGTTTGTCCGTATCTTCAAATAGAAGCAAGGACCTTCTGCTGATGAGCATTTACGGACGTTACTCATGCATCTTCAGGGGATTTGGAGAAGGGTTTGACTCTTCCAAGTAGACTCCTTTTGGGCTGCAGCAAGTGATGCAAATAGGAGGCAAGAAAACTGCCAGGACAAAGCAACCATACACCAGGTCCCTTAAAGCCACCAGGCTCAGCACCGCTGTCTTAAGAAGTAATCCGGCACCCTTTGTATCATCACTCCTCTTCACTGCCTCAGTAGCCGTTTCCTCTGGAAGTTGCTTCTGGGATATCTGCGTTTGCTCCTGACATCATTAACACGTGACTGTGTGGTAATGCTGTTTCCAGTGCCATCTAATGCAAGGTGGTTGTCTTTACTGATCAACTTACACTGGCGTGGGCCCACTCCCACCGTGTAGCAGGGACTCTAACTAGGCAGGGTCATCGTTCCCAAGACTCATACTTGTTCGTCAGCAAACCGCAGACTACACATTACGCACACATGGCTACATTACATACGGTTTCACTTACTTCTCCTCTAAAGCCATATGTAGAAATACTAGATAAGTCTTCAAATGACTGCAATTTACTTGTGGTGAAGCGCTCACAAACTATCTCCATGTCTTCTTTCTGCAAAAAGCACATACATTTCACAGCTAATAAACACAGATTAACGCAAACCATTAAAAGAGGGTTGTCCAGTAGTTAAGCATGCTAACAGAGATAAAAAAAAAATCTGTGCAGGTCACAGAGGTTGTACCCACTGATCAGGAGGTTAGCACCTATCCTTGTACATAGGTGATAACTTGATTTGACCAGACAACCTCTTTAATTTGAAAGCAAAACTGTTCTTAAAAGGTTATTTCCATCTCAGAGTTTTCTGGCTGAGATGGGAATCACTGTCCAGGTGCGGACCACAGGAAGCGGGAACTGCAGACAGCAGCTGAGCTTGTATCTTCCACTTGTTTCTATGGGAGTCATGTATACATTTCCCCTGCGGCTCCTATGGAGGGCAGCAACAGTACCAGTGCTTGTACTAGAAAATGGGTGAAAAAAGAACCCAACTGTAGAGCAAAGAAGTCCTAGCAGATGATTTCTCTGTTATTATGTGGTGACAAGTGAATGCAGCGCCAGATCCTTACCCGGATGCCACAGCCATTATCCTGGATCTGAATTAATTTCATTCCACCTTCCTTAACAGTCACTTGGATATTTGTTGACTTTGCGTCTAAGCTGTAAAAATGAGAAGAAATATGGATATTACATAAAGGTGAATCAGACCCATGTATCCGCATGTGCCCACTGCCATAAAGTCGGGCTATAACATCCCTTAATATTTTACAGAAACACCGTGGCTTTTAATGCTCGGCCCCGTATGTCTCCTGCTGATATCACTGGAGTAGATGACACATGACCAGACCGTACAAAACAAGCAGTTTTTACCATTCCCCATTCTCTCCCCTATTTCCTCCTAGACTGTGAGCCTGCGAGCAGGGACCTTACTCCTCACGGTATCTGACTCTGTAATGTCTGATATTCCCTGTACATGTGCCCTCTGTCATATAAAGTGCTGCGGAATATGTCAGCAGAATAGAAATAGAATTATTATTCTGCATGGCTGCCCTACTCTAGGTTCACATTTGTGGTTGAGTACGCAGCGTATTGTCCGCAACGGCATGCAAAAACGCATGCATGCGTTTGCAGTTGCGGACGATTGGCAAGTGCTATTTTCCCGGCAAATTTTTGAATGTACACAAGCCACTCCCAATGGGCGTGTCTTATGTAAATTATTGTGCATGCAAACGCAAAGCGTACGCATGTGCTTGCGTACGCATGCGTTCTCATAGACTGTAGTGCATTGTTTAGACGCATTCCCTCCGCAAGCGTCCGCACGAGTTTGGAGGCGGCAATTTGTCACCTCCAAAATTGCAACATGTTGCGTTAGCCGCACCCCGCCGCACAACCCGAAACGACGCATACGTAAGCAAACGCGGTCGAACGCATACAAACGCATGTACCTGCGTCCACAACGTTAAAGATAGGAAAACACGACGCATGCGGATGTATGTGTCAGAAATGCTGCGGACACAACCACATATGTGAACCCAGCATTAGGAAGGCTCTTTCCAGACACTAGTGGAGCCCCAGGGTGGCCTCACAGGATGGAACACATTGTGCATGGTTGCGGTGCTGCAGCCCTGACAAGCAGAAGATAAGCATGCAGCCCCCTAGGAGGGAGCGGCCGTGCAGCCCCCTAAGAGGTAGCGGCCGTGCAGCCCCCTAAGAGGTAGCGGCCGTGCAGCCCCCTAGGAGGTAGCGGCCGTGCAGCCCCCTAGGAGGTAGCGGCCGTGCAGCCCCCTAGGAGGTAGCGGCCGTGCAGCCCCCTAGGAGGTAGCGGCCGTGCAGCCCCCTAGGAGGTAGCGGCCGTGCAGCCCCCTAGGAGGTAGCGGCCGTGCAGCCCCCTAGGGGTAGCGGCCGTGCAGCCCCCTAGGAGGTAGCGGCCGTGCAGCCCCCTAGGAGGTAGCGGCCGTGCAGCCCCCTAGGAGGTAGCGGCCGTGCAGCCCCCTAGGAGGTAGCGGCCGTGCAGCCCCCTAGGAGGTAGCGGCCGTGCAGCCCCCTAGGAGGTAGCGGCCGTGCAGCCCCCTAGGAGGTAGCGGCCGTGCAGCCCCCTAGGAGGTAGCGGCCGTGCAGCCCCCTAGGAGGTAGCGGCCGTGCAGCCCCCTAGGAGGTAGCGGCCGTGCAGCCCCCTAGGAGGTAGCGGCCGTGCAGCCCCCTAGGAGGTAGCGGCCGTGCAGCCCCCTAGGAGGTAGCGGCCGTGCAGCCCCCTAGGAGGTAGCGGCCGTGCAGCCCCCTAGGAGGTAGCGGCCGTGCAGCCCCCTAGGAGGTAGCGGCCGTGCAGCCCCCTAGGAGGTAGCGGCCGTGCAGCCCCCTAGGAGGTAGCGGCCTTGCAGCCTCCTAGGAGGTAGCGGCCGTGCAGCGCCCTAGGAGGTAGCGGCCGTGCAGCCCCTAGGAGGTAGCGGCCGTGCAGCCCCCTAGGTGTTAGTCATAGAACAGACTAATAATAAACAACCCCAAATTAATATACATCATATGTCAAGTGACAGCAATTTCAGGTTGCAATAAAGGACTAGTATAGGGATCTATCGTGAAAACAAGGATCAAAGATTGGTGGAAGAACCACAAAACCACGACCACAGATCCATAATATGCAAAATATATAGTATTTATTAATAATAAACTTGATGCAAACAGGTAAAATGCAATCCGGAACTAGATGGCATAAGTGCAAGAAATCGTGCAAAACTGGAAAAAAGGCGCACTGAAACCACCAGTACAATCCCCAGAGCATATTATATGCAATTATCTAATATGGAGCCATAAAAGTACCATCGTGCAAATACTATCTAATTACATAGACAAATGTCAAACAACGTTACTGCAGGATGGCATAATGGGATACCATGGGTAACCGCTATCAAAAGATAATCTTATACTAAAAATAGGGCTAATAGAGAGCAATAGTAAGACGTGTGCAAATAATCTACAAACTAATTGCCCTATTGTGGAAGTGTAGTACCCAGTAATATATTGGCTCCAGTATCTCAAAGCATAATCAGTGCCTCAAATACATGTATACCTGATCGGATGATAGGAGGCACGCTTGGGGGTGCTGGTGGTCCGTGCGTCTGCCCCAACGCACGTTTCGGATCTCGTCCTTCGTCAGGGGGGGTGACAACATGGGTGAGGTGAAGCTATAAAAACCCCCCAAACCGGAAGATGAATGATCCCAGGCAGGATGTGATGCATGCGGTGTCGTGGCAACAGGAAACGCCAGGCCGTGCCGACGTCACACGACGGGGAGCGATGGGTACAAGGTCCCATGGCAACCCGACGCTACAGACGCCGGGAGAGGCGCGGCTTCCCTGATCACAGCATGCATGCGTACAAGCCTGCGATCACAACAATACTAATGGTGAGTGTCTATATCGTATCATGGAGGGAAATAACGGATGTAATATGTCTAATATATCTGGGTGGTATCAGTGGTAACCCTGTTGGTGCCTCTACTATAACAAAAGCTGTCATCAAAATGTGGATATATCTGCACACATGTAGAACTGCTCCCCCATAACAGGTGCTTCCAAATAGTTATTCAGTACACACGAGATGAGAAATTGGATTTACTTAATAACCTCATATATCCATTAAGTATATTTTTTGCAGGATAAGCTTATATCCAGAATTAAAGGCAAAAATTGCCACAGCCACCCTGCAATATAAAATGACATTATTATTATGAGGTAAAAGGGTCACATTTGCCGTGTAAGGTATGCATAAGATCAAAAGGAAACAATCAACCAAACAAAAAAATCAGGAAAATCATGCATTAAATATAAAGAAATGCATCCTCCATATCCATCAAAATATGTTATACATGTAAAAGGAGGGTCACTAAAGGGTACTCTCCAGTATGTATGGAATAATATTAATAAGACATCCAAAACAACACATACGTATACAGCAACTGGCATAAAGACCAATTAAGTATGTTTTTATATATGTGTCCCAGTAGATCTCTTCAACCACGAAGACCATACAGACGTTAACATCCTCCATCGTCAGCGAAAATCCATCCGGTCCGGAGAAAAAGGTGACTAAAATCATAAACCAGACCTAGAACAATACAAACACGGAAACCCACACAGTGCCAAATTACAGCAGGTAGGCAATCACAACTAGGAGGCAAAATTGAAATTCTCATTCAGTCCACAAGGATGGAGCATATTGAGGGTCCAAATCCATCTGGACCCCAATTGTGCCAGACGTTGCGAAATTCTACCACCCCGTATCCCCACATTGAGACAGTCTATCCCCTTAACCCGTAGTGATCTGCTGTCACATTGATGATAGAGCTTGAAATGCTTTGGTAAAGTTTTAAGCACATTTATGTCATCCTCCGTGGCTGCTGCTTCAATGCCCAGTACGTGCTCCCTGATCCTCACTTAAGTTGTCGTGTGGTGAGACCTACATAGATCAGGGAGCACGGACATGTGGCATAGTAGATCACGTTTCTTGTGGTGCATGTTATGTGCTTACGGATTTTGAAAGTCCTTGTTTTAGTGGAATCCATAAAGCTGTCACTACGGTCCACATTAGTGCAAGCTACACATTGTCCATGTTTGAAGCATCCTAGATGTCTATTACCTACATCCAAAAAAGTTTTTGGGGGATTACCCGTATAGTGACTCCTGGTTAAATGTCCCCGTAGATTTTTAGACCGACTGTAGGCAATCATGGGTCTATGAGGGATAATTTTAGTAAGGATGGGATCTGTCTTCAGAATGGGCCATGATTTGATCATTAATCTCCTGATAATATTAGATTGGGAGTGAAAAGTGGTGATAAATCTGACAGGATCAGACTTGGACACACCAATGTCAGATTTGTATAGTAAGGAATTCCTGTGACTATACTTGGCCCTGTTAAACGCCCTTTTAATGCTCCTATTACTATAGCCCCTTTCAGAGAAACGTCTCTTAAGATCCTCTGCTTGTCTCTCATACTCAACATCAGTGGAGCAGATACGGCGCAACCGCAAGAACTGCCCCACTGGTATTGCCTGTATCATGTGTGAAGGGTGGGAGGAGGAGGCGTGCAAAAAGCCGGTTTACTTACCGGTAATGCTCTTTTATAGAGCCCACGACAGCACCCAGAGAGAGGGGATCCGCCCCTAGGAACAGGAAACCTACAGAGAGATAAAAGGGACGGCCCCCCTCGCTCCTCAGTTGGATTACAGAGAATGAGAGGAACCGCCACACAAGTTTTAGTTAATTTGCTTCGTAATACGTTTAAGATATATATACATATTTACACTGCTAGACTATGTACAGTAATTACATACATTTAGCCCTTCACCCAACGGAATACACCGTGCATACTATAACTAGGGGAGGGAAGTGAGTGGGTGCTGTCGTGGGCTCTATAAAAGAGCATTACCGGTAAGTAATCCGGCTTTTTCTCTTCGCCACGACAGCACCCACTGAGAGATTTTCAGAGACTATCACCTGGGAGGGACCACCGTGTCAAGGACTGATCTACCAAACACTAGGTCTGTTGAGGAAGATAGATCTAATCTATAGTGATCATAGAAGGTAGAAGGTGAAGCCCAGGTTGCGGCCTTACATATAAGGTCAATCGGGACATCTGCTCTTTCTGCCCAGGAGGAAGATATGGCTCGTGCGGAATGTGCTTTCACGCCTTGTGGTGGGACTTTCCCTTTTGTCACATACGCCAGAGATATTGCGTCTCTAATCCATCGAGACAGCGTACTCTTCGTCACTCCTGCACCTTTACGGCTGCCCTGGAACGAGACAAAGAGAGCCCTGCTCTGCCTCCAAGGTCTAGTTCTGTCCAGATATGCTAAGACGGCCCTTTTAACATCTAAAGTGTGGAATCTTTCTTCCTGTGGTGATGAGGGGCTATCATAAAAGGAAGGAAGGTAAATCTCCTGGGATCTATGAAACTTTGTCGCCACCTTAGGAAGATAAGACGGGTCTGTCTTTAAGACTATCTTGTCCTGAAATACCAATAGGAAAGGAGGATCTATCGATAAGGCCTGGAGATCACTCACTCTTCTCGCTGAGACCAAGGCTACCAATAAAATGGTTTTAAATGAAATGTACTTTATTGGAACTGAATGGATGGGTTCAAATGGACCTTCCGTTAAGGCGTCTAGAACTAAGTTTAAGTCCCAAGATGGCATCTGCGGTATATAAGCTGGTTGCATTCGATGACAGGCTGAAATAAATCGAGCCACCCATTTATTACCTGCTATATCCTGACTGTATAAGGCTCCTAGAGCTGACACTTGGACTTTAAGCGTATTTACTGATAGACCTAGCTCCTGTCCTTTTTGCAAAAATTCTAGGATAGCCGGGATAGGTACCTCATCAGATAGGTGTGCTGAATGAAATGATAAGAATTTTTTTCAGGTTCTAGCGTATATATTGGTTGTAATCTCTTTCCTACTATGCAGAAGGGTATCAATTAGACCTTCTGAAAACCCTCTTTGCTTTAATAGCTGCCTTTCAAATTCCAAGCCGTGAGGCGAAGACCTTTGACCTGAGGGTGGTGAAATGGCCCTTGTGAGAGAAGGTCCCGGTCCCAAGGAAGAACCCATGGATCTGAGACCGACATGGCCCTCAGCCATGAGAACCATGGCCTCTTGGGCCAGAACGGAGCTATTAAGATTATTCTCGCTCCTTCCTCCCTGATTTTCCGGATGACGGTTGGTAGTAACATCATTGGAGGAAAGGCATAAGCTAGGCGAAAAGTCCACGGAGTCTGCAAAGCATCCAGTATGTCCGGA
The DNA here is from genome assembly GCA_033576555.1 of Oophaga sylvatica. Lineage (NCBI taxonomy): Eukaryota > Metazoa > Chordata > Amphibia > Anura > Dendrobatidae > Oophaga > Oophaga sylvatica. The sequence goes on along the minus strand of JARQOD010000006.1, from coordinate 162,506,420 downwards.
CTGTCCATCCTGAACAGTGAAGCAAACCTTTCGACTTGTCTGTTGTCCCTTGTGGCAAACAGGTCTATCTCTGGCTTGCCCCATCTGACTGCTATCATGTTGAAGATTTGGCGACTGAGCATCCATTCTCCCTGATGTAGAGTATGGCGACTGAGGAAATCTGCCTTGATATTGTCTGCTCCTCTGACATGTAATGCTGATAGGGACAAGAGATGATCTTCTGCCATTTTTAGAATTTTCCCCGCTATAGACATGAGCGCTGCTGATCGTGTTCCTCCTTGGTGGTTTATGTATGCTACAGAGGTGGTGTTGTCTGATAGAATCCTTGTATGAGTTCCTTGTAGCTGTGGAAGAAAGTTACATATAGCATGATATACAGCTTTTAATTCTCTCATATTTGACGAGTCTTCTACCTCAGATCTAGGCCACTTTCCCTGCACGATATAATCTTTTAAATGCGCTCCCCATCCCAAGGGACTGGCATCTGTGGTTACTATATTTGAGGGGACCACTACCCAAGGAACCCCTCCCGAAAGATTATCTGGATCAAGCCACCACCTTAGGGAATTGACTACCTCCGATGATAGGGATATCATGCTTTCTAATTGTCCCTGCAGCTTTTCTTCCTCCTGTAGGATGGTTCTTTGCAATGTTCTAGTATGAAACTGAGCCCACTGGACTGCCGGAATACAAGAGGTCAACGATCCTAGCAAGGACATGCCTGCTCTTAGTGATATTACAGGATTATTTACTACAAGTCGTACTTTATTGATTACAGTTAATTTCTTTGCCTCTGGTAGCAGGCATCTCTTACTTACTGAATTTAGATGAAGGCCTAGGAACGTCTGACAGGTTACCGGGTGTAGACTGGATTTTTCCCAGTTTATCAGCCAACCTAAGCTCTGCAAAGATGAGATTACGTCAGATAGTCTGTGCTCACACTGCCAATACGAATTTCCCACAATTAGAATATCATCCAGATATGGGATTACCAGGGTGTCTTTTATTCGCAAGTATGACATCACCTCCAGCATTAGTTTGGTGAAGACGCGGGGTGCCATAGATAATCCGAAGGGCATTGCCGTGAATTGTAGATGACGAATTCGGCCCTCTAATATAACTGCTACTCGTAGAAACTGCTGATGCGAGATCTGTATTGGCAGGTGGTAATAAGCATCCTTGAGGTCCACGACCGCCATGTAGCATCTGGGAAACAGAAGTTTTATGGCTGACCGTATAGACTCCATTTTAAAAGTCCGGGCCTTCAAAAAGGTATTCAGCTTTTTTAAATTAATTATGGTTCTAAATGAACCATCTGGTTTAGATACCAGAAACAAGGGAGAATAAAAGCCTTTCCCTCTTTGATGAATCGGAACCTCTACTAGTACCTTTTTATGTAATAGGCCTTTAATTTCCAATTCTAATGACTCCTGTTGAGCCTGAGACTTTAAAGAAGTCAATAGAAAGGAGTCCGGAGGATTCCGGACAAATTCCAATGCTAGACCTGATCTTACAATATTAATGGCCCAGGGGTTTGAAGTGATCTTTTCCCAGTGACAGCAAAAGTATAACAGTCTGCCACCCACAGGTAGTGTAAGGTTCTTTGTACATGTTCTTGAAACTCTGTTTTTCCGTCAGCCATTTTGCTTTCTGTCTTGCTGCAGCTATCTTGCCCTCAGTCAATATGGAGTTTCCAGCTTTCATGTTCCCGCCCTGATTCTCTCCCTCTTGCTTCTTAAGCAGCCACAGCTGAGCAATCAGTGCTTCAGAATCTAGCCTGCAGTGAACCTGTGACCTGACTCCTGGAAGCCTTGGACTTTGTACTCCAGCTATTCCTACTGAGGAACTCTGGAACACTTGTGGACTCTGGAACCCTGCTCTTTGAAAGATCCACGTTTGCATGGACTTACGGTAACAGAGAAGAAGATCCTGAACCTGTTGTGGAGAGTGATTGCTGAGCTTAAGTTACTCTGGCCTGCTGTGTCTCCTGCTTCTGTATCTGCAAACTGTGTGACTATTTTTGCCACTTGTATGAAGTAATACAAGACCTTCTATATCAAACCTGTGTCTCATGTATTTTCATCGCACCCAAGCACAAGACGCTATATGAACTGTACTACATACATTACAAGATTCTGAAGCCAAAACGTTAGTGTCTGCTGGGTCTGGGAAGGCTGTGTCTGCTGTAACTGTGGATATCAGACGTCCGGTTGTACTTTCTGTGATGACAGTGGTTGTGACTTCTCACAACCATTCCAGGTGAGCAATTCCCTTAAGTTTTTTTTTTTTCTGCAGTGTTACCACAGGTAAACACTATTGTTTTTTTTTTTTTCTTCCCTCTTTTGTGTCTGCTGTAACTGTGGATATCAGATGTCCGGTTGAACTTTCTGTGATGATAGTGGTTGTGACTTCTCACAACCATTCCAGGTGAGCAGTTCCCTTAATTTTTTTTTTCTCTCTGCAGTGTTACCACAGGTAAACACTATTGTTTTTTTTTTTTCTTCCCTCTTTTGTGTCTGCTGTAACTGTGGATATCAGATGTCCGGTTGAACTTTATGTGATGATAGTGGTTGTGACTTCTCACAACCATTCCAGGTGAGCAGTTCCCTTAATTTTTTTTTTCTCTCTGCAGTGTTACCACAGGTAAACACTATTGTTTTTTTTTCTCTCCTCTCCTTCCAGTACTCCTGTCTTAAAAGATCTGGAAAATGGAGGCCCGCATAAAGGAACTTTGCGGAGTGACTGATAATATCCTTGCAGATTTACAGACTATAAAAACCCGTTTTACAAACCTACAGGACCTCACTAATCACAATTTGCAAGTGTTTGGACAGACTGCCCAGGATTTGCGAGCCAGGATTGAGGTTCTAGAGGAGCGAGTCCAGGCTCCTGCCGTAGCCCGAGTTCTGGGATTCCCAAGTTGCCCCCTTTTCGTTTTGGCGGTGAACGTGAAAAATTCAGGGGATTTATTAACCAATGCAATCTGTTTTTTTCTGCACATGCTTCACAATTTCCCACTGAACGATCTAAAGTGCTTACTATAATTATGTTACTTACCAACAAGGCTTTGATGTGGGCAAACCCTCTGATTGAGACTGAGGATGAATGTTTGGATCATCTTGATGCTTTCATTTCAGCCATGGGGCAGGTGTTTGATGACCCCAATCGAGGTGCAACAGCTGAAGCAGCCATGTTAACTTTGCGCCAAGGTAAGCACTCGGTAGCCGAATATGCCTTGGATTTCAGGAGATGGGCCCTTGATACCACCTGGGACAGTTCCGCCAAAAAATCTATTTTTCGAAAGGGGTTGTCTCCACTAATTAAGGATGAACTTGCTCGTGCCGACCCTCCCACTGCGTTAGGTGACTTTATTAACTACTGCATCCGTATTGATGCTCGCCTGACTGAACGCAGGCAAGAGAGATGGTTCGAAAGCAATCGCACTAACCTTTTCCTACCTTCCTCCCCAGTTAAGGAACCTTTGAGTAGGATCACACGGGAACCTGAACCCATGCAGGTAGACTCTTTACAAAGACGGGTTAGTGATGCACGCAAAGAACATCGTTTTAAGGAAAATCTATGTTTCTATTGTGGTAAGTCAGGGCACTTCATTATAAACTGCCCCAGCCGTTCTCGTAAGACTACTGCAGCACTCATTCACTGTGAGTGTTGCGAAAGGAGATCTGTCAGGTCCGAGCCTCAGGCTCCAGAGAGATCTGCAGCAACAGATATTGATTTCTCGGACTTAAACTCCATTACTTCTGAGGACGATGACCGTGTAAACGCTGCAATTTTTCAAGTTTCCTCAGCGGTGTCCCAGCTGAGTTGTAGGAAAAAATTCTCATTGCTTTCTTTCCATCAAACTCTGGGTTGACTCAGTCTGGGTGTCTAGCTCTGCTATGATCGACTCAGGGGCAAGTGGGAATTTTATGGATGTCTCCTTTGCTCTGAAACAAGGGATACGTTCAGTGAAGAAGGCTACTCCAGTACAGATGGAAACTGTGGATGGCTCCCTGCTGACCTCTGGACCAGTGGATCAGGAAACGGAGCCTTTGAGGGTCCTTATGGGTAAAGATCATCAAGAGAAACTGTCCTTTATGCTTATCTCTTCTCCCCACTTTCCCATTATTCTAGGGCTACCATGGCTGCAGGCTCAGAACCCTACCATTAACTGGGAGACCAAGGAATTACACTTTCCAGAGAAACAGATGAGTCCAGAAGTTTCAGCTTGCTCTGTTCCTAAAGGAACCATGTCAGTCCCTGAACTACCAGCTGTATACCAGGACTATGTGGATTTATGTGACAAGAAGAACGCTGACCAGCTTCCCCCTCACCGTCCATATGATTGTCCAATTGAATTATTGCCTGGAGCAGAGATACCTTTTGGTAAGATCTACCCCCTGGCGGGGCCTGAGCTAAAGGCTTTAAAGGATTACATAGACGAAAATCTAGCCAAGGGCTTCATACGCCCCTCTTCATCTCCTGCAGGTGCACCCATCTTCTTTGTGAAGAAGAAAGATGGATCTCTGAGACCCTGCGTAGACTATAGGGAACTCAATAAGGTTACTATTAGAAACCGTTATCCATTGCCTTTAATCCCTGAGTTATTGGAGAGAGTGCGGCATGCCAAAATTTTCTCTAAATTGGATCTCCGTGGGGCCTATAACTTGGTCCGTATTAGACCTGGGGATGAATGGAAGACTGCATTCAGGTCACGCTATGGACACTTTGAATATCTAGTTATGCCTTTTGGTCTGAGTACCGCCCCAGCCACTTTCCAACACTTGGTGAATGACATATTCAGGGATCTCCTAGATACATTCGTGGTGATTTATTTGGATGATATTCTAATTTTTTCTAACTCCACAGAGGAACATCATGGACATGTGAGAATGGTCTTGGAACGTCTAAGACAAAACCATCTTTACATCAAACTTGAAAAGTGTGAATTCCATAGGACCGAAATTCAATTTCTGGGGTATGTACTGTCTACACAAGGAATTAGTATGGATGGAAGCAAGACCCAAGCCATCAAGGATTGGCCAAGTCCTAGAAATGTGAAGGAGGTGCAGCGCTTCATCGGATTTGCCAATTTCTATAGACATTTCATTAGGAATTTCTCTGAGGTAGTGTCACCTATCACCCAACTTACCCGGAAAGAGTCTAGGTTCTCCTGGACTCCCCAAGCCCAGGAAGCATTTTCCCGTCTAAAAGATAAATTTACCACCGCACCTATCTTGGTACATGCCAACCCCGAACTTGCCTTCATAATAGAGGTGGATGCTTCAGACTGTGCCGTTGGAGCTATACTCTCTCACAGAACAGGTGAGAAGAATGTCTTGCATCCCTGTGCCTTCTTTTCCCAGCAGTTGTCTTCGGCTGAGAGGAACTACGATGTGGGCAATAGAGAGTTGTTGGCCATTATTGCCGCCTTCAAAGAATGGAGACACCTTCTTCAGGGAGCTGCACAGCAAATAGTCGTCCTGACAGACCATCGTAACCTTGAATTTATCAGGTCGGCTAAGTGCCTGACTCCTCGCCAGGCTCGCTGGAATCTTTTCTTAAACCAATTTAATTTTGTCATTTCTTATAGACCAGGATCGCGCAATGGAAAGGCTGATGCACTCTCTAGGATTCATTCAGCAGAGACCCGTCCACTTGCTCCTCCTAAGACTATTCTTCCTGACTCTAGATTCCTGGGAGTGATTCATAATCAAGACCTACTTAAGGACATCAAGGAAGCATACCATGCGGATTCCTTGTTGGCACAACCCCCGAGGGACGCAAGTCTTGTCTTTAAGAATGGTGTGTGGATTCTGGGACAACGTCTGTATATTCCTGAAACAGTCAGATTGAGAGTATTGCAACTCATTCACGATTCCAAGATAGCTGGGCATAGAGGAATTCTAAAGACACAGGAATTTCTTTCTCGTTTCTTTTGGTGGCCCACTTGCAGGAAGGATGTTTTAAACTATGTCACTTCATGTGAAGTCTGTGCAAGATGCAAGACACCTCGCTCCTCACCAACTGGTCTGTTACAACCTCTTCCCACCCCGTCCCGCCCGTGGGGATCCATTTCTATGGACTTCATTGTGGAGTTACCAACCTCTCAAGGGAAAAACACCATTCTAGTGGTGGTTGATCGTTTAACAAAGGCAGCTCATTTTATCCCTTGTGTCGGCTTACCCACTGCAAAACAGACATCAGATTTGATGATTAAAGATGTGTTTCGCTTACATGGAGTACCGGATGAGGTCATTTCGGATCGAGGGGTGCAATTCACTTCAAGGTTTTGGCAAAATTTCTGTGCAGCATTGGACATTAAAGTAAACCTTTCTTCTGCTTTTCATCCCCAGACTAATGGACAGACCGAACGAACCAATCAAACTCTGGAGCAGTATCTCCGCTGCTTTATCTGCCACCTACAGGATGATTGGGTGGATCTACTTCCATTGGCTGAGTTTCTCTTATAACAACTCTCAGAGCGCCTCCACTAAGCAGTCTCCTTTTTACTCCAATCTAGGTTATCATCCTAACATTCTTCCACAATTTCCCATAGAAACGCCTTTACCAGCAGTGGCTGAAAGAATCACGTCTTTACAGAAGAATATGGATCTTCTAAAGGAGAATCTGGAATTGGCTCAGGAATGGTACAAGAAAGCAGCAGATAAATTTCGTAAACCTGCACCAGCTTTCAAGGTAGGAGACCTGGTCTGGCTGTCAACCAGAAATCTTAAGTTAAGGATTCCATCGTCTAAGTTGGGACATAAGTACATTTGACCCTATAAAATCAGTAAAATTATAAGTGCCGTTGCTTGTCGTCTTCAACTGCCTAGAACTATGAGAATCCATCCTGTCTTTCATGTATCCCTACTAAAGGCTGCAACACCCAATACGTTTCCTGGACGTTCTTCTCCTTGCCCTGACCCAGTGCTAGTCGATGGTCAGGAAGAATTTGTGGTGGAAAGAATTCTAGATTCCAGGTTATACAGAAATCAGTTACAATATTTGATTAAATGGCAGGGCTACCCAGTGGAGGACAACTCATGGGAACCAGTCAATAACGTTAATGCTCCTCGTTTGCTCCGCCAGTTTCATCAGAGGTACCCAGACAAGCCTGGTCTGAGGCCATCCGGAGGTTGTCCCTAAGGGGGGAGTAATGTAAGGTTCTTTGTACATGTTCTTGAAACTCAGTTTTTCCGTCAGCCATTTTGCTTTCTGTCTTGCTGCAGCTATCTTGCCCTCAGTCAATATGGAGTTTCCAGCTTTCATGTTCCCGCCCTGATTCTCTCCCTCTTGCTTCTTAAGCAGCCACAGCTGAGCAATCAGTGCTTCAGAATCTAGCCTGCAGTGAACCTGTGACCTGACTCCTGGAAGCCTTGGACTTTGTACTCCAGCTATTCCTACTGAGGAACTCTGGAACACTTGTGGACTCTGGAACCCTGCTCTTTGAAAGATCCACGTTTGCATGGACTTACGGTAACAGAGAAGAAGATCCTGAACCTGTTGTGGAGAGTGATTGCTGAGCTTAAGTTACTCTGGCCTGCTGTGTCTCCTGCTTCTGTATCTGCAAACTGTGTGACTATTTTTGCCACTTGTATGAAGTAATACAAGACCTTCTATATCAAACCTGTGTCTCATGTATTTTCATCGCACCCAAGCACAAGACGCTATATGAACTGTACTACATACATTACAGATTATTATTATTAACACTACCGGAATTTTTCTCCTGATCTAAAGGGGCGTTTACCGAACAAGTTTCCTTTCGGCCTAAAGTCCTTATTATTCCAAGGGTTCTGGGCTTTAAAGTCCTTTTTTCTGCCAAACGCTGGCTTCCTGAATGACCTCCTGTAGGACGGAACGTATGGATTAGGGAAGCCTTTCTTTCTTTCTGCTGCCTTGGTTAGGATGTCATCTAGCACTGCACCAAACAGATACTCACCCTGGCAGGGTATAGCGCAGAGTTTAGATTTAATCTGAGTGTCTCCCTTCCAGCCTTTTAGCCATAACGCTCTTCTAGCTGCGTTAGTTAAACCCGCTGTTCTTGCTGCTAGGCGGAGAGAATCTAATGAAGCATCTGACAAAAAAGCTGCTGCCCCCCCAATTAGTGGAATGGAGGCACGTAGCTTCTCTCTGGATAGACCATTTTTTATATTGTCCTCTAACTGGTCTAACCATAATAACAAGGCTCTGCCCGTACACGTAGCCGATATAGCTGGCTTAAATGCCCCTATACATGATTCCCATGATCTTTTAAGCAGTGCGTCTGCTTTCCGATCCAGGGGGTCTGATAACATCCCAGAATCTTCCACTGGCAGAGAGGACCGGCGAGAAGTCGAGGCTACAGCCGCATCTACTTTAGGTGCTTTTGCCCAGGAGGCCAACTCATCATCATCAAAAGGGTATCGTCTTTTAGATGCTGCCGGCAAAAAACCCCTTTGCCCTTGCTTCTCCCATTCTTTTTTAACCAGATCTTTTATGGCTGGAATTAAAGGAAACACTCTACCCTTTCGTTGGGAGATTCCTGAAAACATGATTTCCTGGGGAGTTTTAGGATCTTTAACGTCCGGCAACCCCATAGTGTTTCTTATTGATTTAATCAGATTATATACGCTATCTGTCGGAAAGCATGTATGTTCCTCTTCCTCCTCTGAGGATACAGATTGCGAAGCTTGTGAATTCAGTTCTCCACTGTCTGAAGAAGATGCTACCCTAGGCGGGGTGATTTCTTTAAGGGATCTCCTTCCCGTAACACTACTTGCTCCTCCCAGGGCCTGTAGCTCTTCTCTAATCATAAGACGAATATCCTCTGATCTAACAGAATTTTCTTCCTGGAGCGTATGACCAATGCATGTTTGACACAATCTTTTAGCATATGTGTCTGGGAGGGGTTGGGAGCATAGGGCACATTCCTTGTGTTTGGATATGGCCGTCTTTTTCCCCTAAAGATAGACAGAAAAGAGGGGGAAGGGCCATCAGCTTTACAGGTGTGATAAAAGCACTCACCCAGTGAAGCTCCTTTGTCAGCACAGTACCGGCTTTGGAGGATCTGGCTGCGGTGTGGAGTGAGATGTTTTTTCTCCATCTCTGTTAGTGGAACCACTTCGCTTGGAGCGTCCACTTTCATCTTTTTTGCTGCTACTGCTGCTGTTACGGCGTGGATTAACCATGCCTTCAGAGAGGTGCGATACAGGGTCACCAGACGCTGACATTGCTGCACACCGGAGGCCAAATAGCCGGTGCTTTTATGCAGCTCCCACATAATTTCCTCCACTTTTTTTTTTTTTTTCTCGCATAGCGTTGACCCGGAAGTGTTACCCTTCTACTTCCGGGTTCCGCCTCTTCTGGGCCTGGGCGACCGCTCTATACTCCCATTTGCCTCCGTGGTATCCTCGGAGGTCTGAACTTATCTCCGGTGATTACGGAGCGTGCGCTTGTTCTGCGCCGCTTTTTCTCTCCCTGGTACTCCGGTCATGCTCCCACATCATCGCAGAGGAAGGCGGCGGCTTTTCCACGCCGTCTTTCCTTTCATCAAGGCTCCCAGCAATCTAAAGGTAGGGCAGCCTCACATATGCCACATATATGCGAGCCAGAGCTATATCACTCCTGGCCTCGCAAACACCACCTGATATACATACGGTTCTCTTCATGACAGCGTTCTGTCAGGTGGTTAACTTCAGTCGAGGGGGAGTTAACCCCGACGCTGCCTCTGGTGCCCGAACCCCTGCCGCTCTTATAGACACTGCGCAGGCAGTTCCATAGCCCAGGTATCCTCTTCTTAGCTCCATAATCAGTAGGTTCCTCTCTTAGGAACAGGAAACCAACTGAGGAGCGAGGGGGGCCGCCCCTTTTATCTCTCTGTAGGTTTCCTGTTCCTAGGGGCGGATCCCCTCTCTCAGTGGGTGCTGTCGTGGCGAAGAGAAAAGTACGTTAGTCGCCGTAGATTTCCGAAAGACACTTGTTTGAATGACACGATCAGTATCTCTCTTCAGCGTGACGTCCAGGAAATCAATTTGATTGTAATCATAATTGAAAGTCAATTTAATGTTACGGTCATTGTTGTTGAGCTGCTGAAAGAAAATTTCAAGAGCAGTATTGGAATCCTGCCAGATCAGCAGGACATCATCTATGTACCGAGTCTAGAGTATTGGAGTCCAGATGGATTTGGACCCTCAATACGGTCCATCCTTGCGGACTAAATGAGAATTTCAATTTTGCCTCCTATTTGTGATCACCTACCTGCTGTAATTTGGCACTGTGTGGGTTTTCGTGCCATTCTGGTTGTTTTTATGGGTTTTAATTTTGTTTGTATTGTTCTAGGTCTGGTTTACGGTTTTAGTCACCTTTATCTCCCGACCGGATGGATTTTCGCTGACGATGGAGGATGTTGACGTCTGTATGGTCTTCGTGGTTGAAGAGATCTACTGGGACACATACAGTCAGGGCCAGAAATATTTGGACAGTGACACAATTTTCGCGAGTTGGGCTCTGCATGCCACCACATTGGATTTGAAATGAAACCTCTACAACAGAATTCAAGTGCAGATTGTAACGTTTAATTTGAAGGGTTGAACAAAAATATAGTGTTAGAAAATGTAGGAATTGTACACATTTCTTTACAAACATTCCACATTTTAGGAGGTCAAAAGTAATTGGACAAATAAACATAACCCAAACCAATTATTTTTATTTTCAAAATTTTGTGGCGAATCCTTTGGAGGCAATCACTGCCTTAAGTCTGGAACCCATGGACATCACCAAACGCTGGGTTTCCTCCTTCTTAATGCTTTGCCAGGCCTTTACAGCCGCAGCCTTCAGGTCTTGCTTGTTTGTGGGTCTTTCCCTCTTAAGTCTGGATTTGAGCAAGTGAAATGCATGCTCAATTGGGTTAAGATCTGGTGATTGACTTGGCCATTGAAGAATGTTCCACTTTTTTGTACTCATGAACTCCTGTGTAGCTTTGGCTGTATGCTTGGGGTCATTATCCATCTGTACTATGAAGCGCCGTCCAATCAAGTTTGCAGCATTTGGCTGAATCTGGGCTGAAAGTATATCCCGGTACACTTCAGAATTCATCCGGCTACTCTTGTCTGCTGTTATGTCATCAATAAACACAAGTGACCCAGTGCCATTGAAAGCCATGCATGCCCATGCCATCACGTTGCCTCCACCATGTTTTACAGAGGATGTGGTGTGCCTTGGATCATGTGCCGTTCCCTTTCTTCTCCAAACTTTTGGCTTCCCATCATTCTGGTACAGGTTGATCTTTGTCTCATCTGTCCATAGAATACTTTTCCAGAACTGAGCTGACTTCTGGAGGTGTTTTTCAGCAAATTTAACTCTGGCCTGTCTATTTTTGGAATTGATGAATGGTTTGCATCTAGATGTGAACCCTTTGTATTTACTTTCATGGAGTCTTCTCTTTACTGTTGACTTAGAGACAGATACACCTACTTCACTGAGAGTGTTCTGGACTTCAGTTGATGTTGTGAACGGGTTCTTCTTCACCAAAGAAAGTATGCGGCGATCATCCACCACTGTTGTCTTCCGTGGGCTCCCAGGTCTTTTTGGATTGATGAGTTCACCAGTGCTTTCTTTCTTTCTCAGGATGTACCAAATTGTAGATTTTGCCACTTCTAATGTTGTAGCAATTTCTTGGATGGGTTTTTTTCTGTTCTTGCAGCTTAAGGATGGCTTGTTTCACCTGCATGGAGAGCTCCTGTGACCACATGTTTCCTTCACAGCAAAACCTTCCAAATGCAACCACACCTCAAATCAACTCCGGCCCTTTCATCTGCTTAATTGAGAATGACATAACAAAGGGATTGCCCACACCTGTCCATGAAATAGACTTGGAGTCATTTGTCCAATTACTTTTGGTCCCTTTAAAAACAGGGTGGCACATGTTAAGGAGCTGAAACTCCTAAACCCTTCATCCAAATTTAATGTGGATACCCTCAAATGAAAGCTGAAAGTCTGAACTTCAACTGCATCTGATTTGTTTTGTTTCAAATTCATTGTGGTAATGTCTAGAACCAAAATTAGATAAATGTTGTCTCTGTCCAAATATTTATGGACCTAACTGTATATAAAAAACATACTTAATGTCACGCTGTATAGCAGATATATATATATATGTGATGACAGTAATCTATATCAAAAGGGCAACATACAATATAACATGCGCATAGATATATGATAACATAGAATTACCTGACAGAAAGTCCAGTGGGTCAATACGGAATCCGTTATACGCTGTCTCCGGCTAGAGGGTGACCGGGGTCTATGCTGACCCTAAACTGGGGTCCTAACTAATCCCTCTACCTGGAGGTACTGTTAAAGGTACAGAGGTCCAGGCCACCAGCGTAAACCCTGTCTCCTATCAATCCCTGCCAACTGTAATCTAGTCCTAAGAAGGACCATGATTACCACCAAAGGGAATGAACAGGTAACGGTTAATGAACAGAAAGACATACAAGAAAGACAAGAAATAAAGTAAATAAAGTCTTACATACAACACTCACACACAGTAGGAACACCTAAGGTCTCAGAGATAAACTATAAGCTATAAGAGTAAAAACAACTAAGGAGCTCTTAGCTTAAGTATTCTCAGAACCGATCCAGTCTGCTAGACTACATAAAGGCTTTCACCGGCATCTAACAAGCAGACTGGCAGGTATATGAAGGAATCTAATTAGAACATAATCAAAAGCAGCCGGGCGAGGCTGGACCTAGTCTTAGCAAAGAGCTAGGTAAAATTAACTCCCTCATTACCAAACACAAAGAAACAGCAACTCAGCTGTGAGAAGTCAGAGTATGTAATCGCGACGATCCTTGTGGCGATACACCCATGACAGTACCCCCACCTCTACGAGGGGACTCCGGACCCTCAGGGCCAGGTCTGCCCGGGTGAGTTGTGTGAAAGGTCCGAACCAATCGATCTGCGTTAACATCAGACGCAGGGACCCACGTCCTCTCCACAGGACCATACCCCCTCCAATGAACCAAGTACTGAAGGGATCGGCGACTGAGACGTGAGTCAATGATTTTCGACCCATGAAATTCCACGTTATCATTGACCACCACTGAAGACGGAGGTAGAGGTGACGGTATGACTGGTGCCACATACTTTTTAAGTAATGACTTGTGAAACACATTATGAATTTTAAACGTAGGAGGGAGGTCCAGACGAAATGCCACAGGATTAATTATGGAACTGATCCTGTACGGCCCGATGAATCTGGGACCCAACCTCCAGGAGGAAACTTTAAGTTTTATATTCCTGGTAGACAACCAAACTAGATCGTTCACCTTCAGATCTAGACCAGAAACTCTCCCCTATCAGCCATCCGTTTGTAACGGTTCCCCGTAACCTTCAGTCTTAACCGATCTGGAACGATCAGTCTCCCTGGAAGTCCCACCGGGGCGTCCCCCTGAGCCCCCAATACCTCCCCCTCAAGCTCAGAGCATACAGCTGACACTACAACTCCCTCCTGAGGAATAGGAACCGGATCATCCGTCTTCCCGGCCCCTGGGAAAGTACGAGATAAGGCATCAGGAAGCAACTTTATTGAGCAGTCATATGCGCGATGAGGAGGTAACTCTTTACACCCCTCCTCTGAGAACATCTCCCCAAAGTCCTCCAGAAAAGGAGACAAAGTCCTAGGCACAACCGCACCGATGACCGTGCTCATGCAGTTATTCCTGCAAAATTCACCCCACTGGCTTATCTTTCTGGATTGCCAATCAATCACTGGGTTATGTTTAGCCAACCAAGGAAGTCCCAACACAATAGGAGTAGGTAGACCCTCCAACACATAACAAGACTATTGCTCTTTATGTCTTGCCCCTACTCGAAGATCTATGTTATGAACAGCTTGTACCAAGCTACCTTGACCGAGAGGTCTAGAATCAATAGAGACTATAGGGACCGGTTTGGCCAATACACTCAGTTGCATACCATGCACCTGGGCAAACCGAGCGTCCACCAGATTAGCCCCGGACCCACTATCAAGAAAAACAGAAATCCTCTCAGTTCTAGTACCAATCACCACCTCCGCAGGCACGAGAAACTGAGAGGGATTTGGGGACGAAATACACACTCCCAGGTTAACTCCTTTGCTCAAAGAGGCCCGGGATGGACACCCCCCAACAAAATGTCCCTCTCTCCCGCAAAAGAAACACCTTCTAGTCTTGCGGTGCACCGCCAATTCCCTCCTACAAAAAGATGTCCCTCCCAACTGCATGGGTTCCTCAGAACAGACCAGGGGAACCTCAGTATAAGGGACTTTAGTAGTAGGTGGAGTCATCACGGGAGGCGGAGTTACCTCGCGTCTTCCCCGAATTCGTCTATCCATGCGAATAGCGAGGGCCATAGCAGCCTCCAGTGATGGAGGAGAATCATACTGAGCCAACACATCTTTTAATTTGTCAGACAACCCTTGACAAAACTGGCTCCTAAGAGCTGGGTCATTCCACTGAGTATCTGTTGCCCATCTACGGAACTCAGAAGAATATTCCTCCGCTGGACGATTTCCTTGCCGTATTTTACGTAACTTTGTTTCAGCAAGGGAAACTCGATCCGGATCATCATATACCAGACCCAGGGCAGTAAAATATCGATCCACTGACTGGAGATCGGGGGAGCCTGGAGGAATAGAGAACGCCCAAGATTGAGGGTCCCCTTGTAAGAGCGAGATAACAATTCCCACCCTCTGCTCTTCACTCCCAGATGACCGAGGCCGCAGCCGAAAGTACAATTTACATGCCTCCCGGAAAGTAAAAAATTTGTCCCGCCCACCAGTGAACCTGTCCGGGAGAGCAACCTTAGAATCAGATCTGGTTTGCTCCGGGGGGAACAAAACCTTGGACTTAATGTCTGCAAACTCCATGGACAACCCCTGCAACTGCCAGGCCAGCTGGGCTACTGGATCCATGACAGCTGGAGAGAATCTTTAGTATGGCCGGTGAAAATGTCACGCTGTATAGCAGATATATATATATGTGATGACAGTAATCTATATCAAAAGGGCAACATACAATATAACATGCGCATAGATATATGATAACATAGAATTACCTGACAGAAAGTCCAGTGGGTCAATACGGAATCCGTTATACGCTGTCTCCGGCTAGAGGGTGACCGGGGTCTATGCTGACCCTAAACTGGGGTCCTAACTAATCCCTCTACCTGGAGGTACTGTTAAAGGTACAGAGGTCCAGGCCACCAGCGTAAACCCTGTCTCCTATCAATCCCTGCCAACTGTAATCTAGTCCTAAGAAGGACCCTGATTACCACCAAAGGGAATGAACAGGTAACGGTTAATGAACAGAAAGACATACAAGAAAGACAAGAAATAAAGTAAATAAAGTCTTACATACAACACTCACACACAGTAGGAACACCTAAGGTCTCAGAGATAAACTATAAGCTATAAAGGGTATGCCACACTGAACAATATCGCTAAAAAACGTCACTATTTAGCGATCCCGTTAGCGATGTTGTTCAGTGCGGCATCTGCCAGCGACGAGATTCCTGCTGTGATCTCGCTCGTCGCTGGAATCGTTCCGGACCCTATTTTCTCGTCGGCGCTCCCGCTGGGTAAGTATATAACGCTAGTGTGGCACCTTTTCTTAGCGATTTAGCGGTACTTTTGTACCGCTAAAGTCGTTAAGAAGATCGCTAACGGCGATAGCGTCGTTAACTATATCGCTAAATGTGGCCGCACTTAGCGATATAGAAACAATCCCGCTAGCGATCGCATTAGTATGCGTCGTTATCGTGATCGCTAGCGGGATTGTTTAGTGTGGCAGTACCTTAAGAGTAAAAACAACTAAGGAGCTCTTAGCTTAAGTATTCTCAGAACCGATCCAGTCTGCTAGACTACATAAAGGCTTTCACCTGCATCTAACAAGCAGACTGGCAGGTATATGAAGGAATCTAATTAGAACATAATCAAAAGCAGCCGGGCGAGGCTGGACCTAGTCTTAGCAAAGAGCTAGGGAAAATTAACTCCCTCATTACCAAACACAAAGAAACAGCAACTCAGCTGTGAGAAGTCAGAGTGTGTAATCGCGACGATCCTTGTGGCGATACACCCATGACACTTAATTGGTCTTTATGCCAGTTGCTGTATACTTATGTGTTGTTTTGGATGTCTTATTAATATTATTCCATACATACTGGAGAGTACCCTTTAGTGACCCTCCTTTTACATGTATAACATATTTTGATGGATATGGAGGATGCATTTCTTTATATTTAATGCATGATTTTCCTGATTTTTTTGTTTGGTTGATTATGTTTCCTTTTGATCTTATGCATACCTCACACGGAAAATGTGACCCTTTTACCTCATAATAATAATGTCATTTTATATTGCAGGGTGGCTGTGGCAATTTTTGCCTTTAATTATGGATATAAGCTTATCCTGCAAAAAATACACTTAATGGATATATGAGGTTATTAAGTAAATCCAATTTCTCATCTCGTGTGTACTGAATAACTATTTGGAAGCACCTGTTATGGGGGAGCAGTTCTACATGTGTGCAGATATATCCACATACCCATCGCTCCCCGTCGTGTGACGTCGGCACGGCCTGGCGTTTCCTGTTGCCACGGCACCGCATGCATGACATCCTGCCTGGGATCATTCATCTTCCGGTTCGGTTTTTTTTTTTATAGCTTCACCTCACCCATGTTGTCACTCCCCCTGACGTAGGACGAGATCCGAAACCTGCGTTGGGGCAGACGCACGGACCACCAGCACCCCCAAGCGTGCCTCCTATTATCCGATCAGGTATACATGTATTTGAGGCACTGATTATGCTTTGAGATACTGGAGCCAATATATTACTGGGTACTACACTTCCACAATAGGGCAATTAGTTTGTAGATTATTTGCACACGTCTTACTATTGCTCTCTATTAGCCCTATTTTTAGTATAAGATTATCTTTTGATAGCGGTTACCCATGGTATCCCATTATGCCATCCTGCAGTAACGTTGTTTGACATTTGTCTATGTAATTAGATAGTATTTGCACGATGGTACTTTTATGGCTCCATATTAGATAATTGCATATAATATGCTCTGGGGATTGTACTGGTGGTTTCAGTGCGCCTTTTTTCCAGTTTTGCACGATTTCTTGCACTTATGCCATCTAGTTCCGGATTGCATTTTACCTGTTTGCATCAAGTTTATTATTAATAAATACTATATATTTTGCATATTATGGATCTGTGGTCGTGGTTTTGTGGTTCTTTCCACCAATCTTAGCCCCCTAGGTGGTAGTGGCCGTGTAGCCCCTTTGGAGGTAGTGGATGTGCAGCCCCCTAGGAGGTAGAGGCCGTGCAGCCCCCTAGGAGGTAGCGGCCGTGCAGCCCCCTAGGAGGTAGCGGCCGTGCAGCCCCCTAGGAGGTAGCGGCCGTGCAGCCCCCTAGGAGGTAGCGGCCGTGCAGCCCCCAAGGAGATAGCGGCCGTGCAGCCCCCAAGGAGATAGCGGCCGTGCAACCCCTAGGAGGTAGTGGATGTGCAGCCCCTGGGAGGTAGCGGCCGTGCAGCCCCCTAGGAGGTAGCGGCCGTGCAGCCCCCTAGGAGGTAGCGGCCGTGCAGCCCCCTAGGAGGTAGCGGCCGTGCAGCCCCAAGGAGATAGCGGCCGTGCAACCCCTAGGAGGTAGTGGATGTGCAGCCCCTAGGAGGTAGCGGCCGTGCAGCCCCCTAGGAGGTAGCGGCCGTGCAGCCCCCTAGGAGGTAGCGGCCGTGCAGCCCCCTAGGAGGTAGCGGATGTGCAGCGCAGACATTACCAGTTCTCTATCATCTCCTTGATGGCATTGGCGGCTCTCTGGATCACCTCCCCCGCAGCGATTCTATTCACCACAGCTTCGTCCAGGCGGCGGATAACCCGGCCGGGGGAGCCATGATGCCGGCGCTGCTACCTGTCACCACACCGTGAGGCTCAGAGTCAGCACAGCTTGGCGCGCTCCACTCGACTCTACCTCGGAAACTAGCGCACAGAAGCACGCACCAATGGCAGCCGCGGATGTCTCTCGCCACCAGAGCCCGTATACTCTAGTGTATAAATCCAGCACTGATGTCCGCAGCGGAAGCCATGTTGTCGGAGACCACAACACAACTCGGTAATACTTGGGCGCTGGAGCGTGTACTTTTATCAGACTTGTCCTGGATGCTCTAGGGTTTGCGCCGCTCGTTACCATACCTCGCAGGTTCCCGCATTTTGTTCCCGCAGCAGCGGTGCCAGGGTCTGTGACCTATGTAATTCCTTGTTATTGTCGGGTGTGCACGGTCCCCAGACACTACAGGTGGGTATCATGCCGGCAGCTCTGACCCTGGACATATTAGTACATGTAGGAATGTGCATGAAGTGAAGATGCCAATTAGGCTACTTCCATAGCTCCTCTGAGGAAGGCCATCACTGGCCACTTATTGGTGCCTATTGCCAGAGCTGCAATGTGTGAAGAAATGACACAGCTGCCATCAGTCTCCATGTGGTACTGGCCTGAAGGCGTACGGGTGACTTCACATGTGGTGGTCTTGCTGCAGTAATCCTATTGACCCCAGAGCAAATGTCTAATGTCCACGCCCCAAGGGAATATGAATACCCATGTAAAGGGGTCGTCCAGTGCTGAGCGAGCGCTGCCTAATGTGGGGCCTACAGGACATAATCCATATTCGCCAATGGTTCTTGGCTCTTCTCTGCAGGGCATGTGACATTGTGGCGTGACCACTGCAGCCAATGAGCGGCCGCAGCTCCTCAATATTCTGTTGAAGCGAATAGCCACTATGATGAACTAGTAGAGGCTGCAGCCAATCAGTGGTAGTGTATTGTCTGCAGTGGTCACTTTGACACAGTAGTGACATGTCACCCCCCACTACTACTGGACAAGCCCCTATAAAGGGAACATGTCCATAGATTCATGCTGCCACGGTCTGCTGGAATCAGCCTGGCCAAGTGACCTGACTAGTCTGTTGCGGCTCCTGAAGGGATTCCTCAATGCAGTAGATGGATGGGTGTATCCCAGACCAGGGCAGAGTGTGACCCGCGGGCCTCTGGCTGTCTCAGTCCTGCCTGCCCTCTCGCTGTCTCCATCTGCGCTGACTGCGTTGGAGGGGCCTGCTTATGAAGAGGCTATGGAGGTGTCGTGCAGAACATGGGGAAGCTATGGCAGTGTCGTGCAGAACATGGGGAAGCTATGGCAGTGTCGTGCAGAACATGGGGAAGCTATGGCAGTGTCGTGCAGAACATGGGGAAGCTATGGCAGTGTCGTGCAGAACATGGGGAAGCTATGGCAGTGTCGTGCAGAACATGGGGAAGCTATGGCAGTGTCGTGCAGAACATGGGGAAGCTATGGCAGTGTCGTGCAGAACATGGGGAAGCTATGGCAGTGTCGTGCAGAACATGGGGAAGCTATGGCAGTGTCGTGCAGAACATGGGGAAGCTATGGCAGTGTCGTGCAGAACATGGGGAAGCTATGGCAGTGTCATGCTGCACATGGGGAAGCTATGGCAGTGTCGTGCAGAACATGGGGAAGCTATGGCAGTGTCATGCTGCACATGGGGAAGCTATGGCAGTGTCGTGCAGAACATGGGGAAGCTATGGCAGTGTCGTGCAGAACATGGGGAAGCTATGGCAGTGTCGTGCAGAACATGGGGATGCTATGGCAGTGTCGTGCAGAACATGGGGAAGCTATGGCAGTGTCGTGCAGAACATGGGGAAGCTATGGCAGTGTCGTGCAGAACATGGGGAAGCTATGGCAGTGTCGTGCAGAACATGGGGAAGCTATGGCAGTGTCGTGCAGAACATGGGGAAGCTATGGCAGTGTCGTGCAGAACATGGGGAAGCTATGGCAGTGTCGTGCAGAACATGGGGAAGCTATGGCAGTGTCGTGCAGAACATGGGGAAGCTATGGCAGTGTCGTGCAGAACATGTGCAAGCTATGGCAGTGTCGTGCAGAACATGGGGAAGCTATGGCAGTGTCGTGCAGAACATGGGGAAGCTATGGCAGTGTCGTGCAGAACATGGGGAAGCTATGGCAGTGTCGTGCAGAACATGTGCAAGCTATGGAGGTGTCATGCTGCACATGGGGAAGCTATGGCAGTGTCGTGCAGAACATGGGGAAGCTATGGCAGTGTCGTGCAGAACATGGGGAAGCTATGGCAGTGTCGTGCAGAACATGGGGAAGCTATGGCAGTGTCGTGCAGAACATGGGGAAGCTATGGCAGTGTCGTGCAGAACATGGGGAAGCTATGGCAGTGTCGTGCAGAACATGTGCAAGCTATGACAGTGTCGTGCAGAACATGGGGAAGCTATGGCAGTGTCGTGCAGAACATGGGGAAGCTATGGGGGTGTCGTGCAGAACATGGGGAAGCTATGGGGGTGTCGTGCAGAACATGGGGAAGCTATGGCAGTGTTGTGCAGAACATGGTGAAGCTATGGGGGTGTCGTGCAGAACATGGGGATGCTATGGGGGTGTCGTGCAGAACATGGGGAAGCTATGGCAGTGTCGTGCAGAACATGGGGAAGCTATGGGGGTGTCGTGCAGAACATGGGGAAGCTATGGGGGTGTCGTGCAGAACATGGGGAAGCTATGGGGGTGTCGTTCAGAACATGGGGATGCTATGGGGATGTCGTGCAGAATATGTGGATGCTATGGGGATGTTGTGCTGAACATGGGGAAGCTATGGAGGTGACATGCTGCGCAAGGGGATGCTATGAGGGTGACATGTAGCACATGGGGAGGCTATGGGGGTGACATGCAGCACATGGGGAGGCTATGGGGGTGACATGCTGCGCATGGGGAGGCTATGATGGTGACATGCTGCTCATGCGGAGGTCATTGGGGTGACATGCTGCACATGGGGGCTATGGGGTTGTCGTGCAGGTCATGGGGGGACAATGTCCCTGCTGGGGGTCCTTTGAAGCTGCAATAGCTTTTAAGTAGAGAAAGGACTAAGGACTCTGGACTTTTTGGTTTAAATTTTGATTTGAAGCTGGTTTCGTTATTTATTTTAGCAATGTTTTATTTATGTACAGTTTGAAATTTATTATGGTATGTATTGTTTATAATTTTTATAATAAAAAGAGTTGCAGGTCATGGGGGTGTCGTGCACATGAAGAGGCTATGAGGGTGACATACAGCACACGGGAGGCAATGGGGGTGACATGCTGCACATGGGGATGCTTTGAGGGCGACATGCAGCACACGGGGAGGCAATAGGGGTGACATGCTGCGCATGGGAGGCTATTGGGATGACATGCTGCGCATGGAGGGCTATGGGGGTGTCATGCAGAACATGAGGAGGCTATGGTGGTGTCATGCTGCGTATGGGAAGGCTATGAGGCTATGGTGGTGTCGTGCAGAACATGGGGAGGCTATGGGGTCATATGTTGCACATGAGGAGGCTGTGGGGGTGACATGAAGTATATGGGGAGGCTGTGTGGGGCCTCATGCTGTATATAGTGAGGCTGTGGGGACCTCATGCTGTGTATATAGGGAGGGGCTCATTCAGTGTATATATGGAGGCTATGTGGGGCTCATGCAGTGTGTTATAGAACCTCCCCAGCACCCCGAATATGATATGCATGTATGATAGGTGCAATGTGAGATGCATGTCCTTAATGCATCAGCCGACCGGCTGCGACCCCTAAGCAGAGGTAAGCGAGATATCCCACTTCTGACCTCCCCCCACCTTTGTAAATCCCACGGTAAATGATCGGGGCCGCTGGCCACCTGCAGCTATTGTAATGTACCTCTGGCGTCTTAATTGGAGCCTGTTATCTACTGGCTCCCCACATATTGATTGTCCTGTCCTCTGTATGTATATATATTCTGAGGCCTGTGAGTAAAAGGTTGTCACACTGGAAATACGTGGAGAAGCAGTGATCTTTTATATATTCCCATGTAACAAAGCCTTTCGAGCCAGCGTCCTTCATTCAGAAGTCAGGAAAAGCAGAGTGGACCTCCTGAAACACGGGGTGGTAATGTAAGAGGTACTACAGCACAGTAACCCGTTACACAGTGTATATATGAGCTGTCTGGGGCTCATGCAGTGTATATAGGGAGGCTTTTGAGGGGCTCATTCAGTGTATATATGGGAGACTGTGGGGGTCATGCAGTGTATATAGGAGGCAGTCGGGACTCATTCAGTGTATATAGGGAGGCTGTGGGGCTCATGCAGTGTATATAGGGAGGCTGTGAGGGGCTCATGCAGTGTATATAGGGAGGCTGTGAGGGGCTCATGCAGTGTATATAGGGAGGCTGTGAGGGGCTCATTCAGTGTATATTGGGGAGGGCTGTGCGGGGCTCATTCAGTGTATATAGGGAGGCTGTGCGGGGCTCATGCAGTGTATATAGGGAGGCTGTGCGGGGCTCATGCAGTGTATATAGGGAGGCTGTGAGGGGCTCATGCAGTGTATATAGGGAGGCTGTGCAGGGCTCATTCAGTGTATATATAGGGAGGCTGTGTGGGTTTCATGCAGTATATGGGGAGGCTGTGTGGGGCTCATTCAGTGTATATAGGGAGGCTGTGTGGGGCTCATGCAGTGTGTACAGTCATGGCCAAAAGTTTTGAGAATGACACAAATATTATATTTGCACATGATCTGCTGCCCTCTGGTTTTTATGTGTGTTTGACAGATGTTTTTATCACAGACAGAAATATAATTGCAAACATATGAGTAACAAAAGCTTATATTGACAGTTAGAATGAGTTAATGCAGCAAGTCAATATTTGCAGTGTTGACCCTTCTTCTTCAGGACCTCTGCAATTCTCCCTGGCATGCTCTCAATCAACTTCTGGACCAAATCCTGACTGATAGTCCATTCTTGCACAATCAATGCTTTCATTTTGTCAGAATTTTTAGGTTTTTGTTTGTCCACCCGTCTCTTGATGATTGGGGGAGTTTCCAGGCCATGGACCCAAAATCTCTATGTTTTGTCCCCTGAGCCATTTAGTTATCACCTTTGCTTTATGGCAAGGTGCTCCATCATGCTGGAAAAGGCATTGTTGATCGCCAAACTGCTCTTGGGGGGTTGGGAGAAGTTGCTCTTGGAGGACATTCTGGTACCATTCTTTATTCATGGCTGTGTTTTTAGGCAAGACTGTGAGAGAGCCGATTCCCTTGGCTGAGAAGCAACCCCACACATGAATGGTTTCAGGATGCTTAACAGTTGGCATGAGACAAGACTGGTGGTAGCGCTCACCTTGTCTTCTCTGAATGAGGCGTTTTCCTGATGTCCCAAACAATCGAAAAGGGGATTCATCAGAGAAAATAACTTTACCCCAGTCCTCAGCAGTCCATTGCCTGTACCTTTTGCAGAATATCAGTCTGTCCATGATGTTTTTTTGGAGAGAAGTGGCTTCTTTGCTGCTCTCCTTGAGACCAGGCCTTGCTCCAAGAGTCTCCGCCTCACAGTGCGTACATATGCACTCACACCTGCCTGCTGCCATTCCTGAGCAAGCTCTGCACTGCTGGTAGCCCGATCCCGCAGCTGAAACACTTTTAAGAGACGGTCCTGGCGCTTGCTGGTCTTTCTTGGGCACCCTGAAGCCTTTTTGGCAACAATGGAACCTCTCTCCTTGAAGTTCTTGATGATGCGATAGATTGTTGACTGAGGTGCAATCTTTCTAGCTGCGATACTATTCCCTGTTAGGCCATTTTTGTGCATTGCAATGATGACTGCACGTGTTTTTTTAGAGATAACCATGGTTAACAGAAGAGAAACAATGATGCCAAGCACCAGCCTCCTTTTAAAGTGTTCAGTGGTGTCATTCTTACTTAATCATGACAGATTGATCTCCAGCCATGTCCTCATCAACACCCACACCGGTGTTAATGGAGCAATCACTGAAAAGAGGTTAGCTGGTCCTTTTAAGGCAGGGCTGCAATGATGTTGAAATGTGTTTTGGGGGATAAAGTTAATTTTCTAGCCAATTATTGACTTTGCAAGTAATTGCTGTTAAGCTGATCACTCTTTATAACATTCTGGAGTATATGCAAATTGCCATTAGAAAAAGTGAAGCAGTAGACTTTGTAAAAATTAATATTTGTGTCATTCTCAAAACTTTTAGCCATGACTGTATGTATATATGGCGGCTATCTGGGGCTCATGCAGTGTATATAGGGAGGCTGTGAGGGGCTCATTCAGTGTATATATGGAGACTGTGTGGGGTCATGCAGTATAGGGAGGCTGTGTGGGGTCATGCAGTATAGGGAGGCTGTGTGGGGTCATGCAGTATATATATGGAGACTGTGTGGGGTCATGCAGTGTATATAGGGAGGCTGTGTGGGGCTCATGCAGTGTATATAGGGAGGCTGTGTGGGGCTCATGCAGTGTATATAGGGAGGCTGTGCGGGGGTCATGCAGTGTATATAGGGAGGCTGTGTGGGGCTCATGCAGTGTATATAGGGAGGTTGTGAGTGGCTCATTCAGTGTATATAGGGAGGCTGTGAGGGGCTCATTCAGTGTATATAGGGAGGCTGTGCAGGGCTCATGCAGTGTATATAAGGAGGCTGTGTAGGGCTCATGCAGTGTATATAGGGAGGCTGTAAGTGGCTCATGCAGTGTATATAGGGAGGCTGCGAGTGGCTCATACAGTGTATATAGGGAGGCTGTTTAGGGCTCATGAAGTGTATATAGGGAGGCTGTGCGGGGCTCATGCAGTGTATATATAGGGAGGCTGTGTGGGTCTCATGGAGTATATGGGGAAGCTGTGTGGGGCTCATTCAGTGTATATGGGGAGGCTGTGAGGGGCTCATGCAGTGTATATAGGGAGGCTGTGGGGCTCATGCAGTGTATATATAGGGAGGCTGTGAGTGGCTCATGCAGTGTATATAGGGAGGCTGTGAGTGGCTCATACAGTGTATATAGGGAGGTAGTGCGGGGCTCATGCAGTGTATATATAGGGAGGCTGTGTGGGTCTCATGGAGTATATGGGGAAGCTGTGTGGGGCTCATTCAGTGTATATGGGGAGGCTGTGTGGGGCTCATTCAGTGTATATAGGGAGGCTGTGTGGGGCTCATTCATTGTATATAGGGAGGCTGTGTGGGGCTCATTCAGTGTATATAGGGAGGCTGTGTGGGGCTCATTCAGTGTATATAGGGAGGCTGTGTGGGGCTCATTCAGTGTATATAGGGAGGCTGTGTGGGGCTCATTCAGTGTATATAGGGAGGCTGTGTGGGGCTCATTCAGTGTATATAGGGAGGCTGTGTGGGGCTCATTGCAGTGTATATAGGGAGGCTGTGTGGGGCTCATTCAGTGTATATAGGGGGGGCCCTGTGGTGGGGCTCATGCAGTGTATATAGGGAGGCTGTGTGGGGCTCATTCAGTGTATATAGGGAGGCTGTGTGGGGCTCATTCAGTGTATATAGGGAGGCTGTGTGGGGCTCATGCAGTGTATATAGGGAGGCTGTGTGGGGCTCATGCAGTGTATATAGGGAAGCTGTGTGGGGCTCATTCAGTGTATATAGGTAGGCTGTGTGGGGCTCATGCAGTGTATAAAGGGAGGCTGTGTGGGGCTCATTCAGTGTGTATAGGGAGGCTGTGTGGGGCTCATTCAGTGTATATAGGGAGGCTGTGGAGCTCATGCAGTGTATATAGGGAGGCTGTGTGGGGCTCATGCAGTGTATATAGGGAGGCTGTGTGGGGCTCATGCAGTGTATATAGGGAGGCTGTGTGGGGCTCATTCAGTGTATATAGGGAGTGTTATGATTTGGTAGCTGAGGAGTGCAGGTAAAAAAGGCAATACACCAGAGCAGTTGGAATCTATGAAATTGCAGTACCCTGACTAACCACCACAACTAGAGGCAGCCGTGGAGCGTTCCTACGTTGGTCCTAGACGCCTCGTCACAGCCTGAGAAACTAACTATACCTAAAGATAGAAAGAGGAAAGCTATCTGCCCCGGAGCAGATCCCCAAAGAACATAGAAAGCCCCCAAACATGTAATGGCGGTTAGACAAGAAGAAATACTGACACAGACAGAAAATAGAATGAGCAAACGTTGGGGCCCAAACTATCTAAATAGAAAAGGATAGGAAGGGCACTTACTGCAATCCCAAAAAACCCTGAAAAGCACCAACTCTACTAATTTCAAAAACACCTGAGATCACACGACCTCTACCACCTAAATTAGTTCTCTGGTGTAACAAAATCAAAACAGCAGCCACTGAAAAAACTGGAAAAAGCAAATGTACAAAACATCAGTGGCTGAACTAAACTGAGAGGGCAAAAGCCCCCGGAGGGGACCCTGAAGGCCTCCACAGAAGTGCAGGACAAAATGCAAAAATAAAGCCCAAAAACAAAAAGAAGAAAATGTCTTATCTGTTAGCAGGAGATGCAGACACGACACAGCAGGCTACAAAGGAAACAGGAATCAAGGATTGAGACCAGAACAATTGATCACCGGCAACCCTGATGGGAAGGCGACTCCCTTATATAAGACCAGTCAGTATCACCTGATTCCCAATCCTCACAATCTTCACTGGACAGTCCAGTACCGCTTGTAACCACCAGAGGGAGCCTCTGCTCAGAACTCATCTCAAGTCCATTCACAACAGTACCCCCCCCCTTGAGGAGGGGTCACCGAACCCTCACTTGAGCAACCAGGTCGGTCAGGATGAGTTCTATGATACGCACGGATGAGTCTCCTAGCATGGATGTCCGAAGCAAACACCCAAGAATTGTCTTCCTGACCATAACCTCTCCACTTAACCAAATACTGAAGTTTCCGTCTAGAAAAACGAGAATTCAATATTTTCTCAACCACAAACTCCATATTGCCCTCAACCAGAACAGGGTCAGGAGGCAAAGCAGTAGGAACCACTGGCTCAACAAACCTCTTCAACAAGGACTTGTGGAACACGTTATGGATCTTAAATGTCCCTGGAAGAAGCAAACGAAAAGAAACCGGATTAAGAATCTCCATGATCTTATAAGGTCCAATGAACCTAGGCTTAAATTTAGGAGATGCCACTCTCCTAGGAATATTTTTTGAGGTCAACCAGACCAAGTCCCCCACTTTAAACCGAGGACCATCAGTCCTATGCCGGTTAGCAAACCGCTGGGCCCTCTCCTGAGAGAGGGACAACCTCTCCACTACCTGGTCCCAAATCTGTTGCATACGCTCCACAACAGAGTCAACACCTGGACAGGCAGAAGCCTCCGTCTGTCCTGAAGAAAATCGAGGGTGAAACCCAGAATTACAGAAAAATGGAGACATCAAAGTGACAGAGCTAGCCCTATTATTAAGAGCAAACTCAGCCAAAGGCAAAAAAGAGACCCAGTCATCCTGATCAGCAGACACAAAGCATCTTAGATAAGTCTCCAATGTCTGGTTTGTTCTCTCAGTTTGACCATTGGTCTGAGGATGAAACGCCGAGGAGAAAGACAACTGAACACCAAGCTTAGAACAAAAGGTCCTCCAAAATCTGGAAACAAACTGGACTCCTCTGTCAGACACAATGTTCTCAGGAATGCCGTGTAAACGAACCACGTGCTGAAGGAACAAAGGCACCAATTCAGAGGAGGAAGGCAACTTAGGTAATGGCACAAGATGTATCATCTTGGAAAACCTATCACAAATCACCCAGATGACGGTCATTCTCTGAGAAACAGGGAGGTCGGAAATGAAATCCATAGAGATATGGGTCCATGGTCTCTTGGGCACAGGCAATGGCATCAACAAACCACTAGAGCGAGAGCAAGGCTTGGAGCGAGAGCAAGTCCCGCAGGACTGCACAAATTCCCTGACATCACGAGACAAGGTAGGCCACCAAAAGGACCGACTAACCAAGTCTCTGGTACCAAAAATTCCGGGATGACCGGCCAACGCAGAACAATGAATCTCAGACATCACACTCTTTTTCCACTGGTCCGGGACAAACAATTTCCCAACAGGGCAGCGCTCGGGCCTATCCTCCTGACACCCCTCCAGAGCCAGTCTCAAATTGGGCGAGATGGCGGAAAGAACTACACCTTCTTTCAAAATAACAGAAGGATCAGATACCTCAGGAGAGTCTACAAGGAAACTCCTCGAGAGGGCATCCGCCTTAACATTCTTAGTGCCAGGAAGAAAGGAAACCACAAAATTGAAACGTGTGAAAAACAAGGCCCACCTGGCCTGTCTAGGATTAAGTCGTTTGCCAGATTCCAGATAAACCAGATTCTTATGGTCCGTAAGGACCACCACCTGATGTTTGGCTCCCTCCAGCCAATGTCTCCACTCTTCAAAAGCCCACTTCATGGCCAATAACTCCCGATTACCAATGTCATAATTACGTTCAGTAGGAGAAAATTTTCGAGAGAAAAAGGCACAAGGGTTACTTTTAGAGGTTTCTGGATCTCTTTGGGACAAAATGGCACCTGCCCCAATTTCAGAGGCATCAACCTCCACCTGAAATGGCAGAGAAACATCAGGCTGCCGTAGAACAGGAGCAGAAGTGAATCTCTGCTTAAGTTCCTGAAATGCAGAGACTGCCTCAGGAGGCCAATTCATCACATCAGAACCCTTTTTGGTCAAATCAGTTAATGGTTTAACAATAACCGAGAAATTACCAATAAATTTACGATAAAAATTGGCAAAACCCAAAATCTTTGAAGAGCCTTTAATGAAGTAGGTTGGACCCAATCACAGATGGCCTGAACCTTGACCGGGTCCATTTCAATAACAGATGGGGACAAAATGAATCCCAAAAATGAGATCCTCTGTACGCCAAAAAGACACTTTGATCCCTTCAAAATCTGGAATACAGTTCGAACATGTTTCACATGAGAGTCCCAGTCATTAGAAAAAATCAAGATATCATCCAAATAAACAATCAGAAATTTATCCACAAAATCCCTGAAAATGTCATTCATGAAGGACTGGAAGACAGAAGGAGCATTAGTGAGCCCAAAGGGCATCACAAGGTACCCAAAATGCCCCTCAGGGGTGTTAAATGCCATCTTCCATTCATCCCCGTGCTTAATGCGAATAAGGTTATATGCCCCCCTGAGGTCAAGCTTGGTAAACCAAGTAGCGTCTTTCACCCTGGAAAACAGGTCAGAAATCAAGGGTAACGGATATTGATATTTCACAGTAATATTGTTCAAAAGACGATAATCAATACACGGCCTTAATGAACCATCCTTTTTGGCCACAAAGAAAAAACCGGCACCTAAGGGTGAAGAGGATGGTCTGATATGACCCTTCTCCAATGACTCCTTGATATAAGACCGCATAGCGTCATGTTCAGGTACAGACAAGTTAAAAAGGCGACCTTTAGGGAATTTACTACCAGGCACTAATTCAATAGTGCAGTCATAGCTCCTATGGGGAGGCAAGGATGCAGATTTACTTTCGCTAAACACATCAGAAAAATCAATCAAAAAGTCAGGAACATCCTGAGCCTGGGGGGAGGCAGAAAAAATAGGAGTGTTGGTATTAACACATTGGCAGCCCCAACTGGTTACAGACACAGATTTCCAATCCAAA
Source organism: Oophaga sylvatica (assembly GCA_033576555.1). Classification (NCBI taxonomy): domain Eukaryota; kingdom Metazoa; phylum Chordata; class Amphibia; order Anura; family Dendrobatidae; genus Oophaga; species Oophaga sylvatica. Next base: position 162,476,925 of record JARQOD010000006.1, on the reverse strand, counting down.
ACAGGATTATGAGACTGTAACCAAGGGAAACCCAGCACGATAATGTCATGCAGATTATACAGAACCAAAAATTTGCAGCTCTCCTGATGATCGGGTTCAACCCTCATTATCACCTGAGTAGAGAACTGAGGTTTATTCTCAGCCAAAGGGGTAGAATCGATCCCCAGTAGGGGAATAGACTTCTGTAGGGGTATCAAGGGAAACCCGCAACGTTTAGCAAAATCAAAATCCATCAGGTTAATAGCTGCTCCCGAATCAATGAAAGCCTGAGCAGAAAATGAGGACAGAGAGCATATCAGAGTAACAGTTAATAAAAACTTAGTCTGAACACTACCCAAGTCAACTGAGCGTGCAAAACGTCTTCCCGCTTAGGGCAGACTGAAATAGCATGAGAGGCATCACCACAGTAGAAACATAACCCATTGCGCTTTCGAAACTCATGACGCTGTGCCCCAGAAACCACTCTATCACACTGCATGGGTTCAGAAGCAGGTTCACAAGGCAACACTATTCCACGCATACTTCTCCGCTCATGCAAACGTCTGTCAATTTGCATCGCTAATGACATAGAATCATTGAGACCAGAGGGGATAGGGAATCCCACCATAACATCCTTTACATTATCTGACAGACCCTTCCGAAAAAGGGCTGCCAAAGCGTCGTCATTCCATTTGGTCAGGACTGCCCACCTGCGGAATCTCTGACAGTATAACTCAGCGTCATCAAGCCCCTGATTTAATGCCAACAAGGCTTTTTCAGCTTGATCAGTGACATTAGGCTCATCGTACAATAACCCCAAGGCCTGAAAAAATGCATCAACATCACTCAAAACAGGATCCCCAGGTGTCAGGGAAAAAGCCCAATCCTGAGGATCGCCGCGCAGGAGAGAGATGACAATTTGAACCTGCTGTGCTGCGTTCCCTGAGGACTTAGATTTTAAGGCAAAAAACAATTTACAATTATTTTTGAAATTCAGAAACTTGGCTCGATCCCCCAAAAACAAATCTGGCATGGGAATCCTAGGTTCCACAACAGGCAACCTAGCAAGATAGGTAGCAATACTCCGAACCTCAGTGGCAAGCTGATCCACACGGCCAGACAACTGTGCAAACTCCATTGAGAGAAAAAATCCTCCCCAGCACCCAGAGATACAGAGGGAAAAAAAAAAATGCAACAAACAGAAAAATATCTCTGACAACTCTGACAACCTTTTTTTTCTTTCACAATATTTTTCCCTTCTGTGAGTACCATATAATTTTCAGTTTAGGCCGGTGATACTGTTATGATTTGGTAGCTGAGGAGTGCAGGTAAAAAAGGCAATACACCAGAGCAGTTGGAATCTATGAGATTGCAGTACCCTGACTAACCACCACAACTAGAGGCAGCCGTGGAGCGTTCCTACGTTGGTCCTAGACGCCTCGTCACAGCCTGAGAAACTAACTATACCTAAAGATAGAAAGAGGAAAGCTATCTGCCCCGGAGCAGATCCCCAAAGAACATAGAAAGCCCCCAAACATGTAATGGCGGTTAGACAAGAAGAAATACTGACACAGACAGAAAATAGTATGAGCAAACGTTGGGGCCCAAACTATCTAAATAGAAAAGGATAGGAAGGGCACTTACTGCAATCCCAAAAAACCCTGAAAAGCACCAACTCTACTAATTTCAAAAACACCTCAGATCACACGACCTCTACCACCTAAATTAGTTCTCTGGTGTAACAAAATCAAAACAGCAGCCACTGAAAAAACTGGAAAAAGCAAATGTACAAAACATCAGTGGCTGAACTAAACTGAGAGGGCAAAAGCCCCCGGAGGGGACCCTGAAGGCCCCCACAGAAGTGCAGGACAAAATGCAAAAATAAAGCCCAAAAACAAAAAGAAGAAAATGTCTTATCTGTTAGCAGGAGATGCAGACACGACACAGCAGGCTACAAAGGAAACAGGAATCAAGGATTGAGACCAGAACAATTGATCACCGGCAACCCTGATGGGAAGGCGACTCCCTTATATTAGACCAGTCAGTATCACCTGATTCCCAATCCTCACAATCTTCACTGGACAGTCCAGTACCGCTTGTAACCACCAGAGGGAGCCTCCGCTCAGAACTCATCTCAAGTCCATTCACAACAAGGGAGGCTGTGTGGGGCTCATGCAGTGTGTATAATGGGAGGCTGTGTGGGGCTCATTCAGTGTATATAGGGAGGCTGTGTGGGGCTCATTCAGTGTATATAGGGAGGCTGTGGAGCTCATGCAGTGTATATAGGGAGGCTGTGTGGGGCTCATTCAGTGTATATAGGGAAGCTGTGTGGGGCTCATGCAGTGTATATAGGGAGGCTGTGCGGGGCTGATTCAGTGTATATAGGGAGGCTGTGTGGGGCTCATTCAGTGTATATAGGGAGGCTGTGCGGGGCTCATTCAGTGTATATAGGGAGGCTGTGTGGGGCTCATGCAGTGTATATAGGGAGGCTGTGGAGCTCATGCAGTGTATATAGGGAGGCTGTGTGGGGCTCATTCAGTGTATATAGGGAAGCTGTGTGGGGCTCATGCAGTGTATATAGGGAGGCTGTGCGGGGCTGATTCAGTGTATATAGGGAGGCTGTGTGGGGCTCATTCAGTGTATATAGGGAGGCTGTGTGGGGCTCATTCAGTGTATATAGGGAGGCTGTGTGGGGCTCATGCAGTGTATATAGGGAGGCTGTGTGGGGCTCATGCAGTGTATATAGGGAGGCTGTGTGGGGCTCATTCAGTGTATATAGGGAGGCTGTGTGGGGCTCATTCAGTGTATATAGGGAGGCTGTGTGGGGCTCATGCAGTGTATATAGGGAAGCTGTGTGGGGCTCATGCAGTGTGTATAAAGGGAGGCTGTGTGGGGCTCATTCAGGGTATATAGGGAGGCTGTGTGGGGCTCATTCAGTGTATATAGGGAGGCTGTGGAGCTCATGCAGTGTGTATATAGGGAGGCTGTGTGGAGCTCATGCAGTATATAGAAAAGAAAGCAAACAGGTGGGAAGGTGCACTGAAATGTGTGGCCATGCCTTGTGCACAGCTGTTCTTGGATTGAACAGTGGTTCTGTGCTGACAGTCCCTTTAAACAGGTCAGCCACTTACAGTTAGCACAACTTTCCTTACAATCTGACCAGCTCCTCTCCATATGACTGCTGGTGGAGGATCGGTCCACTAGCCTCCTCCAATTGTAACACACCTCACATGGAAAAGCTGCTTTTCAATTGGAGGAGGCTGAAGGACCAGTCTGGTCATATTCTCCTCCACCTGCGGCCATTGTATGGATAGACGTGCTGGACAGTTTGTGAGGAAAGCTGTACTTACGAGAAAAACTAGCTGACTGCTTTAACTCATCTTTTCCTAGGTTCACAGAATTAAACATCAGATTTCTCTCCCTTTCTGTATCCAGAGCTGCCATTCCGCCATTGCTTTGGTCTTTGTTGATTGGCTGCAGTGGTAACTTCACATTTATGGCACTAAGGCCGGGGTCACACAGCCATCAATTCCCTCATGCGAGAAAATCGGGCTGATTATGTTTATGCAAATGACACTCGGCTTAAACTATGTCAGAGTGTGATCCGAGTATATAAGAAAACAGGGAGCACCACTAGTTAAATATCAGAGATAGGGTGCTACATCATGTAGAGGCAAACGGAGAAGAAAAATACTCTACATAATGATGACCACATCTTAATGTAAGTAACATATACTGTTTATTGAGAAACAAAGACAAACGTCTAAAACTATTTCAACGCAGAGTACTAACCACTATACCAAGGGTGGGCAATTAATTTTGCCAGGGGGCCGCATGAGAAATTGGGATGGTTTTAGAGGGCCGGACTAATATAATTAACTCCGTTCTACCCAATACTGTATATATACATATGCTATCTTTTCATAAACAAACAGTATGTTAAACAATGCAAAGACTAGGGGATCTCTCCACCCGGATACTAAGGGAACCCCTAGCAATATACATAGATCAATCCTATACCTAAAGAAACCCTAAACCCCCAAACAAAGAAAAATATTAAAAACAAAATGAAGAAACACATTTGGCAGAATATGGCATTTAAATCATGAAGCGAGATGATCTTTCCACGCACCAGGTCTGTTATGAAAAATACTATATTCAAGGAAAAAAATCCTCCCAAGTTCCACTTTTCAACTGACCTGAGTCCAATCAATTTGCACGCATAAGGTCAGTTATTTAGACCCTTAACAAACAAGATGTATAAAACATGTGCAATTCATTAGAAAGATATTCAGATCACATCAAGGTCTCAGTTGCTAGATATATATAAAACCCTTAACAGGGTAATACTGTTGTTCCTCAACGGTGCACCCAGCACCTAATGCCACAGTATATAAGTAAATGCTTGCCACCATATCCGGTAGCGAGGGGACACCACCGGCCCCTTTTATACGACCAAATGATTATCAAACATGACCAAATGATGATCCATCAACTGATGTATTATTGGTACTCATCTGCCAACTGCCCATCAAAATTACCGCCTCAACACGTTTTGCCTCTCTTGGCTCATCAGGAGGCCCGATATAGCAACATCACGTGTCCTGGTGTGAGATGATATGAACGCCGATACCTTATCCCTCCTTTTAAATAAACCGCCAGGATACCTCCTTCCTGCGTCCCGGATCGGAAGTTCCCAACTGCGCAATAGCACCATGAAGAAGTTCAAAAACGCATGCCCAGGTTGAAACGCACATTTATTTCTCTCTCTCATGTCCGGTATCTCCCTCCTGCGTCCCTGATAGGAAGTACACACTGAGCTAGAGCGCATCACTTTCACTTCCTGTATTAATTGAATTGCTTCCGGGTGACAGATAAACAATATAACACAGGAGCAGATAGTCTACTGCGCATGCCCCGGCTGGAACGCATATAGATAGCGTTCAGCGCGCCGCCGATTCCGGGTAGCGCTTGTATGGTGTGACTTCTGAAATACTGCGCCGACTCAGACCTCAGACAAGGTGAGATCATGCATCCTTGCTGATCTGCCGGAGCGCCTCCGCGGGCCGCAGTGGCGTAGCAACTGTTTGTGGCGCCTGGGGCGGCAAATTTTAGGCCACACCCCTAGCCACACCCATTTCACTGGTCACACCCATATCCACGCTCTGACCACACCCACTTAGCACTGCTGATCACACTGTTTCATAAACAATAATTATAAACACATACCTCTCAACCGTCCCGGTTTCAGCGGGACAGTCCCGATTTCGGGACCCTGTCCGCTGTCCCGGCCAGGCGGTTTACTTTCCGCATTAGAATCGTACATACGGAAACCCCGGGGACCTCCCACACATTCTGGCAGCCACAAGTCACATTCCATCGCTGACTTCATTTCCCCAGGATGTGGGGATCTCACCAGCTATGAGGCGCTCCATTCAATACCCGGCTCTCACTGAGCGAGACAGGCAGGATCTGGGGATCTCTTCATCTGTTGAACAGATCCCATGTTGAGATCCCCACATCCTGCTTGTCTCGCTCAGTGAGAGTCGGGTATTGTATGCAGCGGTCCGTACAATACCCGGCTCTCACTCCAACAGATCCAGCGGCTTGATGCGTCGCCGTTCTGAAGACTCTCCCGAGAACGAGTTACAGTACCTGCTGCTGTAAGCTGACCGCCGGAAATGAGGTCAGCGGTCATTTCCAGCGTTCAGCTGATTTACAGCACGTCACCTCCGGTGGAACGTGACATGTGGCTGCCAGAACGTGTGGGAGGTCCCCGGGTTTCCGCATGTACGATTCTAATACGGGAAAGTAAACCTCCCGGCCAGGACAGCGGGACAGGGACCCAGCCCTACACAGATAACAGCATTCGCTCCGTCCCCACGCAGACCCATGCACATAATGGCACCCCTCCTTCCCCCCTGCAGCCCCAAAGCACACAGATCTCGCAAGTAACAGGACCCTTGTACATGCGCGGCTCCGCTCTTTGTGGCCCTGTACACACACGGCTCTGCTCCACACACCTCACACGCACAAGGCTCCGCTCCGTACACCTCGTACACACATGGCTTCGCTCCGTACACCTCGTACACACACGGCTCCGCTCCGTACACCTCGTACACACACGGCTCCGCTCCGTACACCTCGTACACACACGGCTCCGCTCCGTACACCTCGTATACACACGGCTCCGCTCCGTACACATCGTACACACACGGCTCCGCTTCGTACACCTCGTTCACACACGGCTCCGCTCCGTACACCTCGTACACACACGGCTCCGCTCCGTACACCTCGTACACACACGGCTCCGCTCCGTACACCTCGTACACACACGGCTCCGCTCCGTACACCTCGTACACACAAGGCTCCGCTCCGTACACCTTATACACACGGCTCCGCTCCGTACACCTCGTACACACACGGCTCCGCACACACACGGCTCCGCTCTGTACACGGCTCCGCACACCTTGTACACACACGGCTCTGCTCCGTACACCTCGTACACACACGGCTCTGCTACATCCACACTGTAAACCCGAGTCCCGACCCCCACACACACACACAAACTTACCCTAATCCAGCACCATGACAACATCACAGCAGTCTTGCACACAAGGAGGACACTGATCATCTGACCCCTGACTCCTCCCCTCCTGTGACCTCATCACAGGTCCTGTGTGCACAGAAGACTACAGCAATAGCAGCGTCATTGCTAGCTGCTGTGAGGCTAATGCTGTAGAGACGGAGGGCAAGGAAAGGGTGCCGCCCCCACACACACGTGCCGCCTGGGGCGGACCGCCCCCCCCCCCCCCACGCTACGCCACTGGCGGGCCGGTTACTGACAGCCGACGGGCCGGATGCGGCCCGCGGGCCGCCCCTTGCCCGGGTCTGCACTATACAGTCATGCCCGTGATCTTTTTCTTCTCCTTTTGCCCAGAGTGTGATCTGAGTGTCACCTTAGTGTGATCCGATTCTCTCACATTAAAGATTTGCAGTACAGGTGCAGAGGAGATGAGAAAGTAATTTCCTCATCTCCTCCATTGGCGGCTGTAGTAATCGGACTTCACTCGGATGACATCAGAGTGCAGATTGAATCAGCATTAGAAAATAATCACATCTGCACTGCCCCGTAGTGAAACATTGGAGCGAGTGCTATACAAAAAAACATCGCAGAGCACTTGGCTGTGTTATACGCTCGTATGAGCAAGCCCTTAAAATCACTGCAGGCAATCATTGGACTCGGATGTGCTGCAGTCTGCTCATCTAGAAAACCCAGGCTGCTGAGCCCAGGATTGGCTGCAGATCTTCATAAGTAACGTCACTGCTACGGCCAATCAATAGACTTGAGCAGCTTTAGGCCACATTCAAACGTTCAGTATTTGGTCAGTATTTTACATCAGTATTTGTAAGCCTAAATCAGAAGTGGAACAGTCAGAGGAAAAGTATAACAGAAATGTGCACCATTTCTGTATTTATCACCCAGTCCTGGTTTTAACTTACCAATACTTATATAGAATGCTGACCAGGCACTGAACTTGTGCACGTGGCCATAGGGAGCTTTCTAATTGTGTTTGTGGGTCCTGTCTGGGCATACGTCCAAACTGCTTCCCAAAACTTGGTACAGGCTTATGCGCTAGCAGGCCCATAGACTGTAATAAGTGACGGCAGTGCAAACATGCGCCTTCCCTTTGCTGTTTTACAAAGGGGTTCGGACATATGCCCCGACGGGACCCACAAACGCAATGTGAAAGCGCTGTATAGCCACGTGCACAAGTTCAGTATTTGGTCATGACAAAGCAAGAGAGAGCACAATCATTTAACCCCTTGGTCAGTTACTCCCTGTTTCGCCTCTGGGATGGTTGTTAACCCTCTCCCATGGGGGTTTATAGCTAAAGCTCCCAAATCCTAGGAAAGATCATAACTTCCCAGCGGAACGTGTTAGGCCGGCCGTTCTGGTGCCATCGGATCTGGCCGGGCTCCCGTTATACTTGAAAACCAACACGGCTTCACTACTTGGCTTTTATTAACCATTCTGCGTAACTCCCCACTCTGGGGTGCTGGAACTGATCGAAACCCTGGAAGGCATTCTGCCCATTCTAGGATCTTGAAAATGTAACCGGTGTGTGGTTAAAATGTACGATAACTCCATATTATCCTTAGGCTATGTGCACATGTTCGGAATTGCCGCTGAAATTTCCGCGGCCATCCCGCACCTCCCTGCCGTGGGTAATACGCATTTTATAGGTATGCGTATTTCCGCTAAAAAATAGTGTTTTGCAAGCATAATTAGCTTGCAGAATGCTAGCGTTTTCCAAGCGATCTGATTTTTTATTTTAATTATTGTTTTTACATGGATATGGTACCCAGGGCCTGGAGAAGAGTCTCCTCTCCTCCAGACCCTGGGTACCATCTGCACATGAACCGCTTACTTTGTGCATGGTGGGCATAGCCACATGCGGAAAGTAAGCGGTTCAATGCATTCCTATGGTGGCTGAATCGCCGCGATTCCGGAAAAAGAATGAACATGCTGCGTTTTTTTCCGCACTGCGATTTGGCCACGGAAAAAACACGCAACATGTGCACATCATTGTGGAATCCCATAGGATATAATGAGTTGGGTAGGTGATTTTGCCTCATTTTCGCCGCGGCTAATCCGCAACGTGTGCAGCCTTAAAGAGCAACACTTATTCTCTCCTGGTGCATTTTCAGTTCTAGTGGTGTCGGTGCTGCATCTTCTGGGAATTGCGTAACTTTGTGTCATGCGATCCCTTCGGCCAAATAGCAGCCGCTTCACTCTCCCCGTCTTTGGACAAATCACTGTTGTGAATGGGTTTGAGATGAGTTCTGAGCAGAGGCTCCCTCTGGTGGTTACAAGCGGTACTAGTGAGGATTGTGAGGACTGGGAATCAGGTGTTACTGATTGGTCTTATATAAGGGAGTCATTTTCCCATCAGGGTTGCCGGTGATCAATTGTTCTGGTCTGAATCCTTCTTTCCAGTTTCCCTTGTAGCCTGCTTTGTCGTGTCTGCATCTCCTGCTATCAGATAAGACAATTTCTTATTTTGTGTTTTTGCTATATTTTTGCATTTTGTCCTGCACTTCTGTGGGGGCCTTCAGGGTCCCCTCCGGGGGCTTTTGCCCTCTCAGTTTAGTTCAGCCACTGAGTTTTGTTCTTTTGCTTTTTCCAGTTTTTTCAGTGGCTGCTGTTTTGATTTTGTTACACCAGAGAACTAATTTAGGTGGTAGAGGTCGTGTGATCTCAGGTGATTTTGAAATTAGTAGAGTTGGTGTTTTTTCAGGGTTTTCTGAGATTGCAGTAAGTACCCTTCCTATCCTTTTCTATTTAGATAGTTTGGGCCCCAGCGTTTGCTCATACTATTTTCTGTCTGTGTCAGTATTTCCTCTTGTCTAACCGCCATTACATGTTTGGGGGCTTTCTGTTATCTTTGGGGTTCTGCTCCGGGGCAGATAGCTTTCCTATTTCTATCTTTAGGTGTAGTTAGTTTCTCAGGCTGTGACGAGGCGTCTAGGACCAACGTAGGAACGCTCCACGGCTGCCTCTAGTTGCGGTGGTTAGTCAGGGTACTGCAATCTCATAGATTCCAACTGCTCTGGTGTATTTCCTTTTTTACGTGCACTCCTCAGCTGCCGTAACATAACAGTATCACCGGCCATAAAAATTGTATGGTACTCACAGAAGGCAAAAAATATTTTGAAGGAAGAAAAGTTGTCAGAGATATTTTTCTGTTTGTTGCATTTTTTTTTTTTTTTCCCTCTGTATCTCTGGGTGCTGGGGAGGATCTTTTCTCCCAATGGAGTTTGCACAGTTGTCTGGCCGTGTGGATCAGCTTGCCACTGAGGTTCAGAGTATTGCTGCATATCTTGCTAGGTTGCCTGTTGTGGAACCTAGGATCCCCATGCCAGATTTGTTTTTAGGGGATCGAGCTAAGTTTCAGAATTTCAAAAATAATTGTAAATTGTTTCTTGCCTTAAAATCTAAGTCCTCAGGAAACGCAGCGCAGCAGGTTCAAATTATCATCTCTCTCCTGCGCGGCGATCCTCAGGATTGGGCTTTTTCCCTGATACCTGGGGATCCTGTTTTGAGTGATGTTGATGCGTTTTTTCAGGCTTTGGGGTTATTGTACGATGAGCCTAATGTCACTGATCAAGCTGAAAAAGCCTTGTTGGCATTAAATCAGGGGCTTGATGACGCTGAGTTATACTGTCAGAGATTCCGTAGGTGGGCAGTCCTGACCAAGTGGAATGACGACGCTTTGGCGGCCCTTTTCCGGAAGGGTCTGTCGGATAATGTAAAGGATGTTATGGTGGGATTCCCTGTCCCCTCTGGTCTCAATGATTCTATGTCATTAGCGATTCAAATTGACAGACGTTTGCGTGAGCGGAGAAGTATGCGTGGAGTGGTGTTGCCTTGTGAGCCAGCTGCTGAGCCCATGCAGTGTGATGGAGTGGTGTCTGGGGCACAGCGTCATGAGTTTCGAAAGCGCAATGGGTTATGTTTCTACTGTGGTGATGCCTCTCATGCTATTTCAGTCTGCCCTAAGCGGGGAAGACATTTTGCACGCTCAGTTGTCTTGGGTAGTGTTCAGACTAAGTTTTTATTAACTGTCACTCTGATATGCTCTCTGTCCTCATTTTCTGCTCAGGCTTTCGTTGATTCTGGAGCAGCTATTAACCTGATGGATTATGATTTTGCTAAACGTTGTGGGTTTCCCTTGATACCCCTACAGAAGTCTATTCCTTTACTGGGGATCGATTCTACCCCTTTGGCTGAGAATAAACCCCAGTTTTCTACTCAGGTGATAATGAGGGTTGAACCTGATCACCAGGAGTGCTGCAAATTTTTGGTTCTATATGATCTGCATGACATTATAGTGCTGGGTTTCCCTTGGTTACAGTCTCATAATCCTGTTTTGGATTGGAAATCTGTGTCTGTAACCAGTTGGGGCTGCCAATGTGTTAATACCAACACTCCTGTTTTTTCTGCCTCCCCCCAGGCTGAGGATGTTCCTGACTTTTTGTTTGATTTTTCTGATGTGTTTAGCGAAAGTAAATCTGCATCCTTACCTCCCCATAGGAGCTATGACTGCGCTATTGAATTAGTGCCAGGTAGTAAATTCCCTAAAGGTCGCCTTTTTAACTTGTCTGTACCTGAACATGACGCTATGCGGTCTTATATCAAGGAATCATTGGAGAAGGGTCATATCAGACCATCCTCTTCACCCTTAGGTGCCGGTTTTTTCTTTGTGGCCAAAAAAGATGGTTCATTAAGGCCGTGTATTGATTATCGTCTCTTGAACAATATTACTGTGAAATATCAATACCCGTTACCCTTAATTTCTGACCTGTTTTCCAGGGTGAAAAACGCTACTTGGTTTACCAAGCTTGACCTCAGGGGGGCGTATAACCTTATTCGCATTAAGCACGGGGATGAATGGAAGACGGCATTTAACACCCCTGAAGGGCATTTTGAGTACCTTGTGATGCCCTTTGGGCTCACTAATGCTCCTTCCGTCTTCCAGTCCTTCATGAATGACATTTTCAGGGATTTTGTGGACAAGTTTCTGATTGTTTATTTGGATGATATCTTGATTTTTTCTAATGACTGGGACTCTCATGTGAAACATGTTCGAACTGTATTCCAGATTTTGAGAGAGAATGCTCTGTATGTGAAGGGATCAAAGTGTCTTTTTGGCGTACAGAAGATCTCATTTCTGGGATTCATTTTGTCCCCATCTGTTATTGAAATGGACCCGGTCAAGGTTCAGGCCATCTGTGATTGGGTCCAACCTACTTCATTAAAGGCTCTTCAGAGATTTTTGGGTTTTGCCAATTTTTATCGTAAATTTATTGGTAATTTCTCGGTTATTGTTAAACCATTAACTGATTTGACCAGAAAGGGTTCTGATGTGGTGAATTGGCCTCCTGAGGCAGTCTCTGCGTTTCAGGAACTTAAGCAGAGATTCACTTCTGCTCCTGTTCTACGGCAGCCTGATGTTTCTCTGCCATTTCAGGTGGAGGTTGATGCCTCTGAAATTGGGGCAGGTGCCGTTTTGTCCCAAAAAGATCCAGAGACCTCTAAAAGTAACCCTTGTGCCTTTTTCTCTCGAAAATTTTCTCCTACTGAACGTAATTATGACGTGGGTAATCGGGAGTTATTGGCCATGAAGTGGGCTTTTGAAGAGTGGAGACATTGGCTGGAGGGAGCCAAACATCAGGTGGTGGTCCTTACGGACCATAAGAATCTGGTCTATCTGGAATCTGCCAAGCGACTCAATCCTAGACAGGCCAGGTGGGCCTTGTTTTTCACACGTTTTAATTTTGTGGTTTCCTTTCTTCCTGGCACTAAGAATGTTAAGGCGGATGCCCTCTCGAGGAGTTTCCTTGCGGACTCTCCTGAGCTATCTGATCCCTCTGTTATTTTGAAGGAGGGTGTAGTTCTTTCCGCCATCTCGCCCAATTTGAGACTTGCTCTGGAGGGGTGTCAGGAGGATAGGCCCGAGCGCTGCCCTGTTGGAAAATTGTTTGTCCCGGACCAATGGAAAAAGAGTGTGATGTCTGAGATTCATTGTTCCGCATTGGCTGGGCATCCCGGAATTTTTGGTACCAGAGACTTGGTTAGTCGGTCCTTTTGGTGGCCTACCTTGTCTCGCGATGTCAGGGAATTTGTGCAGTCCTGCGGGACTTGCTCTCGCTCCAAGCCTTGCTCTCGCTCTAGTGGTTTGTTGATGCCATTGCCTGTGCCCAAGAGACCATGGACCCATATCTCTATGGATTTCATTTCCGATCTTCCTGTTTCTCAGAGAATGACCACCATCTGGGTAATTTGTGATAGGTTTTCCAAAATGATACATCTTGTGCCATTACCTAAGTTGCCTTCCTCCTCTGAATTGGTGCCGTTGTTCCTTCAGCACGTGGTTCGTTTACACGGCATTCCTGAGAACATTGTGTCTGACAGAGGAGTCCAGTTTGTTTCCAGATTTTGGAGGACTTTTTGTTCTAAACTGGGTGTTCAATTGTCTTTCTCCTCGGCATTTCATCCTCAGACCAATGGTCAAACTGAGAGAACAAACCAGACATTGGAGACTTATCTAAGATGCTTTGTGTCTGCTGATCAGGATGACTGGGTCTCTTTTTTGCCTTTGGCTGAGTTTGCTCTTAATAATAGGGCTAGCTCTGCCACTTTGATGTCTCCTTTTTTCTATAATTCTGGGTTTCACCCTCGATTTTCTTCAGGACAGACGGAGGCTTCTGTCTGTCCAGGTGTTGACTCTGTTGTTGAGCGTATGCAGCAGATTTGGGACCAGGTAGTGGAGAGGTTGTCCCTCTCTCAGGAGAAGGCCCAGCGGTTTGCTAACCGGCATAGGACTGATGGTCCTCGGTTTAAAGTGGGGGACTTGGTCTGGTTGTCCTCAAAGAATATTCCTATGAGAGTAGCATCTCCTAAATTTAAGCCTAGGTTCATTGGACCTTATAAGATCATGGAGATTATTAATCCTGTTTCTTTTCGTTTGCTTCTTCCAGGGACATTTAAGATCCATAACGTGTTCCACAAGTCCTTGTTGAAGAGGTTTGTTGAGCCAGTGGTTCCTGCTGCTGTGCCTCCTGACCCTGTTTTGGTTGAGGGCAATCTGGAGTATGTGGTTGAGAAAATATTGGATTCTCGTTTTTCTAGACGAAGACTCCAGTATTTGGTTAAATGGAGAGGTTATGGTCAGGAAGACAATTCTTGGGTGTTTGCTTCGGACATCCATGCTAGGAGACTTATCCGTGCGTATCATAGAACTCATCCTGACCGACCTGGTTGCTCAAATGAGGGTTCGGTGACCCCTCCTCAAGGGGGGGGTACTGTTGTGAATGGGTTTGAGATGAATTCTGAGCAGAGGCTCCCTCTGGTGGTTACAAGCGGTACTAGTGAGGATTGTGAGGACTGGGAATCAGGTGTTACTGATTGGTCTTATATAAGGGAGTCATTTTCCCATCAGGGTTGCCGGTGATCAATTGTTCTGGTCTGAATCCTTCTTTCCAGTTTCCCTTGTAGCCTGCTTTGTCGTGTCTGCATCTCCTGCTATCAGATAAGACAATTTCTTATTTTGTGTTTTTGCTATATTTTTGCATTTTGTCCTGCACTTCTGTGGGGGCCTTCAGGGTCCCCTCCGGGGGCTTTTGCCCTCTCAGTTTAGTTCAGCCACTGAGTTTTGTTCTTTTGCTTTTTCCAGTTTTTTCAGTGGCTGCTGTTTTGTTTTTTTTACACCAGAGAACTAATTTAGGTGGTAGAGGTCGGTGTGATCTCAGGTGATTTTGAAATTAGTAGAGTTGGTGTTTTTTCAGGGTTTTCTGAGATTGCAGTAAGTACCCTTCCTGTCCTTTTCTATTTAGATAGTTTGGGCCCCAGCGTTTGCTCATACTATTTTCTTTCTGTGTCAGTATTTCCTCTTGTCTAACCGCCATTACATGTTTGGGGGCTTTCTGTTATCTTTGGGGTTCTGCTCCGGGGCAGATAGCTTTCCTATTTCTATCTTTAGGTGTAGTTAGTTTCTCAGGCTGTGACGAGGCGTCTAGGACCAACGTAGGAACGCTCCACGGCTGCCTCTAGTTGCGGTGGTTAGTCAGGGTACTGCAATCTCATAGATTCCAACTGCTCTGGTGTATTTCCTTTTTTACCTGCACTCCTCAGCTGCCGTAACATAACAAATCACGTACAGAGGAAGTTAGAGCTGCTGACGTGTACATTGTGCTTTCATATTATGTCATTAAATCTACTGATTGGCTGCAGTTTGCAATGCGACCTCACTGACAACTGCAAACAGTTACTGTAAAAAAATAAATAATTTTATGTAAATGGTTTTTCATTGCAGGTCACAAAGTTGCATATGACTTTGCCTCTATAGACATCAATAAAGGTCTCATACAATCCCTCTGCAAAATCTAAATTTTTTTTTCAAAATTCCCCAAAAGATAAGGCTGCACCAGTCAAATACAGTGCAGGTGCAATACAGGGTCTGCACCACTGGACTACCGGTCCTATATTTCACAAAGGTTAAATCTGGTATTTATTCAAAGCCAAAAATATTTCTGTTTTTTTTTTTTTTAATTAATTTATTAACAGCCAAGTTGCACAAATGTTCTTGGTCAGCGACTTTTGTAGGAATTGCTGTTGTGCAACACACAAATAGCCGCTGCTTCACTTATCAAGTTAACTTGTACTACATCTGCAATATTTTATAGCAGGGGTATTAAACTTAAATCACAGAGGGACAAAATTAGAAAACTTAGACAAAGTCGCAGACCACCCTTGATATTTGATAGAGAATTGTCTACAATTGGGGAAGTTTTTCTTTAAAAAAATGTAACGATGAACCTTTTCATATGGAAACAAACGTAGAGGGGTTGTCCCAGGAAAAAAGTACATTTTAATTAATAGATCTTAGAATAAAACAAACACATAACCACAAATGGGGCATACTGGCATAATATGTTATATAAGAGCAGTAAAAATCATATGGCCTAATTTAAAGGGAATCTGTCACCTCATTTTTCACATATAAGCTGCGGGCACCGCCATCAGGGGCTTATCTACAGCATTCTGTAATGCTGTAGATAAGCACCCGACGTAACCTGAAAGATAAGAAAAACGAGTTATATTATACTCACCCGGGGGTGTGGTCTTGTCCGATGGGCATCGCAGGTCCGGGTCCGGCGCCTCCCATCTTCATGCGATGATGTCCTCCTCCTTGCTCCTGGGCAGGTGTACTGATTAGCCCTGTTGAGGGCAGAGCAAAGTACTGCAGTGCGCAGGCGCTGGGTCTCTCTGACCTTTCCCGGTGCCTGCGCACTGCAGTACTTTGCTCTACCCTTAACAGGGCTAATCAGTACACCTGCCCAGGAGCAAGGAGGAGGACGTCATCGCATGAAGATGTGAGGCGCCGGACCTGTGACGCCCATCGGACCGGACCACCCCCCTGGTGAGTATAATATAACTCGTTTTTCTTATCTTTCAGGTTACGTCGGGGGCTTATCTACAGCATTACAGAATGCTGTAGATAAGCCCTGATGGCAGTGGCTGCAGCTGATATACGAAAAATGGGGTGACAGATTCCCTTTAAAAAGGCAATAACAAAGGATTAAAAAAAACCTTGAATTAATAAAACAGATAAAGTACGATACCCCAACAAAGAATTCCTCCACAGTACCCTCCACATACAGTATAATGACTCTACTGTAGCCCCCTTAGCAAAGTATGAGGACCCCAACATGGTGTGATTCCCCTACTGTGATCTACACACCGTAAAATTGGCCCAACATAGTTCTCCACACAGCATATTTTGCACATAGAGGCTGTACACGCTTGATTGCCATCGGGTGTCAGTTGATTGCAGCGTTTAGCAGACATGCAGAGGGAGAGAGCCACCTCTGCACTCCGATCGGCGCCCCCGCGACATTATCGCGGGGGCCTGATCATTACCATGGTGACCCGATGTTGTGCTCTAGCATACTTGCTAGATCATGCACAGTGCATGACCTAACAAGTTTGTGAGAGAGCAGACAGTCACTACTAATGCATTATAACAGCGACTAGACTGCAGAAACTGAAAGTCCCATAGAGGTACTTAGTAAAAAGGAAAACAAAATTGTAAAAATAGTTTTTTAAAAATCACAAAATAATAATAAAATAAATTGTGCCCATAAATTATTATTATTCATTTTTATAGCGCCATTTATTCGATGGCGCTTTACATGTGAGAGGGGGCGAGTATAGACAAGTACAATAAATATGAGCAATACAGGACACACATAAGTACAGAATGAGAGAGGACCCTGCCCGCGAAGGCTCACAATCTATAGGGGATGGGTGAGGATACACTAGGAGAGGGTAGAACTGGTTGTGCGGCGGTTCAGTAGACTGAGGATCACTGCTAGTTGTAGGCTTGTTGGAAGAGGTAGATCTTCAGGTTCTTTTGAAGGTTTCCATGGTAGGTGAGAGTCTGATGTGTTGGGGTAGAGAGTTCCAGAGTATGGGAGAGGCATGGGAGAAGTCTTGTATGCGGTTGTGGGAAGAAGAGATAAGAGGGGAGTAGAGAAGGAGATCTTGAGAGGATCGAAGGTTGCGCGAGGGTAAGTAACGGGAGACCATGTCACAGATGTATGGAGGAGACAGGTTGTGGATGGCTTTGTATGTCATAGTTAGGGTTTTGAACTGGTGCCTCTGGACGAATGAAGGGCTTGGCATAGAGGAGAGGCTGGGGAATAACGGGGAGACAGGTGGATTAGTCGGGCAGCAGAATGTAGGATGGATTGGAGTGGTGCCAGGGTGCTGGAGGGGAGACCAGAGAGTAGGAGGTTGCAGTAGTCAAGGCGGGAGATGATAACGGCATGCACTAGTGTTTTTGTGGTATTGTGGTCAAGGAATGCATAAATACATTTTTATGAAGAAATAAAAGTACACGCATTTGGTATCGTATCGCCGCATCCAGAACGACTCCACCTATAAAACTGTCCCACTGGTTAACCCCTTCAGTGAACACCTTAAAAAATAAAAACGAGACAAAAAATGATACTTTTTTTCTATTAAATAGTTTATATTGCGTAAAAGCGCCAAAACGCAAAAAAAGGAAATAAATGTGGTATCGCTTTAATCGTACTGACCCGAAGAATAAAGCTGCTTTATCAATTATACCACACGTGGAACGACATAAAAATACCCCCCAAAAAAAACAATTCCTTAATTGCTGGGGTTTGTTAATTCTGCTTCCCAAATATCTGGAAAAAAAAAGCTATCAAAAAATGTCATGTGCTCGAAAGTGGTAACAATAAAAACACCAACTAGAACCCGCCAAAAACAAGCCATCAAATGACTCTGTTGGCAGAAATATGGAAAAATTACAGCTCTCAAAATATCTTTTATTGTTTGACAGATCTGCCAAACAGAAAAACGTGATATAAATCTAGTATCGCTGTAATTGCACTAACCAGAAGAATAAAGTAGTATAATCACTTATACCACCCTAGGAATGGCGTAAAAAAATAAATAGAACCAATTCTTCACCTGCTGTTGATTTTTTTTTTTTTTTTTCATTCTGTGAACAAAAAAAAAAATGGCAGAAAGGCTCTGCTCTTATCTATCCTGAGCTGTTCACTGAGTGTTTACACCTGGGTTTACATGTAAATCTCTGAAATATGTAATTCAGATGGCGCCCCTAGCAGAAGATTCCCTATAATGAGGCAGATGGAAGCACTGAGGACACTGTCTGGCCTATGATCCGGCAGTGTACGTTTTTTTAGGCGTGAATTAAAGTGCCGTCGGACACAGTTTTGTTCACCTCTGAAAAGAAGGACAACGCTGAACAGTGGCCAGACAGAGTCCAGAGTAACTCAGTTGCCTCATTATAGTAAATGGATCCCTCAAAGGTTTCATTTGAATCGCGTCACTTGGAGCTTTAGATGGAACCCCCAAAGTAAGTGCTCAGTGTAAAGCGCCGGAAAAATAAGATCCCAAACGTTATGTAAAATGTTCCTAACAAAAGCTTCAAATTAATCCACAAAAAAAGCAAGTCCCCATTCAGGTCTGTCCTCTCTCAATGGAAATACGGGGGCTTCCTCCATGTTACTGAAAGTACAAAGACTCTGGAAAAGAGATATGGCTCCTCGCTCCCTAAAAGTAATCCAGGGAGTTCTGCGCTCGCAAATTCAAATGCCCACTCCCTTCTGAACCCCAGTGTGTCTACACCACATTTAGTGTCCACTTTTGGCATTTCTGTAGTTATGAGAGCCTCCCATCCAATTTACAGGTGTGTATCTCCAGAAGCATGCACTGGGCACAATGTACAGTCATGGCCAAAAGTTTTGAGAATGACACAAATATTATATTTTCACATGATCTGCTGCCCTCTGGTTTTTATGTGTGTTTGACAGATGTTTTTATCACAGACAGAAATATAATAATTGCAAACACATGAGTAACAAAAGCTTATATTGACAGTTAGAATGAGTTAATGCAGCAAGTCAATATTTGCAGTGTTGACCCTTCTTCTTCAGGACCTCTGCAATTCTCCCTGGCATGCTCTCAATCAACTTCTGGACCAAATCCTGACTGATAGCAGTCCATTCTTGCACAATCAATGCTTTCATTTTGTCACAGTAAAGATGTATATCTTCGTACCGTGTTAGCCAGTAGATAGAAAAATATTTAGAGTTGAGAGTCCTCAGTGGTTGATACCTTTTAATGGCTAACTGAAAAGATGGTAACAAATTGCAAGCTTTCGAGACTACTCAGATCTCTTCATCAGGCTGAACTAATACAAAATCTGAAGAATCACATATTTATACACAAAAACACAGAAAAAATGCAATAGGTAAGACAAGTGACGTGAAGCAGAATAGTCATTATGGCAGAGGGATGAGCATAAATATTGGAACAGTTCATAGATAAGGAGAGAAAGTTTTATTACCCTCTGATTGGGGTCTGGTAATGTTTTGTGATGTTTTCACAGGGTATTTGGAGTAAATTCCTTAATTGATGTAATAGGCCATAAAACCATGTGACAGGTTCATTCCAGCATTAAGAGTGTCAAAGGTCACCATCAATTTGTATTCGCAAATTCTTCTCTGTCTCTGAGATGTGAATCTGCTTCTTAGTACCAGTATTTTCATATCTGACATGCTATGATCAGGGGAGCAAAAATGTTTTGCCACAGGTAGCTCCATTCTTTTTTCTCTTATTGTGTGGCGATGAGAATTCATCCTTGTTCTCAGTTTTTGCCCGGTCTCCCCCACATACAGACCCCCAGTTGGACATTTAGTACATATAATTAGGTACACAACATTAGATGTGATGCAGCTGAAAGTACCTGGTATCTTGTAGTCCTGATGTGAGTTGGGGATCTTTATCTTGTCCGTGGTCATTATAAATGGACAGGTTTTGCATTTCTTCTGATTGCAAGGCAAGGTTCCTGCAGCTGTTGGGGAGGAAAGGGAACTTCTGACAATGATGCTTCTTAGATTTGGGGGCTGTCTAAAACACAGTAGTGGGGGGTCTGGAAATATGGATTGTAACCGGGCATCTTTTTGTAGTAAAGGTTGTAGTTTCCGTGCAGCTCCCCTTAGCACCTCCAGATTTGGATTGTAGGTGACCACTAGAGGCACCCGGTTATTTTCTTCTTTAGCTTTGTAATGTAGCAGGTGATCCCTTGATATTCTGGTGGCTCTTGTAATTTGGTTTTCAATTGTTCTTGGATGGTAGCCCTAATTTAAAAAGGTCTTTCTAAGGCGACCAAGGTGTTCATCTCTATCCATTGGGTTGGAACATATACGGTTGTATCTGATGGCTTGGCTGTAGACAATAGAGTTTTTTTATGTGTTTTGGATGGAAACTGTCCCATTTAAGGTATGTTGGACGGTCGATTGGCTTCTGATACAGGGATGTCTCTATTTCATTGTCCTTCAGTTTAATGATGGTGTCCAAAAAGTTAATTTCAGTGCTGGAGTAGTTAAGTGTTAGTTGATGGTGGGATGAAATT
>JARQOD010000006.1:162270192-162456309 GCA_033576555.1 Oophaga sylvatica | reverse complement strand
AAAGAAAAAAAGAGGGAAAGAAAGAACAGAGAGGGAGAGAGAGAACAGAGAGAGAAAGAAAGACTGATGGGAAAGACAGAACAGAGAGAAAAGAAAGAAAATAGAGAGAGAAAGAAAGAGGGAAAGAAAGAACAGAGAGAGAGAAAGAAAAAAAAGAACAGAGAAAGAAAGAAAGAGGGAAAGAACAGAGAGAAAAGAGGGAAAAGAAACAGGAGAAGGGGACAGAAAAAAAGAACAGAGAGAAAAAAGAAAGAGGTAAAGAAACAACAGAGGGAGAGAGAAAGAAGGGAAAGAAAGAACAAAGAGAGAAAGAAAGAACAGAGAGATAGAGAGAAAGATGGGAAAGAAAGAACAAAGAGAGAGGAAGAAAGAAAGAAAGAGGGGAAAGAAAGAACAGAGAGAGAAAGAAAGATGGGAAAGAAAGAACAGAGAGAAAGAAAGAAAAAGAACAGATAAAGAAGATGATAAAGAAAAGAACAGAGAAAGAAAGATGGGAAAGAAAGAACAGAGAGAAAGAAAGAGGGGAAAAGAAAGAACAGAGAGAGAAAGAAAGAGGGAAAGAGAGAGAGAAAAAAAGAACAGAGAGAAAGGAGAAGAAAGAGGGAAAGAACAGAGATAGAAAAGAAAGAGGGGAAAGAAAGAACAGAGAGATAGAGAAAAAGAAGAAACAGAGAGAGAAAGAAAGGAAAGAAAGAACAAAGAGAAAGAAAGAAAAAGAACAGAGAGAAAGAAATCCGAGAGAGAGAAAGAAACAGAGAAAGAATAAAGATTCTATAAAGATACTATAGCACCCGCTCCCATTCGTAGTGCCCACCTGAGCCTCCCGGTGCAGACATATCATGATCCGCTCACATGCCGACATCCCCGATTCCACGCGAGGACACGGTGATGGATCTGAAGCATTCCCTGAAGTGCCTCTATGGTTCCGTCACAATCTCCTCCCGAAATTACCTCATTTCCAGTCATCTTCCAGCACGTCACTTCTGGTGGAACATCACGTGCAAATTTTAAAGTGCTCCTCGGGCTCCGGCATGTACTCCTGTTCCACGGAAAAGCTCCCGCCGGGACAGCGGGCAGACTCCCAAAATCGGGAGTGTCCCGCTGAATCAGGACGGTTGGGAGTATGAATGCTCCCCCAACATACACCTTGTACACGCACGGCTCTGCACACCTCATACACACATGGTTCCGCTTTGTATGCCTCGTACACACACAGCTCAGCTCTGTCCACCTCGCACACACAAGGCTCCACTCAGTATACCCAAGGCTCCACTCCGTACACCTTGTACACACGCAGCCACGCTTTGTACACCTTGTACACATACGACTCCACTCCGTAAACCTTGTACACATGCGGCTTTGCAGCATACACCTCGTACACACGCAGTTCTGCTCCGTACATCTCGTACACACGTGGCTCCGCTACATACACACAAGGCTCCACTCCATACACACACGGCTCAAGCACGGAGCCCTGTGTGTACGGAGCTGAGCGGCTCAGCTCCATACACTTCACACACACAGGGCTCCGTTTCGTACACACACAGCACTGCTACATCCACCTCGTTCACACGGCTCCGCTCCGAAAACCTCGTACACACTACAGCACTGCTACATCCACCTCGTACACACACGGCTCTGCTCTGTACACCTCTTACACACTTTAGCACTGCTACATCCACCTCGTACACACAGGGCTCTGCTCTGTACACCTCGTACACTACATCACTGCTACAACCACCTCGTACACAAACGGCTCCACTCCGTACACCTTGTACACACACGGCTCCGCTCCGTACACCTCGTACACACACGCTCCGCTCCGTACACCTCGTACACACACGGCTCCGCTCCGTACGTACACACACGGCTCCGCTCCGTACACCTCGTACACACACGGCTCCGCTCCGTACACCTCATACACACACGGCTCCGCTCCGTACGAACACCTCGTACACACACGGCTCCGCTCCGTACGAACACACCTCGTACACACACGGCTCCGCTCCGTACGAACACCTCGTACACACACGGCTCCGCTCCGTACACCTCGTACACACACGGCTCCGCTCCGTACGTACACCTCGTACACACACGGCTCTGCTCTGTACACCTCGTACACTACATCACTGCTACAACCACCTCGTACACAAACGACTCCACTCCGTACACCTCGTACACACACGGCTCCGCTCCGTACACCTCGTACACAACCGGCTCCGCTCCGTACGTACACCTCGTACACACACGGCTCCGCTCCGTACACCTCGTACACACACGGCTCCGCTCCATCCAACTCGTACACGCACGGCTCCGCTCCATCCAACTCGTACACGCACGGCTCCGCTACATCCAACTCGTACACACACGGCTCTGCTCCGTACACCTCGTACACTACATCACTGCTACATCCAACTCGTACACACACGGCTCTGCTCCGTACACCTCGTACACACTACAGCACTGCTACATCCACCTCGTACACACACGGCTCTGCTCTGTACACCTCGTACACTACATCACTGCTACAACCACCTCGTATACAAACGGCTCCACTCCGTACACACACGGCTCCGCTCTGTACACCTCATACACACACGACTCCGCTCCGTATGTACACCTCGTACACACACGACTCCGCTCCGTACACCTCGTACACGGCTCCGTTCCGTACATACACCTCGTACACACACGGCTCCGCTCCGTACACCTCGTACACACATGGCTCCGCTCCGTACACCTCGTACACACACGGCTCCGCTCCATACACCTCGTACACACGGCTCCGCTCCGTACGTACACCTCGTACACACGGCTCCGCTACGTACACCTCGTACACACACGGCTCTGCTCCGTACACCTCGTACACACGGCTCTGCTCCGTACACCTCGTACACACACGGCTCTGCTCCGTACACCTCGTACACACACGGCTCTGCTCCGTACACCTCGTACACACACGGCTCTGCTCCGTACACCTCGTACACACACGGCTCTGCTCCGTACACCTCGTACACACACGGCTCTGCTCCGTACACCTCGTACACACACGGCTCTGCTCCGTACACCTCGTACACACACGGCTCCGCTCCGTACACCTCGTACACACACTGCTCCGCTCCGTACACGGCTCCGCACACCTCGTACACACACGGCTCCGCTCCGCACACCTCGTACACACACGGCTCTGCTACATCCACACTGTAAACCCGAGTACCGACCCCACACACACACACACTTACCCTCATCCAACACCATGACAACATCACAGCAGAGGACACTGATCATGTGACCCCTGACTCCTCCCCTCCTGTGACCTCATCACAGGTCCTGTGGGCACAGAAGACTACAGCAATAGCAGCGTCATTGCTAGCTGCTGTGAGGCTAAGGCTGTAAGAGACAGGGCAGGAAGGGGTGCATGGGGGCGTGGCGGCTCATCTCACTGCGGGACACAGTGTCCTCAGTGGGACTGCGGGGTCAGAATCGGGACTGTCCCGCTCAATCCGGGACAGTTGGGAGGTATGGTATACATTAACTTCTGCAGAAATGCAGGTGAAAACGAGGTGCAGGGAGATGTAGCACCAAGTATGTTTGCAAGTGTGAGCAGCAAGAGAGTGTAGGTGGTGGTGGTGGTGGTGGTAGTCGAAAACTGATGCCTTTCACAGCAAGGTGCAAAGCGTGTCTCACCCATAAAGAACTAACAAAGCAAATGGCTGCTAACTAGTGATGGGTAGTTCGTGAGTGAGTAGTTCAAAATGAACTAATCTTCAGAGTGAACTAGTTCATCTAGTTCACCATCCTGACAGAGATTAGTTAATTGTGAACTAAACAGCCAGTGGGAGGAGACAGAGAGTGATCCAGGCTCATACAGCTCCAGGAAGCTCCTGCTCTGTCTCACACTTGCTCTTTATAGCTCCTGATGCTGGAAAAGAAGGTAGTAAAACACTATACCACACATCAAATACAAATATAATAATAATAATAATATTATTAATAAAAACTGAAATTGCACAGTAGACAGACACAGCTCATATGTGTGTATGAGAGAGAGTGTTTCTGTGTGTGGCTCATGCCCCTCACCTGTGTTTGTGATAAGATCAGCCTCCTGTTGAGGATCAGCCTCCTGTAGCCTAGAAGATCAGTCTTGCTAAAATCTTTAACACTGACCCCTGTTCTGTTCTTAAAATGGTGGATGCTGAACTGCTTCTCAGCCCCCTCATACACAATCATGAGTCAGTACTCTACACTACCACAGGGGGCACTGCTGGGCTCAGTGAGAGGCATCAGATTGAACTAGGCTGTCCTGAGTCATTCTCAATAGAACATTTAGTTCAGCAGTTCATTTAGTTCATCTAGTTCACCATCCTGAGATTAGTTCATTGTGAACTAAACAGCCAGTGGGAGGAGACAGAGAGTGATCCAGGCTCATACAGCTCCAGGAAGCTCCTGCTCTGTCTCACACTTGCTCTTTAGGCTAAGTGCACACGTTCAGGATTATTTGCGTTTTTTTCGCGGGAAAAAAAGCGTAAAAAACGCATGAATTAAGCATCCTATCATTTAGAATGAGTTCCGCAATTTTTGTGCACATGGTGCGTTTTTTTCCGTGAAAAAAAACGCATCACGGAAAATCTAGCAACATGTTCATTAATTTTGCGGAATTCTAGCGTTTTTTCCCGCTATATTATTGACCTAGAAAGTTCAGGGAAAAATCGCGTCAAATCCGCGCAAAAAAAACGCACCAAAAATGCGCAAAAAAAAAACGCGCTGCGAAAAATGTCCGGTTTTGCTCAGGAATATTCTGCAAACATTCCTGAACGTGTGCACTTATCCTTATAGCTCCTGATGCTGGAAAAGAAGGTAGTAAAACACTATACCACACATCAAATACAAATAATAGTAATATTATTAATAAAAACTGAAATTGCACACACAGTAGACAGACACAGCTCATATGTGTGTGAGAGTGTTTCTGTGTGTGGTTCATGCCTGTAGCCTAGAAGATCAGTCTTGCTAAAATCTTTACCTCTGGCTCCTGTTCTGTTCTTAAAATGGTAGATGCTGAACTGCTTCTCAGCTCCCTCATACACAATCATTATGTGGCACTGCTGGGCTCAGTCAGAGGCATCAGATTGAACTAGGCTGTCCTGAGTCATTCTCAATAGCACATTTAGTTCAGCAGTTCATTTAGTTCATTTAGTTCACAGGTCACATGATGCGTTTCCTATCAGCTCCTCACAGGATATGGTGGAGAAAAACTGAACTAAAGGGTATGCCACACTAAACGAGATCACTAAAACGTCACTATTTTGCGATCTCGTTAGCGACCTCGTTGTGTGTGGCATGTAGCAACGATGTGGCCCCTGCTGTGATCTCGTTGATCGCTCACTAGCATTCTGGACCGTTTTTTGATCGTTGGCGTCCCGCTGGTGAGCCTATATCGCTGTTTGGCACCTTTTGCGAACGACGAGCGACCTCGTTTGTGACGCATGTGGTGTTTAGCGTGACGGAATGGATCGCAATATCTGTAAGTTCTCTTTTGCGTCACAGAGAGGATCGCAGAAGTTGCAAAGCAGGCTAGCAGGACGCAGAGAGCAGGAGCGATGCTGGAAATTCCTATGAATCAGAAGTGCTCAGTACATGCTAATGACAGATCCTAACGACCGCTAAAGTCGTTAAAGAGATCGCTGACCGCTGATGAGTTGTTAATGAGATCTCCTGTTTGGCAGCTACTAGCGACCTAAAAGAGATCACACCAACGATCTCATTAGCTTGCGTCGTTATTGAGATCGCTAACCAGATCGCTAAGTGTGGCAGTACCTTAAATGAACTAATCTTTTGAACTGATCTTTTCAGTGAACTAGTTCATGGTGAACTAAACACCAAAGTGAACTAGATTTCCCATCACTACTGCTAACAGGAAGAAGGAGTGAACTCTGCCCAGGAAGTGAAAGGCATGTACCAGAAGTAATTAGTTACAGGCTGCCACACAGAAAGGGCCACCAGGTGACAGCAGAGAGCATGCAAGAATAGATTATACACAGCATGGAAATAATACCATACATAAACCAGACAAACGGAACAGCACATTATTATCCATTTGTAGAAGCCATCCTCTTTTCAACTTCTGTTGTTTTACACTTGGTGTTATGATTGCATCAAGAATTTTTGAAATTTGATTGAATCCATTTTTCTCTCTGTGAAATATTTCCTCTGCATTTGACTGCAACACAACCCCAAAGCATGATCCACCCCCATGCTTAATGGTTGATAAGATATTTTTTTCCCCGAAATTCTGTGCCCTTTTTATCCACACATACCTTTGATCATTGTGGCCAAAGAGTTCTATTTTAACCTCATTGGTCCACAGGACTTGTTTCCACAATGTATAAGGCTTGTTTAGATGTTATTTTGCATAGTTCTTTTATGGTGAGTGTGAGGGATCTCACAGGGGAAAGGAAGGGGTCAACTTCAATCACCTTTGGGGAGGGGAGAGAAGGACCTAGCAGGAGTCGACTCTTCGGCACCACCACTTGCCTCTGGTTAGTCATGGAACTGCATCGGGGGCAAATTGTCACCGGAAAGGCTTCCCTTATAGGTACGAATTAGTTAGGCTCTCCCAGTGAGGGGGGATATATATCACTATTCCAGGCTGGGGATATATATATAAACCTACCGGCCATCACTGCCTGAGTTCCTCACTAAAACAATACTGTGTTCTGCCACCAGTTCCTCGTTTGAAATAAGCCCCGTCCGACAAAAGGCTTATATCGGGTCAGAAACCAACCCGTGTAGCGTATCATATAACCAACCGAGCGTGTGGACGTGGGGATTCGTGGATCTAGATAAAAGAGCAGCCCAAGATTAATTTTATATTTAATCGCCTTAAAGGCGCTCTAGAAATATACAGGCATATATTTACAGAACAATATACAAGTATGCAGTCAGGAGTGTAGTACAAAGACTAGGGTATAGATAGGTTGCAATTACGTTATGTAGCATGTGACCACAGGGAGAGGCTGATGGATCACAGGTCCAAATCTTAGTTACAAGCTTTCCTGGCTCTGTCTGATAATGGATCCTCCTGCCAGAAGAAAACTGAGCTCCAAATGAGGAGCTGACACTTACCTCTTTGGCTGCTCCTCCCACACTCTACACTCTGCACCCACCCCTGGGCTTGTGCAGCCTCTCTCCTCCTATCTGTGAGAGTATGATTTTCAGTCTAGAACCGTGAATAGCCCACAATTTTCCTCCCGAAGCTCTGAATGGAATGGCAGCAGTGCCACTGGATTTGGCTGGATTTTATCTGCGCATAAAGTCCAAATATGCCTACCGTATGTAATTCCTGGTGGCTAAGCTTTATAACTCCATAGCATAGAGCGCTACAATTGGCTGTCGGGCACGGGCGTATGGGGGAAGAAACGCCGATTCGGATGATGTGCTCGGCTAGGCTCAGAGATATTGCATTCTGTTATTATAGGTCATTTTCCAGATTCAATACCTCATAGCCTTGCTGTACCCATGTGCTTCAGACAAAAGGGTTCAGTTTGCTGTAGCTGCAGAGGATTTCACACCTTTGTGTTATGAGCTTCAAAGGGCTTGTTCTTGGCTTTTAATTAAAGATAAACACTGCATGGCTTTTTATGTCATTGGGGGATGCAAGGGTGGGGACACAGTTCAGGAGGGGAGAGATCTGCACTTCATCCCTTACAGTGAGGAAACAGGAGAGGTTTTCTTCTGAGGACTCTTCCATGAAGGCCATATTTGTGCAGGTGTCTCCGAACAGTAGAACAATGTACCACAACTCCAGAGTCTGCTAAATCTTTCTGAAGGTCTTTTGCAGTGAAGCGGGGTTCTGATTTGCCTCTATAGGAATCCTACAAGCAGCTCTCATTGAAATTTGCTTGGTCTTTCAGACCTTATCTTGACCTCCAATTTTCCTGTTAACTGCTATTTCTTAATTATATTTAGAACTAAGGAAACGGCAACTTGAAAACTCTTTTGCTATCTTCTTATTGGCTTTCCCGGCTTTGTGAGCCTGCCGAATTTTCGTTGTCAGAGTGCTAGGCAGCTGCTTAGAAGAACCCATGTTTGCTGTTGTTTGGCACACGGTTAGAGGAGGCTGGGTTTTTGTAAAGCTGTGAAATTTGCATAACCTGGCCTTTCCTAACGATGATAAAGAATAAACCATAACCCTAACAGGCTAATTAAGGTCTGAAATCTTGGTCAAATTTATCTGAGCACACAAATCTCCAAGGGTGTCCAAACCTTTGCATCGGCCCATTTTCCTATATGTAGAAAATGACTATAAATATTTTTTTTTGCCGAAAATACAAAGGAAATGTGCCATCTTTAACTTTAGGACTTTTAGAGATCATTTCATCTTCAACTTGCTTAACTAATCACAATAACAGTTTTGACCATGGGTGCCCAAACTTTTATATGCCACTGTATGTCTATGTCTTCTATACTAGAGTTGTGCCCATGCTATCAGCTGCGGTAGCCAGCTGTAACATGCTGCTGAGCTCTCCCTGCATCTACAAGGACCAGAGATAGATTTGAAGTGTTTTAAATAAAAAAAAATGAAACTCTAATTGGAGTTTCATTAAAAAGATATGCAAATCGTCTGTTCAGAGAGGAAGAGGACTAGAACTCTAGTGCCACCTATAGGAAGTAGCAATCCTAAAAGTCAATATCGACTACTTGAGGAGAACTTGTCACATAACTTCATGGTTTTGGCTTTTATCCTTTGTCATGTGACAACTTTCGTAGAGAGTCAATATTGACTTTTAGGATTGCTACTTCCTATAGGTAGCACTAGAGCTCTAGTCCTTTTTCTCTCTAAAGAGACAATTCTCATATTTCCCAGAGGAGCATTGCGGCTTTAAAGTCTCCTCACCTTGGCATGCCAGTCTTGAAATTTCACTCTCCTCCCTTGAATCCCAATTAAAAAGATTCAAACATCCAAAAAGCCCAACGCATGTTTGGTATTACTGTATCTGTAAGGAGGTGGCCGAGCTCCTTGTTTGCTCCCTCACTCCCTCCTTCCCTGTGTGTGGTCAGTTATGTGTGTTGTACTGTAATGTTTGCTATGTGTATTACTGTATGTGCTGTATTTGCCTTGTTTTAATATGTTACCATGTAATATATATACAGTATATATATATGTTAGCTTAGGAAGAGGAAGTGATTAACTTAGTGGGCTGGCTCAGCAGCCAAAAAGGAAGCAGGAAGCTCCTGCTTCCAGCAGTGTGCCCAGGCATGCTTGCCTGAGGCAGGACGTGCTCCCCTGCTGGGAGCTGGCCATACCCCTGGAGGGGACTGAGCTGCCATTGGACTATCGGGCAGCGAGCACAGCGACTGGATGTGTGCCCACCAGAGACTTTTCGCTCAGGAGAGCCTACGGGGATTTATTGCCTGATCTGCTGCAGCTGTTGCTGAACATAGGGACAGTTTAGGAATTGTACCTTCTTTTCTTCATCACCTTTATTAAATACAAGTTGCCACTGTTGGGCCCTACAACGTTTGACGTGTGGTGCATCCGTTCCAGCATGGAGAGGAGCCAGATGTCTGAGGTAACCCACTGTGACCCGGAACTGGGACCAGAATTGCTTATTCATGTGCAAGGGGCCGAGGTGTGGACTGAATTTGCCTAGTGACCTCGCCCATGACTACCACCTTGTTACATATCCGTAATGACCTGTACTATGAAACTAGTTAATTATTTAACCTGCGTTGTAAATGCTTTTAAAAAAAAAAGTAAATAAAAGGACAAGACAACAAACATTTTTTTAAAAAGTTATTTTTTTGTTGCAAAAGTAGTAAAACACAAAACTATAAAAATTGGGTACCACTCTAATTATATCGACCCGCCTAACCAAGATAACATCAATTATGCTGCAAGTTGAATGCTGTAAAAAAATGTAAATAAACAATTTTTTTTTGTTCATCCAACCTACCAAAATGGAGTAAAAATGATAAAGTTATGGCATCAGCACAAATTACAGCTTTTCCCACAATAAATAGCTCTCACACAGCTCAGTCTGTGGGATAATGCTAAAATTATGCAATGTGTAGTTAAACCTACATACGATGATATCATGTTGGCAAAAAAAATTGACATTCGTAGCTTTTAAAGCTACATGACAAAACCACACATCTGCCACATTCACACATCTACGACTCATGAGCCAACTGTGGGTCTCACAACCCAAACTCTACAACCTCCAATGCATTCATGAGGCTGTCAAGTTTGGGTCAGGAGACCCACATCTGCCACATTCACATATCTATGACTCATGGGCCAACTGTGGGTCTCACAACCCAAACTCTACAACCTCCAATGCATTCATGAGGCTGTCAAGTTTGGGTCAGGAGACCCTCTGCCCTTCCATGCATGATGGTCTGTACTTGGACCATGACACACAGATGGGTAACTGTAACCTTAACCACAAATTGCTGCAGCTTAACCATCAATGCATTTACTGAAAGCATAGGTTTTATGAGTGAAAACCAGCCCGATGGTGCCGTTATGTAACAGGAGTCAGCTGTAAAAACTTAAGACTTATGATAATTTCATCACATGGCCTTGATCAAAGACAAGGAAGCCATAATTATGTTTTCTTTTTTTTTCTTTGCTTATTTTTAGTTTTGTTTTCCTTTTTTTTTCTAACTACATTGAACACAAATATTAGTGTCCTTTTAAATTGTAAGTACCGTATTTTTTGGACCATAAGACGCACTTTTTTCCCCCAAAATTTTTGGGGAAAATGGGGGTGCGTCTTATGGTCGCAACATACCGGAAAGTTCAGTGGCGGCTGCGCTCCCAATGCAGCTTGGCTGCGATGCGGTGGTGGTGTCCGGGCAGCAGCGGGCCTCTGGGCTGCGTGGGGGGCTCCGCCGGCATCTCGTCCCAGCCGGAAAGCCCCCCCGCAGCTGCGACGCGGTGCCGGTGCCTCCGGTGGCGGTCCCAATCCAAGGTGCGGTGGTGGTGTTCGGGCAGCAAGCGGGCCTCTGGGCTGCGTGGGGGGCTCCGCCGGCATCTCGTCCCAGCCGGAAAGCCCCCCGCAGCTGCGACGCGGTGCCGGCATGAGGAATGGCCGCCTGGGGCCTCCAGCAAGATGGCCGCCGCATACTCTCGTTCAAATCTCGGCAACGAGATCTCTTCCCGAGGACAAGATCTTGTTGCCGAGATTTGAACGAGAGTACACTTTGGATCGGGACCGCCACCGGAGGCACCGGCACCGCGTCGCAGCTGTGGGGGGGCTTTCCGGCTGGGACGAGATGCCGGCGGAGCCCCCACGCAGCCCAGAGGCCCGCTGCTGCCCAGACACCACCACCGCATCGCAGCCAAGCTGTATTGGGAGCGCCGCCGCCACCACCGGATTTGTGAGTATATGGCCACCCCACAGAACACAGCCACCCCACAGAACACAGCCACCCCACAGAACACAGCCACCCCACAGTGCCCAACCACCCCACACAGTGGTAAGCTAAATTCGGACTGTAAGACGGACCCCCATTTGACACATTATTTTTTTTCCCAATTTTCCTTCTGAAAATTTGGGGTGCGTCTTATGGTCCGCTGCGTCTTATAGTCCGAAAAATACAGTATTTTTGCTTGATGTTTCTATTGTTTTTCCTCTTGTTACTACATGTTGACCTTCAGATGTGTCTACAGTGATGTCTAAAGCCCCCGTCTCACATAGCGATATCGCTAGCGAGATCGCTGCTGAGTCACTAGTTTTGTGACGCAGCAGCGAGCTCCCCAGCGATATCGCTGTGTGTCACATTCAGCGACGATCAGCCCCCCTGCTGGGTATCGCTGATCGTCGCTGAAAGGCCAGGACATTTTTTTGATCGCTGGTCTCCCGCTGACAGGCATGCATCGCTGCGTGTGACAGGCAGGAGACCAGCGATCCGCTGGTAACCAAGGTAGACAGCGGGTTTCCAGGCGCGGGGCTGTGCCTAGAAACCCGCTGTGTACCTTGGTTACCAGCTCCCTGAAGCAGGGAGCTGGTTACCAAGGTACACAGCGGGTTTCCAGGCACCGCGCAGCGCCTGGAAACCCGATGTGTACCTTGGTTACCAGCTCCCTGCATCAGGGCGCTGGTATCCAAGGTACACTGCGGGTAACTAAGCGATGTTACCCGCAGTGTCGCTTGTACTCATCGCTGCCTGAGCTGCCTGTTTGGCAGCTCAGCAGCGATAATGTAGCGATACACCAGCGATCCTGATCGTTGTCGGGATCGCTGGTGTATCGCTATGTGAGACCCAGCCTTAAGAGAAGACACTTTGTCTAATGTAATCTGTGGTCTGATTAGAAGAGCTAGCTGTATGGTTGTGGCCAAAGTTTTGAGACTGACACAATTTGATTTTCATAAAATGTACGCTGTAGTTTTTATTGTGGCCATTTCCAATAACCCTAGATCGTTATGAAGGGTGATAAGATGAATTTCAAAGCAATTCCTTGGCATGAGAATAACTTGATCACAAAAACTCCATGTCCATTGAGTTTTTTAGCAGTGCTTCAAAATGACCTGCTTACATCATTCTACTGATTTTCTCGTTAGCTAAGGAGAAAGTTGTAATGAGGACAAGTCAGCAGATTTCACTATATCATGCTGATCGAATTAGAAGACCAGATTGGTTGCTTTAAGCCACGTTCATTCGTTCAGTATTTTACATCAGTATTTGTAAACCAAAACCAGGAGTGGGTGAAAAATGCAGAAGATGTGAACGTGTTTCTACTATACTTTTCTTTTGATTGTTCCACTTCTGATTTTGGCTTACAAATAACTGATGTAAAATGCTGACCAAATACTGAATGTGTGAATGTGGCCTAAAAAGGGCTGTGCTGAAATTATTGTCTTTTAGTAAATGGTTACCTCCAATGAATTGTGTGCTATTATCATTGCTTTACATTAAAAGAGCTTTACAGGCAAGGACATTGCTGTTTGTAAGATTGCCTCTAAACCATCCATTTATCGGATCATCAAGAACTTCAAAGTTCAACTGCTTTGAAGAAGACTTCAGGGCATCAAAAAATGCCCTGTAAGTGTTAGGACGGTTTCCTAAAGAGGATTCCTGTATGGGATTGGTTCAACACCAGCAGAGACCTTGCTTAGGAATGTTAGCAGGCAGATGTCAGTGCATCTGATCACACAGTGAGGCCAATGCATTTGGAGACTGGCTATGTCAGGAAGGGAACCAAAGAAGCCACGTCCCTGCAACAAAAACATCATGGATAGACTGACATTCTCCAGGAAGTAAAGCGATTGGACTGTGGTAAAATTATTTACTCTGATGAAGATCCATTCAGACTGCTTAAGAAATCTGGAACACTGTATGTATTATGTATAAGAAAAGTTGAACACTACATTGAGTCCTGTGTTATGCCAACAGTGAAGCATCCTAAAACCTTTCTTGTGTGGGGTTGCTTTTCATGCAAGGAAGTGGACTCACAATTTTTCTTAGGAAAACTGCAATGAATAATGGTAACTAAACATACAAGAGCAACTTCTCCCAATAATCCAGGATCGATTTGGTGATGAACAATGCTTTTTACGGCATGATGGAGAACCATCTCACAAGGCAAAAGGGATAACTTGAGTGGGTTGAAGAACAAGCCAATTAATTTTTGTTCCATGGCCAGAAAGCTACCCAGATCTCAATCCCATTGAGAACTTGTAGTCAATCCTCAAAAAATGGGTGTACAAGAAAAAAAAATGAGATTGTGATAAACTGCAAGCACTAATCAGACAAGAATAGGTCGCCATCAGTCAGGATTTGACCCAAAAGCTCGGTGGCTCAGTGGTTAGCACTGCAGCCTTGCAGCGCTGGAGTCCTGGGTTCAAATCTGACCAAGGACAACATCTGCAAGGAGTTTGTATGTTCTCTCCGTGTTTGCATGGGTTTTCTCCGGGTACTCTGGTTTCTTCCCACACTCCAAAGACATAATGATGGGGAATCTAGATTGTGAGCCCCATTAGGGACAGTGATGATAATGTGTGCAAATTGTAAAGCGCTGCGGAATATGTTAGCGCTATATAAGAATAAAGATTATTATTATATTATTATTATATTTCATTTTTATAGCGCCATTTATTCCATGGCGCTTTACATGAGAGGGGGTGAATATAGACAAGTACAATAAATATGAGCAATACAGGACACACAAGTACAGAAGGAGAGAGGACCCTGCCCGCGAAGGCTCACAATCTACAGGATCCAACATGTTTGGGTGAATTGTAGAAATCTTGAGGCTATGTGCACACGTTGCGGAATTGCCATGGAAATTTCCGCGGCAATTCCGCACCTCCCTGCCGCGGGAAATCCGCATATTATAGGTATGCGTATTCCCGCTAAAAACTAGCATTTTGCAAGCGTAATTAGCTTGCAGAATGCTAGCGTTTTACAAGCGATCTGAAAGGTAGGTCACACGAGTCAAGCAAGTGTTTGACTCGTGTGACCAACTTTTTACTATTGATGCAGCCTATGTCGCATCAATAGTAAAAAGATCTAATGTAAAAATAATAAAAAAAAATAATAAATAATGATATTCTCACCTTCCGGCGGCCCCCGCAGCTTTCCCGCCTCTCAGCGACGCTCCCGGCCAATCGCGTTCCCAGGCGTCCTTTGCGACAATCACCCCGATGACGTAGCATCACGCGAGACCGCTACGTCATCTGGGTGATCTCGCAATGCATTACTGGGAACGGGATTGGCGGGAGCGTCGCTGAGAGGCGGGAAAGCTGCGGGGACGCCGGAAGGTGAGAATACCATTATTTTTTATTTTAATTATTGTTTTTACATGGATATGGTACCCAGGGCCTGGAGGAGAGTCTCCTCTCCTCCAGACCCTGGGTACCATCCGCACATGAACCGCTTACTTTGCGCATGATGGGCACAGCCACATGCGGAAAGTAATTGGTTCAATGCATTCCTATGGTGGCGGAATCGCCGCGGTTCCACAAAAAAGAATGAGCATGCTGCGGATTCTCCCGCGATGCGATTCCGCCGCGGAAAAACCCGCAGCATGTGCACAGCATTGCGGAATCCCATAGGCCATAATGTGTTGTATTGTGTAAGCGGCAAAACCGCTAGGAATCCGCAACGTGTGCACAGGCCCTGACAGATACGGGTCAACACTGTAAATATTGAGTCTTTGCAAAAACTTGATGTAGTTGTCAATAAAAGTGTCAAAACTTATGAAATGCCTATAATTATACTTCTGTGTCCATAGCAACATCTGATTAAGGGTATGTGCCGGTGATCAGGAAATTACCGCGTTTTGGATGCAACGTCTTTTCGATACATTTAAAACGCAGCTTATATTGAACAATGCGGATTTACCACATCTAATACATTCTACTATGTCTCTGCAGCAGAAATTGACATGCTGCGGCTCTTAAACCCGCACCGTGGGCATGGATTTCTATAAATCCCATCCACTGTCCTTTTATTGTATAATGCAGCATTTTGGACGCAGAGCAGGTGAGCTGCGTTCTGAAGCTGCTATTCCTGATTATGGACACGTACCCAAAAAGATCTAAAGACACTGAAGAGGCAAACGATGAGAAAACCAAAATTTGTGTCTGATATAAAATATTCATCACCACTGCTGTAAATTCATGCAACACTATGAAATGTTTGCATGTAGTGTGCGCTCAGTTATATTGGTTTTCAGACTGCTATGAGTAAGGGAAATAATTGAATAATTTAATATGGAAGACGGAGTGCAGTTTTTTCTCTCATTGGACGCACTGCTTTCTCCCCTGACACCAGAGGATGACGATCTTGCAGGTTTTTTTCGAACTATAAGACTCACCGGACCATAAGACGCACCCCAAATTTTTAGAAGAAAAATAGGGAAAAAATTTGTGTCAAATGGGAGTCCGTCTTAGGCCTCTTTCACACATCCGGCGGGCGCCTTGCGGCGCCCCCGGCATTTTCCCGCAGCGCCGCATCTGAAAATCTGATGCGCCGCATGCGGCTTTTTGCGCATTGACATGCATTAGCGCCGGATGGCGCCGCATGTCAATGCGTTTCATGCGGTTTTGTCCGGATGCGGCGCAAGTGTACATTGCGGCGTCCGGAAAAAACGCTGCATGTAACGTTTTTTGTTTTTGCCGGATGGTTTCTTATCTCTCCAAGCATCAGAAACCATCCGGCAAAAAAACGCATTTTGGGCGCCGGAAGTGTGAAAGCTTTTCACATGCGGCGCTGCGGTAAAATGCCGGGGGCGCCGCCAAGCGCCCGCCGGATGTGTGAAAGAGGCCTTACAGTCCGAATTTAGGTTACCAGCGAAGGGATCAGCACAGGTAGAGGAGTGGTCACAGGGGTTGTTCTGTGGTCCAGGCTGGTGCGGGGGTGGTGCTGTGTTGCAGGGGTGCTCTGTGGGGTGGCTGTGGTCTGTGGGGTGGCTGTGGTCTGTGGGGTGGCTGTGGTCTGTGGGGTGGCTGTGGTCTGTGGGGTGGCTGTGGTCTGTGGGGTGGCTGTGGTCCGTGGGGTGGCTGTGGTCCGTGGGGTGGCTGTGGTCCATGGGGTGGCAATGTACTTACAATCCGGCGGCGGTCCGGTGGCGGCGGTCCCAATGCAGCCTCCGGAGCGGTGGTGTTGAGGCTCTGATGTGGCTGCAGCGGGGCTCTGTGCTGCGGGGGGCTCCGCCGGCATTTCGTCCTGACCGCGAAAGCCCCCCCCCCCGCAGCTTTGCTGTTGCGACGCGGTGGCTTCCTGAAACATGGCCGCCAGGTGCCTCCGGAAAGATGGCCACCGCAACGAGAAATTCAAATCTCGGGAGAAGAGATCTCGTTGCCGAGATATGAATTTCTCGTTGCGGCGGCCATCTTTCCGAAGGCCCCTGGCGGCCATGTTTCAGGAAGCCACAGCGGAGCTGCGGGGGGCTTTCGCGTCAGGACGAAATGCCGGCTGTTATGTTTCGGTAGCTGAGGAGAAACTGCAAAAAATAGCCAAAGTAGCAATACACCAGAGAGGCTGGAAAACTATTGGATTTCAGTAACCTAAACTAACCGCCACACTAGAAGTAGCCGTGGAGCGTACCTACGGTGATCCTAGATGCCTCGTCACAACCGGAGAGATAGCTATACCTAAAGGCAGAGAGATGAATGCTATCTGCCCCGGAGCAGAATCCTCAAAGAAATAGGAAGCCCCCGAATGTTGTGAATATGCTGGAGGCGGCTTCTGAGCTGGGGCTCCCTCCGGTGGTTGCTGAGGGTAATAAACTGATTAATGAATGGCCTTCAGCTGGCGCTGAATGGTAGGATATAAGTGGCCTGATTTTCCCAGCAGCCTTGCCGGTTATCAATTGTTCCTCTGGTCTTGCTTGAAGCACTACTAGTTTCCTGCTCTCCTTCAGATAAGTGTTTGCTGTTTTTTTTTTCTCTGTTTGATTTTCTCTGCTGGTTTGCTGCCTGCAGTGGACTGCAGCCTGTCCCCTTTTGGGGGTCTGGCGCTGCAATTGTGCTACGTTTGTGTCTGCACTTTTGCTTTGCTCTTTTGTTACTCTTATTTGCTGAATAGCGTTTTGTTACACCAGAGATCTGATTTAGGTGGAAGAGGTCGTGTGATCTCAGGTTTTTTGGCAATCAGAAGTGTTGGTATTTTTGTTAGGGTTTTTGTTGTATTGCAGTCAGAATTCTTTCCTGTACTTTTCTGTCTAGACAGATTGGGCCCCATCGTTTGCTCATTCTATTTTCTGTCTGTGTCCGTGCTTTCTTGTCTAACCGCCATTACATGTTTGGAGGCTTCCTATTTTCTTTGGGGATCTGCTCCGGGGCAGATGAATTTCATCTTTCTGCCTTTAGGTGTAGTTATCTCTCAGGCTGTGACGAGGCGTATAGGATCAACGTAGGAACGCTCCACGGCTACCTCTAGTTGTGTGGTTAGTTCAGGTTACTGCAATCCAATAGGTTCCAGCCTCTCTGGTGTATTACCGCTTTTGCTATTTTTTGCCATTTCTCCTCAGTTACCGAAACATAACAGTATAAACCCCAGAGCCTGAAAAAATACATCAATATCATTCAAAACAGGATCCCCAGGTGTCAGGGAAAAAGCCCAATCCTGAGGGATCCTGTTTTGAATGTTATTGATGTATTTTTTCAGGCTCTGGGGTTTATACTGTTATGTTTCGGTAACTGAGGAGAAATGGCAAAAAATAGCAAAAGCGGTAATACACCAGAGAGGCTGGAACCTATGGATTGCAGTAACCTGAACTAACCACACAACTAGAGGTAGCCGTGGAGTGTTCCTACGTTGATCCTAGACGCCTCGTCACAGCCTGAGAGATAACTACACCTAAAGGCAGAAAGATGAAATTCATCTGCCCCGGAGCAGATCCCCAAAGAAAATAGGAAGCCTCCAAACATGTAATGGCGGTTAGACAAGAAGAAAGCACGGACACAGACAGAAAATAGAATGAGCAAACGCTGGGGCCCAATCTGTCTAGACAGAAAAGTACAGGAAAGAATTCTGACTGCAATCCAACAAAAACCCTAACAAAAATACCAACACTTTTGATAGCCAAAAAACCTGAGATCACGCGACCTCTTCCACCTAAATCAGATCTCTGGTGTAACAAAACGCTATTCAGCAAAAAAAAGTAAGAAAAGAGCAAAGCAAAAATGTTGATATTTTTGTTAGGGTTTTTGTTGGATTGCAGTCAGAATTCTTTCCTGTAGTTTTTTGTCTAGACAGATTGGGCCTCAGCGTTTGCTCATTCTATTTTCTGTCTGTGTCCGTGCTTTCTTCTTGTCTAACCGCCATTACATGTTTGGGGGCTTCCTATTTTCTTTGGGGATCTGCTCCGGGGCAGATAGCTTTCCTCTTTCTGCCTTTAGGTGTAGTTATCTCTCAGGCTGTGACGAAGCGTCTAGGATCAACGTAGGAACGCTCCACGGCTACCTCTAGTTGTGTGGTTAGTTAAGGTTACTGCAATCCAATAGGTTCCAGCCTCTCTGGTGTATTACCGCTTTTGCTATTTTTGCCATTTCTCCTCAGTTACCGAAGCATAACACCCGAACATGTAATGGTTAGACAAGAAGAAAACACGGACACAGACAGAAAATAGAATGAGCAAACGCTGGGGCCCAATCTGTCTAGATAGAAAAGTATAGGAAAAAATTCTGACTGCAACCCAAAAAAACCCTGACAAAAATATCAACACTTCTGATTAACAAAAACCCGAGATCACACGATCTCTACCACCTAAATCAGATCTCTGGTGTAACACACAGCAACACAGCAAATAAAAAGTGACAAAGGAACAAAGCAAAAATGCAAACACACAATGAGCACAATTGCAGCGCAAGACCCCAAAAGGGGACCAGGCTGCAATCCACTGCAAGCAGCAAATCAGCAGTGAAAATCCAACAGGAAAAAAAAAAGCAAAACACTTATCTGAATGAGAGCAGGAAAGCAAGATGTGCTCCAAGCAAGAGCAGGAGGAACAATTGATTACCGGCAAGGCTGCTGGGAATTCAGGTCACTTATATCATACCATTCAGAGCCAGTTGAAGGCCATTCAGTAATTAGTTCATTACCCTCAGCAACCACAGGAGGGAGCCCCAGCTCAGAAATTCGCCTCCAAGGTATTCACAACAGCCGGCGGAGCCCCCCACGCAGCGCAGAGCACCGCTGCAGCCACATCAGAGCCCCGACACCACCGCACCGGAGGCTACATTGAGACCGCCGCCACCGGACCGCCACTGGATTGTAAGTACATTGCAACCATAAGACGCACCACCATTTTCCCCCAAAATTTGGGGGGAAAAAAGTGCGTCTTATGGTCCGAAAAATACGGTAACTCAATAATAGTCTCAAATGGTTCTGGCTGATTAGCATTATGCCAGGAATTTGAGGGAGGGTTGTAGCTGACCAGATGACTAGCATGTTCTGGTTGGCATTTTGGGGGTCTAATGCTGGGACCTAAAGAGCATTTACCACTGGCACTTTGAGACACATTTCTGCAAGTATAGAAGAGCAGAGAGCCATATCTAGTATGGCATACACTAAAAAAAAGTGCCACATCTGCTACATTATTCAGCAAAATTCCTAAAATTTAGTGACAGGCATTTACAAGAAAAATGTGATTTGTTGCTCTAGTAAGAGGGAGCACAACAAACCACCAAATGGCAAAATTACTGTAAAGTAAATCTGTCATGCTGAGGCTGACATCTAGGGGTGGGGTAGATTTAATTTTCTGTTGTATATTCGGCCCCCAAAATAGGCCAAATTTGTTAAGAGTTATGTACCTATCAATAATTTTGGTGCACCTTATACATGTGGACTTAGGACTCAAGACTAGTGTTGAGCATTCCGATACCGCAAGTATCGGGTATCGGCCGATATTCGCTGTATCGGAATTCCGATACTTAGTTCCGATATTTTTCATATATCGTATACCGGAATCGGAAGTTCCCATAATTCTTTGAGAGGCAATGTGATTTTAGTCAGCCAATGAGGAATCTTATGAAGTGTGCGCACATCCTGTAATGCTGCGGTCATCTTAACTAATGGCATGGCTGTGATTGGCTGCTGAAATGATGTCAGAATGCACTATAAAAGGCGCCGCCTCCATTTTAGCGTCACTGTGCTGTGAACTCAGGGACAGAACGCTGCTGTGCTGACTCTGAGGGACAGTTAGACATTGCGATTTTGTGTACTCTACTGTGCTTTAGGCAGGCTAGTTTACCAACCGCTGTGTAAAGCTTCCTTTTGCCAGTGTTGTTTTAACAGCTCTGTGCAAGGTGTGTGTGAGAGTGCAGGTGACGCTGCAGTTTGCTCTGCATCCACCGCTGTTTGTAGGCATTTGCAAGTGTCACTCACTGATTTTTTTTTTTTTTTTTTATTTGATTTTGTGGAATTGGTGCAGCTCCATTATATTTGCAAAAAATCTAATCTATTAGTGTGACGCGCTTCCATCCGTATACAATACATTGGTTGCAAACACTATAGAAGTAGACAAAGGGGCCTTTCACAGCTACTGAACAGTTGTGTTTCAGTGTTCACTGTAGTCTGTGAGCTTTTCATTTTTTGAGTGCAGATCACGCTCCAGTTAGTTCTTCAACTACT
Organism: Oophaga sylvatica; assembly: GCA_033576555.1. Taxonomy (NCBI): domain Eukaryota; kingdom Metazoa; phylum Chordata; class Amphibia; order Anura; family Dendrobatidae; genus Oophaga; species Oophaga sylvatica. The sequence continues at coordinate 162,435,222 of JARQOD010000006.1, read as the reverse complement.
GCTGGTTGTAGTCTGCTGAGCGTGTGTCACTGCCTCATCCTTCACATTTTTCTCTAATTGGTGCTGCTCCATTATATTTGAAAAAAATCTAATCTATTAGTGTGACGCGCTTCCATCCGTATACAATACAGTGGTTGCAAACACTATAGAAGTAGACAAAGGGGCCTTTCACAGCTACTGAACAGTTGTGTTTCAGTGTTCACTGTAGTCTGTGAGCTTTTCATTTTTTGAGTGCAGATCACGCTCCAGTTAGTTCTTCAACTACTGCTGGTTGTAGTCTGCTGAGCGTGTGTCACTGCCTCATCCTTCACATTTTTCTCTAATTGGTGCTGCTCCATTATATTTGAAAAAAATCTAATCTATTAGTATGATGGGCTTCCATCCGTATACAATACAGTGGTTGCAAACACTATAGAAGTAGACAAAGGGGCCTTTCACAGCTACTGAACAGTTGTGTTTCAGTGTTCACTGTAGTCTGTGAGCTTTTCATTTTTTGAGTGCAGATCACGCTCCAGTTAGTTCTTCAACTACTGCTGGTTGTAGTCTGCTGAGCGTGTGTCACTGCCTCATCCTTCACATTTTTCTCTAATTGGTGCTGCTCCATTATATTTGAAAAAAATCTAATCTATTAGTGTGACGCGCTTCCATCCGTATACAATACAGTGGTTGCAAACACTATAGAAGTAGACAAAGGGGCCTTTCACAGCTACTGAACAGTTGTGTTTCAGTGTTCACTGTAGTCTGTGAGCTTTTCATTTTTTGAGTGCAGATCACGCTCCAGTTAGTTCTTAAACTACTGCTGGTTGTAGTCTGCTGAGCGTGTGTCACTGCCTCATCCTTCACATTTTTCTCTAATTGGTGCTGCTCCATTATATTTGAAAAAAATCTAATCTATTAGTGACGCGCTTCCATCCGTATACAATACAGTGGTTGCAAACACTATAGAAGTAGACAAAGGGGCCTTTCACAGCTACTGAACAGTTGTGTTTCAGTGTTCACTGTAGTCTGTGAGCTTTTCATTTTTTGAGTGCAGATCACGCTCCAGTTAGTTCTTCAACTACTGCTGGTTGTAGTCTGCTGAGCGTGTGTCACTGCCTCATCCTTCACATTTTTCTCTAATTGGTGCTGCTCCATTATATTTGAAAAAAATCTAATCTATTAGTGTGACGCGCTTCCATCCGTATACAATACAGTGGTTGCAAACACTATAGAAGTAGACAAAGGGGCCTTTCACAGCTACTGAACAGTTGTGTTTCAGTGTTCACTGCAGTCTCTGAGGAATAACCACACTTAGGCCTTATAACTTTTCTGACTTTCTTTATCAATCTACCAAGATGAAGAAGGCAGGGAGTAAGGCACGTGGTCGTGGCCGTGGAGTTTCAGCAGGGAGAGGACGTGGGGATTCTGTGGCTGCTGCCGCACCCAGTGACACAGCATCCACCAGTTTTCCCCGTGAGCGTTCCTTTATGCGCACTTTTGTAGGAGCTCAGCGTACCCCCCTGCTGCGGGAAGAACAAATTTAAGCCGTTGTTGGTTGGATGGCAGCCAATGCATCGACTTCAATTGCTTCCACCTCCTCTCAGGACCACAGCACTGTTGAAAAACCATCTGTCTCTTCACCGCCTGCCAAATTGCCCAGGCAGTCAGAGAGTTCTGAACTGGAGCCAGCTGAGTCTCTGCTTCTGTTCTCAGAATCTGTTGGCTTGGAAACAGGGGCCCAGCCAAGCAGCATTCTGGAATGTGAAGAAGAGACAGTATGCAGTGATGCGCAACAGCTGTGTCTCTCTGAATGTGAAGAGGCGGGTGAGCCAGTGCCGATGGTCAGCACACCGCAGAACGCATCTGATGATGATGAGACTCAGGTGCCATTTTCTGTTGAGCAAGGTGCTGGCCAGACCACCCAACAGCAGCAGGTGTTGGAAGAGGGTAGTGGAGATGATGAGGTCCAAGACCCAACATGGCGTGAGGAACAGGAAGGTGGTGGTAGCAGCTCTGAGGAAGAGATTGCCCCAATGGTCCAAACAGTAGGGAGAGGTAGGCTGCAGACTCGGTTGCCTGTACCCTCCAGTTTGGCACCCGTTCGTAGCAGTTCTCTTCCAACAGCCAAACAGGGCGCTCCCAGGACTTGCACTGCGTGGTCCTTTTTGACACACTTGCAGATGATATTTGCTATGTCAAATGCAAGCTGTGTAATCAAAAAGTTAAAAGAGGTAAAAATATCAGTAACCTCAATACCACAAATATGTGGAAACATGTACGGACAAAGCACGTAGCTGAGTTACAAAGACACACTGGAGATGTAGGCCAACCTACAGCAGCACCTACATCTTCAGCTCGTGTTGGAGCCTCTTCCTCCAGCTCACACACAGCTGGTTCGGCTTCCTCACAGGATCGCCATGGAAGAACCTCTGTAACTGTTGTCCAGAGACCCAGTGTTATTCCACCCACAGCTGCAAGTTCCCTGTCATCCTCACACTCCCAGGCCACAAAACAGCCATCGGTAGCACAGGCATGGGATAAAAGACGGCCATACTCGGCAAACCATCCACGAGCACAGGCTCTGAATGCTGGCATTGCAAAACTCCTGTCCCTTGAAATGCTGTCATTCAGGCTGGTGGAGACTGACAGTTTCCGTGACTTAATGTCATTGGCAGTCCCACAATACAATGTGCCCAGCCGATTTTATTTCAGCAGGCAAGCCGTCCCTGGTCTGCAAAAGCATGTTGAGGGAAAAATTAAACATGCGCTACTAAACGCCGTCAGTAGCAAGGTCCACCTGACCACCGATGCGTGGACCAGTACCCATGGCCAGGGACGATACCTTTCCCTCACTGCCCATTGGGTCAATGTTGTGGAGCCGGGTACAGATCTTGCGAGTGGCGCTGTACGTGTTCTGCCAACTCCAAGGATTGCAGGAATCAAGTCTGTCCACATTGACTCCTCCTCCTACTCCAGTTCCTCAGAATCATCGCTGCAGGAGCCGTCACGGTCTACCTCCACATGGACCCGTGAACGTTTACCTGATGCGACCGATATGAGCACAGCCGTGGCCAAACGTCAACAGGCCGTCCTGAAATTAATTTACATGGGGAATCGAAGCCACACAGCGCAGGAGCTCTGGAATGCCATCAAGCAGGAGAGCGACGTGTGGTTTTTGCCAGCGAATCTCCAGCCAGGCTTGGTAGTGTGTGACAATGGCCGAAATCTGGTGGCAGCTCTGGGCCTTGGCAACCTCACTCACATACCATGTCTGGCACATGTGCTCAACTTGGTCGTGCAGAGTTTTTTGAGGGACTATCCGGATCTTGATGCACTGCTGCACAAGGTCCGCCTAGAGTGCGCTCACTTGCGACGTTCCAGCATGGCCAGATCGCGCATTGCAGCTCTGCAACGCAGATTTCGCCTTCCTGAACATCGCATCATATGTGACGTACCCACCAGGTGGAATTCCACGTTACATATGTTGGAGCGGTTGTGTGAGCAGCAGCCAGCAGTAATGGAGTATCAGCTGCATCAGGCGCAATCAACTCGCAATTTGCGTCGTTCACACTTCACCACTACTGAGTGGGCCTCTATGAAGGACATCTGCCACGTTTTGCGTGCGTTTGATGAGTCAACGCGGATGGCGAGTGCAGATGATGCACCAGTCAGCCTGACTGTCCCCCTTATCTGCCTGCTTCAAAAAACACTGCAAGCAATAAGGGATGAGGTTTTGGAAGAGGTGGAGGATGAGGAGTCACAAATTCCATCACCTTCTGGACAGTCAGCGCAACGTGGTTCCTCACAAAGGGCTGGGCAGTGTTCACTTTGTGAGGAGGATGAGGAGGAGTCAATGGAGGAGGAAGACATCGCTCCAGAGGGAGGTACACAACGCTCTAGTCAGTATGTAGAGCGAGGGTGGGGTGATGCAGAGCAGTCAGAGATGACGCCTCTTGCAGGGGACAGCGTTTCTTGACCAGTTGGGAGTCTGCAGCACATGGTTGATTTCATGCTGCAGTGCCTGAGAAACGACCGCCGCATCGCCCACATTCTGTCATGTGTGCATCGCCACGAAGATCGTCGCGGTTGCACATTCTGACTTCTCACAGCTGAGTTGCTGTTTCTTTGTGTTTGGCAGTTAGGGAGTTAATTCTGTCTGTGCTCAGTTCTGGGACTGGGTGCAGTTTCTCCCGGCTGCAATTAATTATTTGTTGATTGGTTTCCTTTAAATCTCTGGTGGTCTGTTTTGGGAGTTGCCAGTGAAATTCTTCATGCAGACCACAGATAGGATTGTATCTGTATAGACTTAAGTTAAAGAGCTCCTTAGTTGTTTTAAGCTCACCTTGCTTAGAGTTTAATATCCCAGATCATTTATGTTCCTTCTGTGTTTGAGTGTGTATGCAAGTCTGTGTTTTCTCCAGTCTGTCTTATATGTCTAATCTGTGTATTTAGCAGAGATCAGCCCATATCCCTTTGGTGGTAATCAGTATCCTTCTTAGGACTGATTACAGGGTTCAGGGACTGATAGGAGACAGGGTTAGGCTGGAGACTTGGACCTCTGAACCATTATCAGTACCTCCAAGGTGAGGGATTAGTTAGGACCCCAGTTTAGGGTCAGGTTAGACCCCCGGTCCTCCTCTTTCCTGTGACAGTGTATCAAGTCCTCAAGATTAACCCTGAGTTCAACGGATATCGTGTCAGGTAAATCTATTCTATATTTACATGCTGATGTTGCAAATCAATATGTTGTATAGAGTGTTGTTCTTTTAAGAATAGTTTACTGACATCGTACACATATCATAAGACCGCGTGACATTTTCACTGGCCAATAAAATTATTCCCAGTTGCCATGGATCCAGTAGCCCAGCTGGCTCTGCAGTTGCAGGGATTATCCATGGAGCTGACGGACATTAAGTCCAAAGTTTTGTCTCCCTCGGAGCAAACCAGATTTGAACCTAAAGTAGCTCTCCCGGACAGGTTCACTGGTGGGCGAGACAAATTTTTTACCTTCAGGGAAGCATGTAAATTGTATTTTCGGCTTCGGCCTCGATCATCAGGGAGTGAAGAGCAGAGAGTGGGAATTGTTATCTCGCTCCTACAAGGGGACCCTCAATCCTGGGCATTCTCCCTTCCTCCGGGATCCCGGCTCTACAGTCTGTAGATCGATTTTTTTACTGCCCTGGGTTTGGTATATGATGACCCAGATCGGGTCTCTCTTGCTGAGACAAAATTACGTAAGATACAGCAGGGAGATCGTCCGGCGGAGGAATTTGCTTCTGAGTTCCGTAGATGGGCCACAGATAATCAGTGGAATGACCCAGCTCTTAGGAGCCAGTTTTGTCATGGGCTTTCTGACAAATTAAAGGACGTTTTGGCTCAGTATGATTCTCCTCCATCACTGGAGGCTGCTATGGCCCTAGCTATCCGTACTGATAGACGGCTCCGGGAGAGGTGCGAGGTAACTCCGCCCCCTGTTGTTACTCCACCTACTACTAAAGTCCCTTATGTTGAGGTTCCCCTTGTCTGTTCGGAGGAGCCTATGCAGTTGGGAGGGACATCATTTCGTAGGAGGGGATTGGCGGTACGCCGCAGGACTAGAAGGTGTTTCTTCTGCGGGAAAGAGGGACATTTTGTTGGGGGATGTCCATCCCGTGCCTTGTTGAGCAAAAAGTCGCCGGAAAACTGTTAATCCCAGGTTGTGTGGTGGACGACAACCTGGGAGTATGTATTTCGTCCGCTAGTTATTCTCAGTTCCTTGTACCAGTGGAGGTGGTGGTTGGTACGAGAGTGGAGAGATTTTCTGTTCTTCTTGATAGTGGGTCCGGGGCTAATCTGGTTGACGCTCAGTTTGCTCAGGCTCAAGGTATGCATCTGAGTGTATTGGTCAAACCGATCCCTATATTCTCCATTGATGCCAGGCCTCTCGGCCAAGGTAGCTTTGTTCATGAGGTTCATAACATTGACCTTCGGGTAGGGGCAATACATAGGGAACTATTATCTTATGTGTTGGAGGGTCTACCTACTCCTATTGTGTTGGGACTTCCTTGGTTGGTTAAACATAACCCTGTGATTAATTGGCAGTCCAGAGAGATAAGCCAATGGGGTGAGTTTTGCAAAAGTAACTGCATGAACACAGTCATCAGTGCGGTCGTGCCTAGTACTTTGCCTCCTTTTTTGGAGGATTTTGGGGATGTTTTCTCTGAGGAGGGGTGTCAGGAGTTGCCTCCTCATCGCGTGTATGACTGCTCTATTAATTTACTTCCTGATGCTAAGTTACCTAAAGCTAGGTTATATAACCTTTCTGGTCCTGAGAGGCAGGCTATGAAAGATTATATTTCGGAAAGTCTGGCCAAAGGGCATATTAGACCTTCATCTTCCCCAGTGGCCGCGGGGTTCTTCTTTGTGAAGAAAAAAGATGGAGGCCTACGCCCTTGCTTGGATTTCCGCGAACTTAATCGGATTACTGTTCGAGATCCGTATCCACTCCCTCTTATTCCTGATCTCTTCAATCAAATTGTTGGCGCCAAATGGTTCTCTAAATTGGATCTCAGGGGGGCGTATAATCTGATTAGGATAAAAGAGGGGGATGAGTGGAAAACGGCGTTTAACACGCCGGAGGGACATTATGAGAACCTTGTCATGCCTTTTTGGTCTGACTACTGCACCAGCAGTATTCCAACATTTTGTTAATGACATTTTTCGTCATCTGGTGGGGCTGTTTGTGGTCGTATATTTGGATGACATTTTAATTTACTCTCCAGATCTTGTGTCTCACCAGGAGCATGTGAGACAGGTGTTGCAGATCTTGCGAGACAATAAACTATACGCCAAACTGGAAAAGTGTGTATTCGCCGTACAGGAACTTCAGTTTTTGGGTTTCTTGGTGTCAGCCTCCGGTTTCCGTATGGACCCTGAAAAGGTGAGAGCAGTGCTTGAATGGGATCAGCCAGAGGATCTTAAGGCTCTGCAGCGTTTTCTGGGGTTTGCTAACTACTACCGGAAATTTATTTGTAATTTCTCATCTGTTGTCAAACCTCTCACTGACATGACAAGAAAAGGGACGGATTTTTCTAAATGGTCGGACAAAGCTTGCCAAGCTTTTTCCTCTTTGAAAAAATGTTTTGCTTCGGCACCCGTTCTCATCCAACCAGATGCATCACAGCCGTTCGTTGTGGAGGTGGACGCGTCTGACGTAGGGGTGGGTGCAATATTGTCCCAGGGTCCGTCCCCTGGTAAATGGCATCCGTGCGCTTTCTTTTCTAAAAAATTGTCGTCCGCCGAAAGGAATTATGATATCGGCAATAGGGAACTTTTGGCCATTAAGTTGGCTTTTGAAGAATGGCGTCACTTTTTGGAGGGGGCAGTCCACCCGGTCACCGTCTTTACTGATCACAAGAACCTGCTGTATTTGGAATCTGCTAAGCGTCTGAATTCCAGACAAGCTCGATGGTCGTTGTTTTTTACCAGGTTTAATTTTGTTGTCACTTATCGCCCTGGATCTAAGAATGTTAAGGCGGATGCCTTGTCTCGCAGTTTCCCAGGGGCCGGGAAAATGGATGACCCGATTCCTATCCTTCAGGAGGGGGTGGTAGTGTCGGCTGTATTTTCTGAGCTTGAGGAGGAGGTGTTAGAGGCTCAGGGGGACGCCCCTGCAGGACCTCCAGGGAGACTGTTTGTCCCAAATCAGTTGAGACAAAAGGTTATTGAGGCACATCATAATTCTGCTTTAGCAGGACATCCAGGGAGTAAGGCTACTTTAGATCTCCTTTCTCGCCGGTTTTGGTGGCCTAACGTTAATAAAGATGTTTTAACTTTTGTCGCGTCCTGTGGGGTTTGTGCTCGCTCTAAGACCCCTCATACCCGTCCGTCTGGGACCCTCTTACCCTTGAAACTTCCGGAGCGTCCATGGACTCATTTGTCTATGGACTTCATCACTGACCTTCCTCAGTCGTCAGGGAAGACTGTCATACTGGTGGTTGTTGACAGGTTCAGTAAGATGGCACATTTCATTGCTCTTCCTGCCCTCCCTAATGCTAAAACTCTGGCGCAGGTGTTCATTGGGGAGATTGTGAGACTTCATGGGTTGCCTTCTGATGTGGTGTCAGATAGGGGGTCTCAGTTTGTATCCAAGTTTTGGAGGGCATTTTGTTTACGTCGGGGGATGCAATTGTCATTTTCCTCGGCTTTTCATCCGCAGACCAATGGTCAGACAGAGCGTCTGAATCAAAGCCTAGAGACTTATCTTCGGTGTTTTGTCTCAGAGAACCAGGAGGACTGGTCTTCTTTCTTGCCTCTGGCAGAGTTCGCTCTTAACAACAGGCGGAGCGAGTCCACTGGTAAGTCCCCGTTTTTTGGGGCATATGGTTTTCATCCCCAGTTTTGTACTTTCAATGGGGGGGGCCCTTCTGGGGTTCCTGAGGAGGAGCGTTTCTCGTCGTCACTTGCTTCAGTGTGGAGAGGTGTATTGAATAATCTGAGTGCTATGGGGAACCGTTATAAACGTATGGCTGATAGGAGGAGAGTTTCTGGTCCAGATCTTAATGTGAACGATCTGGTATGGTTGTCTACCAGGAATATAAAACTTAAAGTTCCCTCCTGGAAGCTGGGCCCCAGATTCATCGGGCCGTACAGGATCAGTTCCATAATTAATCCTGTGGCATTTCGTCTGGACCTCCCTCCTACGTTTAAAATCCACAATGTGTTCCACAAGTCATTACTTAAGAGGTACGTGGCACCAGTCATACCATCACCTCTACCTCCTCCTCCAGTGGTGGTCAATGGTAACTTGGAGTTTCAAGTGTCAAAGATCATTGACTCACGTCTGAATCGCCGGTCCCTTCAGTACTTGGTTCATTGGAAGGGGTATGGTCCAGAGGAGAGGACGTGGGTTCCTGCGTCTGACATTAACGCAGATCGTTTGGTGCGGACCTTCCACAGAACTCACCCGGGCAAACCTGGCCCTGAGGGTCCGGAGGCCCCTCGTAGAAGGGGGGGTACTGTCATGTGTGCATCGCCACGAAGATCGTCGCGGTTGCACATTCTGACTTCTCACAGCTGAGTTGCTGTTTCTTTGTGTTTGGCAGTTAGGGAGTTAATTCTGTCTGTGCTCAGTTCTGGGACTGGGTGCAGTTTCTCCTGGCTGCAATTAATTATTTGTTGATTGGTTTCCTTTAAATCTCTGGTGGTCTGTTTTGGGAGTTGCCAGTGAAATTCTTCATGCAGACCACAGATAGGATTGTATCTGTATAGAATTAAGTTAAAGAGCTCCTTAGTTGTTTTAAGCTCACCTTGCTTAGAGTTTAATATCCCAGATCATTTATGTTCCTTCTGTGTTTGAGTGTGTATGCAAGTCTGCGTTTTCTCCAGTCTGTCTTATATGTCTAATCTGTGTATTTAGCAGAGATCAGCCCATATCCCTTTGGTGGTAATCAGTATCCTTCTTAGGACTGATTACAGGGTTCAGGGACTGATAGGAGACAGGGTTAGGCTGGAGACTTGGACCTCTGAACCATTATCAGTACCTCCAAGGTGAGGGATTAGTTAGGACCCCAGTTTAGGGTCAGGTTAGACCCCCGGTCCTCCTCTTTCCTGTGACAGTGTATCAAGTCCTCAAGATTAACCCTGAGTTCAACGGATATCGTGTCAGGTAAATCTATTCTATATTTACATGCTGATGTTGCAAATCAATATGTTGTATAGAGTGTTGTTCTTTTAAGAATAGTTTACTGACATCGTACACATATCATAAGACTGCGTGACACATTCTCACCACGTCTGATTATTGGGTGTACACCCTCCTAGACCCTCGCTACCGGGACATTTTACAAAGCCTCATCACACCGTTGAACCGGGAGCGTAAAATGCGGGAGTACCAAGACAGACATACTGGTGCAATCCATAATGTTCTCCATTCCAGCCGAGAGCACTGCTGCTACTACTGCTTTACAAAGCAGCTCTGTGCGTCGAGGCAGTGGAGACAGCTCTGCAACAAGAGGGAGCACAAGCAGCGCCTCTGCACAGGGCAAGACCAGTATGTTCCAAATGTGGCGAAGTTTTGTGGCAGCGCCACCAATGTCTACACCATCCGAGACGGCTCCAGTCAGCAGGAGGCAACGTTTCCGTAAGATGTGACAGACTACATGTCTTCCCCTCTCAGTGTACTCCCAGATGGCTCTTCCCCATTCAAGTTTTGGGTCTCTAAGCTGGATACATGGCCAGAGCTTAGCCAGTATGCATTGGAGGTGCTGGCTTGCCCTGCTGCCAGTGTATTATCGGAGCGCGTCTTTAGTGCCGCAGGTGGTGTACTAACAGACCGTCGCATGCGACTATCCTCCGATAATGTAGACCGGCTTACTTTTCTGAAAATGAACAAGGCATGGATCTCGCCAGAATTTGTCTGTCCGTTTTCAGATTAAATAACTGGTTCGCAACGTTATCCATGTCTCCTGTTCCCTACACATGCACAGAAAAACCCATGTCGAACATGCTCCAAATAGGGAAGAGCCGTCACCCTGATTGTTATGCTTAAAACAGGAAATTGTGAAGTTTTCCAGGCCTAGAATGATAAATTTTTATGACAAATATGGACAAATAATAATTTGTCATCACAGCGCATATCTGCACATGTCTATTATAAATGGTAACAAAAACTAAAACATAGTCTTCACTTTTTGAAATTAATGCATAAAAGTACATTTCATACTTATCAATTAATGCTTTTTAAGGAACTTTATCTGTACCTGTAAGATAATGCAGTCAATGGATGTACAAATCATAAAATCCTCATCATCATCACGATTTTTATTTATGACAGACATTATAAAATACACATACTGATGCCAACTGTAACTTCACACACCATATATGAAATGGCCAGCATCTAAACCTGGTAATAATGTGCAATAATAAATTATTACATCTATAAAGTGCATCATGCATACTGACAATAGGTAGTACTAGTTATACCTGCAAGTGCTGTTGAAACAACCACAACAGATATAAATTAATAATGGTATATAGGTATCACAGTGCATAGTTACTCATGGACAATGTCGATGTAATACTGTACCTCAATAAAGTCAGCGTGAACCATTATGCTTGTTAGTCTTGTAGATTGTTTAAGAGGGAACGGTCTTTTTTTGTTGGTCATAGGTGGAGTATTAGACAGTAAATGATTACTGCTGTTGTATTTTTGGCGTCCCTAGGGCGCAATAACGCTGCGTAACGTCACATTTTATAGAGTCATCTAATTGACACACGCTACCCTACCCTACGCGTGACAGTAGGAAGGTAGTGTTGACGGATAAAGCCTTGCGCAACCAGACATGCTTTTACCCTCTTCAACACTGTCCAAGCAAAAAATGCATGATTGCAGCCGCAGACTTTATTGACGTACAGTATAACATCGCCATTACCCATCAGAGGCTGTCCACTGTCTGATACAGACATAGAATATACCTTTGCTATCCGTAGCCTTTCTTTCACCTACACTTGCAGGCACACACTTAAATTGTGACAATGCATTATGTTTTTTTAAATGGTTATTTTTTATCGTACATTATTGTGTCATCACATTGATGAGTCCATGCTGGACATGTCATACATGCTGTACAAAGTAACGATTTTATTAACTTAAATAATTGAAATGTCTGTGACTGTCACATCTAAATTGCAATGATGATGATGATGAGTGACGATTACAAAATCCATTGTCTTCACTATGTTATGGTTTAACATAGCGTTCATTAAGCATTATTCATAAATACAAAAATGGACTTTTATTCTTAAATTTACAACACTATATTTTGTAACCAATTTTTTGGGTGGTGTGTTGTTCCATTTCTTGTTGGCATGTGCATATATGCGTTTATATTTGCAGTGTCTTTATTTTTATTATTGAAGTTAGGAAACGTGTATCTTCGTACCGTGTTAGCCATTAGATAGAAAAATATTTACACTTGAGAGTCCACAGTGGTTGATACCTTTGAATGGATAACTGAAAAGATGGTAACAAATTGCAAGCTTTCGAGGCTACTCACGTCTCTTCATCAGGCAAAGACTAAAACAAAAAATGAAGCATCACATATTTCTATACACAAACAGGACACAGGAATAGTGCAATAGGTAAGACAAGTAAGTGACGTGTAGCAGAACTGTCATTATCACAGAGGGATGAACATAAATATTGGAACAGTTCCTAGATAAGGATAGAAAGTTTTATTGCCCTCTGATTGGGGTCTGGTTTTGTGTTTTAATGCCCCTGGAAGGGCAGAGACGCAGATTCCTTAATTGATATAGAATGACATAAATCCGTGTGATCTATTCATTCCATCACTAACAGTGTCAAAGGTCATGATGAGCTTATATTCTGAAACCTTTGTATCTTTGTCATATTTGAAGTTATATTTTAATACCAGTAATTCCATATCCATCATGCTATGACCGGGCATACAAAAGTGTTTTGCCACAGGTAAATCCATTATTTTTTGTCTTATCGTGTGGCGCTGATAATTCATCCTTGTTCTCATTTTTTGGCCGGTCTACCCTCACTTGTCCCTCCCTCACTTGTCTTACCTATTCCTGTGTCCTGTTGTGTGTACAAATATGTGATTCTTCCATTTTTTTTTTAGTCTTAGCCTGATGAAGAGACCTGAGTAGTCTCGAAAGCTTTGAATTTGTTACCATATTTTCAGTTAGCCATTAAACGGTATCAACCACAGAGGACTCTCAAGTATAAATATTTTTCTATTCTTGGAATTGAAATTCATCATTTTATTGTCCTAGTAAAACTTCATTTATTCTTGTTTGAAGTACATACATTTGCAATGGCCACGTAACAAGGCAATAAGTCAATATTTTGTGCCTACACCCTCCTTGACCCTGGGCTTCAACAGCGCCAGTTGCTGCTCAGAAGTGTTAGATGCACAGATGAAAACAATCGCTGATGTGTTTGTGGGGTTCAGTAACGCCTGCTGTTCCCCTGCTGTGTGTCTGGCAAAAATTACTGCTGCTAACTACAACTTCAACTTCAAACGTCTCATACTAGGCCTCTGCCTACACCCTCCTTGACCCTGGGCTTCAACAGCGCCAGTTGCTGCTCAGAAGTGTTAGATGCACAGATGAAAACAATCGCTGATGTGTTTGTGGGGTTCAGTAACGCCTGCTGTTCCCCTGCTGTGTGTCCGGCAAAAATTACTGCTAGCTACCTAATCATGGTGAAAAAAACCTGACATCTCAAAGTGTCTAGTGCTACACATAGATATGAGGCTACACCCTGATTTCTAAGCTGTAAACATTTGAAACGTCAACTTTCAAACCATAAAATGATTAGTCTTTGTCACAAATCTGTAACAAAATAAATGTGACATATTATTACAGATATGCACATGTCGAAAACAAATGCAAACACAAAATCCTACTTATGCTATAGGATACTGATGGTCAACCTTGTCACTCCATAGCTTAGACAAATCCAACTCACATCATGATGACTCCAATGCTGCAATGTTGGAAGTGCATAATGTGGGTTGAACTTTGACAACTGCTGCAGTGCGAAGGTTATACTTCAGTGTTCTTGCCTTTGAAATAAAAGCATACAAGTATAATAATCCAATGTTGATTAAGGGACGTGATGTACACGTGTAATATTGTGCAAACAATGCATGTAGGAATAGTCCTCTTCAACATTACTTATATTTGTGTCATTTTAAAAAATACATATTTGATTAGAAAGTTAACAGCCCATATCATAAAGGTCCTTCATGTAAACATGATAATCGCTTACAAAAATCATGCATTACCTTGGTAAAGTCAATAGTGCATAGTCACAATAGCAAAATATATACCTGTAAGTGGTGCTGAAAGAACGACAACTGATAGAATACGTGAATGATATATATTTATCAGACTGAATAGCGACATCTGTACAATGTCGATACAATACTGTACCTTAACAAAACAGCTGTGTCACACCTCACACTCGTTTTTCTTGTAGCTTGTTATGTAATAGGGCACATGCGTGTATGTTTCATCATAGGTGCATGTTTACTGAGTAAAGCAGTCATGACAACGCCTTTGTGTTGTCGGTACGCTTGCGATGATGAACGATGCGCACCGTGAATGTTAGTCTGCGTCATAAGACGTACAGACGCTCCAATACCCAACGCGTCACAGCAGGAAGCCAGTCTGTGCGTCCAAACAGAGGCGCAACCATACATGCACGTAACCTTTTATAAAGCTAGATAAAAAAAAGGATGTAGTAGTAACGCACACTTTATTGAGGTACAGTATTACATCGCCATTCACCATCTGTGGCTATGCAGTCTCATCTATATATACCTTATCTATCCGTTGTCATGCTTGCAAGTCCACAGTCAGGCATAAATATCTGTTTTCACTCTGCACTATGCACTTTTTAAATTTTTGTTTTGTTAATATAAATGATTTGCACATATTATCAGTATTACATGATGGAAATTTTAGATATTTTTTAAAAAATTGTAGTTATATTATTCACCAAATGTAAAGTTTTATGAATGTCAAAGAAAACTTGTAATGCTGATTATGTTTTTAAGTCAGCCATTCATTGTCTACACAATAAAAATGGTGTACATACTGTTACTTACCCATCATTAATGGATTCTGATGTGTACTTGTATGCTTTTATTTTAAACCGTATAGCAGATTATTTAGCCTATTTTAATTGTGGTTTGCATTGCTTTTCAACATGTTAATGTATGCGTTTATGTTTGTAAATTTTTAATTTACATATATTTTTTTAAGTTAAATCATCATCTTATGGTACTAAAGTTTATATTTCTCTTGTTTGGAGTATAGACATTTTTAATTGACACGTAACAAGGAAAATACTTGATATAGTATTTAAACATCCTCCTTGACCCTGGGCTACAACACCGCCAGTTGTAGCTCGGAAGTGCTGTTAGCACAGTGAACACTTGCTCCTGTGTTACTGGGGTTCAGTAATGTCAGCTGTTCCCCTGCTGTGTGAACGGCAAAAAGTCCTGCTGCCTCCACCATGTTCTCTTCTCATCCCTGGGCTACAACACCGCCAGTTGTAGCTCGGAAGTGCTGTTAGCACAGTGAACACTTGCTCCTGTGTTACTGGGGTTCAGTAATGTCAGCTGTTCCCCTGCTGTGTGAACGGCAAAAAGTCCTGCTGCCTCCACCCTGTTCTCTTCTCATCCCTGGGCTACAACACCGCCAGTTGTTGCTCGGAAGTGCTGTTAGCACAGTGAACACTTGCTCCTGTGTTACTGGGGTTCAGTAATGTCAGCTGTTCCCCTGCTGTGTGAACGGCAAAAAGTCCTGCTGCCTCCACCCTGTTCTCTTCTCATCCCTGGGCTACAACACCGCCAGTTGTTGCTCGGAAGTGCTGTTAGCACAGTGAACACTTGCTCCTGTGTTACTGGGGTTCAGTAATGTCAGCTGTTCCCCTGCTGTGTGAACGGCAAAAAGTCCTGCTGCCTCCACCATGTTCTCTTCTCATCCCTGGGCTACAACACCGCCAGTTGTAGCTCGGAAGTGCTGTTAGCACAGTGAACACTTGCTCCTGTGTTACTGGGGTTCAGTAATGTCAGCTGTTCCCCTGCTGTGTGAACGGCAAAAAGTCCTGCTGCCTCCACCATGTTCTCTTCTCATCCCTGGGCTACAACACCGCCAGTTGGAGCTCGGAAGTGCTGTTAGCACAGTGAACACTTGCTCCTGTGTTACTGGGGTTCAGTAATGTCAGCTGTTCCCCTGCTGTGTGAACGGCAAAAAGTCCTGCTGCCTCCACCCTGTTCTCTTCTCATCCCTGGGCTACAACACCGCCAGTTGTTGCTCGGAAGTGCTGTTAGCACAGTGAACACTTGCTCCTGTGTTACTGGGGTTCAGTAATGTCAGCTGTTCCCCTGCTGTGTGAACGGCAAAAAGTCCTGCTGCCTCCACCCTGTTCTCTTCTCATCCCTGGGCTACAACACCGCCAGTTGTTGCTCGGAAGTGCTGTTAGCACAGTGAACACTTGCTCCTGTGTTACTGGGGTTCAGTAATGTCAGCTGTTCCCCTGCTGTGTGAACGGCAAAAAGTCCTGCTGCCTCCACCATGTTCTCTTCTCATCCCTGGGCTACAACACTGCCAGTTGTAGCTCGGAAGTGTTGTTAGCACAGTGAACACTTGCTCCTGTGTTACTGGGGTGCAGTAATGTCAGCTGTTCCCCTGCTGTGTGAATGGCAAAAAGTCCTGCTGCCTCCACCCTGTTCTCTTCTCATCCCTGGGCTACAACACCGCCAGTTGTTGCTCGGAAGTGCTGTTAGCACAGTGAACACTTGCTCCTGTGTTACTGGGGTTCAGTAATGTCAGCTGTTCCCTGCTGTGTGAACGGCAAAAAGTCCTGCTGCCTCCACCATGTTCTCTCTCTCATCCCTGGGCTACAACACCGCCAGTTGGAGCTCGGAAGTGCTGTTAGCACAGTGAACACTTGCTCCTGTGTTACTGGGGTTCAGTAATGTCAGCTGTTCCCCTGCTGTGTGAACGGCAAAAAGTCCTGCTGCCTCCACCCTGTTCTCTTCTCATCCCTGGGCTACAACACCGCCAGTTGTTGCTCGGAAGTGCTGTTAGCACAGTGAACACTTGCTTCTGTGTTACTGGGGTTCAGTAATGTCAGCTGTTCCCTGCTGTGTGAACGGCAAAAAGTCCTGCTGCCTCCACCCTGTTCTCTTCTCATCCCTGGGCTACAACACCGCCAGTTGTTGCTCGGAAGTGCTGTTAGCACAGTGAACACTTGCTCCTGTGTTACTGGGGTTCAGTAATGTCAGCTGTTCCCCTGCTGTGTGAACGGCAAAAAGTCCTGCTGCCTCCACCCTGTTCTCTTCTCATCCCTGGGCTACAACACCGCCAGTTGTTGCTCGGAAGTGCTGTTAGCACAGTGAACACTTGCTCCTGTGTTACTGGGGTTCAGTAATGTCAGCTGTTCCCCTGCTGTGTGAACGGCAAAAAGTCCTGCTGCCTCCACCATGTTCTCTTCTCATCCCTGGGCTACAACACCGCCAGTTGTAGCTCGGAAGTGCTGTTAGCACAGTGAACACTTGCTCCTGTGTTACTGGGGTTCAGTAATGTCAGCTGTTCCCCTGCTGTGTGAACGGCAAAAAGTCCTGCTGCCTCCACCCTGTTCTCTTCTCATCCCTGGGCTACAACACCGCCAGTTGTTGCTCGGAAGTGCTGTTAGCACAGTGAACACTTGCTCCTGTGTTACTGGGGTTCAGTAATGTCAGCTGTTCCCCTGCTGTGTGAACGGCAAAAAGTCCTGCTGCCTCCACCCTGTTCTCTTCTCATCCCTGGGCTACAACACCGCCAGTTGTTGCTCGGAAGTGCTGTTAGCACAGTGAACACTTGCTCCTGTGTTACTGGGGTTCAGTAATGTCAGCTGTTCCCCTGCTGTGTGAACGGCAAAAAGTCCTGCTGCCTCCACCATGTTCTCTTCTCATCCCTGGGCTACAACACCGCCAGTTGTAGCTCGGAAGTGCTGTTAGCACAGTGAACACTTGCTCCTGTGTTACTGGGGTTCAGTAATGTCAGCTGTTCCCCTGCTGTGTGAACGGCAAAAAGTCCTGCTGCCTTCACCCTGTTCTCTTCTCATCCCTGGGCTACAACACCGCCAGTTGTTGCTCGGAAGTGCTGTTAGCACAGTGAACACTTGCTCCTGTGTTACTGGGGTTCAGTAATGTCAGCTGTTCCCCTGCTGTGTGAACGGCAAAAAGTCCTGCTGCTTCCATCATGTTCTCTTCTCATCCCTGGGCTACAACACCGCCAGTTGTAGCTCGGAAGTGCTGTTAGCACAGTGAACACTTGCTCCTGTGTTACTGGGGTTCAGTAATGTCAGCTGTTCCCCTGCTGTGTGAACGGCAAAAAGTCCTGCTGCCTCCACCCTGTTCTCTTCTCATCCCTGGGCTACAACACCGCCAGTTGTAGCTCGGAAGTGCTGTTAGCACAGTCTACACTTGCTCCTGTGTTACTGGGGTTCAGTAATGTCAGCTGTTCCCCTGCTGTGATAACGGCAAAAAGTCCTGCTGCCTCCACCATGTTCTCTTCTCATCCCTGGGCTACAACACCGCCAGTTGTAGCTCGGAAGTGTCATTGGCACGGGTACTCACTCCTGCCCAGACTGGTTACAGCACGCCATCTGTTTCCTCTCAGTGTAAACGTCACTTAGCCTCCAATAAGTTGTCCTGTCGTGTTGCGGTCGGGTTAGCCGACTCTATGGTGCTTGGAGTTTAGGTGCTTCCTATGTGTGCTGCGGGATATGCAAATAAAGGCTGTTTCCGTTGTGACAATAGGACAATCACCCACTGTAGTACTGTGGGATTCGGTAACTGCGGCCGGCTCGCGGCCTGTCATCTTAAATTTCCATGGGTACCTTCTGCTACCCGTCCGGGTTCCAGTACCGTCAGCTGGTTCTCCGCAGTGCCTTTGGCCTAGGTGCCTCCATCTCGGTATCCGAGTTCCAGCAACGTCTGCTGGTCCTTGGTAGTGCTTTGGAGCACAGGTACCTCCTGCTTAGTAACCGTGTCCCAGTAACGTCAGCTGGTCCTCGGTTGTGCCATTGGCTCTTTTCCTTCTGCTGCCCCTCCGGGTTCCAGCACAGTCAGCTGGTCCTCGTTACTTGCATTGACTCTTGTACCTTCTGCTACATTTACAAATTGAAGATTTTTTCAATGCTTTTTTGGGTAATCACTCTGGATCTCCAACAATGAAGACGACGACCCTGATGACCACCCGAAGAAGATGACGACCACAAGGACGACGAGCATCAAGCCAACCAGCCTAAACACCATCACAAAGAAGAAATAAAAGATTACCAAACAGGACTAAGAAGGTTAAGACAAACTGCAAGATACAGAACAAGAGACTTAAGAACAATAAGCAGAAGATCAAAAAGCAGAAGAACATGAAGTATAAGACCAAAATGAAGAGCAAAATATATGCTCTAAATTCTAAGCAGAAGAAGACTAAGCAGTGTATGGGGGTGAGTCCGTTCCTCCTCGTGGTGCCCCTGGAAAATGCCTGCTGCTGCAGGCTAAACTGAACACGGACAAATACTGTTGTAATTTAAATCTTTTGTGACAGCAAGGATGAAAAATTCATACTTTGACAGATTACAAGTACAGGATTCTCTGTCACAAATAAGAATATGATGAAGAAGATGAAGTACAATATGAATAAGAATAATAGTTTAATAAGAAGAATATGAGTAATGTTAACAAAAAGATGAATAGCAAGAAGTTTAAGAAGAAGATAAAGAAGGTGAAGATGAAGAATAATTTGATGAAAAAGATGATGCTGCTGAAGATTATGAAGGAGAAAGTGTGTGAAAAGTTAAAAAGGTGAAGAGCATGGAAGTTGTGAAATATACATATTTGCCAAAATAGAAAAAATGTTAACAACATTGTCAATTTATTCGTCAATCCGAACATCTTTAAAAAAAATATATATATATATGCTATTCCATTTGATTGTGTTAAACATCTATGCCTTTAATGTCTCCTCAACCTTCCCCAATACATTCTACATTACTCTTTGTTGTTTTCCTTCATGTACAATTAACCAACAAGGCAAGAATGGGTTTTTTTTAATTCCGATATTTTGTTCCCATAGACTTACATGGGACTTCCGGTATCGGTATCGGGTATCGCCGATATTTTAATGGTATCGGCGATACCATTCCGATTCCGATACTTTTGGATATCGGAAAGTATCGCTCAACCCTACTCAAGACTGCTTTATAAAATACCTTGATAAATTTGTAACAATTTTCCTCTCCACAAGTTAATAAGGCCTCTTTAACACTTCAGTCGTGCGACGTCAGTCAAAATCTGCCAAAGTGTGAAAAAAGCGGATCCGCCATTTTTTTTTTTTTTGGCAGATCCGCTTTTTTCCCATTGACTTGCATTAGTGACAGATTTTGACGGATGGTCGTCCGTTGGATCCGTTTTTTTTACAGATCCGCCATAAATGTGGCGTCTGCTTTTTTTAAAAAAGTTCAATGCAACGTTTTTTGTGTCCGCCAAAATGGCGGACGATTACGGATTTGTATAATAAGCGCCTATGGGTGGCAGATCCGCTGGTGTCCATTTTTTACTAAATCCGCCAGCGGATCCGTTCCTCCCATAGAAAATGCCCAGAACACTGTCCTGGGTCTCTCTCTCTCGCCAGACATGCGTACCTGCATTTTCCGGGTTGAAAAGTTCATGGTGGATCCGTCAAAAAACGGATCCGTTTGCATCCGTTTTCCAACTTATCTGGCGGATCCGCTATTTTCACACTTTGGCGGATTTGAGCTGACGCCAAACGACTGAAGTGTGAAAGAGGCCTAAATGTGTCTGCATGATGGTGTGTGCAGCGAAGGCTGTCAGTCACGTAGCCAACTTTCTCACCTTTGTCCTCCCAAAAAATGCTCAAATGAGACAGTTTTAAAAAAGAGGATCACACTATTCCACTATTAAAACACTTTTTAGTAACTAATTCTAGATAAATCCTTTAACGATGACGTTGTTGATCTGCCTATCTGACTGTAAAACAAGAAAACCTTACTATTACTGTATCCCAAAGTAAAAAGCTACAGTAGAAATCCTATCATCAGGCGTGCATTGGTTAATGGTAAGTGCATGCTGTTGTAATGTTTGTATATCAGGGCGTAAGTGTTGTCAAATACAGCAAAATTCTTGTGTTGGGGAGAAATAGAAACTGAAACTTAATGGTAATTTCCCTGCTTTGACATCAGAAGAATGATACTAAAGGAAAGCATTTATATGCATGTGCACACACAGAAGTTGCAGTCTCTGCTTTGTTACAGGACGGACAGCTGCTCTTCTTCTTCGCTTTGAATCCATTGGTTATCTGTGAGGAAAAGGTAATGTGCTCCCATTATTACTTCTCCTGCCACAAAGTGTAGAAAGAATTGTAGTAATTCTGCATGTGAAGAAAGGTTGTGAACATGTCTACAGATGAGGGTACCGGACAGTTAATGTTTGATGCTAAACAATCTTCCCCGAAGTCCCATGGAATGTTTAGAGCAGGGGTCTCAAACTCAATTTACCCGGGGGCCGTTGGAGGTAGAATCTGGGTGAGGCTGGGCCGCATCAGGTTTTCCACAAGAAAAGCTCTTACAAAACAGGTGGAAATAGGCTCTCACGACTAAATGAATTATTCTTAATATGTTACAATACCAGGATCTGAAGATTTTCTGTTTTGAGGTCAAGAGCTCTCTGATGCGATGTTGCTGCCTATCTCGCTTCCTTCCTCTTTTGACACTGCAGTGTGGGGGACAAGAAAACATTAACTGGTTAACAGCAAGAAGTCATTCCCCCCCAGCGCTCATTCTCCCCCATTGCTTTTTCCCCATCACCCCATCTTTGCTTTTCCCCATCACTCCCATCATTGCTTTTTCCCCAGCATTGCTTTTCCCCCCATCACACACCCATCATTGCTTTTTCTGCATCATTGCTTTTCCTCATCACTCCCATCATTGCTTTTACCCATCACTCCCATCATTGCTTTTCCCCATCACTGTTTTCCCACATTGCTTTTCCCCATTACTCCCATCATTGCTTTTCCCCATTACTCCCACATTGCTTTTCCCCATTACTCCCACATTTCTTTTCTCCCATCACTGTTTTTCCCCATTACTCCCACATTGCTTTTCCCCATTAGTCCCACATTTCTTTTCACCATCATTGCTTTTCCCCATTACTCCCACATTGCTTTTCACCATCATTGCTTTTCCCCATTACTCCCATCATTGCTTTTCCCCATTACTCCCACATTGCTTTTCCCCATCATTGCTTTTCCCCATTACTCCCACATTGCTTTTCCCCATCATTGCTTTTCCCCATTACTCCCACATTGCTTTTCCCCATCACTGTTTTCCCCATTACTCCCACATTGCTTTTCCCCATTACTCCCACATTGCTTTTCCCCATCATTGCTTTTCCCCATTACTCCCACATTGCTTTTCCCCCATCACTGTTTTTCCACATTACTCCCACATTGCTTTTCCCCATTACTCCCACATTGCTTTTCCCCATTACTCCCACATTGCTTTTCCCCATTAGTCCCACATTTCTTTTCACCATCATTGCTTTTCCCCATTATTCCCACATTGCTTTTCCCCATCATTGCTTTTCCCCATTACTCCCACATTGCTTTTCCCTATTACTCCCACATTGCTTTTCCCCATTACTCCCACATTGCTTTTCCCCATCACTGTTTTTCCACATTACTCCCACATTGCTTTTCCCCATTACTCCCACATTGCTTTTCCCCCATTACTCCCACATTGCTTTTCCCCCATTACTCCCACATGGCTTTTCCCCCATCACTGGTTTTCCCCATTACTCCCACATTGCTTTTCCCCATCACTATTTTTCCACATTGCTTTTCCCCATTATTCCCACATTGCTTTTCCCCATTACTTCCACATTGCTTTTCCCCATCATTGCTTTTCCCCATTACTCCCACATTGCTTTTCCCCATTACTCCCACATTGCTTTTCCCCATCACTGTTTTTCCACATTACTCCCACATTGCTTTTCCCCATTACTCCCACATTGTTTTTCCCCATTGCTTTTCCCATTCACTGCTTTTTCCCCATCACTCCTGCACACACACACACCACCTCTCACCTGTACATACACACACACACACACACACACACACCACCTCTCACCTGTACATACACACACCTGTCCGCAGCATCACCGGCGCCCGCGCTTCCTCACTCTGACAGAGCAGGCCGCTGAATGATGACGTCATCCAGCGGCGCTGCTCTCTGTGTCAGAGACAGGAAGCGCGGGCGGCGGCAGCAGCAGCAGGAGATGAGGTGAGTATGCCCGGCGACATCTTTCTGTGTTATCGCTCATTAAGCTTATGAATATGGGCCCCACGCCTATGAGAGGAGTGGCGTCCATATTCATGACCTTAATGAGCGGTACTACCAGTGACTGGGATTTCACATGCAGTGTTTCTCGCATGTGAGATCCCAGCCGAGGGCCGCAAAATACCGTACCGAGGGCCCATGAGGTGAGGGCCGCAAACTCGTGTCCCGAGGGCCGCAGTTGGCCCACGGGCCGCGAGTTTGAGACCCCTGGTTTAGAGAGAGATAAAGATTGATTCTTCTACATCCCCCAGATCCAAAGTTTGAGTCTTCATTATTTTCAATGGAGTTCTGGTACCAGAACCTGAACTTCCACGGGTCCGGTTAACACTTCAGTCGTGCGACGTCAGTCAAAATCCGGCAAAGTGTGAAAAAAGCGGATCCGCCATTTTTTTATTTTTTTTTTTGGCGGATCCTCTTTTTTCCCATTGACTTGCATTAGTGACGGATTTTGACGGATGGTCGTCCGTTAGGTCCGTTTTTTGACAGATCCGCCAAAAATTTGGCATGCGCCGTTTTTGAAAAACGTCCAATGCAACGTTTTTCTGTATGACGGATCCATCAAAAAACGGATCTTACAGCCGACCATTCGCCAGCGGATCCGTTGCTCCCATAGAAAATGCATACAAAATGCCCAGAACACTGTCCGGGGTCTCTCTCTCTCTCTCTCTCTCTCGAAAAGTTCATGACGGATCCGTTTGCATCCGTTTTTCACCTTTTCTGGCGGATCCGCTATTTTCACACTTTGGTGGATTTTAACTGACGTCAAGCGACTGAAGTGTGAAAGAGGCCTAACATGTTGATACGTATAGGCATTTTTTGGACACAACATGTTTCCAGTGTTTGTTTTTGTAAACGTATTTCTGTAGTTTTAGTTTTTACATTGTCATCTAAAGCCTCTCTATGTATCAATGTATATTCAACTTTTTTTGTGGTTGCTGCTAAATAGTTTCCCATCTTAATCTTGTGTGACATGCACGAAAATGTCTAGAATTTTGGGAAAAGTGTGTGACTTACTACTTGAACATGTTTCCACTTTTCAAAAAGGTACAAATAGGGTGTAAGGATGCAGGGGTGAGAGTGCGTTTTTATGCCACCTTGAGCCTCTAACAGAACAGCTGGAAATTTTAGCAGGTTAATGGCAGTGATGGGTGTTGCAACAAATTTTTAAATAGTATATGTTTGGTAATCTGTTTGTGTACAAGACAACAAGAAGTACTGGGCTTCTAGGCAAATTTATCTGCAGTCACTTGATGCATTAAAGGGTTATACCCGTTTCCGCCTTTTACGACTGACATGGAAATTAGTCCATCAGTCTCTGGCAGCTGGAGGTGGGAATACGGAAACAGCGAGAGCTGCTGAGATATGCTGGTTCTATAGGTGTTGACTGCTGTTGACAACCCAGTAAAAAAAATTGAAAAGTTACCTAAAGATCATTATTCAGCATACTTGGTGAGTTGGTTGAGTTGTTATAAAGGATGTATACAGTATTTATAGCTTGGTAGTGTTTAAAGGGTTATTCCCAGGGTGGATTGATTTAAATCACGCCGATTTACATCAACGATTTAAATCATGATTTAAATCAAATGATTTTTTTCTATTTAAATCAGATCGATTTAAATCGTGATTTTAATCATGATTTAAATCACTGATTTAAATCAAAAGATTTTTTTAATATAAATCACGATTAAAATCTAAAACTTCCAATCATTGTTCAATTAACTCCACACTTCTAGCTTGGTTTCACTTTCTGTAGCTTGGTTTCAGTTTCTTTTTCCATTCAGTTGACATGCCCAAACTTGTTGGATAGTCAGTCAGCAGTACTTGGCTGTAGTAACAATCAAACTTCAGAAGTGATCTGCGTGAGCCATGGCAGGTCGTAAGAGAGACCCTATTTGGGTTCATTTTGTTGAGATGCCAGCAGAGCTTGGAAAGAAAGGTGGGAGAGCAAAGTGCAAATACTGTCAAAAGGATATCCAAGGACTTGTTTGCCGTTTGAAATCACATTATGAAAACTGCAACCAGAAGGGAAATGAAGATGTTGATAGTGATACAACTAATGTCAATGAACCCCCACAGCTTCTTATGCACCAGGACCCTAGCACTAGTGGTAAGTCTGGCAATTACAACCTATTTTAACAGACGTTTTACTGGGATGGTTAAAGTCTATGAAAAGAAAAATTTCTAGCACTAGTTCTGGAGTATAGAATTTAAATTTATGTTAAGGCAATATTTCACAGAAGATTAACGTTAAGTAAAAATAAAAGAGTGTGTATACGCCTATTTTTTTTTTTTTATTGTAGGCTACAATTCACTTTTGAAGTCTGCCAAATTGACCATTTTTTTAAAAAAAACATTTTTAAAACTTTTGTGACATAATTTTTTTCAGTTGCTCTGATATTACTAGTATTACAGCAACTTCACCGGAAACTTGAGTAGCATAACTTTTGAGACAGCCCTTATAGGACGAGGACCATTACATTGTTCAAAAAGTTTGTTTCAAAATATTTTCGTTATATTTCTTCAAATACGCAGTCGAATTATATTTTTAATTACTGTGCTTTCAGGGTCAAATATGGCTTGTGCTGCACGTGACAATCAATATCTGGGTACAACTTCAACAAAGCAGCCCAACAAAAAACTTTGCGTGCAAAGTGTAGAAAAATTCCTCTTAAAGACTACGACGAGCCAGAAAGAACATTTTGATGAATTAATTGCTAAATTCATATTTGCAACCAATTCTTCTTTCTGACTAGTTGAACACCCATTGTTTGTACAAATGATCGAAGGAATAAGACCAGGCTACAAACCACCAAGTAGATTTGATATCTCAGGAAAACATCTTCAGGCTGTATACGACAAAGAAAGAGCGGCTTGTACAAAATATTTGAAAGACAAAGTTGTTAACATGAGCTTGGATGGTTGGAGCAACATCCACAACGACCCCATAATTTGCACTTGTGTCACAACAGAAGATGGTGAAACTTACCTTACAGACACAATCGACACATCTGGAAATTCACATACTGCTGAATATTTACTTGAAATTGCTAAGAACTCAATTCACCAATGCCAAGAACAGTTTGGATGTAAAGTAAGGAGCTTAGTTACTGATAACGCAAGCAATGTGGCAAAAATGCGAGCGGAACTGGCACATGAGGATGACACAAATGTCATTACATACGGTTGTTCTGCCCATTTGTTGCATCTTTTGGCAAAAGACCTGCATATTTCGGGTGTCAAGGAACATGTTGTAGAAATTGTTAAATATTTCCGCAATAATCATTTTGCACATGCAACCTACAAGGAAATGGGAGGACTGAAGTTGGTTCTACCACAAGATGTTAGATGGAATACCTTGGCTGAATGCTTGGAACTGTTTATTAACAACTGGTCAAAATTAGTGTCCATTTGCGAAACACATCGGGATAAAATTGATGCTAATATACGAAGCAAAGTATTAAATCTTGGTGTGAAGAGAAATGCCGAGGACCTTTTGGAAAGGTTAAAGCCAATATCTATTGCGTTGGATAAAATGCAGAAAGATACTGCAACCATAGCTGATGCCACAGAAGTTTGGAAAGATTTAGAAGGTTCGCTAGATCGCTTGAACCTCTCAAACAATGTAAAGGTTGCAATACACCACCGCAAGGACCAAGCATTAAAAGAAGAACACTATTTAGCCAATATCTTGCATCCCATCTACAGAGGGAAAAAACTCTGAGGGGGAAATCAACTCTGCAATGGAGTGGCTCGCCAATACTAACCATGACATTGTGGCAACTGTGCTGAAATTGAAGTGTGAATCTGCACCATTTCAAAAATACATGTTTGCAGATAACGTCGTTAATGAACTAAAACCACTGGACTGGTGGAAGTCGCAATCACTTGTTCTTCCAGCGAAGATAATAAATGTAGCTACTCAGCTACTGACTGCATCGGCTTCATCGGCAGGAGTAGAGAGATTGTTTTCTTCATTTGGTTTTGTGCACACAACAGTCCGAAACCGCTTAGGAACTGCTAAAGCAGGACAACTAGTTTTCCCTATTAAAAGTCCTAAATAAACAGTAGGCTTAAAGGACTGATGTATTCACTGAAGATGTTTGCTTACTTCAAACGTTAGAGATAGGCTATTGTTAAAAAGTACTTACTCTCTGTAGTTCAATTCTGATTGTTTAATAGTGCAAATAAAAATTATTAGGTTTCATAATCATCAACTGTTTTAATATTTTTATTTGTGTAAAATAATTTGATATGCAAAAAGACAGTTTTGCTTGTGTACAACTTGATTAAAAAATCCTATTTAAATCAAAAAAATCCGATTTAAATCAAAAAAATCCGATTTAAATAAAAAAAAAATCCGATTTAAAAAAATCATGATTTTTATCCACCCTGGTTATTCCTAACATTCAGTGTCATTACTTATCCAAAGAATAGGCAATAACTTGCATTTTGTTGGGGTTTTGAACGCTGAACCCCTAAATAATTTCACAAACAAGTCTCTGTTGGAATTAACCCCTTCATGACAAAGGTATTTTCATTTTTGCTTTTTCGTTTTTTGCTCCCCCCAGAACAAAAACTTTTTTATTTTTCGGTCAATATGGCCATGTGAGGGCTTGTTTTTTTTGTGGGACAAGTTGTACTTTTGAATGACATCATTGGTTTTACCATCTCGTGAACTAGAAAACGGGAAAAAAAAATCTAAATGCGGTGAAATTGCAAAAAAAGTGAAATTCCACAATTGTTTTTTGTTTTGCTTTTTTACTATGTTCGCTAAATATTAAAACTGACCTGCCATTATGATTCTCCAGGTTATTACGAGTTCATAGACACCAAACATGTCTAGGTGCTTTTTTATCTAACTGGTGAAAAAAAATTCCAAAGTTTGTTAAAAAAAAACTCGCACCATGTTCCGATACCCATAGTGTCTCCATTTTTTCGTGATCTCGGGTTGTGTGAGGGCTTGTTTTTTGTGTGCCGAGCTGACGTTTTTAATGATACCATTTTGGTGCAGATACGACTTTTTGATTGCGCGTTATTGCATTTTAACACACTGTTGCGGCTACCAAAAAAAGTATGTCATTTTTTTACTTTTTTCTCGTCATGCTATTAACGGGTTAATTCTTTTTTTATTGATAGATCGGGCGATTCTGAACATGGCGATGCCAAATATGTGTATATTTGATTTTTTTTTTATTGTTTTATTTTGAATGGATCGAAAGGGGGGTGATTTGAACTTTTTATATATTTTTTTAAATTTTTAAAGGCATTTTTTTTTACTTTTGGCATGATTCAATAGTCTCCATGGGGAAACTAGAAGCTGCCATAACCTGATCCAATGATCAGATTGCCTGTATGTAGCAGAATTACTCACTTACTATGAGTGCTGACTGGTAGGCACTCATAGCAATCCGACATTGACAAACATAGAGGTCTGCTGGAGACCTCTGGTTGTCATGCCAACTCATCGGTCACCCGCGATCACGTGACTGGTCACCGATGTGTGGGATTTCCGGCTGACTTGCTGGAAGCGCGTATTAAATGCCGCTGTCAGAGTGTGACAGTGGCATTTAACTAGTTAACAGCCGCCGGTGGATCGTGATTCCACCCGCAGTTGTTAGAGTATCACTGTCAATTTATGTGCTTATAACTTCAATTGATCCCGCTGATTCTGAGACTGTTTTTTCGTGACATATTGTACTTCATGTTAGTGGTAAAATTTCTTCGATATGACTTGCGCTTATTTATGAAAAAAATGTAGATATGTTAAATTTTTAAAATTTTGCCATTTTCAAACTTTTAATTTTTATGCCCTTAAATCAGAGATACAGTACAGACCAAAAGTTTGGACACACCTTCTTATTCAAAGATTTTTCTGTATTTTCATGACTATGAAAATTGTAGAATCACACTGAAGGCATCAAAAATATGAATTAACACATGTAGAATTATACATTACACTTTACAAAAAAGTGTGAAACAACTAAAAATGTGACTTATATTCTAGATTCTTCAAAGTAGCCACCTTTTGCTTAGATTACTGCTTTGCGTGAACGGCTGGACTCTACAGTCATGGCCAAAAGTTTTGAGAATGACACAAATATTATATTTTCACATGATCTACTGCCCTCTGGTTTTTATGTGTTTTTGACAGATGTTTTTATCACAGACAGAAATATAATTGCAAACATATGAGTAACAAAAGCTTATATTGACAGTTAGAATGAGTTAATGCAGCAAGTCAATATTTGCAGTGTTGACCCTTCTTCTTCAGGACCTCTGCAATTCTCCCTGGCATGCTCTCAATCAACTTCTGGACCAAATCCTGACTGATAGCAGTCCATTCTTGCACAATCAATGCTTTCATTTTGTCAGAATTTTTAGGTTTTTGTTTGTCCACCCGTCTCTTGATGATTGACCACAAGTTCTCAATGGGATTAAGATCTGGGGAGTTTCCAGGCCATGGAACCAAAATCTCTGTTTTGTTCCCTGAGCCATTTAGTTATCACCTTTGCTTTATGGCAAGGTGCTCCATCATGCTGGAAAAGGCATTGTTGATCGCCAAACTGCTCTTGGAGGGTTGGGAGAAGTTGCTCTTGGAGGACATTCTGGTACCATTCTTTATTCATGGCTGTGTTTTTAGGCAAGACTGTGAGAGAGCCGATTCCCTTGGCTGAGAAGCAACCCCACACATGAATGGTTTCAGGATGCTTAACAGTTGGCATGAGACAAGACTGGTGGTAGCGCTCACCTTGTCTTCTCCGAATGAGGCGTTTTCCTGATGTCCCAAACAATCGAAAAGGGGATTCATCAGAGAAAATAACTTTACCCCAGTCCTCAGCAGTCCACTGCCTGTACCTTTTGCAGAATATCAGTCTGTCCATGATGTTTTTTCTGGAGAGAAGTGGCTTCTTTGCTGCCTTCCTTGAGACCAGGCCTTGCTCCAAGAGTCTCCGCCTCACAGTGCGTGCAGATGCACTCACACCTGCCTGCTGCCATTCCTGAGCAAGCTCTGCACTGCTGGTAGCCCGATCCCGCAGCTGAAACACTTTTAAGAGACGGTCCTGGCGCTTGCTGGTCTTTCTTGGGCGCCCTGGAGCCTTTTTGGCAACAATGGAACCTCCTTAACCCCTCTCTGACATTAGACGTACTATCCCGTCCATAAAACCCGTGCCATTCTGACCATGGACGGGATAGTACGTCATGCCCTTTAATGCGACATCGCGACTTAAGTAGCGGTGATCGCATTAAAATTCCGACGCCAGCTTACCTCTTGGAAGTTGGCGTCGGCATCCCGAGCTGCGTCCTCCCCCCTCAGGCCTCCCGATCGCTGTGATTGGCTGTTGAATTCTGAACAGCCAATCACAGCCTTTCTCACTGTTTCAGCCAATCAGAGCGGCTGAAACAGTGAGATCGCAGGCTAGGATCGAGTACCGATGTACTCGATCCTAGGCCTGGGCCTAGGAAGGTCCAGACCCCCCCCGGATTGGCGCGATCGCCGATCATAACGATAGCGCCAATCGCAGGGCACAGCCGCGGTATATCCGCGCTGTGCCCTGCCTGTACCTGCCTGGATCGGTGCAGTAATAGCACCGATCCTAGGCCAGGGCCTGTAGGGCATGAAGGAGCTGATTGGTGCGATCGATGTCATCGACGATCGCGCCAATCACAGGGCACAGCAGCGGTGTGACCGCTCTGTGCCCTGCTAGGTGACCTGCCGGTGACCTGCCTAGGAATCGGAGCTGTGAGCTCCGATTACTAGGCCGTTGCCTAGCAACCGGCAATGCAGGGGTCTCCTTTGATTGGTGGGATTGATGTGATCATCGATCCCACCAATGACCGGTCACAGCAGCGATGTGACCGCTCTGTGACCTGTCTGCAAACTGGATCTGACCTGTCTGACCGCACTGCAGGGGTCCTCACACTTGCTGAGGATTCCTGCTGTGCGGTCACACTGCCAGATCTCCTCCTGTGCTGGGCCTTGTGGTGCCACAGTAGCCTGTGACACCACAACTCCTGCTGAAGAGAGAAGAAAGAAGAGAGAAGAAAGAAAAGACTACAAACGTGAGTTTTTGAGCCCCGATCCCTGCCCGATCCACCCCAATCCCCTCATTCCCCCCTTCCCTTTCCCCCTCTTTTTACCCCCCCTTTGCGCCGCCGAGCGTTGATTGGTGACGCAGTTCACCGATCAACACTTTCGCACCCCCCTCCGTGCGCACATCCAGCAGCCGCAAACTTTGATAAGTGACAGCGGTCACTTATCAGAGCTCGTGCCTGCCGTTTTTTTTTCACCCCCCCTTTCCGCCACTCCCGTGCGCACATCCAGAAGCCACGGAACTTTGATAAGTGACACCAGTCACTTATCAGAGCTCGTTCCTGCCTTTTTTTTTTCACCAACTTTTCCGCCACTCCCGTGCGCACATCCAGCAGCCACGGAACTTTGATAAGTGACACCAGTCACTTATCAGAGCTCGTTCCTGCTGGTTTTTTTTTTTGTTTTTTTTTCACCAACTTTTCCGCCACTCCCGTGCGCACATCCAGCAGCCACGGAACTTTGATAAGTGACACCAGTCACTTATCAGAGCTCGTTCCTGCTGTTTTTTTTTTTTTTTTTTTTCACCCCCCTTTCCGCCACTCCCGTGCGCACATCCAGCAGCCGCGGAACTTTGATAAGTGACAGCGGTCACTTATCAGAGCTCGTGCCTGCCAGTTTTTTTTTTTTTCACCCCCCTTTCCGCCACTCCCGTGCGCACATCCAGCAGCCGCGGAACTTTGATAAGTGACACCGGTCACTTATCAGAGCTCGTGCCTGCCAGTTTTTTTTTTCACCCCCCTTTCCGTCACTCCCGTGCGCACATCCAGCAGCCACGGAACTTTGATAAGTGACACCGGTCACTTATCAGAGCTCGTGCCTGCTGGTTTAGACTTTTTTTTCACAGGCCTTTTTTTTCCCTATTCGCTTTCTTTTAGCTTTTTATTTTCAGCTAGTTTACAACAATCACTACCCCCCCCACACACACACACAGTTATAAATAAAGTTCACACAAAGCACCACATTCACAAAAAAAATGTCCCGCTCGTCACGCTCATCCCAACAGCGCTATTCAGTGGAGGAGGCATACGCTTTCCTTGCCTCCGACACTGATAGCGAGGGAGAGGATCCCACATTTCTTTATTTTTCAGATGAAGATTCTTCTTCCTCCTCATCTTCCTCCTCGGGTCCTGCGGAACCGCCACGCAGACGCCCCAGGACAGAACATGAGGCAGCGCCCGCCCCTGAAAATGAACCAGCGCACCCCTCTTCGGACCCCGTATGGACCCCGGCCCCCGAAAATTACGAGCCACTGATTCCTGATTTTGTGGCAGAATCAGGAATCAGGTTTGACTCCACCGGCTTCACAGAAATAGACTTTTTCAAAGTCTTTTTCTCTGAGGATTTAATTAACCTCATGGTGGAGCAAACAAATTTGTACGCTCGGCAATTTTTGGCGCAAAACCCCCGTTCATCATTTTCCAACTGGTCTCCTGTAGACGCAGTTGAAATGATGCAGTTTTGGGGCCTGGTCCTCCATATGGGGATCCTGAAGAAGCCAGAAATTCGGCAATATTGGAGTGTTGATATTTTATACAACACTCCACTGTTCCGAATGGTCATGGCTCGGACGCGTTTTGAGGCCATCCACAAATTCCTGCATTATAATGATAATACACAGT
Source organism: Oophaga sylvatica (assembly GCA_033576555.1). Taxonomy (NCBI): domain Eukaryota; kingdom Metazoa; phylum Chordata; class Amphibia; order Anura; family Dendrobatidae; genus Oophaga; species Oophaga sylvatica. The sequence continues at coordinate 162,402,605 of JARQOD010000006.1, read as the reverse complement.
GTCCCCCACGAGATGACCCCAACTTTGACCGCCTGTTCAAAGTTCGGCCGGTCATCGAACACTTCAACAAAAAGTTTGCTGAAGTGTACGTGCCCCAAAGGGACATCTGCGTGGATGAGTCCTTGGTTCATTTTAAGGGACGGCTCGCATTCCGCCAGTACCTGCCCAGCAAGAGGGCAAGGTACGGAATCAAACTCTACAAGCTGTGTGAGAGTACCTCAGGGTACACACACAGCTTTAGAGTTTACGAAGGAAAGGACACCAGGATTGTACCCCCTGAGTGTCCCCCCGTCCTGGGAGTGAGTGGGAAAATTGTGTGGGATTTGGTGCACCCACTGCTGGATAAAGGTTATCACCTTTACACTGATAACTTTTATTCCAGCATCCCACTCTACAAATCCCTCTCTGCGCGAGGTACCGCAGCCTGCGGTACCGTCCGCAAAAATCAGAGAGGCCTCCCAAAGACGCTACTTGGGCTGATGCTCAGAAAGGGTGAGAGCAGAGCCCAATGTAGCGACCACCTGTTGGTGGTCAAGTACAAGGACAAGAGGGATGTCCTTCTCTTGACCACCATACATGGTGATGGCAGCGCCCTCAGCACTGTACGGGGTACCTCTACACAGGTCCGCAAACCGGACTGTGTACTGGGGTACAATAAATACATGGGGGTGTTGATCTCTCTGATCAACTCCTCCAACCGTACAGTGCTTTGAGAAAGGCCAAGGTGTGGTACAAGAAGCTGTCCGTGCACATCGTCCAAATGGCAATGCTCAACGCTTTATTGCTGTCACGATGTGCACGCAACAGCGATACGACGTACCTTCAGTTTCAGGAGGTAGTGGTTAAGGCCCTGATGTTTGGCGCTCAGGAAACAGCGGGCCCCAGTACTTCCGGAACTGAAGGTGCTCGTATCATACCAGGTCAGCATTTCCCGGGGGTGGTCCCGCCAACTGGAAGAAAAGGTAAGCCGCAAAAAAGGTGCCGAGTGTGTTACAAAAGGGGAATACGCAAGGACACCACTTACCAATGCGACACCTGCCCCGAAAAACCTGGCCTGTGTATGAAGGATTGTTTCAAATTGTACCACACCTCCATGCACTACTAATTTACTTTACAGGAAAGATTAGTTTCAGAAGGGGGGCACATTTAGAAAAGTTACTTGGGAGTCTACTTTCCAAAATTATGTCACTTGTGTTTTTTTTTTACTGTTTAGGCACATCAGGGGCTCTGCAAACGGAACATGACGCCCGCAGACCATTCCATCAAAGTCTGCTTCCAAAACGTCACAATTTCCCTTCTGAGCCCCGAATTGTGCCCAAACAGTTTTTTCCCACATATGGGGTACCAGTGTACTCAGGACAAATTGGACAACAACTTTTGGTGTCCAATTTCTCCTCTTAACCTTGGGAAAATAAAAAATTGGGGACTAAAACATCATTTGTGTGAGGTAAAAAGTAGGATTTTTTTTTTTCACACGGCATTATAAACTTTAGTGAAACACTTGGGGGTTCAAAGTGTTCATCACACACCTAGATAAGTTCCTTAGGGGGTCTAGTTTCCAAAATGGGGTCACATGTGGGGGGTTTCCACTGTTTAGGCACATCAGGGGCTCTGCTAACGGAACATGACGCCCGCAGACCATTCCATCAAAGTCTGCATTCCAAAACGTCACTGCTTCCCTTCCGAGCCCTGCCGTATGCCCAAACAGTGGATCCCCCCATCATATGGGGTATCAGCGTACTCAGGACAAATTGGACAACCACTTTTGGGGTCCAATTTCTCCTCTTACCCTTGGGAAAATAAAAAATTGGGGACTAAAACATCACTTTAACTCACATAACTCAAGACGAAAAACCAACAGTAACCGGTGCTTTGCCCTGTACACCAAACATCTACATGACTTTGCATTGCTGCAATATCACGGTCAAACCATATGTATTTGTGGAAATATTCACACCCACATATGATGAAAAACTTAAAAAAAATGAATTTTACCTATTTTTAGGTCAAATTTCTCAAAAAGGGTACCCCTAAAATATATTAATTCTGATATCATTAGAAAGAGCACATTTTTCTCTACAAGGATCATTGTTTATTTTTTTGGAGTCTCTCAGTTTAAGAAAAGAAAAATGCCACTGAACATGGTGTTATTTATGCGCGTAATACATTGATTTTGTGTTCGATTTTCAGATTCTTATCACATGTTACAGAGATGTATTGTTGCTAGCAATGTCTATTATAATCAAAAACCTATAAACCTTTTTGTTTATGAAAAGTTATTGACTATTGTTACATTTTAATGCATATATTATTTATTTTTTAACGATGGAGAATGAAATTGATGAAGAATCGGCCCAGTGCTCTATCGGCCTTGCGAACAATTCGAAGTGCCACCTTAAGACATTCACCCATAGCAAGGATGAGTTAAAATTGTTTACAAGCTTTGGATTGGATGAACAGAAATTGCTGCATCGACGAGTGGGACTAAATTTTGACGAACATTCACAAATCTGTTTACACCATGAAGCTTCATTCTTGACCAAATATGAGCATTTGCAAAAATTGGTGTTGCAATCCTTTTGGGAAGAAAGGTCATAACACCAAAAAGAATTTGCGAGCTATCAATTTGTTAGCAGCTGACCAGTTGAACGAATTTACAAAGAATGATGTGAAGCCTGGCCAGAAGATGTGTGCATCATGTCGAAAAGAATTTGCTAACAGGAAAAAATCAGCTGATCCAGTTTCCTCTGAATCAGATCCAGATGGAATGGAATGTTCTCCTGAAAGTCTAAATTCAAGCTTAACATCCATTGGCATCTCTCCTCTGAAATATCCATGGGTAAGCCAGTGGGATTCACTTTGGTATGCAAGGAGAAAGATAAGCCAGGTACAAAATGCATTTTCTAGCAAGATTGCTTCAATTGGAGGGCTTGAGCCGAAAGACATTGAGCAAACAAAAACAGCACAGTGCAAAATGTGTCTGGATTACAATCACCTTTTGGCAGATTTGAAGCAAAAGCTGCAGGTGTCCAGTCGGGCAGAAAAGGTCCAAATCTTGACATTGGCACCTAAAAGTTGGTCCATTAAGGCTATATCAGACGAATTCGGTCTCTCTGAACGAATGGACAAACAAGCTCGAAAGCTTAAATGTGAACATGGGATCTTAGCCTTACCTAGAATCAAGAGTGGCAAGAAAGTTTCTGAGGAAGTGAAGAAAAAGGTGCAGGAATTTTTTGAGGATGATGAATTCAGTCGAATGTGCTCTGGTAAAAAAAGACTATGTATCAGTGCGAATAGCAGGAGAAAAAAAGCAGATGCAAAAGTGACTATTACTGAGCAATATGAGGGAAATGTTTGTTGCCTATCGGGATCGGAATGGCCCTGAAATTTGATTTTCCAAGTTTTGTGAGCTTCGGCCAAAGTGGTGCGTAACCGTTGGATCTGCTGGAACACATTCCGTTTGTGTGTGTACCATTCACCAAAATGTAAAACTAATGCTTGCAGCATGCCCAATCAATGATGACTACAAAGAGCTCATATGCAAAATGGTCTGTGGAATTGAATCCAAGGACTGTATGCTTGGCCGTTGTGATAAATGCCCGGGTCCTGAAGTTTTAAAAGAATTTCTAGTCAATGTTTTTGTCAACAGTGACCCTGAAGATATTATTGAGTTCAAACAATGGATTCACACTGATCGACACACGCTTGATACCAAACAACTGACTATAGAAGATTTCATTGAAGAATTGGTTTTGAAAATTTCTAAACTTTGTAGCCATCACTACATCGCCAAGCATCAAAGTAGCTATTTGAAATCGTTGAAGGAAAATCTGAGACCTGGAGAGCTTGTGATCCTTAAGGACTTTGCTGAAAATTACTCATTTATTGTTCAAGATGCCATTTAAGGTTTCCACTGGGAAAATAGTCAAGCTACAGTACACCCATTTGTAATTTACTTCAAGGGGTTAAATGGTGAAGCTGCGCAGAACATCAGCTTGTGCATAATCAGTGATTGCTCACAACATGACACAGTTGCAGTTCATACTTTCTTAACAGTAAGGCCTGGGTCTCACATAGCGATACACCAGCGATCCCGACAACGATATGCACTTGTCAGGATCGCTGGTGTATCGCTACATGATCGCTGCTGAGCTGCCAAACAGGCAGCTCAGGGCAGCGATCAGCACAGCGACACTGCGGGTAACATCGCTTAGTTACCCGCAGTATACCTTGGATACCAGCGCCCTGATGCGGGGAGCTGGCAACCATGGTACACATCGGGTTTCCAGGCGCTGCGCGGTGCCTGGAAACCCGCTGTGTACCTTGGTTACCAGCTCCCTGCATCAGGGCGCTGGTATCCAAGGTACACAGCGGGTTTCCAGGCACAGCCCCGCGCCTGGAAACCCGCTGTGTACCTTGGTTACCAGCTCCCTGCATCAGGGCCTGGTATCCAAGGTACACAGCGGGTTTCCAGGCACAGCCCTGCGCCTGGAAACCCGCTGTGTACCTTGGTTACCAGCGGATCGCTGGTCTCCCGCCTGTCACACGCAGCGATGCGTGCCTGTCAGCGGGAGACCAGCGATCAAAAAAATATCCAGGACATTCAGCGACGATCAGCGATACCCAGCAGGGGGGCTGATCGTCGCTGAATGTCACACACAGCGATATCGCTGGGGAGATCGCTGCTACGTCACAAAACTAGTGACTCAGCAGCGATTTCGATAGCGAGATCGCTGTGTGAGACGGGGGCTTAATTGTGGAGTATCTCAAGACTCTCATCTATGCGATTCGTCATATCCACTACTTCAGCGATGGATCTGCAGCCAAGTACAAAAATTTTTAAAAAATTTTCTCAACTTGTGCAACCACAATGCTGATTTCAATATCAGCGCTGAATGGAATTTTTTTTGGTACCAGTATTGGAAAGTCGCCCTGTGATGGGATTGGAGGGACAGCAAAGAGGTTGGCAGCTCGTGCCAGTCTTCAACGGCCAACTGAAAACCAAATACTGACCCCGGTGGATTTATTCAACTTTTGCAACGAGCAACTGCATGGAATCAAATTTTTTTTTGTTCCAAAAGAAAAAATTGACGAAATACGGGTAGTTCAAGAGGAAAGGTTCAAAGATGGACATACAATTGCTGGAACAAGAGAAAATCACCAGTTTGTGCCAATTGATGACAAAAAGATTCGCATTTCAAGGGTGTCACATGACCCATCATCTTTCATTGCCCATGTAGATAGATCTGTCAGATCAGAAATGCCTTTTGTGCCAATTGTAAACCTCCAGCCAGGGCAATACATTACCTGCGTTTACGATAGGAACTGGTGGATTGGAAATATTTCTGAAATTTCAGTCGACGACCATGATGCATTAATAAATTTTATGCATCCTCATGGACCAGCTAGCTTCTTTCACTGGCCTGTGAGAAATGATACATGCTGGATTCCCGAGCAGTCAATCATTGCAATAATTCCAGCACCAGCTGCAACAGCAATGGGCCGACAATACAACTTCTCTGAACCAATTATGTTGCAAATTCAGCAACAATTCCAGACCACTTAGACTGAACATTATGGCTTGGGAACCAACAAAAGATACCCAATATTAGGCTTGGGATCCTAGGCATAGACACCCACCCTCAGGCTTCAGAACCTGCGATAAAGAGACCGCCCGCTGCTGGCCTTGCACGGCTATCGGCCATGGCTCCTAGGTGATGGGGCTGCCAATTCTCAAAAGACAGCATTATTACAATTCTTAATAGGATTATAATACCAATTCTTAGGGAATTGGTTGTGGTATAACCACCATTGACCAACGCAAGGGTTTGAATAGTGCAGTTACCATTCATTGCTTAATAATAAATAACACCATATTCAGTGGCATTTTTCTTTTCTTAAACGGAGAGACTCCAAAAAAAAAAAACAATGATCCTTGTAGAGGAAAATGTGCTCTTTCTAATTATATCAGAATTAATATATTTTAGGGGTACCCTTTTTGAGAAATTTGACCTAAAAATAGGTAAAATTCGTTTTTTTTAAGTTTTTCATCATATGTGGGTGTGAATATTTCCACAAATACATATGGTTTGACCGTGATATTGCAGCAATGCAAAGTCATGTAGATGTTTGGTGTACAGGTCAAAGCACCAGTTACTATTGGTTTTTGGTCTTGAGTTATATATGGGCAAAGTTTGGCATAAATTTTATGCGACGCGTTTTACAAGCTACTTTGACACAAAATTGCGGCCGAAATATTGTTTTGTCATAGCCGGTAATAATTTTATCGTGTTTAGCAGCAAAAGTTGAGCTAGTATGCCAAATTTCAGCATCATAGCCAGTATAGATCTCTAATGGCTATGTGCCAAAGTTTGCGAAATCCTCTTAGCTGAAGCTGCAGGCTTGGTGGAACCTCCAGTGAAAGGTCAACAGTGCCCAATGTATTTGAGATCTGGCCCTAAAAATTTACAGAACCTCTTTTCAAACATACATGTACATCCTTATAAATTTTCAGCAAAATCGGAGAAGGTCGAGTGGGGACCACGGGTCCACTTGACATGGAATGACTCTATACATATATGTACAGTATGTGTTCAATGTTAGTTTCTATATTTGACAAACTAAGTGGGTCTGTCTTTTAATGTTGCTGCTAGAGATCTATTGTGTTTTGCGCCCCGGTTCTCCTCACACTTTCTAATACATAAAGTAAGCTTATTTTGCAAGATGTTATAACTACGAAAAGGCCATATATTTAATTTTTTATACGGTGAACTAGGCTTAAACAAAATTTAAGTTGTATTTCAACATTATTTTTTACACATATAACAGCAATATTATAACAGAGTAAGTTTCATTCTAGTTCAGTTCCTTCCATACCTTTCTAAGGGGTTGTCCATTTGTATCTAAAAGAAGCATGATTTAATGGCAGAGACCCTAATTCCAGCAATGTATCACTTGCTTGGCTGCTTGCTGCAGTTTTGATAAAACTCCTGTTTTATCCACTGCAGATCGAGCAACTCTTGGAATGTTGAGCTCTAACCTGGCCCACGCCAATTATTGTCAGCTTGCTGTGTACATTGTTCATAGGCAGAAGCTGTCGATGGTTAGTGAGGGTGGGGTTATGCAGAGCTCATGAATGTGGAGGACTACCTGGCAGTAGGTTTACAAGTCCTCTAGTTATAATCTGCTGATTAAACCGGTGACTTTATTACAACTACAGCAAGCAGCCCAGTAAGTGACACATTGCTGGAATCAGGGTCTCTATCTACATCATGCTGCTCTCACGTTATGTGGCAAAAACCTGGAGATGGATTCTCTTTAGGACGCTGTTAACCGATCAACACTCGTGCTCTCAGCCCCCTTTGTGTCACCTCCGTTCGCACACCCTGCAGCCGCCGAACTTTGATAAGTGACGCAGTTCACTTATCAGAGCTTGCGTCCGGCGGGTTTCCTTTTTTTTTTTTTTCACCCCCTCCTTGCGCCACTCCCTTTGCGCCACATCTAGCAGCCGCTGAACTTTGATAAGTGACACAGTTCACTTATCAGAGCTCGCGCCTGCCCTTTTCCTTTTTTTTTTATACCCCCTCCTTGCGCCACTCCCTTTGCGCAACATCTAGCAGCCGCCGAACTTTGATAAGTGACACAGTTCACTTATCATAGCTCACGCCGGCTGTTTTCCTTCTCCTTTTTTTTTTTTCACCTGCCTTTTCGCCGCCTCTGTTTCCATATTTAGCAGCCGCTGAATTTTGATAAGTGACGCAGTTCACTTATCAGATCTCATGCCCGCTGTTTTCATTTTTTTTTTTCACCCCCTCCTTGCGCCACTCTCTTTGCGCCACATCTAGCAGCCACCGAACTTTGATAAGATCTCGCGCCTGCCCTTTTCCTTTTTTTTTACCCCCTCCTTGTGCCACTCCTGTGCGTGCGCACATCCAGCAGCCGCCGAACTTTGATAAGTGACGCAGTTCACTTATCAGGTCTCGTGTCAGCTGTTTTCGTTTTTTTTTTTCACCCCCTCCTTGCGCCACTCCCTTTGCGCCACATCTAGCTGCCGCCGAACTTTGATAAGTGACACAGTTCACTTATCAGAGCTCGCGCCTGCCCTTTTCTTTTTTTTTTTTTTTTTTTTTTCACCCCCTCCTTGCGCCACTTTCTTTGCGCACATCCAGCAGCCGCTGAACTTTGATAAGTGACGCAGTTCACTTATCAGAGCTAGGGCCTGCTGTTTTACACTTTTCTTTTCATAGGCATTTTTTTTTGCCCATTTGTTTTTTTTTTTCTTTTAGATTTTTCTTTTTAGCATAGTTTACACCAAGCATTATCCCCCCCACACATACACAGTTATCAATAAAGTACACCCAAGCACCATAATCATAAAAAAAATGTCCCAACATCGCTATTCATTGGAGGAGGCGTACGCTTTCCTTGCCTCCGACACTGATAGCGAGGGAGAGGATCCCACATTTCTTTAATTCTCTGATTCCTCATCCTCTTCCCCCTCCTCATCTTCCTCCTCAGGTCCTGCTGAACCACCATGCAGACGCCCCAGGACAGAAGATGAGGAAGTGGCCGCCATTGCCGAAGCCAAACCAGCGGACCCCGTGTGGACCTCGCCCCCCGAAAATTACGAGCCACTGATTCCTGATTTTGTGGCAGAATCAGGAATCAGGTTTGAGATCACCGGCCTCACAGAAATAGACTTTTTCAAAGTCTTTGTCTCTGAGGATTTTATTAACCACATGGTGGAACAAACGAATTTGTACGCTCGTCAATTTTTGGCGCAAAACCCCCGTTCATCATATTCTAACTGGTCTCTTGTAGGCGCAGTTGAAATGATGCAGTTTTGGTGCCTGGTCCTTCACACGGGATCCTGAAGAAGCCAGAACTTATATAAAATATCAATACTCCAATATTGCATAACGCTCCAGTGTTCCGAATGGTCATGGCCCGGACGCGTTTTGAGGCCATCCACAAATTCCTGCATTATAATGATAATGCACAGTGTCCCCCACGAGATGACCCCAACTTTGACCGTCTGTTCAAAGTTCGGCCGGTCATCGAACACTTCAACAAAAAGTTTGCTAAAGTGTACGTGCCTCAAAGGGACATCTGCGTGGATGAGTCCTTGGTTCATTTTAAGGGACGGCTCGTATTCCGTCAGTACCTGCCCAGCAAGAGGGCCAGTACAGAATCAAACTCTACAAACTGTGTGAGAGTACCTCAGGGTACACTCACCGGTTTAGAGTTTACGAAGGAAAAGACACCAGGATTGAACCCCCTGAGTGTCCTCCTGTCCTGGGAGTGAGTGGGAAAATTGTGTGGGATTTGGTTCACCCATTGCTGGATAAAGGTTATCACCTCTACACCGATAACTTTTATTCCAGCATCCCAGTCTACAAATCCCTCTTTGCGCGAGGTACCGCAGCCTGCGGTACCGTCCGCAAAAATCAGAGGGGCCTCCCGAAGACGCTGCTTGGGCAGATGCTCAGAAAGGGTGAGAGCAGAGCCCAATGTAGCAACTACCTGCTGGTGGTCAAGGACAAGAGGAATATCCTTCTCTTGACCACCATACACGGTGATGGCAGCGCCCTCGGCACTGTACGGGGTACCTCTACACAGGTCCGCAAACCGGACTGTGTACTTGGGTACAACAAATACATGGGGGTGTTGATCTCTCCGATCAACTCCTCCAACCGTACAGTGCTTTGAGAAAGGCCAGGGTGTGGTAACATAGTAACATAGTTATTAAGGTTGAAGGAAGACTTTAAGTCCATCTAGTTCAACCCATATCCTATCCTAACCTGCCCTAACATGTTGATCCAGAGGAAGGCAAAAAAAAACCCAAGTGGCAAACAGTAAGCTTCACATTGGGGAAAAAAATTCCTTCCCGACTCCACATACGGCAATCAGACTAGCTCCCTGGATCAACACAGTATCTAGGAAACTGGTGAATATAGCCTGTAATATTATACTTTTCAAGAAAGGCATCCAGTCCCTTCTTAAATTTTAGTAAGGAATCACTCATTACAACATTAGACGGCAGAGAGTTCCATAGTCTCACTGCTCTTACAATAAAGAATCTGCGTCTGTGATTATGGCTAAACCTTCTTTCCTCCAGACGTAGAGGATGCCCCCTTGTCCCCGTCACAGGTGAGTAAAAAGATCATTAGAAAGGTCTTTGTACTGTCCCCTCATATATTTATACATTGTAAAGATACCCCTAAGCCTTCGTTTTTCCAAACTAAATAACCCCAAGTGTAATAACCTGTCTTGGTATTGCAGACCCCCAGTTCTCTAATAACCTTGGTCGCTCTTCTCTGCACCCGCTCCAGTTCAGCTATGTCTTTCTTATACACCGGAGAACAGAACTACACACAGTATTCTAAGTGTGGTCGCACCAGTGACTTGTATAGAGGTAAAATTATGTTCTCCTCATGAGCATCTATGCCACTTTTAATGCATCCCTTTATTTTATTTGCCTTGGCAGCAGCTGCCTGACATTGGCCACTAAATGTGAGTTTGTCGTCCACCCATACACCCAGGTCTTTTTCAGTGACAGTTTTGCCCAGTGTTTTACAATTAAGCACATAATTATACATCTTGTTTGTTCTACCTAAGTGCATGACCTTTCATTTATCCCCATTAAAGCTCATTTGCCATTTATCAGCCCAAGCTTCTAGTTTACATAAATCCTCCTGTAATATAAAATTGTCCTCCTCTGTATTTATTACCCTGCAGAGTTTAGTGTCATCTGCAAATATTGAAATACTACTCTGTATGCCCCCTACAAGTCATTGATAAATATGTTAAAGAGAAGCGGCCCCAATACTGACCCCTGTGGTACCCCACTGCTAACCGTGACCCAGTCTGAGTGTGCTCCATTAATAACCACCCTTTGTTTTCTATCCATGAGCCAGTTCTTAACCCACTTACACATATTTTCCCCTATCCCCATTGTTCTCATTTTATGTATCAACCTTTTGTGTGGCACTGTATCAAAAGCTTTTGAGAAGTCCATGAACACCACGTCCACTGCATTCCCTTGGTCCAGTCCTGAACTTACCCCTTCATAAAAGCTTATCAGATTAGTCTGACAAGAATGGTACCTCGTAAACCCATGCTGATACTGTGTCATGAGGTTATTCAGCCTCAGATACTCCTATATAGTATCCCTTAAAAAACCCTCCAGGATTTTACCCATAGTAGATGTTAAGCTCACTGGCCTATAATTTCCAGGTTCAGTTTTTGCCCCCTTTTTGAATATTGGCACCACATTTGCTATACGCCAGTCCTGTGGTACAGAGCCCGTTATTATGGAATCTTTAAAGATTAAAAATAATGGTTTATCTATGACTGTACTTAATTCCTGCAGTACTCGGGGGTGTATCCCATCCGGGCCCGGGGATTTGTCAATTTTAGTGATTTTTAGACGCCGCCGTACTTCCTGCTGGGTTAAGCAGGTGACATTTAATGGAGAAATTTTTTTATCACTGATCATGTTATCTGTCATGGGATTTTCTTGTGTAAATACAGTTGAAAAAAAGTCATTTAGCATATTGGCTTTTTCCTCATCCACCATTTCACCCAGACTATTTTTAAGGGGACCAACACTATAATTTTTTTAGTTTCTTGCTATTTATGTAGTTAAAGAATATTTTGGGATTATTTTTACTTTCTCTGGCAATGAGTCTCTCTGCCTCAATCTTTGCTGTCTTGATTTGCTTTTTACAGAATTTATTCAGTCTTCTGTATTTATTTAATGCCTCATCAGTACCTACTTGCTTTAATTCCCTAAACGCTTTCTTTTTGTCCCTTATTGCCCCTTACAGCTCTATTTAGCCGTAGTGGTTTCCTCCTAATAAGCATGTTTATTCCCATAGGGTATATACTGTGCACAGGTCCTATTTAGGATGCTAATAAACATCTCCCATTTTCTTTGTGTATTTTTATGTCTCAGGATATCGTCCCAGTTTATTGCACTAAGATCATATCTCATCATTTGGAAATTTGCCTTCCTGAAGTTTAGTGTCCTTGTAACCCCTCGACTACACATCTTATTAAAGGATACATGAAAGCTTATTATTTTGTGATCACCATTACCCAAGTGACCCCCAACCCTTATATTTGATATGCGGTCTGGCCTGTTGGTTAATATTAGGTCTAGCAGTGCCCCCCCTCTTGTTGGGTCCTGAACTAGTTGTGAAAGGTAATTGTCTCTCATAGTTGCCAAAAACCTATTACCTTTGCTGGAACTACAGGTTTCTGTTCCCCAATGTATTTCAGGGTAGTTGAAGTCCCCCATAATAATGACTTCTCCTTGAGTTGCTGTATCATCTATTTGCTTTACGAGGATATTCTTTGTTGCTTCCATTATTTTAGGAAACTTATAACAAACCCCTATCAGTAATTTATTATTTTTCCCCCCTCCCCTAATCTCCACCCACAGAGACTCTACATCTTCATTAGATTCACAGATATCACGCAGGATGGGTTTTAAGGATGATTTTACATATAAACACACACCCCCACCTCGCTTATTTTTACGATCATTTCTAAACAGACTATAGCCCTGTAAATTAACCGCCCAGTCGTGGCTCTCATCCAGCCAAGTCTCAGATATCCCCACCATGTCATAATTATGTTCCAACAAAATTAATTCTAATTCCGCCATTTTGTTGGTGAGGCTTCTGGCATTAGTATACATACATTTTATGTATCTCTCTGAACCTCTATTCTTTCTTAAATTATTAACTGTTCTAACCCCACCCCCCATGCCACCCCCACCCCCAATTTCATTATTTGTGCCCAGGTCTCTATTTGCACTGCCTTCCCCTCCTATAAAATGAATACCCTAGTCCCTAGTTTAAAGACTCCTCCAACCTTCTAGCCATTTTCTCCCCAGCACAGCTGCACCCTCCCCATTGAGGTGCAGCTCGTCCCTAGCATAGAACCTGTAGCCAACTGAGAAGCCGGCCCAGTTCTCCAGGAACCCAAACCCCTCCTTCCTACACCAATTCTTGAGGCACTTATTAACCTCCCTAATCTCCCGTTGCCTCCCTGGTGTGGCACGTGGTACAGGCAGTATTTCAGAAAATACCATGTTGGAGGTCCTTGCTTTAAGCTTGCAGCCTAATTCCCTGAAATCGTCTTTAAGGACCTTCCACCTACCTCTAACTTTGTCATTTGTGCCAATGTGCACCATGACCGCTGGGTTCTCACCAGCCCCTCCCAGTAATCTGTCAACCCGATCAGCGATGTGTCTGACTCAAGCGCCAGGTAGGCAGCACACTGTTCGACGATCCCTGTCTTTGTGACAGATTGCCCTATCTGTTCCCCTAATAATTGAGTCCCCCACTACCAGCACCTGTCTGGCCTGCCCTACTCTCCTAATTCCCCCCTTACTGGAGCAGACACTCCTCCGGCTTTCAGAGGACATGCCTGGCTGCAGCAGTGCTACCCCTGTACTGACAACCCCCTCATCTGCAAACTTTGCAAACTTATTGGGGTGTGCCAGATCAGGACTAGCCTCCCTGGCGTTCTTCCCTCTACCCCGCTTTCTAACTGTCACCCAGCTTCCTACTTCAGTGTCCTGCAGCTCCATCCTAGTATCCCCCCCTCATCTATCCCATTGAGCGTCTGCTCAGTGAGCAGAAGACTCCTTTCCATATTGTCTATGGATCTCAGTGTTGCCAGCTGCACATTTAGATCCGGTATTTGGGCTTCCAAATGCACAACGTGCTCACATCTCACACAGCAGTATGCACCCTCTACCGGCTGTTCAAGGACTGCATACATGTGGCAAGATGTACACTGGATGGCATTGGCAATAGTGGAGCACATTTCTAATGGGGATTTCACCAGACAGCAAAGATAAGTAAAAATAAATAAAAAGTATTAATAAAATATAACAGCAATTCAGTAATTCCTCCCTTGGAAACTCCCTGAATCCAAAGTCACTGAATCTCAAGTCACACCACCGTTTGCACTTGCGCACTTGGTACAAAAAGCTGGCAGTGAACATCGTACAAATGGCAATGCTCAACGCTTTCCAGCTGTCACGATGTGCAAGCCACACCAATACGTCGTACCTTCAGTTCCAGGAGGTAGTGATCAAGCCCCTGATGTTTGGCGCTCAGGAAGGAGCGGGCCCCAGTACTTCCGGAACTGAAGGTGCGCGTATTGTACCAGGTCAGCATTTCCCGGGGAGGTCCCGCAAACTGGAAAAAAAGGTAAATAGAAAAAAAGGTTCAGAGTGTGTTACAAAAGGGGAATACACAAGGACACCATTTATCAATGCGTCAACCTGCCCCTAAAAACCTGGCCTGTGTATGAAATTTTCTTTATAGGAAACATTAGTTCCAAAAGGGGGGCACATTTAGAAAAGTTCCTTGGGAGTCTAGTTTCCAAAATTATGTCACTTGTGTTTTTTTTTTACTGTTTAGGCACATCAGGGGCTCTGCAAACGGAACATGACACCCGCAGACCATTCCATCAAAGTCTGCATTCCAAAACATCACTACTTCCCTTCCGAACCCCGACGTGTGCCTAAACAGTTTTTTCCCACATATGGGGTACCAGCGTACTCAGGACAAATTGGACAACAACTTTTGGGGTCCAATTACTTCTGTTACCCTTGGGAAAATTAAAAATTGGGGACTAAAAGATCACTTTTGTGGAAAAAAAATTATTATTTTTTTCACGCCAGGGCATTATAAACTTTAGTGAAACACTTGGGGGTTCAAAGTTTTCACCACACACCTAGATAACTTAGGGGGTCTAGTTTCCAAAATGGGGTCACTAGTGGGGGGTTTCCACTGTTTAGGCACATCAGGGGCTCTGCTAACGGAACCTGACGGCCGCAGACCATTCCATCAAAGTCTGCATTCCAAAACGTCACTACTTCCCCTCCGAGCCCTGCCGTGCGCCCAAACAGTGGTTCCCCCCAACATATGGGGTATCAGCGTACTCAGGACAAATTGTACAACAACTTTTGGGGTCCAGTTTCTCCTGTTACCCTTGGGAAAATAAAAAATTGGGGACTAAAAAAATCACTTTTGTGGAATAAAAAAATTATTATTTTTTTCACGCCAGGGCATTATAAACTTTAGTGAAACACTTGGGGGTGTTCAAAGTGCTCACCACACACATAGATAAGTTTCTTAGGGGTCTAGTTTCCAAAATGGGGTCACTTGTGGGAGGTTTCCACTGTTTAGGCACATCAGGGGCTCTGCTAATGGAACCTGACGCCCGCAGACCATTCCATCAAAGTCTGCATTCCAAAACGTCACTACTTCCCTTCCGAGCCCTGCCGTGCGCCCAAACAGTGGTTCCCCCCAACATATGGGGTATCAGTGTACTCAGGACAAATTGGACAACTTTTGTGCTCCAATTTCTCCTCTTACCCTTGGGAAAATAAAAAATTGGGGACTAAAACATCATGCTTGTGGAAAAAATAAGATTTTTTTTCTTCACGGCTCTACATTATAAACTTGCGTGAAGCATTAGGGGGTTCAAAGTGCTCACCACACATCTAGATAAGTTCCTTAGGGGGTCTAGTTTCCAAAATGGGGTCACATGTAGGCGGTTTCAAATGTTTGGGCACATCAGGGGCTCTCCAAACGCGACATGGCGTCCGTTCTCAATTCCAGCCAATTTTGGTTTGGAAAAGTCAAACGGCGCTCCTTCCCTATCGAGCCTTGCCGTGCGCCCAAACAGTGGTTTTCCCTCACATATGGGGTATCTGCGTACTCAGGAGAAATTGCACAACAACTTTATCTGTCCACTTTCTCCTTTTTCCCTTGTGAAAATAAAAAAAAGTTTGTAAAAGATTATTTTTGTGACTAAAAAGTTAAATGTTCATTTTTTCCTTCCATGTTGCTTCAGCTCCTGTGAAGCACCTGAAGGGTTAATAAACGTCTTGAATGTGGTTTTGAGTACTTAACGGGGTGCAGTTTTTAGAATGGTGTCACTTTTGGGTATTTTCTGCCATATAGACCCCTCAAAGTGAATTCAAATGAGAGGTGGTCCCTAAAAAAAAATGGTTTTGTACAATTTGTTGTAAAAATGAGAAATCGCTGGTCAACTTTTAACCCTTATAACTTCATAACAAAAAAAAATTTGGTTTCAAAATTGTGCTGATGTAAAGTAGACATGTGGAAATGTTATTTAGTAACTATTTTGTGTGACATATTTCTCTGTTTTAAGGGAATAAAAATTTGAAGTTTGAAAATAGCAAAATTTTCTAAAATTTCGCCATATATCCATTTTTTTCATAAATAACCACAAGTTATATTGAAGAAATTTTACCACTAACATGAAGTACAATATGTCACGAGAAAACAATATCAGAATCGCTAAGATCCGTTGACGCGTTCCAGAGTTATAACCTCATAAAGAGACAGTGGTCAGAATTGTAAAAATTGGCCCAGTCATTAACGTGCAAACCACCCTTGGGAGTTAAGGGGTTAAACAGAATTTTTTTTATTTACAGAATGGATCCTTTTATGTGTTCCAACTGGTTAAAAATGGAAGGAAATGATCTTTACAAAGCCGGCCGCTATGTACAAGCTCTGGAGAAGTATCAGCAGGCCATAGTTGCTTTAGGAGAAATCTTCTTCTCTGGGTAAGTGCTTACACATAGTACTGTATCTATGTATGTATTTATTGATCACAGAGTTTTACAGCATTTTGTGCAATGTGCCGATATATTACATGGTGTCCTTCTATATAGAAAGTTACAACTAAACAAAATGCGTCTCATGATGAACATAAAATGTTGAATATTGTGTCAGTAATTAAAAATCAAATCGGTGCGTTGATTTCAGGGAACGTGACAGCCAGCTGATACATGCTGCCCAAATAACATGAAACTGACGAGTGTTTAGTGAACATTAAGGAGTGAAAATTAGATACTGCTTTTCAATTGTGGTTCAGAAGAAGAAAAAACAAATAAAAATGGCCTAGACAAAAATGATAGTACCCCTAGAAAGTTATTTCAGTGACCATTGTGGGTTTTACTTACTTTAAAGCACCACTCCAGCGTTTGTTTGTTTTTTCAGCACTGGAGTTCCTCTTTATATGTAAGTCTCCTGCCGCCGATTATATACTCACCCTCCGGCTCCATCACTGTTTCTTAACAGTACTTCAGTTTTACAGTGCCATTTTGTGAGCACAGCTTTTGAATGGCCGGAAGTCAGAAGCTATGTCACAAGCTCAGTGCAAATCTATGTGAGCCAGAATGAGACTGTCACAGACTTACATAGGTTAGTGACCTCTGCACCACTCCATGAAACACTGGAGCTGCCGGCAGATGACTTCAGACTGACTGGAGCAATGCTGGAGAACTATGAAGGTGGTGGCAGGTGAGTATCAGACAGGAAGTAGGGGAATTACATGTAAAGCACCACTTCAGCTATGCAATAAAAAAATACTAGAGTGCTTCTTTAACAGAAGGATACGAACAATTTTCTGGTGGTAAAATCACAACATCTTTTAATTATTTATTATTGAGTTCCACACAACATTGGTAAACATTTGTTGATAATGGTTTCAATTTGGTTAAATTCTTTTAAAAGACCTGTATTTGTTACTATGTGTAGTAAAGAGGAGAAATAGCATGAGCACTACTGTGGAAGGTGCCAAGGTAGGTTTCCACAACATGATATAAATACAAAGAACCTGGAACTCAACTTAATGCTGTGAAACAGAATCGGTTTTATTTGTAGTGCCAAAAAATGTTTCGGTCGCCAGGACCTTCATCAGTTACTACAAAGGTGAAAAAATAATAAACAGGAAATGAAAATAATGTATAAACAAATATACACAAAATATAAAAAACAAAATAGTACAAAACAAAGAATATACAGAAATAACATGGTCATTGGTAGTTTTGTAGTAATAGTAGTAGTAGTAAAGACCTGTCACTGCTACACTTGGCAATAGCCTCCCGAGTTGTTGATTCATGCTGCACCAACCACAATGCACAACGCATACCTAAGGCAAGCACAGCACATACAACAGGCATGTCACACAAGCACAGCATTATTTCGAACATGTGCGACAAGTCACACAAGCCCAGTGCACAAATCAGCCATATCACTCAAGCGCACAGATCACAATGTCACACAACAATTTCCCGCTCCGTGCTGTGTATACAGATTTATGTAGACCCCTGTTCATCCTTGTGACGGATTGCACAGGGGAAATGGGTGTCGACTTTGCTCACTTCGGGGAGGGGAGTGAAGGACCCAACAAGGATCGGCTCTCTGACGCCACCTCTTGCCCCAGGTCAGTCAGGGAACTGCACCGAGGGAAAATAGTCACCGGAAAGGCTTCCCTTATAGGGACGAGTTATGGAGGCACTCCCAGTGAGGGGGGATATACATCACCAGTGCAGGCTGGGGATATATATATATATATATATATATATATATATATACCTCTCGGCCGTCACTGCCAGAGTTCCTCACTAACAAAGTACGGTATTCTGCCACCAGTTCCTTGTTTGAAATAAGCCCCGTTCGACACCAGGCTTTCATCAGGGCAGAAACCAACCCTGGTAGCGTATAAGATAACCAACTGAGTGTGCGGACTTGGGGATTCGTGTATCGAGATAAAAGAGCAGCCCAAGATTAATTTCATATTTAATCGCCGAAAAGGCGCACTAGAAATATAAAGGTATATACAGTATATACAGAACAATATACAAGTATGCAGTCAAGAGTGTAGTACAAGGGAAGAGTATAGATAGGTTGCAATTACCTTGTTATGTAGCATGTGACCACAGGAAGGCGCTGATGGATCACAGGTCCAAATCTTAGTTACGTGGTTCCCTTGGCCGCATCAGGTAACGGACCTCCTGCCAGTAGATGAACTAAGTCCAAAATGGGGGGCTGCCTTATATCTCCTAGGCTGCTCCCTCCCACACTCTGCGCCCACCCCTGGGCTTGTTCAGCCTCTCTCCTCCAATATCTGAGAGTATAATTTTCTGTATAGAACCGTGGAGGCTCATAACTTTCTGCCCGAAGCTCTGAGTGGAACGGCAGCTGTGCCGCTGGCTCTGCTGGATTTTATTTGCGCATAGAGACTAAATACTGCTACTGTGTTTAATTCATGGTAGCTGTGCTTCATAACTCCATAACGCAGAGTGCTACATGTGGCTTCCGGGCATGGGCGTGTTGGGGGAAGGAATGCCGAGTCCGATAATGTGCTCTGCTAGGCTCAGAGATATTGCATTCTGTTATTATAGGTCATTTTCCAGATTCAATACTTCAGAGCCTTGCTGTGACCTATGGTGCCACTATGTCCCCATGTGCTTGAGTCAGACAAAGGAATCCGATTTGGCTGTAGCTGCACACGAATTCACGCCCTTGTGTTAGCTGCTGGGCACCGAATTTCAAACGGCTTGTTCCTGGAGTTTAATTAAAGAAAAACAATGATCCTGTAGAATCCCAAGGGTGGGGGCACATTTCAGGAGTGGAGAGACTTTTACTTAGTCCCTCACAATCCTCCAATGTCATCCAACCACAGATGTGCTCAGAAACTGAGTATCTCTGTGGTTAACTGGTGGGCGATGAGGCACAAGTGTGGCTGTGCTGAGTTCTGTATAAAGTTGAGTACACCTGCCTCTTTATTGATCTTCGCTGTTCAAAAAAAAATACACCATTTTGTCTCTATTTTCAGAGCTCTAAGTAAAACACTACAGTTTTACTGTACCACAGCTGCAAAATGTGGAAGTCTGTGGAAGCTTAAGAGGGGTCATTTTCCTTTATAGAGCTTTTAGTGTCTGCACCCTCCCATCAAAAATGCAGATACAGATAAGAAAACAGTAGAACAGTGCCGGTAGAGAGACTCACAAAGTATTGTCTCAGCAGGAGCCGCTCCCTCCCTGCCATGCTTTCCTCCTGTATAGCAGTTATCACTGATGGGCTCCTTTCTCACCGCTTGCTGTTCTGTTGGGCCAACAGCCTAGTGCAAAGTGGCATAGTGGATATGAGGCTGCCCCTCTGCAATGAATAACGTTTCCTCTCCAGCTTCTGGTCATATTGTTCCTGGGTCATAGATGTGGCCAGAATTTTTGGCAGCTGTGTGAGCCCTGCCCCCATTCTTTAGGGCCCCTACACAGGAACACCAGAGATACCATGTGTCTGCCCCTGATATGCTTGGCTGAATTTCTCTTTATGGTGGAACCTTACTGAGAGTTTGTATGTCTGTTGATTGACTTTTAACTATGTATCTACAGTTGCAGTCCACAACAATACAGTCAGTTGTCTGCAATCTTGTGGAATGCAGTTGTTGTTTTATAGCTAGAAGGGAACCTGTCACAAGAAACCACAGTACTTACCTGCCACCACAGTAGCAATCTGAAGGTAAATATCTGTTTTAACCCTTCCTTACAGTTGACCTTATAGTACGTCATCGGTAAGGATCCCCTGCTTTGAGGTGGGCTCCGGCGGAGCAGAGCCATGCATACAAGGATGGGAGCATAGCATGCATACAAGGATGGAAGGGTGGGAGCGGAGCCATGTATACAAGGATGGGAGGGAAGGAGCGGAGCATGTATACTAGGATGGGAGGGTGGGAGCGAAGCCATGTATACAGGATGGGAGGGTGGGAGCAGAGCCATGCATACAAGGATGGGAGGGTGGGAGCGGAGCCATGTATACAAGGATGGGAGGAGTGAGCGGAGCGGAGCCATGTATACTAGGATGGAGAGGGTGGGGAACAGAGCCATGTATACAGGATGGGAAGATAGGAGCGGAGCCATGTATACAGGATGGGACAGGGGAGCCATGCATTCCGCAGGGGAATCCACACTGAGCTGGACAGGACGGGGGAGCCACACATACCGGGATAGGAATGAGGGGACAATGCATACCCGGCTTATACTCGAGTCAAAAAGCTTACCCAGTTTTCCGTGGCAAAATTAGGTGCCTCGGCTTATGCTCGGGTCGGTTTATACTCGAGTATATACAGTGTGTGTGTGTGTATATATATATATATATATATATATATATATATATATCTATCAGTACTTTAGGACCATCATACTGTACATGGGGGGATTATTTGTGTGGGACAATCTTGCTATACATACTACAACTCTGTCCATAGCCCCGCCCCTGCCCCACCTCTATTCCAGCACTGCCGGGCTATGGAAGAATGGTCTTGCTTGAAGCCGGTCCCTGGTGCAAAAAAGGTTGGGGACCACTGTTCTAAATATTTAAAAAATATAAATCTGAAAATTGTGATGGGTATTTGTATTTGCCCCCCCTCCCTGAGTCAATACTTTGTAGGACCACCTTTTGCTAAAATTACTTCTGCAAGTCTTTTTGGACAGGTCTCTACCTGCAATGAACACCACAGACTCAAGTATTTTACAGCCTCTAACAGGTTTTCTTCCAAAATTGCCCTGTAATATAGCTTCATCCATCTCCCCGTCAAATCTGACCAGCTTCCCTGTCCCTGCTGAAGAAAAGCATCCCCATAACACGATGCTGCCACCACTTTGTGTTGGACGGTGGGGATGGAGTTTTCAGGGTGATGTGCAGTGTTAGTTTTCCACCACAGATAGTGTTTTGCATTTAGCCCGAAAAGTTATTTTTCAGCTGCAGATGGAAGGAAGAGAGCCACAGTATTCATTACTGATGGGTAGGCGGAGCCCCAGATCAGGATGACACCTCAGATCAAAAGCGTGTTGACTGGCTGGCTCCTCCAGCTCGGGCTCCTCCTACTCAGCTCCTTTAGTCTAAGATTTGAGGTCTCAGAGGATGGTCGCTGCTAATGCAGCTCCTCAGAAGATTTTATTATTTTATTTCGGACAAGAGACTTGGATCACCAGATGTGGTCTAGAGGTCTCAGGGGTTTCAGCACTGCTGTACCCCAACCTCTCCCTTGGCGGATCTGTATCTACATTATGGTCCCTGCAGAATCTTGCCGGCCCTGGGGGATGAGGAGAGCTTCCCTGGCGGGGACGCAAACCACACGTGGGGTCACTGCGTTCCTCGCCCTGGGGGGAAGCATGGGCACAAGCGCCACAAATCCTGAGGGGTCCCTGTGGCGCTAAGCTGGTGAGTACTCCACAAAATTTTTATTAATAATGTGTGAGTGCTTTAGCGTCTGAGGTGACAGCGCTATTACATGTTTATCAAAGCTACATGGTTGTCAGTATGCTTCAGCGCTGCGGTGACAGCGCCGTTACATGTAAAGGTGGTGAACTTTTGTCCGCAGGCAGATACCTGCAGGACAGAGAGGGAGCAGGAGCGAGGGAGTTCGCGCTCAATATTTGAGCTGGCGGGGGCGTGGCCTAACGCTTCCCGGTCTTTTGTGCAGGAAGACGCGCGCTCTGATGCTTCTCTTCCGACTTCCTCACTGCGGCGGCCGTTACCAAAGGCTCCTGGGCTCCTCAGACCGCTCCTCTCATCATAGACACCACGGCCAGCTGGGTGAGTGCTGATCCCTCACCCCGCAGCGCAGAGATCGCTATCCTGCAGCTGCAGTCTCATTAGAGACCTGGATATTTAGCTGGGGCTCACACAATATTATTGTGGGGAGTCTGCGACATTAACCCTTCTGAGGGTTATTTCTGCCAGCGTTTTTACTGTAATACCGCTGGGGTAGCTCTACCTGTGAAAGAGCTTTAACCCTTCAGCGATTTATTTAAAAAAAAAAACAAAAAAAACGCATTTTTTGCTGGTACTGCCGTTTTGACCTGCTAATACAGGTGAGGCATGTCTGAACTGAGTTCAGAAGCCGCGGACCATGTCTAGGTGCCACTGCGACAATCTGATACGCAGACCTCAACAGCGTCTAGCGCTGCGGTCGACAGTGGTGCAAAATTGGATGATATCGCTCGCTCGCTTAACAGCTTATCTGACCTTTTAGGTCAATATGTGTCAACTAAATCCTCTCAGGATAGGAAGCGACGCAGGCCGTTACCGGCCTCTACACGAAGCGAGTCAGACGTATCTGATTTGGATGGTGAACAGGGTTCCCCTTTAAGATCGGATGGAGAGATATCCGATTCAGATGAGGACGAACGGCAGGGGCGTTCTTCTCTTACGAAACGTACGGAGGCATTGATTGAAGCCATGAGAGAGGTTTTACAGTTACCGGAGGTGGTAACTAGTCGTCCTGGTAAATCAGCACGTATGTTCCAGGAGTACCGTACTTCGCGTACAACATTGCCAGCTCTGGAGGAGCTTAATAGTGTAATAGAAGAGGAACGTCTGTGTCCAGATAAGCGTTTTCACGGAACGCGTTTCTTTGATGCACTTTATCCATGCTCTGCGGAGTTAAAGGATAATTGGACTCCTTCTCCTGAAGTGGATGTTTCTTTATCCCAGCTTAGTAAATCCTCATTACTCCCTGTTAAAGGGAAGGTGAGTTTGCAGGAGCCGTTGGACAGAAAAACGGAGATGGCGGCAAAATCAAACTATGAGGCCGCGGGTCATGGATTCCGAGCGGTGCTAGGATCCATGTGTGCTTCTAGAGCTTCTCTAGGCTGGTTGGCACGTCTAAAGACGGCATTGCAGAATGGATCTCCGTTATCTGATATACAGGAAATTTGCGAATGGTTAGAAACTGCAGCCTGTTATATCTTTGATGCGGGTCTGGATACAGCATCCCTTCTGGCCAGAGCGCAAGCTACAGCGGTCACAGTCAGAAGAGCTTTATGGCTCAGACAGTGGGCCGGGGACGCAGTTTCCAAACAAGGTTTATTGGCCTTAACCTTACAAGGGTGGCCTTCTTTTTGGATCTGACCTCACAGAGCTGATTTCCAAGGCAAAGGCGAAGGAAACAGCATTACCACAGCGTAGGGCCATGGCTTTGGTGTCTAGCAAGCCTGGTGTCTATAGCGGTCGGCGGTCCTTTCGGGGCCGAGGTCGATTCGGTCACTCCTCGTGGGGATCGGGTCGTTCTTCTTTCTCGGGAAAGAAGTCCTCCCAGAAAGCTTGCACTCCCTGGAAGCAGAATTTCCGTCAAGACAAGCGGGAATCTGACAAGAAACCCGCCAAGTCAGACTGACGCCAGGGGTTCACTCGAGGACTCTCGAGTGGGGGGTCGCCTGCTTCAGTTCAAGGCGACTTGGATGTCTCGCGTTCCAGATTCCTGGGTAACGCGGGTCGTGTCGGCAGGCTATTTCATAGAGTTTTCTTCTCGACCCCCAAACACTTTTGGCCAGTCTAGCATTCCGTCAGAGCCCGAGCTTTTTGTCGCTCTACAGCGAGAGGTCGAATTTCTCCTACAAAAGGGTGTAGTAATTCCGGTTCCGTCAGAGGACCGAGGAAAAGGTTTTTATTCCAACCTTTTTGTGGTTCCCAAAAAGGAGAACAAATTTCGCCCGATTTTGGATCTCAAACGATTAAATCGGCATGTTCACACCCGGAGATTTCGCATGGAGTCACTTCGCTCCGTTGTAGCAGCTCTGTCGCAGAACGATTTTCTGGTGTCAATCGACTTTCGCTATGCCTATTTGCATGTTCCCATAGGAAGGGCTCATCAGCGCTTTCTTCGGTTTGCCATAGGTCAGGATCACTACCAGTTCGTGGCTCTGCCTTTCGGCTTAGCCTCAGCGCCCAGAGTCTTTACAAAAATTCTGGCGCCTCTCATGGCAATCCTTCGAAGACATGGGATTACGATTCTTCCTTACCTGGACGATCTTTTGATCGTGGCTTCCTCGGAGGAGGAGGCAGTGACAGCGCGCGATTTGTCTCTTCAGCTTCTGAAGGACTTCGGTTGGCTGGTCAATGGGGAGAAGTCGTCTCTGGAACCGTCGCGGGCAATCCTCTTTTTGGGGATGCATCTCGACACAATTCGGGCAGTAGTTTCTCTACCGCCAGACAAACAGTCATGTCTTCTTCGGCATGTACAGTTTATGAAATCCTCGACAGCAATGTCCCTACGGAAGTGTATGCGTCTTCTGGGACTAATGGTGGCGTCCATGGAGGCAATTCCTTTTGCCCAGTTTCATTCCAGGGCTCTCCAAAGGTTCATCCTGAGTCGATGGAATCGGTCGCAATCGCTGGATTGCAGTGTCACCATTTCTCGCGTGGTGCGAGTTTCCCTAGGATGGTGGTTACGTCCAGGGACATTTTCCCTGGGGAAGTCCTTTCTTCCTCCAAAGTGGTCGGTCATAACCACCGATGCCAGCCTCACGGGCTGGGGGGGTGTTTGGAACAATCTCTGGATTCAGGGAGTATGGTCATCGGAAGAGTCTGTTCTTCCGATCAACATCCTGGAATTGAGGGCGATTTTCCTTTGCCTCCAACATTGGACGGTCCCTTTGAGCAGTCGGCCAGTCCGAGTGCAGACAGACAATGCGACGGCTGTCGCGTATATCAATCACCAAGGCGGGACAAGGAGCTCCAGGCTCATGGTGGTCAGTCGCGAGAAGATGGATCCCGAAGAATGGAGTCTTCACCCGGAAGTTTTTGCACTGCTGTGCTCCCGTTGGGGAACTCCCCAAGTGGATTTGATGGCATCCAGGTCCAATGCCAAGTTACCAACGTTCATGTCCAGGTGCAAGGACCCGAAGGCTGTGGCGGTGGATGCTCTAGTGGCTCAGTGGGACCAGTTCGAGCTAATCTATGTATTCCCGCCGATATCCTTACTTCCTCTAGTACTGCGTCGGATCAGACTAGAGAGAATCCCAGCTATGTTGATAGCTCCAGATTGGCCAAGAAGGATGTGGTTCTCGACAATAATGTCGCTGTTGGCGGCACCTCCTTTTCCACTTCCTCTTCGACCGGACTTGTTGACTCAGGGGCCCGTTTGTCATCCGGACTTGAAGTCTCTGCGTTTGACGGCGTGGCTCTTGAGACTGAAATGTTGACCCGTAGAGGTTTTTCAGCCGAGGTCATTGCTACTCTTCGAGCTGCCAGAGGTCCGGCTACTACTAGGATTTACCACACAAACTTGGGAAACCTTCTTTTCGTGGTGTTCGGGATCTTCACGGAACCCGAGAAAATTTTCCATTCCCAATCTGTTGGCTTTTCTGCAGCATGGGTTAGACAAGGGTTTGGCAGTTAGCACCCTGAAAGGTCAGGTTTCTGCTCTGTCCTTATTATTCCGGAGAGCTATTGCCTCGCGTAGGGACGTGTTTTCCTTTTTCTGCGGTATAGCTCGTAAGTTTCTGCCGCGGAAGGCACCTGTGTCTCCTTGGCGGCTCAACCTTGTTTTGGAGGCTCTTCAGCATAAACCTTTTGAGCCTATGGATTCTGCTAGCCTTTCTTTACTTTCTTGGAAGGTGGCCTTCCTAGTAGCGGTCACCTCTTTGAGAAGAGTTTCTGAGTTAGCAGCTCTTTCTTGCTCGCCTCCTTTTCTGGAGTTTTTTCCGGATCGTGTAGTGCTTCGCACACGGGGTGATTTTCTACCTAAAGTAGTGTCACAATTTCATGTTAACCAGGATATTGTGTTGCCTTCACTCTGTCCGGATCCGAAGAATGCGAAAGAGCGAGCTTTACACACATTGGATTTAGTGCGAGCCTTGAAGTTTTATCTATCTATTACTCAAGGTTTTCGTAAGACGGACTCCCTGTTTGTGGTTCCAGCAGGTCGTCGGCGTGGTCAACGAGCCTCCAAGGATTCTATAGCTCGTTGGATCCGGTCAGCTATTTTGGAAGCTTACCGTCTTGGGGGTGAATCTTGCCCGATTAAGATTCGAGCCCATTCCACGAGAGCTGTGGCTTCATCGTGGGCTTTTCATCAAGGTGCCTCGGCAGTGCAGCTCTGCCGGGCGGCAACTTGGCACTCTGTCCACACGTTTACAAAGTTTTATAAAGTGGACGTCAGTGCTTCCGCTGATGCAGCCCTCGGACGTAGGGTCCTGCAGGCAGCTGTAGTTTAAAGTTCTAGATGAACTTGTGTTTGGCGCTGGTTGCGCTTTTTTGTTAAGGTTGTTGGGTTTCTGCCTTTTGTTGGTTTTTTTCCCACCCTTATTTTTTGAACTGCTTTGGGACGTCCCATCAGTAATGAATTCCTGTGTCTCCCTCCCTTCCATCTGCAGCTGAAACACGGATTTTGGTAAGAACTTTCCTGTAAAATCCTTTTCAGCGAAGGAAGGAAGAGAGACACAGCACCCTCCCAAGGCAGAAGTGTGTTGATGTTTTCAGATGCAGCGCGACCCTTATCTGATTGCGATATCTGGGCTGAGGTCAGCGCGCTAAGGCTCTGTTCCAGCATCGCCAGCTCATCACAGTAGTCAGGTTCAGGGAGTAGTACCTGGAACTCTGTGGTTTTTGCTTTACTTTGCATGCATAACCTGTATTCTTGTGTTTTCTCTGAAGTTCCTTCAGAAGGGGTTATGTTGCTCCTCTGGTTATCTTGGTTCTTCCCTAAAGCTTTGGTACGACTGAAGGAGCTGAGTAGGAGGAGCCCGAGCTGGAAGAGCCAGCCAGTCAACACGCTTTTGATCTGAGGTGTCATCCTGATCTGGGGCTCCGCCTACCCATCAGTAATGAATACTGTGTCTCTCTTCCTTCCTTCGCTGAAAAGGATTTTACAGGTAAGTTCTTACCAAAATCCGTGTTTTGATCTCATCTTACCAGAGCACATTCTTCCACATGCTACCTGTGTTCCCTCCATGGCTTTTTAAAAACTGCAAATGGGACTTCTTATGGTTTGATTTAAAAAATTACTTTATTCTTGCCGCTCTTCAATAAAGGTTAGATTTGTGGAATACACGACTAAGGCTGGAGTCACACACAACGTATAAAAATGCGGTCTGTGTTTCAGGGTCGTAATACGCAGAAACGTTTCCTGAACAGTGATCCGTATGTCATCCGATTGTAATGTGAGGCTGCGTTTTTTGCGCATCTAAGCATCCTTGTGACATCCGTTTTGCATCCGTATGGCGAGATTTTCTCGCCGGCTTGCAAAATAGACATATAATGGATCCCAATGACAGGTATTAAAACACAAACAAAAGAATAGATATATACACATAGAATACATATATACCGACGTCAGCAGTAGTCATTGAGGCTGCGCGGAGTCCCCGTCTGACCTGAGGTGATCTGACAGCATGGGGAAAAGTTCAGAAACTTTCCCACGCTCCTGAGTTCATCTCCGGTCAGCCGGGACGCCTGCGCAGACATGATTTCATTCATTCTGCAGTGGTTTACACCCGGGTTGGTAGTATTAGCACCGGTCCCTGTTGTAAACTAGTTAACCCCTTGTGATAAATTGCAGCGGGGCACCTGACTGAACGGCGGAGAGGTATAGATATTGTTGCTTTTTTTTTTCTTACAGGAGAACGACGGATTCAGGTGGATTGGCAGCATAATAAATTTGGTCAAAAGCTTTGTGTAATTATTTCATTAAAAGAATTTTTAATTAATGTGTAACCCATGAGCCTCCGCAAAAGGTAATGGGAATAGAGGGGCTAAGTGCCAGAAAAGGCGCATCTAATAGATGTGCCTTTTCTGGGGTGGCTGGGGCCAGATGTTTGTAGCCAGTGGGGCCAAAAACAATGGTCCCTCTCTACGCTATGAATATCTGTCCTCAGTCACTGGCTTTCCCTCTCTGGCGGAGAACCCACGCCTTTTTTTCAACGAATTTACCCGTTAATTTAACACCTACATGTCCCAAATTTTTCACACATACACTAATCTAATTATATTAGTCAAAAACATATATAAAACTAAATGAAATAACATGGTTTACTGTATGTAAACCATGTGTCGGGTTCTGTAATAATTTTACAGAAGCCGTCAATTGATTTAGCGGCTACTATGCTATGTAGAACTTTATGAACTATAAATATACAGGTCCTTCTCAAAAAATTAGCATATAGTGCTAAATTTCATTATTTTCCATAATGTAATGATTAAAATTAAACTTTCATATATTTTAGATTCATTACACACCAACTGAAATTTTTCAGGTCTTTTATTGTTTTAATACTGATGATTTTGGCATACAGCTCATGAAAACCCAAAAATCCTGTCTCAAAAAATTAGCATATCAAGAAAAGGTTCTCTAAACGAGCTATTACCCTAATCTTCTGAATCAACTAATTAACTCTAAACACATGCAAAAGATTCCTGAGGCTTTTAAAAACTCCCTGCCTGGTTCATTACTCAAAACCGCCATCATGGGTAAGACTGCCGACCTGACTGATGTCCAGAAGGCCATCATTGACACCCTCAAGCAAGAGGGTAAGACCCAGAAAGAAATTTCTGAACAATTAGGCTGTTCCCAGAGTGCTGTATCAAGGCACCTCAATGGGAAGTCTGTTGGAAGGAAACAATGTGGCAGAAAACGCTGTACAACGAGACGAGGTGACCGGACCCTGAGGAAGATTGTGGAGAAGGACCGATTCCAGACCTTGGGGGACCTGCGGAAGCAGTGGACTGAGTCTGGAGTAGAAACATCCAGAGCCACCGTGCACAGGCGTGTGCAGGAAATGGGCTACAGGTGCCGCATTCCCCAGGTAAAGCCACTTTTAAACCAGAAACAGAGAAGCAGCACTGGGCTACAGAGAAGTAGCACTGGACTGTTGCTAAGTGGTCCCAAGTACTTTTTTCTGATGAAAGCAAATTTTGCATGTCATTCGGAAATCAAGGTGCCAGAGTCTGGAGGAAGACTGGGGATAAGGAAATGCCAAAATGCCTGAAGTCCAGTGTCAAGTACCCACAGTCAGTGATGGTGTGGGGTGCCATGTCAGCTGCTGGTGTTGGTCAACTGTGTTTCATCAAGGGCAGGGTCAATGCAGCTAGCTATCAGGAGATTTTGGAGCACTTCATGCTTCCATCGGCTGAAATGCTTTATGGAGATGAAGATTTCATTTTTCAGCACGACCTGGCACCTGCTCACAGTGCCAAAACCACTGGTAAATGGTTTACTGACCATGGTATTACTGTGCTCAATTGGCCTGCCAACTCTCCTGACCTGAACCCCACAGAGAATCTGTGGGATATTGTGAAGAGAAAGTTGAGAGACGCAAGACCCAACACTGTGGATGAGCTTAAGGCCGCTATCGAAGCATCCTGGGCCTCCATAACACCTCAGCAGTGTCACAGGCTGATTGCCTCCATGCCACGCCGCATTGAAGCAGTCATTTCTGCAAAAGGATTCCCGACCAAGTATTGAGTGCATAACTGAACATTATTATTTGATGGGTTTTTTTAATTTTGTTTTAACCCCTTCACCCCCAAGGGTGGTTTGCACGTTAATGACCGGGACAATTTTTACAATTCTGACCACTGTCTCTTTATGAGGTTATAACTCCGGAACGCTTCAACGGATCTTCGCGATTCTGAGATTGTTTTCTCGTGACATATTGTACTTCATGTTAGTGGTAAAATTTCTTCCATATAACTTGCGTTTATTTTTGAAAAATACGCAAATATGGCGAAAATTTTGAAAATTTAGCAATTTTCAAACTTTGAATTTTTATTCCCTTAAAACAGAGAAATATGTAACACAAAATAGTTAAGAAATAACATTTCCCACATGTCTACTTTACATCAGCACAATTTTGGAATCAAAATTTTTTTTTGTTAGGAAGTTATAAGGGTTAAAAGTTGACCAGCGATTTCTCATTTTTACAACAAAATTTACAAAGCCATTTTTTTTAGGGACCACCTCACATTTGAAGTCACTTTGAGGGGTCTACATGACAGAAAATACCCAAAAGTGACACCATTCTAAAAACTGCACCCTCAAGGTACTCAAAACCACATTCAAGAAGTTTATTAACCCTTCAGGTGCTTCACAGGAACTAAAGCAACGTGGAAGGAAAAAATGAATATTTAACTTTTTAGCCACAAAAATGATCTTTTACAAACTTTTTTTTTTATTTTCACAAGGGTAAAAGGAGAAAATGCACAGATAAGGTTGTTATGCAATTTCTCCTGAGTACGCCAATACCCCATATGTGGGGGAAAACCACTGTTTGGGCACACGGCAGAGCTCGTAAGGGAAGGAGCGCCGTTTGACTTTTTCAAACTAAAATTGGCTGGAGTTGAGATTGGACGCCATGTCGCGTTTGGAGAGCCCCTGATGCGCCTAAACAGTGGAAACCCCCCACAAGTGACACCATTTTGGAAACTAGACCCCCTAAGGTACTTATCTAGATCTGTTGTGAGCACTTTGAACCCCCAAGTGTTTCACAAAAGTTTATAATGCCTGGGTGTGAAAAAAAAAAAAAAAAATTCCACAAAAATGATTTTTTAGTCCTAAATTTTTGAATTTTCCCAAGGAAATTGGACCCCAAAAGTTGTTGTCCAATTTGTCCTGAGTACGCTGATACCCCATATGTGGGGGTGGAAAACTGTTTGGGCGCACGGCAGGGCTTGGAAAGGAAGTAGTAACGTTTTGGAATGCAGACGTTGATGGGGGTCATGTTCCGTTTGCAGTGCCCCAGATGAGCCTAAACAGTGGAAATCCCCCAAAGTGACCCCATTTTGGAAACTAGACCCCCTAAGGAACTTATCTAGATCTTTGGTGAGCACTTTGAACCCCCAAGTGCTTCACACAAGTTTATAATGCCCGGGCATGAAAATAAAAAATCCTATTTTTTTCCCACAAAAATTATCTTTTAGTCACTAATTTTTTATTTTCCCAAGGGTATCAGGAGAAATTGGACCACATAAGTTGTTGTCCAATTTGTCCTGAGTACACTGATGCCCCATATGTGGGGGGGAACCACTGTTTGGGCGCACGGCAGAGCTCGGAAGGGAAGGAGCACCATTTGACTTTTTCCAACCAAAATTGGCTGGAATTGAGATTGGATGCCATGTTGCATTTGGAGAGCCCCTGATGTACCTAAACAGTGGAAACCCCCCACAAATGACCCCATTTGGGAAACTAGACCCCCTAAGGAACTTATCTAGATCTTTGGTGAGCAATTTGAAACCTCAAGTGCTTCACACAAGTTTATAACGTAGAGCCGTAAAATTTAAAAATCATATTTTTTCCACAAAAATGATCTTTTCACCCGAATTTTTATTTTTCCAAGGGTAACAAGACTCCAAAAGTTATTGTGCAATTTGTCCTGAGTACACTGATACCCCATATGTGGGGGTATACCACTGTTTGGGTGCATGGCAGAGTTTGGAAGGGAAGGAACGCCATGTCGTGTTTGGAGAGCTCCTGATCTGCCTAAACAGTGGAAACCCCCACAAATGACACCATTTTGGAAACTAGACCCCTCAAGGAACTTATCTAGATGTGTGGTGAGAACTTTGAACCCCCAGGTGTTTCACTAAAGTTTATAACGTACAGCCTTAAAATAAAAAATCCTTTTTTTTTTTTACAAAAATGATTTTTTCGCCCCCAATATTTTATTTTCACAAGGGTAACAGGAGAAATTGGACCCCAAAAGTTGTTGTCCAATTTGTCCTGAGTACGCTGATACCCAATATGTGGGAGAAAACTACTGTATTGGCGCATGTCAGGGCTCGGAAAGGGAAGTAGTGACGTTTTGGATTGCAGACTTTGATGGAATGGTCTGGGGGCGTCATGTCGCATTTGGAGAGCCCCTGATGCGCCTAAACAGTGGAAATCCCCAACAAGTGACCCCATTTTGGAAAATAGACCCACAAGGAACTTATTTAGATGTGTGGTGAGCGCTATGAAGCCCCAAGTGCTTCACAGAAGTTTATAATGTACAGCCGTATAAAAACAAAAAAATCTTATTTTTTTTACAAAAATAATATTTTCGCCCCCAGTTTTTTATTTTCCCAAGGGTAACAGAAGAAATAGGACAAATTTCACAATAACTCTTGGGGTCCAGAGTACGCTGATACCCCATATGTGGGGATAAACTACTGTTTGGACGCATGGCAGAGCTCAGAAGTGAAGGAACACCATTTGACTTTTTCAACGCAGAATTGGCTGGAATGGAGATCAGACGCCATGTCACATTTGGAGAGCCCCTGATGTGCCTAAACAGCGGAAACCCCCCAATTCTAACTCCAACCCTAACCCCAACACACCCCTAACCCTAGTCCCAACCCTAATCCCAACCCTAATCCTAACTCTAACCCTAATCCTAACTTTAGCACCAACCCTAACCCTAACTTTAGCCGAAACCCTAACCCTAACCCTAATGGGAAAATGGAAATAAATACTTTTTTTTTATTTTATTATTTTTCCCTAACTAAGGGGGTGATAAAGGGGGGTTTGATTTACTATTTATAGCGGTTTTTATGATTGGCAGCTGTCACGCTAAAAGACGCTTTTTATTGCAAAAAGTAGTTTTTTGCATCGCCACATTTTGAGAGCTATAATTTTTGCATATTTTGGCCCACAATGTCATGTGAGGTCTTAATTTTTGCGGGACGAGGTGACGCTTTTATTGGTACCATTTTTGAGCATGTGACATTTTTTGATCGCTTTTTATTTCGATTTTTGGGAGGTTAGAATGAACAAAAATCAGCAATTCATGAATTTCTTTTGGGTGAGGCGTTTTTATTGTTCCGCGTGTGGTAAAATCGATAAAGCAGTTTTATTCTTCGGGTCAGTACGATTATGGCGATACCTCATTTATATCATTTTTTTATGTTTTGGCGCTTTTATAGAATAAAAACAATTTTATATAAAAAATAATTATTTTTGCATCGCTTTATTCTGCGAGCTATAACTTTTTTATTTTTTTGCTGATGATGCTGTGTGATGGCTCGTTTTTTGCGGGACAAGATGACGTTTTCAGCGGTACCATGTTTATTTATATCCGTCTTTTTGATCGCGTGTTATTCCACTTTTTGTTCAGCGGTATGATGATAAAGCACTGATTTTTTGCTTCGTTTTTATTTTTTAAGGGGTTCACAAAAGGGGTTAACTAGTGGGACAGTTTTATAGGGGGGGTCGTTACGGACGCGGCGATACCATATATGTGTACTTTTATTGTTTTATTTTTTTTATTTACAATAAGTAATGAATTTATTGGGGAATATTTTTTTTTTTTTTTTTTTTATTTTGGATTTTTTTTTACACATGTTTATTTTTACTTTTTTTTACTTTGTCCCAGGGTGGGACATCACTGTATTTCATCAGATCGCTGGTGTGACAGTGTGCACAGCACTCTGTCACACCAGCGATGTGACAGGCAGTGCAGGACGCTTCCTCATGCCTGCTCTCGGCAGGCACTGAGGAAGCCGCCTCCCTCCAGGACCCCAGCGCCATCTTGGATCCGGGTCCTGGGAGGGAGGAAGCCCTCAGAACAGCGCGATCACATCGCGCTGCTCTGAGGGTCTCAGGGGGGCGCGCAGGGAGCCCCCACCCTGCGCGATCCTCCCCTGTGCCCCCAGTACACCGCGATCATGTTTGATCGCGGTGTGCAAGGGGTTAATGTGCCGGGAGCGGTCCGTGACCGCTCCTGACACACAGTCACGGGTGTCAGCTGTGATAATCAGCTGACACCCGGCGGCGATTAGCTGCGCTCCCGGAGGGAGCGCAGCTAACCGCCTATGACGTACTATCCCGTCCATGGTCAGAATGGCACGGGTTTTATGGACGGGATAGTACGTCTAATGTCAGAGAGGGGTTAAACACTTTTATTTTATTGGACGGATGAAATATGCTATTTTTTTGAGACAGGATTTTTGGGTTTTCATGAGCTGTATGCCAAAATCATCAGTATTAAAACAATAAAAGACCTGAAAAATTTCAGTTGGTGTGTAATGAATCTAAAATATATGAAAGTTTAATTTTAATCATTACATTATGGAAAATAATGAAATTTAGCACTATATGCTAATTTTTTGAGAAGGACCTGTATATATATATTTAGGTGTGTCAATGACATTTGTATGTATGTGTGTGTGTATATATGTATATATGTCATCGCACAATGACACGGTGGTTGGAACCAAAGATCTCAAATTTTTAGTTTTAGTTTTGATGCCTTCAGTGTGAATGTACAATTTTCATAGTCATGAAAATAGAGAAAAAATCTTTGAATGAGAAGGTGTGTCCAAACTTTTGGTCTGTACTATATATATATATATATATATATATATATATATATATATATATATATATATTATATATATATATATATATTATATATATATATATATATAGTACAGACCAAAAGTTTGGACACACCTTCTCATTCAAAGATTTTTTCTCTATTTTCATGACTATGAAAATTGTACATTCACACTGAAGGCATCAAAACTAAAACTAAAAATTTGAGATCTTTGGTTCCAACCACCGTGTCATTGTGCG
Source organism: Oophaga sylvatica (assembly GCA_033576555.1). Classification (NCBI taxonomy): domain Eukaryota; kingdom Metazoa; phylum Chordata; class Amphibia; order Anura; family Dendrobatidae; genus Oophaga; species Oophaga sylvatica. The sequence continues at coordinate 162,367,430 of JARQOD010000006.1, read as the reverse complement.
ATGCAGAAAAGGTGAACGAATGGACTCTACATGCCTGGTTCCCACCGTGAAGCATGGAGGAGGAGGTGTGATGGTGTGGGGGTGCTTTGCTGGTGACACTGTTGGGGATTTATACAAAATTGAAGGCATACTGAACCAGCATGACTATCACAGTATCTTGCAACGGCATGCTATTCCATCCGGTTTGCTTTTAGTTGGCCCATCATTTATTTTTCTACAGGACAATGACTCCAAACACATCTCCAGGCTGTGGAAGGGCTATTTGACCAAGAAGGAGAGTGATGGGGTGCTACGCCAGATGACCTGGCCTCCACAGTCACCAGACCTGAACCCAATCAAAATGGTTTGGGGAGAGCTGGACCACAGAGTAAAGACAAAAGGGCCAACAAGTGCTAAGCATCTCTGGGAACTCCTTCAAAACTGTTGAAGACCATTTCCGGTGACTACCTCTTGAAGCTCATCAAGAGAATGCTAAGAGTGTGCAAAGCAGTAATCAAAGCAAAAGGTGGCTACTTTGAAGAACCTTGAATATAAGACATAATTTCAGTTGTTTCACACTTTTCTGTTAAGTATATAATTCCACATGTGTTAATTCATAGTTTTGATGCCTTCAGTGTGAATGTACAATTTTCACAGTCATGAAAATACAGAAAAATCTTTGAATGAGAAGGTGTGTCCAAACTTTTGGTCTGTACTGTGTATATATACACCTTTTGCTTTGATGACTGCTTTGCACACTCTTGTCATTCTCTTGATGAGCTTCAAGAGGTAGTCACTGGGAATGGTTTTCACTTCACAGGTGTGCCCTGTCAGGTTTAATAAGTGGGATTTCTGTCCTTATCAGTAGGTTTGGGACCATCAGTTGTGTTGTGCAGAAGTCTGGTGGATACACAGCTGATAGTCCTACTGAATACACTGTTAGAATTTGTATTATGGCAAGAAAAAAGCAGCTAAGTAAAGAAAAACAAGTGGCCATCATTACTTTAAGAAATGAAAGTCAGTCAGTCCGAATAATTGGGAAATCTTTGAAAGTGTCCCCAAGTGCAGTTGCAAAAACCATCAAGCGCTACAAAGAAACTGGCTCACATGAGGACCGCCCAGGAAAGGAAGACCAAGAGTCACCTTTGCTTCTGAGGATAAGTTTATCCGAGTCACCAGCCTCAGAAATCACAGGTTAACAGCAGCTCAGATTAAAGACCAGGTCAATGCCACACAGAGTTCTAGCAGCAGACACATCTCTACAACAACTGTTAAGATGAGACTTTGTGCAGCAGGCCTTTATGGTAAAATAGCTGCTAGGAAACCACTGTTAAGGACAGGCAACAAGCAGAAGAGACTTGTTTGGGCTAAAGAACACAAGGAATGGACATTAGATCAGTGGAAATGTGTGCTTTGGTCTGATAAGTCCAAATTTGAGATCTTTAGTTCCAACCACCGTGTCTTTGTGCGACGCAGAAAAGGTGAACGGATGGACTCTACATGCCTGGTTCCCACCGTGAAGCATGGAGGAGGAGGTGTGATGGTGTGGGGGTGCTTTGCTTGTGACACTGTTGGGGATTAATTCAAAATTGAAGGCATACTGAACCAGCATGACTATCACAGTATCTTGCAACGGCATGCTATTCCATCCGGTTTGCTTTTAGTTGGACCATCATTTATTTTTCTACAGGACAATGACCCCAAACACATCTCCAGGCTGTGGAAGGGCTATTTGACCAAGAAGGAGAGTGATGGGGTGCTACGCCAGATGACCTGGCCTCCACAGTCACCAGACCTGAACCCAATCGAAATGGTTTGGGGAGAGCTGGACCACAGAGTAAAGGCAAAAGGGCCAACAAGTGCTAAGCATCTCTGGGAACTCCTTCAAAACTGTTGAAGACCATTTCCGGTGACTACCTCTTGAACCTCATCAAGAGAATGCCAAGAGTGAGCAAAGCAGTCATCAAAGCAAAAGGTGGCCACTTTGAAGAACCTAGAATATAAGACATATTTTCAGTTGTTTCACACTTTTTTGTTAAGTATATTTTTCCACATGTGTTAATTCATAGTTTTGATGCCTTCAGTGTGAATGTACAATTTTCATAGTCCTGAAAATACAGAAAAATCTTTAAATGAGGTGTGTCCAAACTTTTGGTCTGTACTATGTGTGTGTGTGTGCGTGTATATATATATATATATATATATATATGTGTATGTATGTATGTATGTATATATATTCTATGAGTATATATCTATTCTTTCAATTCTTTATTAAACATGTCAGTGTGATTTTACAGTTGAATTGCTTTTCTAAAGGACACCAGTGCGTATTTCTCGCAAGTCACACGTGTGGTCCGTGTGTAATCCGTATTTTTCTCGCCTCCCATAGACTTGAATTGGCATTTTACGGGCGTAATACGGTGACAATCGCAGCATGCTTTGATTTTCTCAGCCCGTATAATACGGCCGAGAAAAAAAACGGTTGATCGTAGCTGCCCCATAGATTAACATTGGTCCGAGTGCAATGCGATTTTTTTCTTGCATAGCACTAGTCCATATTTCTCGCTAGTGTGACTCCGGCCTAATAGTTGTCCTGTCAACGGGTTTCCCATCTGAGCTGTTGATCTCTGCAGTTTCTCCATAGTGATCATGGGCCTCTTGGCTGCTTCTCTAATTAGCGCTCTCCTTGCTTTGGATGTGAGTTTAGGTGGACATCCATGTTTTGGTAGGTTTGCATTTGTGCTATACTCCTTTGATTTTTGGGTGATAGATTGAACAGTGCTCTGTGAGATGTTCACTGCTTGACCTATTTTTTTTTTTTTTAAACCTAACTCTGCTCTACTCTTCTCCACAATGTTATCCCTGACCACTGAGGCCTTCACATAACACCTGTAGTTATACTGAGAATAAATTACACACAATTGGACTCCATTTACAAGTATGTGACTTCTAGAGGCAATTGATCAGTTAGGATTTTATTTAGGGATATCAGACTACAGGGGGCTGAATACAAATGCACACTGCAATTTTCTTATTTATAAAATATTTAGAAAAACCTGTATCATTTCCTTTACACTTTACAAATACCTTATTTTTCAGGCCATAAGATGCACTTTTTTCCTCCAAATTTGGGAGGAAAGTGTGGGTGCATCTTATGGTCAGAATGTAACGTGGGTAGGGGGGCAGGGGGCAGCGGTGGAATGGGATCGCAGGAGGCAGGAAAATAAACCCCTCTGCTGCAAGAAACCAGAGCTGGAGAAACCACTAGTGCCCATACTTAAGTGCAGTGAATATTCATTAGCCGCTTCCCCGCCCACCTGTCAGCTGAGCAGTGAGCAGCAAAGGACAGAGGAGGCAGAGTGCAGCAGGAGGCATAGCATACCTGACAGCCTGGGGGCTGTGCTGATGGATGCTGATTGCTCCTGTGGAGGACCTGTGATGATGTCATGAAGAGGGCGGGCTGGAGCATCACATGACCACACAAAGCCCTGCATCTTCATGATGTCATCACAGGTCCTGCAAACACTGTACAAGAAAGAATTAATTAAAAGGTTAGTAATTACAGCACATAAAAAATCACTCTGCCATCCTGTGGAGGACTATAACTCCCAGCATGCCATAGGATCTGCAGGACATGCTGAGAGTTATAGTTCTCCCATGGGATCTTAAAGCAGCACTCCAGTGTTATTTTTCAGTGCTGGAGTGGTGCTTTAAATATAAGCCCCGTGCCCCCATTCTTATACTCACCCTCCAGCGTCTTCACATAGTTCTTTACAGACACCACACTGGTCCCGCAGCACCATCTCCTACCTGTAGCTTCCAACATAATAACATACTATTATATATAATAACACCACATATAATAGTATGTTATTTATGTTATGAAATATTTTAACACATTTTTTTGCTTCAAATATATTTTTCCCTATTTTCCACCTCTAAAACCTGGGTGCGTCTAATAGTCCGGTGCGTCTTATAGTCTGAAAAATACAGTACTTGCTACTTTGTGTTGGTATATCACATAAAATCCCAATAAAATGCATTTAAATTTCTGGCCGTAACGTTAAAAAATTGTAAAAGTTCATGGGGTGTGAATAGAATTTCAAGGCACTGCATATCCTCCCTGCAGCAGCCTACTTTTATTCACTGGGGTGGTGCCGGATCTGTCAGCATAAAAGGCACAGTGACTGACCTGTAATCTCGCCCACTGCTCCTTGCACATGTTTAACCCCTAACCGACCGCCGATACACCTTTTAACGGTGGTCATTAAGGATACTTAAACCACAGCGCCGTTAATTAACGGCGCTGTGGAAAAAGTGAATAGCGCCCCCCCCAGAGGCGGATTTTCTCCGAGACCCCAGAGAACATGAATCGGGTCGGTTTTTACCGACACCGATGTTGCGATCGCCGTTATTAACCCTATAACGGCGACCGCATCAAAAAAAAAAGTTGTGCCATTTAATTTCTCTGTCCTCTGATGTCATCGGACATCAGAGGACAGAGAAAAAGAGTCCCCAGGACCCCCATGTGGCCCCCGATCCCCTGCATGTGGCCCCAGGGCCCTCCGGTGTCCCCCGGTGCCGGCGCGATGAAGAAAATGGCGGGCGCATGCTCAGTGCGCCCGCCGCTATGTGCTGGGGGGGATGGGCAAATATTCTCTGGGGTCTCGGCTAGCCGAGACCCCAGAGAAAATGATCCTGGTCGGTATTCACCGATCCCGGTGTTGCGATCGCTTCTATGCAAGCATAGACGCGATCGCAAAAAAAAAAAATGATTTCTCTCCCCTCTAATGTGATCGCACATCAGAGGGGAGAAAATGAGGGTCCCCAGGTCCCCCGATCGCCCCCCCCTTATACTTACCGGTGTCCTCCGTCCTCCTCGAGGTCCCAGGAACCCGGCGTCTTCTTCCTGCAAAAAAAAAATGGCGGGCGCATGCGCAGTGCGCCCGCCGATCTGCTTGGCGGCAGATTCAAAAAAAGTTTCATTCATTCTCCAGAAAGTGCATTTTGATCACTGTGATAAACTATCACAGTGATCAAAATAAAAAAAAACAGTACATAACCCCCCCCATTTATCACCCCCTTAGTTAGGGACATATAATAAAAAATAGAAATTATATTTATTTTCATTTTTCTGTTAGGGTTAGGGTTATAATTAGGGTTAGGGTTATAATTAGGGTTAGGGTTAGCATTAGGGTTAGGGTTAGCATTAGGGTTAGGGTTATAATTAGCGTTAGGGTTAAGCCGGGTTCATACTGCGTTATGGCAGTCCGTTAGACGGACTACGTTACACCGCGGTATAACGCGGTGTAACGCAGTCCTTTAACGCTGACATTCACCCCCATTTGAGGGTGCATCGCGACGCATGCCGTAAAGCGTCATGCGTTTGCGACGTGCCATCATTCAGTGACGGAGCATCGGACGCGGGCTGCAGCGTTTGGGCTCCGTCACCGCTAGCGCAGATGAATCATCTGCTGATTCCTCTGCGCTAGAGGGTATAGCATAGCGCGATCGCGTTATGCTATACCGTTACAAGCCCGTCAACGCTATGTGTTGAACGGGCTGGTAAAACGCAAAATGAACCTAGCCTTAGGGTTAGGGTTATAATTAGGGTTAGAATTAGGGTTAGGGTTACAATTAGGGTTAGGGTTACAATTAGAGTTAGGGTTACAATTAAGGTTAGGGTTTCAATTAGGGTTGGAATTAGGGTTGGGATTTAGGTTAGGATTAGGGTTGGGATTAGGGTTAGGGGTGTGTTGGGATTAGGGTTGGAGCTAGAATTGAGGGATTTCCACTATTTAGGCACATCAGGGGGTCTCCAAACACGACGTGGCGTTCAAAAAGTCAAATGGCGCTCCCTCCCTTCCGAGCCCTGCCATGCGCCCAAACAGTGGTTTACCCCAACATATGGGGTATCTGCGTACTCAGGACAAATTGCACACCAATTTTGGGGTTCTAATTTCTCCTGTTACCCTTGGGAAAATAAAAAATAGCTGGCTAAAAAAATCATTTTTAAGAAAAAAATGATTTTTTATTTTCACAGCTCTGCGTTTATAAATTTCTGTGAAACACTTGGGGGTTCAAAGTGCTCACCACACATCTAGATAAGTTCCTTAAGGGGTCTAGTTTCCAAAATGGGGTCACTTGTGGGGGGTTTCCACTGTTTAGACACATCAGGGGGTCTCCAAACACGACGTGGCTTTCAAAAAGTCAAATGGCGCTCCCTCCCTTCCGAGCCATGCCATGCGCCCAAACAGTGGTTTACCCCAACATATGGGGTATCAGCGTACTCAGGACAAATTGCACACCAATTTTGGGGTTCTAATTTCTCCTGTTACCCTTGGGAAAATAAAAAATAGCTGGCTAAAAAAATCATTTTTGAGAAAAAAAATGATTTTTCATTTTCACGGCTCTGCGTTTATAAATTTCTGTGAAGCACTTGGGGGTTCAAAGTGCTCACCACACATCTAGATAAGCTCCTTGGGGGGTCTAGTTTCCAAAATGATGTCACTTGCAGGGGTTTCTACTGTTTAGGTACATCAAGAGCTCTGCAAACACAACATGACGCCCGCAGAACATTCCATCAAAGTTTGCATTACAAAATGGCGCTCCTTCCCTTCCAAGCACTCCCATGCGCCCAAACAGTGGTTTCACCCCACATATGGGGTATCAGCGTACACAGGAAAAATTGCACAACAACTTTTTGGGTCCAATTTCTCCTGTTACCCTTGGGAAAATAAAAAAAATAGCGGGCTAAACAATCATTTTTGAGGAAAAAAGATTTTTTATTTTCACGGCTCTACGTTTATTAATTTCTGTGAAGCACTTGGGGGTTCAAAGTGCTCACCACACATCTACAGTCATGGCCAAAAGTTTTGAGAATGACACAAATATTATATTTTCACATGATCTGCTGCCCTCTGGTTTTTATGTGTGTGTTTGACAGATGTTTTTATCACAGACAGAAATATAATTGCAAACATATGAGTAACAAAAGCTTATATTGACAGTTAGAATGAGTTAATGCAGCAAGTCAATATTTGCAGTGTTGACCCTTCTTCTTCAGGACCTCTGCAATTCTCCCTGGCATGCTCTCAATCAACTTCAGGACCAAATCCTGACTGATAGCAGTCCATTCTTGCACAATCAATACTTTCATTTTGTCAGAATTTTTAGGTTTTTGTTTGTCCACCCATCTCTTGATGATTGACCACAAGTTCTCAATGGGATTAAGATCTGGGGAGTTTCCAGGCCATGGACCCAAAATCTATATGTTTTGTTCCCTGAGCCATTTAGTTATCACCTTTGCTTTATGGCAAGGTGCTCCATCATGCTGGAAGAGGCATTGTTGATCGCCAAACTGCTCTTGGAGGGTTGGGAGAAGTTGCTCTTGGAGGACATTCTGGTACCATTCTTTATTCATGGCTGTGTTTTAGGCAAGACTGTGAGAGAGCTGATTCCCTTGGCTGAGAAGCAACCCCACACATGAATGGTTTCAGGAACAGTTGGCATGAGACAAGACTGGTAGTAGCGCTCACCTTGTCTTTTCTGAATGAGGCGTTTTCCTGATGTCCCAAACAATCGAAAAGGGGATTCATCAGAGAAAATAACTTTACCCCAGTCCTCAGCAGTCCACTGCCTGTACCTTTTGCAGAATGTCAGTCTGTCCATGATGTTTTTTCTGGGGAGAAGTGGCTTCTTTGCTGCCCTCCTTGAGACTAGGCCTTGCTCCAAGAGTCTCCGCCTCACAGTGCTTGCAGATGCACTCACACCTGCCTGCTGCCATTTCTGAGCAAGCTCTGCACTGCTGGTAGCCCGATCCCGCAGCTGAAACACTTTTAAGAGACGGTCCTGGCGCTTGCTGGTCTTTCTTGGGCGGCCTGGAGCCTTTTTGGCAACAATGGAACCTCTCTCCTTGAAGTTCTTGATGATGCGATAGATTGTTGACTGAGGTGCAATCTTTCTAGCTGCAATACTCTACCCTGTTAGGCCATTTTTGTTCATTGCAATGATGACTGCACGTGTTTCTTTAGAGATAACCATGGTTAACAGAAGAGAAACAATGATGCCAAGCACCAGCCTCCTTTTAAAGTGTCCAGTGGTCTCATTCTTACTTAATCATGACAGATTGATCTCCATCCATGTCCTCATCAACACCCATACCTGTGTTAATGGAGCAATCACTGAAAAGAGGTTAGCTGGTCCTTTTAAGGCAAGGCTGCAATGATGTTGAAATGTGTTTTGTGGGATAAAGTTCATTTTCTAGCCAAATATTGACTTTGCAAGTAAATGCTGTTAAGCTGATCACTCTTTTTAACATTCTGGAGTATATGCAAATTGCCATTAGAAAAAGTGAAGCAGTAGACTTTGTAAAAATTAATATTTGTGTCATTCTCAAAACTTTTAGCCATGACTGTAGATAAGTTCCTTAAGGGGTCTAGTTTCCAAAATGGTGTGATTTGTGGGGGGTTTCGACTGTTTAGACGTTTGAGGGGCTCTCCAAACGCGACATGGCGTCCAATTTCAATTCCAGCCAATTTTGGTTTGAAAAAGTCAAACGGCGCTCCTTCCCTTCCAAGCCCTGCCGTGCGCCCAAACAGTGGTCCCACCCCACATATGGGGTATCAGCGTACTCAGGACAAATTGGACAACAAGTTTTGTGGTCTAATTTCTCCTGTTACCCTTGGGAAAATAAAAAATTGGGGACTAAACGATCAGGTTTGTGGAAAAAATATGACTTTTTATTTTCATGCCCGGGAGTTATAAACTTCTGTGAAGCACTTGGGGGTTCAAAGTGCTCACCACACATCTATATAAGTTCCTTAGGGGGTCTAGTTTCCAAAATGGGGTCACTTGTGGGAGGTTTCCACTGTTTAGACACATTAGGGCCTCTACAAACGCGACATTGCGTCCAGCCAATTCTGAGTTGAAAAAGTCAAATGGCGCTCCTTCCCTTCCAAGCTCTGCCATGCACCCAAACAGTGGTTTACCCCCACATATGGGGTATCAGCATGCTCAGGACAAATTGCACAAAAACTTTTGGGGTCTTGTTACCCTTGGGAAAATAAAAATTGGGGTGAAAAGATTGTTTTTGTGGAAAAAATATGATTTTTTATTTTCACTGTTCTATGTTATAAACTTCTGTGAAGCACTTGGAGGTTCAAAGTGCTCACCACACATCTAGATAAGTTCCTTAGGGGGTCTAGTTTCCAAAATGGGTCACTTGTGATGGGTTTCCACTGTTTAGACACATCAGGGCCTCTACAAACGCGACATGGCGTCCAGCCAATTCTGCGTTGAAAAAGTCAAATGTCGCTCCTTCCCTTGCGACCTCTGCCGTGCGCCCAAAAAGTGGTTTACCCCCACATATGGGGTATCGGCTTATTCAGGAGAAATTGCACAACAAATTTTGTGGTTCATTTTTTCTTTTAACAGTTGTGAAAATAAAAAAAATAGGTTCCGAAGTAAAGTTTTTGCAAAAAAAGTTAAATGTTAATTTTTTCCTTCCACATTGCTTCAGTTCCTGTGAAGCACGTAAAGGGTTAATAAACTTCTTGAATGTGGTTTTGAGCACCTTGAGGGGTGCAGTTTTTAGAATGGTGTCACTTTTGGGTATTTTCTATCGTATAGACCCCTCAAAGTGACTTCAAATGTGATGTGGTCCCTAAAATAAAAATGGTGTTGTAAAAATGAGAAATCGCTGGTCAACTTTTAACCCTTATAACTTCGTAACAAAAAAAAATTTTGGTCCCAAAATTGTGCTGATGTAAAGTAGACATGTGGGAAATGTTATTTATTAAGAAATTTGTGTGACATATCTCTCTGATTTAAGGGCATAAAAATTTAAAGTTTGAAAATTGTTAAATTTTCAAAATTTTCGCTATATTTCCGTTTTTTTCATAAATAAACACAAGTCATATCAAAGAAATTTTACCACTAACGTGAGGTACAATATGTCATGAAAAAACAATCTCAGAATCAGCGGGATTCGTTAAAGCGTTCCAGAGTTATAACCTCATAAAGTGACAGTGGTCAGAATTGTAAAAATTGGCCCTGTCATTAAGCTGCAAAATGGCTCTGTCACTAAGGGGTTAAAATAGTTTTTAACTGCTGATAAATATATATTCTTTTGGGCTGACGATTTCCATCTAAAAATCGGTGAATAGCTCTATATAAAGATTCCATGCCTTACACACAAGAATGTCTCCATGTCCATATATTTTCACTCTAACCCCTTTACAACCTCGGATTTATCCATACGTCCAGGTCGCCAGGTACTTAACTCATATCTTTAATGCGACATAGCGACTGCAGTCGTGGTGATCGCATTAAAGTTCCACCTCAATCTTACCACAGGCCACATGGAATCGTTGTCCCGGGGGATGGCGACGTACCACCCGCAACTACAATTACTGGGATTGACTGTTCAAATCTGAGCAGCCAGTTGCAGCGTTTCTCAGTGTTTCAGGCAACTAGATTGCCTGAAACACTGATGTCCAGCCTACGATCGATGCTGTAAGAGTTGTGGGTTCAAAGTGCTCACCACACATCTAGATAAGTTTCTTGAAGGGTCTAGTTTCCAAAATGGAGTCACTTGTTGGGGGTTTTCACTGTTTAGGCACATCAGGGGCCCTTCCAAAAGTGACATGGTGTCCTCTAATATTCGAGCAAATTTTACATTTAAAAAGTCAAATGGCACTCCTTACAATCCCTGCTATGCGCCCAAACAGTAGTTTTCCCTCACATATGGGATTTCTGCATGTTGAGGAGAAATTGTACTACAAATTTTGGGGACCACTTTTTCCTGTGTCAAAGACACTTGAAATGTGATGTGGCTCCTAAAAAAAAATTTTTTTTGTAAATTTTATTGGAAAAATGAGATATTCCTGGTCAAGTTTTAACACTTAGGACTTCCTAACAAACAAAAAATTTGTTTCAAAAATTGTGCTGTAAAGTAGACATGTGAGAAATCTGACCCGAACGGACGGCGGAACGCCCCTGGGTGAGTATAATATAACTCGTTTTTCTTCACTTTCAGGTAACATCGGGGGCTTATCTACAGCATTCCAGAATGCTGTAGATAAGCCCCTCATGCCGGTGGCCTCATCTCAAAGGGCGAAAGTGAGGTGACAGATTCCCTTTAAGGGCATAAGTATTCAAAGTTTGAAATTTTTTTTTGCCAAATTTCCAGGGTTGTTTTTACAAATGAGCGCAATTCATATGAAATAAATTTTACTACTATCATGAAGTACAATATGTCACGAAAAAGCATTCTCCGAATCAGTAGGATCTGTTGAAGCGTTCCAGAGTTATTACCTCATAAAGTGACAGTGGTCAGAATTATAAAATTTGGCCTGGTCTTGAAGGTGCAAATGGTCTTGGGGGATAAAGGATTTAAATTACAAAAAAAATTCTACTTTTCTATTTACATTCTGACCATTCTCTTACATTTAAAAAGGTACAAAGAGATGTAGTTGGATTGTATTCTGTATTTGTATGGTCACACAAATAGTAGGTAGGTGGTTGTCTAGAGAGAAATATATCAATTTGTTTGGAATTTCTAAGGCTATGTGCCCACAGTCAGGAATAGCACTAGCGCTGCGTCCAAAATGCTGCGGCGTTCTACATTAGAAGTACGTAAACTCATCCGCGGTGTGGATTTATGAGCCGCAGCATGTGAATTTCGGTAGCTGAGATTCTATTGTCTCCTCTGCAGATTTTGACCAGTTGCATCTCATTACTTGTAGTGAATCCGCACATACTGACAAACAAGTGTGGCAATTAGAACGCAGCGATTTTGAAGCTGTGAAAATACACTGCTCCCGAAACGTTGCTATTCCTGATCGTGGGGACGATCATGTGGCTGAATGTCTAAGTTCACATAAGTGTATTTGTGGTCTGGCATCTGACAGTGGTAAAAGCTGACAGAGCTGGGGCCAATGTAAGTCATTTGTACAGTTCAGATGACAGGTTGTTGTTTTTTTTTTTGCACAGACCAAATTTCATATTTCGGATGAGACTCTCCTTATAGTTTAGCCAAAATGAATAAGAAATCCGATCCTATATCGATCGAGCCTATAGCATCCAATGTTTACAAATATGTTGTCATTATTATACCTAGGAAACTGTGTTTTGCAAACTTTATTCTCTTCTGCTGTATAAAGACGCACAACGGACTGTCCATTTTTTTTTCTGGATCTAAATTGGATGATTTTTTTATATGCTCGTGTGAACTTAGCTTTTCACAGGTGCACATTGGCCATGTGCACACAGACTACTATCTGGCTGTATCCTCATGGCCCCTACCATCAAAGTTGAAAGGTAATTTAGAGGGACATCTTTGCAGTCATGCAGGTGTAGTTATCCAGAGGCAGTCTCAACACTGGGCAGCAATGATATTTAATCCATTTCTTATGTGAAGTGCATGACCGTGTCGTACAGTATCGGTAATTCTGACCTGCGTCTGGTACCTTATTTGCATTGGCATTTGAGATCAAGGAGTCACATGTTTTCCTGACATTTTTATTCCAGGAATTTTAATGGAGAAATGGCCATACTTTGGAACAACCGTGCCAACACACTATTTAAACTTCAACGATGGGAAGAAGCATTTGCATCCGCAGAGAAAAGTATACAGTTTTGTCCATCTTTTGTTAAGGTGAGCTTTCAGGCTGACTACTGGCATTGTACTGATCTTTGTACTCCAGAAGTGTTTTTGTTGTATACCAAACCTGTGCATATTCATCGTGTTCAATGTATACTATTCCCCAAACTGCTGGGAAGAAGAGGAGGAATGTTACTGACAGGTAGCTGCATTGTAGTGATCCGTCTCACTGGGCTCTGCTGATGTCATACCGTATGATTGGCTCATTGAGAAAAAAGCTTGGACTATGACAAATGTTATGTCACTGTTAATGAGAAGAGTTCTGTAAGGCTATGTACAGCCATTGAGTTCTCCCAGGTGAAGGCACTTCAGGAAATGGCGGCGCTCATTTTCCTAAGGTGGTTTTGCTGCCATTCTTTTGGCGGCCCTGCTGTTGGCCTCTTTACTCTATGCTTTGGAGCACAAAGAGCAGGCGGTTCTGAGCGCTTGAAAAATTAACATGTCTCTTTTTTTTAACTGCTTCAGATTTTCCAATCCCTGAAGTGGTTAAAAGATGTGATTTAAGACAAAGCGTGTGCACTGCAAGGTCGTTTTGACATTGCTGCGTATTATGTCCATTTTATGGGGCGCTTTTGCAGCGTATTTTCATGTGGATTCTGGCAGGCATTGATATTGGTGTGTCTTCTTGAGGGTCATATAGTAGGAAATTGATACTTTGTCTTGGTATTTAATTTTGGCTACATGAGGCTGGCCTTACTGGTACTGTCTTGGGAAAGGAATAATTGGGCATGCAAAGATGGGATGAAACAGATTGAAGGATATGTTTTAGCTGTCTGTTCTTCTCGTGGACAGCCATGTCTCCTCTCCTGCAAATTGATCCAATATGTTTTACAGCATTGGTTCCTCTCAACACTTCATCTCTTAGTGTCCCCTAAAGCTGTTAGTCATATCACCAATTCTTCCAACCACTTCTGCGTTTTGTATTTCTACAATTTTTAAATTTACAAACAAAAGCAACTGAATCTAAAATCGGTTTTAATTATTCTTTCAAATTGATTTGTTTTAAGAGATTTTTGGTTTAAAGAGATTAAAGCTTGCGTTGGTTTCCTCCGGATTCTCCGGTTTCCTCCCACACTCCAAAGACATACTGATGGGGAATGTAGATTGTGAGCCCCAGTGGGGACAGAGATGATAATGTGCGTAAAGCGCTGCGGAATTAATGGAGCTATATAAGTGAGTAAAAAAATAATAACAAATGAGGCTAATTCATTGTATGTAGAGAAAAAGGCAGTTGCAGTCCAGCTTCTTAGAAGTCAAATTCTTTATTTCCAATATGATAAAACATCACAGACGGTGTCCTCCAAAAGTGTACATCAAACAGAAAAGGTGACACCTAGTAAAACAGCGACGCGTTTCAACCACCAAGGGTCTTTGTCAGAGCTGTATATCCCCTAGTGCCACTGCATTATAAAGGTTTGTTGAACCTATGAGCTGGCTGTTACCTCACAATGCAGATACAACAGGTGTCTGATAATTAAGCTGCAATCAGAGGTCAGCAGCTAATGCTGATTTAATCCAACGTGCATGTTAGAATGTTATAAATTCAAGTTGAAGTATAATTAATGCAGGTGCACAGGGGATAGAAGATATGATAAAAACATTCATAGAAAGACTATTAACATCAGTGAAAACTAATAACAATAAAAAGATAATTATTTAACCCCTTACTGCCATCGGACGTACTATCCCGTCCATGGTACCTGGGCCCGTATGACCGGGGACGGGATAGTACGTCATAGGCGATCAGCTGCGCTCCTGAGGGGAGCGCAGCTAATCGCCGCCGGGTGTCAGCTGATTATCACAGCTGACACCCATGACTGTGTGTCAGGAGCGGTCACGGACCGCTCCCGGCACATTAACCCCTTGCACACCGCGATCAAACATGATCGCGGTGTACTGGGGGCACAGGGGAGGATCGCGCAGGGTGGGGGCTCCCTGCGCGCCCCCCTGAGACCCTCAGAGCAGCGCGATGTGATCGCGCTGTTCTGAGGGCTTCCTCCCTCCCAGGACCCGGATCCAAGATGGCGCCGGGGTCCTGGAGGGAGGCGGCTACCTCAGTGCCTGCCGAGAGCAGGCACTGAGAAGCCTGCATCTATGCCTGTGCGATCGCTGGTGTGACAGAGTGCTGTGCACACTGTCACACCAGCGATCTGATAAAATACTGTGATGTCCCACCCTGGGACAAAGTAAAAAAGTTAAAAAAGTAAAAATAAACATGTGTAAAAAAAAAATCCAAAATAAATAAAAAAAAAAAAAAAATATATTCCCCAATAAATTCACTTCTTCCTGTAAATAAAAAAAAAAAACAATAAAAGTACACATATTTGGTATCGCCGCGTCCGTAACGACCCCCCCTATAAAATTGTCCCACTAGTTAACCCCTTTAGTGAACCCCTTAAAAAGAAAAAAAAAAAAAAACGAAGCAAAAAATCAATGCTTTATCATCATACCGCCGAACAAAAAGTGGAATAACACGCGATCAAAAAGACCGATATAAAAAAACATGGTACCGCTGAAAACGTCATCTTGTCCCGCAAAAAACGAGCCGTCATAAAGCATCATCAGCGAAAAAATAAAAAAGTTATAGCTCGCAGAATAAAGCGATGCAAAAATAATTATTTTTTTATATAAAATTGTTTTTATTCTATAAAAGCGCCAAAACATGAAAAAATTATATAAATGAGGTATCGCCATAATCGTACTGACCCGAAGAATAAAACTGCTTTATCAATTTTACCACACGCGGAACGGTATAAACGCCTCCCCCAAAAGAAATTCATGAATTGCTGATTTTTGTTCATTCTAACCTCCCAAAAATCGAAATAAAAATCGATCAAAAAACGTCACGTGCTCAAAAATGGTACCAATAAAAACGTCAACTCGTCCCGCAAAAAATAAGACCTCACATGACTCTGTGGGCCAAAATATGCAAAAATTATAGCTCTCAAAATGTGATGATGCAAAAACTATTTTTGCAATAAAAAGCGTCTTTTAGCGTGACAGCTGCCAATCATAAAAACCCGCTATAAATAGTAAATCAAACCCCCCTTTATCACCCCTTAGTAAGGGAAAAATAATAAAATTAAAAAAAAGCATTTATTTCCATTTTCCCATTAGGGTTAGGGTTAGGGTTGCGGCTAAAATTAGGGTTAGGGTTGGCGCTAAAGTTAGGATTAGGGTTAGGGTTGGGATTAGGGGTGTGTTAGGGTTAGGTTTGTGGTTAGGGTTGGGACTAGGGTTAGGGGTGTGTTGGGGTTAGGGTTGGAGTTAGAATTGGGGGGTTTCAGCTGTTTAGGCACATCAGGGGCTCTCCAAATGTGACATGGCGTCTGATCTCAATTCCAGCCAATTCTGCGTTGAAAAAGTCAAACGGTGCTCCTTCACTTCTCAGCTCTGCCATGCGTCCAAACAGTAGTTTATCCCCACATATGGGGTATCAGCGTACTCTGGACCCCAAGAGTTATTGTGCAATTTGTCCTATTTCTTCTGCTACCCTTGGGAAAATAAAAAACTGGGGGCGAAAATATCATTTTTGTACAAAAAAAAAATATTTTTTTGTTTTTACGGCTGTACATTATAAACTTCTGTGAAGCACTTGGGGCTTCATAGCGCTCACCACACATCTAGATAAGTGACTTGTGGGGTCTATTTTCCAAAATGGGGTCACTTGTTGGGGATTTCCACTGTTTAGGCGCATCAGGGGCTCTCCAAATGCGACATGAGCCCCCAGACCATTCCATCAAAGTCTGCAATCCAAAACGTCACTACTTCCCTTCCGAGCCCCAACGTGTACCCATACAGTAGTTTTCTCCCACATATTGGATATCAGCGTACTCAGGACAAATTGGACAACAACTTTTGGGGTCCAATTTCTCCTGTTACCCTTGTAAAAATAAAATATTGGGGCAAAAAAATCATTTTTGCAAAAAAAAGAAAGGATTTTTTATTTTTACGGCTGTGCGTTATAAACTTCTGTGAAGCA
This sequence comes from Oophaga sylvatica, assembly GCA_033576555.1. NCBI lineage: Eukaryota > Metazoa > Chordata > Amphibia > Anura > Dendrobatidae > Oophaga > Oophaga sylvatica. The sequence goes on along the minus strand of JARQOD010000006.1, from coordinate 162,350,805 downwards.
CTTCGGGGTTCAAAGTGCTCACCACACATCTAGACAAGTTCCTTGTGGGGTCTATTTTCCAAAATGGGGTCACTTGTGGGGGGTTTCCACTGTTTAGGCGCATCAGGGGCTCTCCAAATGCGACATGACGCCCCCAGACCATTCCATCAAAGTCTGCAATCCAAAACGTCACTACTTCCCTTCCGAGCCCTGACGTGCGCCCATACAGTAGTTTTCTCCCACATATTGGGTATCAGCGTACTCAGGACAAATTGGACAACAACTTTTGGGTTCCAATTTCTTCTGTTACCCTTGTGAAAATAAAATATTGGGGACGAAAAAATCATTTTTGTAAAAAAAAAAAAGATTTTTTATTTTACGGCTGTACGTTATAAACTTTAGTGAAACACCTGGGGGTTAAAAGTTCTCACCACACATCTAGATAAGTTCCTTGAGGGGTCTAGTTTCCAAAATGGCGTCATTTATGGGGGTTTCCACTGTTTAGGCATATCAGGAGCTCTCCAAACACGACATGGCGTTCAGCCAATTCTGCGTTGAAAAAGTCAGACGGCGCTCCTTCCCTTCCAAACTCTGCCATGCACCCAAACAGTGGTTTACCCCCACATATGGGGTATCAGCGCACTCAGGACAAATTGCACAATAACTTTTGGAGTCTTGTTACCCTTGGAAAAATAAAAATTGGGGTGAAAAGATCATTTTTGTGGAAAAAATATGATTTTTAAATTTTACGGCTCTACGTTATAAACTTGTGTGAAGCACTTGGGGGTTCAAATTGCTCACCAAAGATCTAGAAAAGTTCCTTAGGGGGTCTAGTTTCCAAAATGGGGTCATTTGTGGGGGGTTTCCACTGTTTAGGCACATCAGGGGCTCTCCAAATGCAACATGGCATCCAATCTCAATTCCAGCCAATTTTGGTTGGAAAAAGTCAAATGGTGCTCCTTCCATTCCGAGCTCTGCCGTGCGCCCAAACAGTGGTTCCCACCCACATATGGGGTATCAGCGTACTCAGGACAAATTGGACAACAACTTATGTGGTCCAATTTCTCCTGTTACCCTTGAGAAAATAAAAAATTAGTGACTAAAAGATAATTTTTGTGGGAAAAAAATAGGATTTTTTATTTTCATGCCCGGGCATTATAGACTTGTGTGAAGCACTTGGGGGTTCAAAGTGCTCACCAAAGATCTAGATAAGTTCCTTAGGGGGTATAGTTTCCAAAATGGGGTCACTTGTGGGGGGTTTCCACTGTTTAGGCTCATCTGGGGCACTGCAAACGGAACATGACCCCCATCAACGTCTGCATTCCAAAACGTTACTACTTCCTTTCCAAGCCCTGCCGTGCACCCAAACAGTTCCCCCCCCCCCACATATGGGGTATCAGCGTACTCAGGACAAATTGGACAACAACTTTTGGGGTCCAATTTCCTTGGGAAAATTCAAAAATTTGGGACTAAAAAAATCATTTTTGTGGAAAATTGTTTTTTTTTTTTTTTTCACACCCAGGCATTATAAGCTTTTGTGAAATATTTGGGAGTTCAAAGTGCTCACAACAGATCTAGATAAGTACCTTAGGGGGTCTAGTTTCCAAAATGGTGTCACTTGTGGGGGTTTCCACTGTTTAGGCGCATCAGGGGCTCTCCAAACACGACATGGCGTCCAATCTCAATTCCAGCCAATTTTAGTTTGAAAAAGTCAAACGGCGCTCCTTCCCTTACGAGCTCTGCCGTGTGCCCAAACAGTGGTTTTCCCCCACATATTGGGTATTGGCGTACTCAGGAGAAATTGCATAACAACCTTATCTGTCCATTTTCTCCTTTTACCCTTGTGAAAATAAAAAAAAAAGTTTGTAAAAGATCATTTTTGTGACTAAAAAGTTAAATATTCATTTTTTCCTTCCACGTTGCTTTAGTTCCTGTGAAGCACCTGAAGGGTTAATAATCTTCTTGAATGTGGTTTTGAGTACCTTGAGGGGTGCAGTTTTTAGAATGGTGTCACTTTTGGGTATTTTCTGCCATATAGACCCCTCAAAGTGACTTCAAATGAGAGGTGGTCCCTAAAAAAAATGGCTTTGTAAATTTTGTTGTAAAAATGAGAAATCGCTGGTCAACTTTTAACCCTTATAACTTCCTAACAAAAAAAAATTTTGGTTCCAAAATTGTGCTGATGTAAAGTAGACATGTGGGAAATGTTATTTCTTAACTATTTTATGTGACATATTTCTCTGTTTTAAGGGAATAAAAATTCAAAGTTTGAAAATTGCAAAATTTTAAAAATTTTCGCTATATTTGCGTTTTTTTCAAAAATAAACGCAAGTTATATCGAAGAAATTTTACTTCTAACGTGAAGTACAATATGTCACGAGAAAACAATCTCAGAATCGCGAAGATCCGTTGAAGCGTTCCAGAGTTATAACCTCATAAAGAGACAGTGGTCAGAATTGTAAAAATTGGCCCGGTCATTAACGTGCAAACCACCCTTGGGGGTGAAGGGGTTAAACAAAAAAAAAACAACAACTTTAAAATAAAATATATCTGTAAATGTCTTGACTCGTAGTTGTTTTCTTTTTTATATTGTCTTTTGGAATCTTTCTGAAATGGTAGTTGCTTGCATTAGTGGCCACAATAGTCCATCACTATTATAGATGGCACAGTGAATTCATGGCATATTGTTGGTATCGAATTTCCAGGAGGAACCAGTGAGGATAGAATGACAGGTATTAGGATACATGAATGAATTTCTAACAAACGTGAAGAAAGAAGCCCAGCCAAGGTGAAGAGGTAAATTCTAGAAAACACATTGTGCTTTACAGAAAAGAGAAAAATTATTATTATATTTATATCTCTACATATGATAACATTTTTAGGCAGCACAAGTAGAGAACATCCACCATAATTAACGATAATATATTAGTCCCTATATCCCTTGTACAACTACTTTGAAAAAGACAAGGGAACATGAGGAACACATAGCATCATTGTAGAATGGAAAACCCACAACAAGGCATATAGCGATGTACTTCTAAACGCATACTAACAGTGAGAGTCATTCAGGAGGATCATATATCCAGCACTGGAATTTTCACTTTAATTTAACACGCATGTGAATTGAATCCAAGAGAATAAATTTTATAAAAAATTTTTTTGCTGTGACTGATGTATATTCTGTGAGGCAGTGACCGGGATCGTTTACGAGGGACGTTATATTTCCCCCAGAATGTGTACAGAGAACTATTAAAGCCATTGGAGTGCATTGCAGTCACACACACAGCTGCGGCTGCAATGCAGGAATGAAGGTGAGCAATGACCTAGTCAGACTACCTGGCTAAGGCAGATTAAGTAAAATCCGGCAGGGCCTTCATTTCTTGGAGGAGGTCACAGGCGGCAGTGGGGCGGCCTCCTCCCTCCAACCCGGGTTTTCCAGTGGCTTTTGCCACAGGTCTTTAAAACTCCTGCGCTAAGGATTAGTGTTGTTCTATGTTGGGACCCTGCAAGGAGCATAGCAGGAAAGCTCCACAGGACTGTGTGTAGCTGAACCCAGGCCTGGGACGGCTCTGCAGCAGTCAGGCTCTGTTCGGCCCGGCGCGGCCGTTGTCCCCGGCAACGAGTGTTTATGGACTGATGTTAACCCGGCTGCGTACCGGAGGACTTTTCCTGTTTTACCCGTGAGTTGCTGAATAAAAGCTGTTTACTTTGGACTTGCTTGGGTCACTGTCTCAGTTACTGCACGGTGTGAACACCGCCGTCTTACAATTCATAGATGTAGGTTGATGGTAGCATTACAAGATATTAATAACATAGCGCTAGGAACTTTGATATATTCAAACACTATCGTATATAAAGCTAACAGCTTCACCTTTAGGCTATGGGCACACGTTGCGGTTTCTTAGCGGCAAAACCGCTTACACAATACAACTCATTAAGGCCTATGAGATTCCGCAATGCTGTGCACATGCTGCGGGTTTTACCGCGGCGGAATCGCATCGCGGGAGAATCCGCAGCATGCTCATTCTTTTTTGCGGAACCGCGGCGATTCCGCCGCCATAGGAATGCATTGAACCAATTACTTTCCGCATGTGGCTGTGCCCACCATGCGGAAAGTAAGCGGTTCATGTGCGGATGGTACCCATGATCTGGAGGAGAGGAGACTCTCCTCCACGCCCTGGGTACCATATCCATGTAAAAACAATAATTAAAATAAATAGTGATATTCTCACCTTCCGGCGTCCCACGCAGCTTTCCCGCCTTCAGCGACGCTCCCGCCAATCGCGTTCCCAGTCATGCTTTGCGAGATCACCCAGATGACGTAGCGGTCTCGAGTGATGCTACGTCATCGGGATGATTGTCGCAAAGGACTCTTGGGAACGGAACTTGCCGGGAGCGTCGCTGAAGGCGGGAAAGCTGCAGGGGCCGCCGGAAGGTGAGAATATCATTATTTATTATTTCTTTTATTATTTTTACATTAGATCTTTTTACTATTGATGCGACATAGGCGGCATCAATAGTAAAAAGTTGGTCACACGAGTCAAACACTTGTTTGACTCGTGTGACCACCCTGTCAGATCGCTTGTAAAACGCTAGCATTCTGCAAGCTAATTCCGCTTGCAAAACGCTAGTGTTTAGCGGGAATACGCATACCTATAATATGCGGATTTCCCGCGGCAGGGAGGTGCGGAATTGCCGCGGAAATTTCCATGGCAATTCCGCAACGTGTGCACATAGCCTTATAGCTTTTTTTTTCCCAGAATAAATTTGGAGAGAAGTAGTCACATATCGCTATGAATCAAATAGAGATCGCACACATTATTGATAACATATATGTATATAATCATTAGTTGGCAGCGACACCACAAAATAATGACTACACTGCAATGAAGTTCCTGGATATATGGGCCAGATCAAAGTAGAAAGTTTGTGGAAGGTATCCAGTGTTCCGCTTCACTAGTTAAATATAAGCAGACCGAGAGAGATCACAGCACAGACAGCTTAGTGAGCTGTCAGATTTACCAATCTAAGATAGACTCAAGGGAGGAAAACTCTCATACTGTGTTAACAGTGATGTATTCTGCACATATTCTAAGTGATTTATATCCCCCAAATTAGTGACAGCAAAAAAGGTTAATTATTGTAACAAGATCCCATAGATGATTTATCAGTATTATATTTCTATGACAAAAGTCAGAAAGGGAATAATTGCAAACAAAGACTAGCATATAGTTCCTCAGATTTTCCAATCAGGGATTAGTTCTAGGGAAGAGTAAAGCAAAGCAATACATCAGATTGAAATAGAGGATATATAGATCAAAATATCGCATAAATTTATATAATTACACTGAAATTTCAGTTCGGGAAAGAGAGGTATTTTTTTATAAAACATGGGTTATGTCGATATATCAAAATGCTCAGTATTTAATACCTTTTAATGGCTAACTGAAAAGATGGTAATCATCTTTTCAGTTAGCCATTAAAAGGTATCAATCACTGAGGACTCTCAAGTCTAAATATTTTTCTATCTACTGGCTAACACGGTACGAAGATACACATCTTTCCTATATCAGTATTTAATAGTGATGCATAATTTCACTGCGCTTGTTCAGTCCATGGGGGTACCTGGTGTTAAGATTGAGGATCCAGAACGCTTCTCTATTTAGAAGCCGCCTTCTAGAATCCCCTCCTCTGGCTGAACTAAAAACGTGCTCTATGCCTGTCATTTCCATGAATTTAACGTCTCGCTGATGACACTCAATGAAATGTCTTGATGCCATGGAGACACCTTTAATATCAGAGTTTACATTGACTATATCTCGTAAATGTTCTGAAATGCGGATTTTTAATTTTCTTGTAGTACAACCCACATATATTAGGTTGCATGAAGTGCACCTAATATAATAAACTACATTGACAGAGTTGCAATTAATAAATTGTTTGATATTATATGTTTGAGTGTTACTGAAATCATGAAAGGTTTTTTGAGATTTTGCAACTTTGCATGTTTTACATTTGTTAGCACCGCATTTAAAAAAACCTTTTGTTTTAAGCCAATTGTTTTTTGATGTGTGAGAAGAAAAGTAGCTGGGAGATACAAAATCCCTTATGGTAGGAGCTTTCCTGGCTACAATATTGATTCCTGGAGATAAAATCTCTTCCAGAATTTCATCCTCATATAAGATAGGAATGCAATTATATATTATTTTTTTAATTTGGTTAAATTGTTTCGAAAAACGAAGGCTTACAAAAGGTTTTTTCTCAATATTTTTATCCCCTTTAGAATTATAATGCGGTTCTGATGACAGCAATAGTTCTCTGTCCCTCTCCTGAGCTATATTATTTGCTCTCTTGATTGACCAGTGAGGATATTTACGTTGTTTCATTTTAATTTTGAGTTGCTCAAATTCCTTAATTAAGTCCTTAGGGTCAGAACAGTTTCTTCTATGTCTGATATGTTCCCCAACTGGTATTGCCTTAATGACATGTTTGGGGTGTCCGCTTTTAGCATGGAGTAACGTATTTCCACTAACTGGTTTGGTGTGCGTTTTAGTAATAATTTTATTGCTTTCTACGCCCTTTAATTCTAAATCCAAAAAGACAATTGATTGAAAATCATGAACATATGTGAATTTTATGTTCATATTATTAGAATTAAGATAATCAACAAAGGCAGGTACGGCAGATACATCGCCATCCCATATAATCAGTGTATCGTCGATGTATCTACCGTACCAATAGATACAATCAGAGAAAGGATTATCATCTGAATTTATTTTCCAAAAAAGCCATAGTGAGATTTGCCAGGGAGGGTGAATATTTGGCACCCATAGGAACTCCTGATTTCTGAAGATATATGGTATTATCAAATGAAAAATAGTTATGCTGAAGCAAAAATTGTATAACCTCCAGCAAATATTCAATTAGTTCAGTAGAATAATCACTATATTTTTCAAAAAAGAAACGCAATGCTTCCAATGCTATAGTGTGGGGTATGCATGTATATAGGGAAACAACATCACAACTAAGCCATGAAATTTTTTTTGACCATATTGTTTTAGATAAAGCAGAAAGAACGTCACGAGAGTCTTTAAGATAGCCTGGAAGCTTCAAGACTAAAGGCTGGAGTAAGGAGTCAGCCCATTCGCAGAGATGTTCACTGTATGAGCCTATGCCTGACACTATTGGTCTCATAGGTGGAATATCACATTTTTTGTGTATTTTAGGTAGGCCATATATAATGGGCAGAACAGGTTTGGGAACATATATATAGTCTGCTTGCTGTTTGTTTAGAATACCAAGACTAACCCCTTCTGTAATAATTTTCTCTACCTGATCATTATACATTTTGACAGGATCCAATTTTAATTGAGCATATACTTCAGAATCTGAAAGTAACTTCATCATACTGTTTTTATAATCCATTTTATTCATTACTACTATTTTACCCCCTTTGTCACTGCGCTTAATAATTATATTATCCATATTTTTTTAAAGTGGACAAAGCTTTTTTCTGTTTATATGTGATATTGTTGCCACAATAACTAGAAGATTTATTAGCTGCTATTTTTATGGAAAGATTTTTGAGATCTCTTTCTATTTTCTCTTAGAACTTATCCATACAATCAGCTCGGGTTTGTATGGGGTAAAAAAATGGATTTTTAGTACAAAAAGTCTGAGAATGATGAATTTTTGTAGTTTCTTCATTCAGTTGGAAATCATAAAGATTTTGCAAACTAAGTAATGCATTTTGTTCTTTAAAGGTTAATTTCTGATATTCGTTAATTGGAGAATCTACGTTTAATTTTTGTTCATCATTCTCAGAAAAAAAATGTTTTTTCACAGTAAGATTTCTAATGAATTTATTGATATCTAAAATTGTGGAGAATAAATCAAAATTAGTGTCTGGAGCAAAAGTAAGACCTAGGGAAAGAACTTAAATTTCATCATTAGTCAATTCTTGAGAAGACAAATTCAATACATTAGTAATGTCTAATTTCTCATTTTCTTTCGTTTGAACCTGGTCATAGTTCCTGGTGGATCTGTGATGTTTCCTCCCTGACCGCCTGCGTTTTTTGAAAAAAATTTATTTTTGTTGTTGCGCTGCTCACTCATAGAGATAACCTAGAAGTCTGAGGTGCTGCAGTTCGTGTCAGATGACTCGGGGTCTGAGGAGGCAGGGAAATTAACATGTGATTTATTTGAAGAGCTCTTGAAGGTTTTATTTTTCAAGATAGATTTTGGAGTAAACTTCTTTCCCATTGACCCCACTCATAGACCTTATTGTCTGCAAAATCTTTAAGGTCTCTATCAAATTTCCTTTTTTTGCAATTCATAATGTCATTTTCCAACATCGTGATATCCTCCTGCATGGATTTTAGAGACTCTTCATATTGAGTTAGCGTATTAAATTTTTCCAACGCTTTTTGTGCTTCTTTCATTTCTGTTAGTAAAATATGAAGATAAAAAACTTCAAGATATACAATCAGTTTCATTAAGTTCAGAGAGCAGTTTGATAACAGTTGATTCCACTCTTCTTGAAATTCATTACAGAAAACCGTAGAAGGTATTTTTTAATCCTCAGGCCTCTGGGTATCGTGTCCTTGGATATATAGTTTTGCAAAGTTGTAAAGTCCCACCAGACTTTCGTCTCTTGAATGGTTAATTTTTCCACTCGTGTGAGATGGATGTTAAAGTCCACATAGTCGTTAATCACAGTGGATGCTCCTCCAAAAACAAGAGCTGCTTTTTTAATTCTTTCTTCAGATGTCATGATGGACATAAAAAGGTATTTAATATATAGCAACAAGAAGTATTCAGAAACGAAAAAAGACCCTAGGTGCCACCATATATCTGTTGTAGATGTATAAATAATATTTATATGTCTGTTGTAATCATTACACACATAAGGAGGAGTGGGGAGTTCAACGGCAGGTCAGAAGACAATAATATATAGAAGGTGTGGGGCACAAAGCCCCTGCCAGCTCATTATAGAAATATAATACTGATAAATCATCTATGGGATCTTGTTATAATAATTAACCTTTTTTGCTGTCACTAATTTGGGGGATATAGATCACTTAGAATATGTGCAGAATACATCCCTGTTAACACAGTATGAGAGTTTTCCTCCCTTGAGTCTATCTTAGATCGGTAAATCTGACAGCTTACTAAGAGGTCTGTGCTGTGATCTCTCTCTGTCTGCTTATATTTAACTAGTGAAGCGGAACACTGAATATCCTCCACAAACTTTCTACTTTGATCTGGCCCATATATCCAGGAACTTCATCGCAGTGTAGTCATTATTTTGTGGTGTCGCTGCCAACTAATGATTATATACATATATGTTATTAATAATGTGTGCGATCTCTATTTGACTCATAGCGATATGTGACTACTTCTCTCCAAATTTATTCTGAAAAGAAGCTATAAAGGTGAAGCTGTTAGCTTTATATACGATAGTGTTTGAATATATCAAAGTTCCTAGCGCTATGTTATTAATATCTTGTAATGCTACCATCAACCTACATCTATGAATATACATCAGTCACAGCAAAAAATTTTTTATAAAATTTATTCTCTTGGATTCAATTCATATGCGTGTTAAATTAAAGTGAAAATTCCAGTGCTGGATATATGATCCTCCTGAATGACTCTCACTGTTAGTATGCGTTTAGAAGTACATCGCTATATGCCTTGTTGTGGGTTTTCCATTCTACAATGATGCTATGTGTTCCTCATGTTCCCTTGTCTTTTTCAAAGTAGTTGTACAAGGGATATAGGGACTAATATATTATCGTTAATTATGGTGGATGTTCTCTACTTGTGCTGCCTAAAAATGTTATCATATGTAGAGATATAAATATAATGATAATTTTTCTCTTTTCTGTAAAGCACAATGTGTTTTCTAGAATTTACCTCTTCACCTTGGCTGGGCTTCTTTCTTCATGTTTGTTAGAAATTCATTCATGTATCCTAATACCTGTCATTCTATCCTCACTGGTTCCTCCTGGAAATTCGATACCAACAATATGCCATGAATTCATTGTGCCATCTATAATAGTGATGGACTATTGTGGCCACTAATGCAAGCAACTACCATTTCAGAACGATTCCAAAAGACAATATAAAAAAGAAAACAACTACGAGTCAAGACATTTACAGATATATTTTATTTTAAAGTTGTTGTTTTTTTTTTTTTTTGTTTAAATAATTCTTTTTATTGTTATTAGTTTTCACTGATGTTAATAGTCTTTCTATGAATGTTTTTATCATATCTTCTATCCCCTGTGCACCTGCATTAATTATGCTTCAACTTGAATTTATAACATTCTAACATGCACGTTGGACTAAATCAGCATTAGCTGCTGACCTCTGATTGCAGCTTAATTATCAGACACCTGTTGTATCTGCATTGTGAGGTAACAGCCAGCTCATAGGTTCAACAAACCTTTATAATGCAGTGGCACTAGGGGATATACAGCTGTGACAAAGACCCTTGGTGGTCGAAACGCGTCGCTGTTTTACTAGGTGTCACCTTTTCTGTTTGATGTACACTTTTGGAGGACACCGTCTGTGATGTTTTATCATATTGGAAATAAAGAATTTGACTTCTAAGAAGCTGGACTGCAACTGCCTTTTTCTCTACGATTCCATGTCCTGGTCAGGACTTCGTGGCTCCGTGCTCCCGTGAAAGTTGGGTGAGCTGGCAGGGGCTTTGTGCCCCACACCTTCTATATATAATTCATTGTATGGTAATTTTTGCCTTGTCTCGTACTCTTTGTGTATCTATTCCTCATGGCTTTTAAGACCTTTGCTTCCAGTCACTGAATAGATACCGTGATACCTGACGTGATCTCTTATTTTGTGCCGTGCAGGCTTATTACCGTGCTGGCATTTCAGCTCTGAAGTTACATGATGTATCTTCTGCTTTGATGTACTTTGAAGCTGGCCTCCGGAGTCCTGGTCAGTGCTTGGAGAAAGATGTTGTAGAATTTCTCTATGGAATCTTCCAGAGTTTTCAAGGTAATTATGGTCTTTTATACTAACATAATAAATTTCAGTACGTTAATTAAAAAGGCTTTTAATTCAGCTTTTCTTAGAAACGCTGAATAGATTCTAGTACCTAGTATGTGGGGACTGTTCACTGCGTCAGTCACATCAGAAGCCCTGGAGAAAATTGTATTCGTCATGAGATTCTCCTCCAAGAAGACATGACTGTTACATGTGTAGATTTACTGTAGGTCAAAAAAAGAAAACAGAAAGAAGGTGTAGAAACCACAATGATACACAGGTAAGCATAGCTTGGCTCAAAACCAGTGGAAGGAGAGAAAGAAAAAAGCAAAAAAACAGCAGGTTTGCTACACCATTCCAATGTAGGAGTCCAGACCATAGTCTCAGGCTCCCGGGTGGGTTGACCATCAGTAGTGTCTTTCTAACATGGTCAACTTTGTGAACATAAATGTTGGAAATTGAGAATATGTGACCACATCTGTGCCATCTGATGGATACATAGTTCTGACTGACATAATCTGTTTGATGTAGTAAGAGGTTTTTTTCCCAGTTATATATATGTAAAAATATCTAAACTAAATGTTACCACCTTACACACAATTCCTGAATTTCAGCAGCAGATGAAGGAAGGGAGACACACTAGTCATTACTAGTGGGTAGGCGGAGTGTTATGATTTGGTAGCTGAGGAGTGCAGGTAAAAAAGGCAATACACCAGAGCAGTTGGAATCTATGAGATTGCAGTACCCTGACTAACCACCACAACTAGAGGCAGCCGTGGAGCGTTCCTACGTTGGTCCTAGATGCCTCGTCACAGCCTGAGAAACTAACTATACCTAAAGATAGAAAGAGGAAAGCTATCTGCCCCGGAGCAGATCCCCAAAGAACATAGAAAGCCCCCAAACATGTAATGGCGGTTAGACAAGAAGAAATACTGACACAGACAGAAAATAGTATGAGCAAACGTTGGGGCCCAAACTATCTCAATAGAAAAGGATAGGAAGGGCACTTACTGCAATCCCAAAAAACCCTGAAAAGCACCAACTCTACTAATTTCAAAAACACCTGAGATCACACGACCTCTACCACCTAAATTAGTTCTCTGGTGTAACAAAATCAAAACAGCAGCCACTGAAAAAACTGGAAAAAGCAAATGTACAAAACATCAGTGGCTGAACTAAACTGAGAGGGCAAAAGCCCCCGGAGGGGACCCTGAAGGCCCCCACAGAAGTGCAGGACAAAATGCAAAAATCAAGCACAAAAACAAAAAGAAGAAAATGTCTTATCTGTTAGCAGGAGATGCAGACACGACACAGCAGGCTACAAAGGAAACAGGAATCAAGGATTGAGACCAGAACAATTGATCACCGGCAACCCTGATGGGAAGGCGACTCCCTTATATAAGACGAGTCAGTAACACCTGATTCCCAATCCTCACAATCTTCACTGGACAGTCCAGTACCACTTGTAACCACCAGAGGGAGCCTCTGCTCAGAACTCATCTCAAGTCCATTCACAACAGTACCCCCCCCTTGAGGAGGGGTCACCGAACCCTCACTTGAGCAACCAGGTCGGTCAGGATGAGTTCTATGATACGCACGGATGAGTCTCCAAGCATGGATGTCCGAAGCAAACACCCAAGAATTGTCTTCCTGACCATAACCTCTCCACTTAACCAAATACTGGAGTTTCCGTCTAGAAAAACGAGAATTCAATATTTTCTCAACCACAAACTCCATATTGCCCTCAACCAGAACAGGGTCAGGAGGCAAAGCAGTAGGAACCACTGGCTCAACAAACCTCTTCAACAAGGACTTATGGAACACGTTATGGATCTTAAATGTCCCTGGAAGAAGCAAACGAAAAGAAACAGGATTAAGAATCTCCATGATCTTATAAGGTCCAATGAACCTAGACTTAAATTTAGGAGATGCCACTCTCATAGGAATATTTTTTGAGGACAACCAGACCAAGTCCCCCACTTTAAACCGAGGACCATCAGTCCTATGCCAGTTAGCAAACCGCTGGGCCCTCTCCTGAGAGAGGGACAACCTCTCCACTACCTGGTCCCAAATCTGTTGCATACGCTCCACAACAGAGTCAACACCTGGACAGGCAGAAGCCTCCGTCTGTCCTGAAGAAAATCGAGGGTGAAACCCAGAATTACAGAAAAATGGAGACATCAAAGTGGCAGAGCTAGCCCTATTATTAAGAGCAAACTCAGCCAAAGGCAAAAAAGAGACCCAGTCATCCTGATCAGCAGACACAAAGCATCTTAGATAAGTCTCCAATGTCTGGTTTGTTCTCTCAGTTTGACCATTGGTCTGAGGATGAAACGCCGAGGAGAAAGACAACTGAACACCAAGTTTAGAACAAAAGGTCCTCTGTTGTGAATGGGTTTGAGATGAGTTCTGAGCGGAGGCTCCCTCTGGTGGTTACAAGCGGTACTAGTGAGGACTGGGAATCAGGTGTTACTGATTGGTCTTATATAAGGGAGTAATTTTCCCATCAGGGTTGCCGGTGATCAATTGTTCTGGTCTGAATCCTTCTTTCCAGTTTCCCTTGTAGCCTGCTGTGTCGTGTCTGCATCTCCTGCTATCAGATAAGACAATTTCTTATTTTTTGTTTTTGCTATATTTTTGCATTTTGTCCTGCACTTCTGTGGGGGCCTTCAGGGTCCCCTCCGGGGGCTTTTGCCCTCTCAGTTTAGTTCAGCCACTGAGTTTTGTACTTTTGCTTTTTCCAGTTTTTTCAGTGGCTGCTGTTTTTGTTACACCAGAGAACTAATTTAGGTGGTAGAGGTCGTGTGATCTCAGGTGATTTTGAAATTAGTAGAGTTGGTGTTTTTCAGGGTTTTCTGGGATTGCAGTAAGTACCCTTCCTGTCCTTTTCTATTTAGATAGTTTGGGCCCCAGCGTTTGCTCATACTATTTTCTTTCTGTGTCAGTATTTCCTCTTGTCTAACCGCCATTACATGTTTGGGGGCTTTCTATTATCTTTGGGGTCTGCTCCGGGGCAGATAGCTTTCCTATTTCTATCTTTAGGTGTAGTTAGTTTCTCAGGCTGTGACGAGGCGTCTAGGACCAACGTAGGAACGCTCCACGGCTGCCTCTAGTTGCGGTGGTTAGTCAGGGTACTGCAATCTCATAGATTCCAACTGCTCTGGTGTATTTCCATTTTGCCTGCACTCCTCAGCTACCAAATCATAACAGTATCACCGGCCATAAAAATTGTATGGTACTCACAGAAGGAAAAAAATATTTTGAAGGAAGAAAAGTTGTCAGAGATATTTTTCTGTTTGTTGCATTTTTTTTTTTTTTTTTTCCCTCTGTATCTCTGGGTGCTGGGGAGGATCTTTTCTCCCAATGGAGTTTGCACAGTTGTCTGGCCGTGTGGATCAGCTTGCCACTGAGGTTCAGAGTATTGCTGCATATCTTGCTAGGTTGCCTGTTGTGGAACCTAGGATCCCCATGCCAGATTTGTTTTTAGGGGATCGAGCTAAGTTTCAGAATTTCAAAAATAATTGTAAATTGTTTTTTGCCTTAAAATCTAAGTCCTCAGGAAACGCAGCGCAGCAGGTTCAAATTATCATCTCTCTCCTGCGCGGCGATCCTCAGGATTGGGCTTTTTCCCTGATACCTGGGGATCCTGTTTTGAGTGATGTTGATGCATTTTTTCAGGCTTTGGGGTTATTGTACGATGAACCTAATGTCACTGATCAAGCTGAAAAAGCCTTGTTGGCATTAAATCAGGGGCTTGATGACGCTGAGTTATACTGTCAGAGATTCCGTAGGTGGGCAGTCCTGACCAAATGGAATGACGACGCTTTGGCGGCCCTTTTCCGGAAGGGTCTGTCGGATAATGTAAAGGATGTTATGGTGGGATTCCCTGTCCCCTCTGGTCTCAATGATTCTATGTCATTAGCGATTCAAATTGACAGACGTTTGCGTGAGCGGAGAAGTATGCGTGGAGTGGTGTTGCCTTGTGAGCCAGCTGCTGAGCCCATGCAGTGTGATGGAGTGGTGTCTGGGGCACAGCGTCATGAGTTTCGAAAGCGCAATGGGTTATGTTTCTACTGTGGTGATGCCTCTCATGCTATTTCAGTCTGCCCTAAGCGGGGAAGACATTTTGCACGCTCAGTTGTCTTGGGTAGTGTTCAGACAAAGTTTTTATTAACTGTCACTCTGATATGCTCTCTGTCCTCATTTTCTGCTCAGGCTTTCGTTGATTCTGGAGCAGCTATTAACCTGATGGATTATGATTTTGCTAAACGTTGTGGGTTTTCCTTGATACCCCTACAGAAGTCTATTCCTTTACTGGGGATCGATTCTACCCCTTTGGCTGAGAATAAACCCCAGTTTTCTACTCAGGTGATAATGAGGGTTGAACCTGATCACCAGGAGTGCTGCAAATTTTTGGTTCTATATAATCTGCATGACATTATCGTGCTGGGTTTCCCTTGGTTACAGTCTCATAATCCTGTTTTGGATTGGAAATCTGTGTCTGTAACCAGTTGGGGCTGCCAATGTGTTAGTGCCAACACTCCTGTTTTTTCTGCCTCCCCCCAGGCTCAGGATGTTCCTGACTTTTTGATTGATTTTTCTGATGTGTTTAGCGAAAGTAAATC
Organism: Oophaga sylvatica; assembly: GCA_033576555.1. Lineage (NCBI taxonomy): Eukaryota > Metazoa > Chordata > Amphibia > Anura > Dendrobatidae > Oophaga > Oophaga sylvatica. Next base: position 162,335,188 of record JARQOD010000006.1, on the reverse strand, counting down.
TGCATCCTTACCTCCCCATAGGAGCTATGACTGCGCTATTGAATTAGTGCCAGGTAGTAAATTCCCTAAAGGTCGCCTTTTTAACTTGTCTGTACCTGAACATGACGCTATGCGGTCTTATATCAAGGAATCATTGGAGAAGGGTCATATCAGACCATCCTCTTCACCCTTAGGTGCCGGTTTTTTCTTTGTGGCCAAAAAAGATGGTTCATTAAGGCCGTGTATTGATTATCGTCTCTTGAACAATATTACTGTGAAATATCAATACCCGTTACCCTTGATTTCTGACCTGTTTTCCAGGGTGAAAAACGCTACTTGGTTTACCAAGCTTGACCTCAGGGGGGCGTATAACCTTATTCGCATTAAGCACGGGGATGAATGGAAGACGGCATTTAACACCCCTGAAGGGCATTTTGAGTACCTTGTGATGCCCTTTGGGCTCACTAATGCTCCTTCCGTCTTCCAGTCCTTCATGAATGACATTTTCAGGGATTTTGTGGACAAGTTTCTGATTGTTTATTTGGATGATATCTTGATTTTTTCTAATGACTGGGACTCTCATGTGAAACATGTTCGAACTGTATTCCAGATTTTGAGAGAGAATGCTCTGTATGTGAAGGGATCAAAGTGTCTTTTTGGCGTACAGAAGATCTCATTTCTGGGATTCATTTTGTCCCCATCTGTTATTGAAATGGACCCGGTCAAGGTTCAGGCCATCTGTGATTGGGTCCAACCTACTTCATTAAAGGCTCTTCAGAGATTTTTGGTTTTGCCAATTTTTATCGTAAATTTATTGGTAATTTCTCTGTTATTGTTAAACCATTAACTGATTTGACCAGAAAGGGTTCTGATGTGGTGAATTGGCCCCCTGAGGCAGTCTCTGCGTTTCAGGAACTTAAGCAGAGATTCACTTCTGCTCCTGTTCTACGGCAGCCTGATGTTTCTCTGCCATTTCAGGTGGAGGTTGATGCCTCTGAAATTGGGGCAGGTGCCGTTTTGTCCCAAAGGGATCCAGAGACCTCTAAAAGTAACCCTTGTGCCTTTTTCTCTCGAAAATTTTCTCCTACTGAACGTAATTATGACGTGGGTAATCGGGAGTTATTGGCCATGAAGTGGGCTTTTGAGGAGTGGAGACATTGGCTGGAGGGAGCCAAACATCAGGTGGTGGTCCTTACGGACCATAAGAATCTGGTCTATCTGGAATCTGCCAAGCGACTCAATCCTAGACAGGCCAGGTGGGCCTTGTTTTTCACACGTTTTAATTTTGTGGTTTCCTTTCTTCCTGGCACTAAGAATGTTAAGGCGGATGCCCTCTCGAGGAGTTTCCTTGCGGACTCTCCTGAGCTATCTGATCCCTCTGTTATTTTGAAGGAGGGTGTAGTTCTTTCCGCCATCTCGCCCAATTTGAGACTTGCTCTGGAGGGGTGTCAGGAGGATAGGCCCGAGCGCTGCCCTGTTGGAAAATTGTTTGTCCCGGACCAATGGAAAAAGAGTGTGATGTCTGAGATTCATTGTTCCGCATTGGCTGGGCATCCCGGAATTTTTGGTACCAGAGACTTGGTTAGTCGGTCCTTTTGGTGGCCTACCTTGTCTCGCGATGTCAGGGAATTTGTGCAGTCCTGCGGGACTTGCTCTCGCTCCAAGCCTTGCTCTCGCTCTAGTGGTTTGTTGATGCCATTGCCTGTGCCCAAGAGACCATGGACCCATATCTCTATGGATTTCATTTCCGATCTCCCTGTTTCTCAGAGAATGACCACCATTTGGGTAATTTGTGATAGGTTTTCCAAAATGATACATCTTGTGCCATTACCTAAGTTGCCTTCCTCCTCTGAATTGGTGCCGTTGTTCCTTCAGCACGTGGTTCGTTTACACGGCATTCCTGAGAACATTGTGTCTGACAGAGGAGTCCAGTTTGTTTCCAGATTTTGGAGGACTTTTTGTTCTAAACTGGGTGTTCAATTGTCTTTCTCCTCGGCATTTCATCCTCAGACCAATGGTCAAACTGAGAGAACAAACCAGACATTGGAGACTTATCTAAGATGCTTTGTGTCTGCTGATCAGGATGACTGGGTCTCTTTTTTGCCTTTGGCTGAGTTTGCTCTTAATAATAGGGCTAGCTCTGCCACTTTGATGTCTCCGTTTTTCTGTAATTCTGGGTTTCACCCTCGATTTTCTTCAGGACAGACGGAGGCTTCTGTCTGTCCAGGTGTTGACTCTGTTGTTGAGCGTATGCAGCAGATTTGGGACCAGGTAGTGGAGAGGTTGTCCCTCTCTCAGGAGAAGGCCCAGCGGTTTGCTAACCGGCATAGGACTGATGGTCCTCGGTTTAAAGTGGGGGACTTGGTCTGGTTGTCCTCAAAGAATATTCCTATGAGAGTAGCATCTCCTAAATTTAAGCCTAGGTTCATTGGACCTTATAAGATCATGGAGATTATTAATCCTGTTTCTTTTCGTTTGCTTCTTCCAGGGACATTTAAGATCCATAACGTGTTTCACAAGTCCTTGTTGAAGAGGTTTGTTGAGCCAGTGGTTCCTGCTGCTGTGCCTCCTGACCCTGTTTTGGTTGAGGGCAATCTGGAGTATGTGGTTGAGAAAATATTGGATTCTCGTTTTTCTAGACGAAGACTCCAGTATTTGGTTAAATGGAGAGGTTATGGTCAGGAAGACAATTCTTGGGTGTTTGCTTCGGACATCCATGCTAGGAGACTTATCCGTGCGTATCACAGAACTCATCCTGACCGACCTGGTTGCTCAAATGAGGTTTCGGTGACCCCTCCTCAAGGGGGGGGTACTGTTGTGAATGGGTTTGAGATGAGTTCTGAGCGGAGGCTCCCTCTGGTGGTTACAAGCGGTACTAGTGAGGACTGGGAATCAGGTGTTACTGATTGGTCTTATATAAGGGAGTAATTTTCCCATCAGGGTTGCCGGTGATCAATTGTTCTGGTCTGAATCCTTCTTTCCAGTTTCCCTTGTAGCCTGCTGTGTCGTGTCTGCATCTCCTGCTATCAGATAAGACAATTTCTTATTTTTTGTTTTTGCTATATTTTTGCATTTTGTCCTGCACTTCTGTGGGGGCCTTCAGGGTCCCCTCCGGGGGCTTTTGCCCTCTCAGTTTAGTTCAGCCACTGAGTTTTGTACTTTTGCTTTTTCCAGTTTTTTCAGTGGCTGCTGTTTTTGTTACACCAGAGAACTAATTTAGGTGGTAGAGGTCGTGTGATCTCAGGTGATTTTGAAATTAGTAGAGTTGGTGTTTTTCAGGGTTTTCTGGGATTGCAGTAAGTACCCTTCCTGTCCTTTTCTATTTAGATAGTTTGGGCCCCAGCGTTTGCTCATACTATTTTCTTTCTGTGTCAGTATTTCCTCTTGTCTAACCGCCATTACATGTTTGGGGGCTTTCTATTATCTTTGGGGTCTGCTCCGGGGCAGATAGCTTTCCTATTTCTATCTTTAGGTGTAGTTAGTTTCTCAGGCTGTGACGAGGCGTCTAGGACCAACGTAGGAACGCTCCACGGCTGCCTCTAGTTGCGGTGGTTAGTCAGGGTACTGCAATCTCATAGATTCCAACTGCTCTGGTGTATTTCCATTTTGCCTGCACTCCTCAGCTACCAAATCATAACAGTCCTCCAAAATCTGGAAACAAACTGGACTCCTCTGTCGGACACAATGTTCTCAGGAATGTCGTGTAAACGAACCACGTGCTGAAGGAACAAAGGCACCAATTCAGAGGAGGAAGGCAACTTAGGTAATGGCACAAGATGTATCATCTTGGAAAACCTATCACAAATCACCCAGATGACGGTCATTCTCTGAGAAACAGGGAGGTCGGAAATGAAATCCATAGAGATATGGGTCCATGGTCTCTTGGGCACAGGCAATGGCATCAACAAACCACTAGAGCGAGAGCAAGGCTTGGAGCGAGAGCAAGTCCCGCAGGACTGCACAAATTCCCTGACATCACGAGACAAGGTAGGCCACCAAAAGTACCGACTAACCAAGTCTCTGGTACCAAAAATTCCGGGATGACCGGCCAACGCGGAACAATGAATCTCAGACATCACACTCTTTTTCCACTGGTCCGGGACAAACAATTTCCCAACAGGGCAGCGCTCGGGCCTATCCTCCTGACACCCCTCCAGAGCCAGTCTCAAATTGGGCGAGATGGCGGAAAGAACTACACCTTCTTTCAAAATAACAGAAGGATCAGATACCTCAGGAGAGTCCGCAAGGAAACTCCTCGAGAGGGCATCCGCCTTAACATTCTTAGTGCCAGGAAGAAAGGAAACCACAAAATTAAAACGTGTGAAAAACAAGGCCCACCTGGCCTGTCTAGGATTAAGTCGCTTGGCAGATTCCAGATAAACCAGATTCTTATGGTCCGTAAGGACCATCACCAGATGTTTGGCTCCCTCCAGCCAATGTCTCCACTCTTCAAAAGCCCACTTCATGGCCAATAACTCCCGATTACCAACGTCATAATTACGTTCAGTAGGAGAAAATTTTCGAGAGAAAAAGGCACAAGGGTTACTTTTAGAGGTCTCTGGATCTCTTTGGGACAAAACGGCACCTGCCCCAATTTCAGAGGCATCAACCTCCACCTGAAATGGCAGAGAAACATCAGGCTGCCGTAGAACAGGAGCAGAAGTGAATCTCTGCTTAAGTTCCTGAAATGCAGAGACTGCCTCAGGAGGCCAATTCACCACATCAGAACCCTTTTTGGTCAAATCAGTTAATGGTTTAACAATAACCGAGAAATTACCAATAAATTTACGATAAAAATTGGCAAAACCCAAAAATTTTTGAAGAGCCTTTAATGAAGTAGGTTGGACCCAATCACAGATGGCCTGAACCTTGACCGGGTCCATTTCAATAACAGATGGGGACAAAATGAATCCCAAAAATGAGATCCTCTGTATGCCAAAAAGACACTTTGATCCCTTCACATACAGAGCATTCTCTCTCAAAATCTGGAATACAGTTCAAACATGTTTCACATGAGAGTCTCAGTCATTAGAAAAAATCAAGATATCATCCAAATAAACAATCAGAAATGTATCCACAAAATCCCTGAAAATGTCATTCATGAAGGACTGGAAGACAGAAGGAGCATTAGTGAGCCCAAAGGGCATCACAAGGTACTCAAAGTGCCCCTCAGGGGTGTTAAATGCCGTCTTCCATTCATCCCCGTGCTTAATGCGAATAAGGTTATATGCCCCCCTGAGGTCGAGCTTGGTAAACCAAGTAGCGTCTTTCACCCTGGAAAACAGGTCAGAAATCAAGGGTAACGGATATTGATATTTCACAGTAATATTGTTCAAAAGACGATAATCAATACACGGCCTTAATGAACCATCCTTTTTGGCCACAAAGAAAAAACCGGCACCTAAGGGTGAAGAGGATGGTCTGATATGACCCTTCTCCAATGACTCCTTGATATAAGACCGCATAGCGTCATGTTCAGGTACAGACAAGTTAAAAAGGCGACCTTTAGGGAATTTACTACCAGGCACTAATTCAATAGCGCAGTCATAGCTCCTATGGGAGGCAAGGATGCAGATTTACTTTCGCTAAACACATCAGAAAAATCAATCAAAAAGTCAGGAACATCCTGAGCCTGGGGGGAGGCAGAAAAAACAGGAGTGTTGGTATTAACACATTGGCAGCCCCAACTGGTTACAGACACAGATTTCCAATCCAAACCAGGATTATGAGACTGTAACCAAGGGAAACCCAGCACGATAATGTCATGCAGATTATACAGAACCAAAAATTTGCAGCTCTCCTGATGATCAGGTTCAACCCTCATTATCACCGGAGTAGAGAACTGAGGTTTATTCTCAGCCAAAGGGGTAGAATCGATCCCCAGTAGGGGAATAGACTTCTGTAGGGGTATCAAGGGAAACCCGCAACGTTTAGCAAAATCAAAATCCATCAGGTTAATAGCTGCTCCCGAATCAACGAAAGCCTGAGCAGAAAATGAGGACAGAGAGCATATCAGAGTAACAGTTAATAAAAACTTAGTCTGAACACTACCCAAGACAACTGAGCGTGCAAAACGTCTTCCCCGCTTAGGGCAGACTGAAATAGCATGAGAGGCATCACCACAGTAGAAACATAACCCATTGCGCTTTCGAAACTCATGACGCTGTGCCCCAGAAACCACTCTATCACACTGCATGAGTTCAGAAGCAGGTTCACAAGGCAACACTATTCCACGCATACTTCTCCGCTCACGCAAACGTCTGTCAATTTGAATCGCTAATGACATAGAATCATTGAGACCAGAGGGGATAGGGAATCCCACCATAACATCCTTTACATTATCTGACAGACCCTTCCGAAAAAGGGCTGCCAAAGCGTCGTCATTCCATTTGGTCAGGACTGCCCACCTGCGGAATCTCTGACAGTATAACTCAGCGTCATCAAGCCCCTGATTTAATGCCAACAAGGCTTTTTCAGCTAGATCAGTGACATTAGGCTCATCGTACAATAACCCCAAGGCCTGAAAAAATGCATCAACATCACTCAAAACAGGATCCCCAGGTGTCAGGGAAAAAGCCCAATCCTGAGGATCGCCGCGCAGGAGAGAGATGACAATTTGAACCTGCTGCGCTGCGTTCCCTGAGGACTTAGATTTTAAGGCAAAAAACAATTTACAATTATTTTTGAAATTCAGAAACTTGGCTCGATCCCCCAAAAACAAATCTGGCATGGGAATCCTAGGTTCCACAACAGGCAACCTAGCAAGATAGGTAGCAATACTCCGAACCTCAGTGGCAAGCTGATCCACACGGCTAGACAACTGTGCAAACTCCATTGAGAGAAAAAATCCTCCCCAGCACCCAGAGATACAGAAGGAAAAAAAAATGCAACAAACAGAAAAATATCTCTGACAACTCTGACAACCTTTTTTTTTTTTTCTTTCACAATATTTTTCCCTTCTGTGAGTACCATATAATTTTCAGTTTAGGCCGGTGATACTGTTATGATTTGGTAGCTGAGGAGTGCAGGTAAAAAAGGCAATACACCAGAGCAGTTGGAATCTATGAGATTGCAGTACCCTGACTAACCACCACAACTAGAGGCAGCCGTGGAGCGTTCCTACGTTGGTCCTAGACGCCTCGTCACAGCCTGAGAAACTAACTATACCTAAAGATAGAAAGAGGAAAGCTATCTGCCCCGCAGCAGATCCCCAAAGAACATAGAAAGCCCCCAAACATGTAATGGCGGTTAGACAAGAAGAAATACTGACACAGACAGAAAATAGTATGAGCAAACGTTGGGGCCCAAACTATCTAAATAGAAAAGGATAGGAAGGGCACTTACTGCAATCCCAAAAAACCCTGAAAAGCACCAACTCTACTAATTTCAAAAACACCTGAGATCACACGACCTCTACCACCTAAATTAGTTCTCTGGTGTAACAAAATCAAAACAGCAGCCACTGAAAAAACTGGAAAAAGCAAATGTACAAAACATCAGTGGCTGAACTAAACTGAGAGGGCAAAAGCCCCCGGAGGGGACCCTGAAGGCCCCCACAGAAGTGCAGGACAAAATGCAAAAATCAAGCACAAAAACAAAAAGAAGAAAATGTCTTATCTGTTAGCAGGAGATGCAGACACGACACAGCAGGCTACAAAGGAAACAGGAATCAAGGATTGAGACCAGAACAATTGATCACCGGCAACCCTGATGGGAAGGCGACTCCCTTATATAAGACCAGTCAGTAACACCTGATTCCCAATCCTCACAATCTTCACTGAACAGTCCAGTACCGCTTGTAACCACCAGAGGGAGCCTCTGCTCAGAACTCATCTCAAGTCCATTCACAACAGCGGAGTCCACACAGGATAGAACACCTCAGATTAAAAAGAGTGTTGACCGGCCCCTCCAGCTCGGGCTCCTCCTACTCCAGCTCTCCAGTCTAAAATTTGAGGTCTCAGAGGATAGTCGCTGCTGGAGCAGCTCCTTAGAAATTTTTTTTATTTTAGTCGGACAGAGACTTGGACCACTAGTGGTCTAGAGGTCTCAGGGGTCTCAGCGCTGCTGGACCCCCACCTCTCCCTTGGCGGATCTGTATTACCCTGTAAGGTGGTCCCTGCAGAACCCTGCCGGCCCTGGGGGATGAGGATTGCTTCCCTGGCGGGGACGCAAACCGCGCTTCTGGGGTCACTGCGTTTCCCGCCCTGGGGGGAAGCTACGGGCACAGCGCCACAAATCTCTGAGGGGTCCCTGTGGCGCTCAGCTGGGTGAGTACTCCACATTTTAATGTGTTTGAGTGCTTCAGCGGCCACTGCGGCAGCCGCTGCTACATGTATTCAGTGTGGTGATTGTGTACTTTTGTCCGCAGGTGGATGCCTGCAGGACGCGGGAGCGGAGAGCGGAGTGAGTCGCGCGCTTTTTTTGAAACCAGCGGGGGGCGTGGCTTCGCGCTTTCCCATTTTTTCGCGGGCAGGAAGCGCTCTGAGCGCGCGCTTTACCCTGCCTTTTCTCTTCCGGCTTCTCTCCTCTAGCGCGGCGGCCATTACTGACGGCCTCCTCGGGCTCCTCACTCTCCGCTCTCCCCGACCGACCGAAAGGAGACACTACACCGCGGCCAGCTGGGTGAGTCGCTTCTACCTGTCAGGGCAGAAGCTTGACCCCCACAGCGCAGGGCAAGGTACTGTCACACGGAACGCTCCCGCTACGATCACGATAGCGACGCATAATTTTGCGATGGTTTTTTTTTTGTGATTGTTTTTATGTCGCTAGTAGCTTCCACAGTGGGCAATCTCATTGACGACGCATAAGTGGTTAGCGATCTCCTTAGCGACTTTGGTGGTTATTGCGATGTACAATTCAGCGCAATATGTTAGCGATTTCGTTGGCGTTCTTGTTTAATGTGGCATACTTTTGAGCACTGTCCTGCAGCTGTTACCTCATAAGAGGCACCTGGGGCTCGCACACCCTTTTTATTAAACAAGGGTTGTGGGGAGTCTGCGACATTAACCCCTTCTTGAGCGGTTAACCCTTTATTGGGAGACAGCTGGGGTAGCTCTCTCTTTAAGAGCTTTAACCCTTCAGCGTTCTTTTTGCCTTTGAAAACCACACTGTTCTAGTGCTCACAGGTTTTGACCTGCCATATACTGTGTGAGGGCATGTCAGATCAGGGTCCAGGAGGTGCGGACCGTCTCCCAGATCCGCTACAGGATCAGTCTCGCGTATCTGACACGCAGACCTCGACGGCGTCAAGCGCAGCGGTCGGAGGTGTCAGTGATGTCAAAATGGAGGCCCTCGCTCGTTCTATTGATGGCCTGTCTGAACTTATAGGTCATTGGGTGTCAGCTAGATCCTCTCATGGCAGGAAGCGACACAGGCCGGTGCCATCCTTCCCGTGTAGCGACTCGGAGATCTCGGGCATGGAGGGTTCTCCTTCAAGCTCGGATGGGGAGTTGTCCGATTCAGATAAGGAGGATCGGCAGGGACATTCTGCCTCTCTTTTGAGCCGTACAGAGGCTTTTATTGGAGCCATGAGGGAGGCGTTACAGTTACCGGAGGAGGTAACTAGACGTCCTGGTAAGTCGGCCCGGATGTTTCAGGAGTCGCATAGGTCGCGATCAACATTACCATCTCTGGATGAGCTTAATGGGGCAGTGGAGAAGGAACGCCTGTGTCCAGATAAACGTTTTCAGGGGACACGGTTTTTGAGACGCTGTATCCGTGTACTACGGAGTTGATTGATAATTGGATTCCTTCTCCTGAAGTGGATGTCCCTTTATCCCAGCTTAGCAAATCCTCATTACTTCCTGTTAAAGGGAAGGCGAGTCTGCAGGATCCGCTGGACAGAAAAACGGAGATGGCGGCGAAATCCATCTACGAGGACGTGGGTCATGGATTCAGAGCAGTGCTAGGATCCATGTGTGCTTGTAAAGCCTCCCTGAGCTGGTTAGACCGTCTACGGACGGCGTGGCAAGATGGATCCCCACTATCCGAGGTAGAGGGGCTTTTCAAGTCATTGGAGGATGCAGCTCGATATGGCAGTGATGCAGGTTTGGATGCTGCCTCAATGCTGTCCAGGGCACAATCCTCGGCGATCACAGTCAGGAGAGCACTGTGGCTTAGACAGTGGACCGGAGACGCGGTTTCCAAGCAAGGTTTGCTTTCTTTAGCTTACAAAGGTGGTCAGCTATTTGGATCTGACCTCACGGAGCTGATTGCCCAAGCAAAGGCAAAAGAAACGGCTTTACCGCAGCGAAGAGCTGTGACTTCTGCGTCTGGCAGGCATAGTGCCGGTAGTAGTCGGCGGTCCTTTCGGTCCAGGGGACGGTTCGGTCAGCCCTCTTGGGGATCGGGTCGTCCCTCTTTTTCAGGAAAAAAGAACGCTCAGAAATCCCGCACTCCCTGGAAACAGAGCTTCCGCCAAGACAAGCGGGAAGCTGACAAAAAGCCCGCTAAGGCGGACTGACGCCAGGGTCTCACTCGAGGGCTCTCGAGTGGGAGGTCGCCTGCTCCAATTCGAGCCGACTTGGGATTCCCGCGTGTCGGACGCCTGGGTGACGCGGGTTGTGTCGGCAGGTTACTTCATAGAGTTTCTTTCTCGACCCCCAGACAGTTTTTGCCAATCCCGCATTCCGTCAGAGCCCGGGCTATTTGCCGCTCTACTGCGTGAGGTTGATTCCCTTCTGCAGAAGGGTGTGGTGGTACCAGTTCCACCGGAGGACCGGGGAAGAGGGTTTTATTCCAACCTCTTTGTGGTCCCCAAAAAGGAGGACAAATTTCGCCCCATTCTGGATCTCAAAAGATTGAATCGGCATGTCCGCACCCGGAAATTCCGCATGGAGTCACTTCGCTCCGTTGTGGTGGCCTTGTCGCAGAACGATTTTTTGGTGTCAATCGACATTCGTGACGCTTATTTGCATGTCCCCATCGGAAGGGCCCACCAACGCTTCCTTCGTTTTGCCATAGGACAGGACCATTACCAGTTTGTGGCCCTGCCATTCGGTTTGGCCTCAGCACCCAGAGTTTTTACAAAAATTCTGGCTCCTCTCATGGCGATTCTGCGAAGACAGGGGGTTACGATTCTTCCCTATCTGGACGACCTTTTGATTGTGGCGTCCTCAAAGGAGGAGGCGGTGACGGCTCGCGATCTATCCCTTCAGCTCCTGGAGGACTTCGGGTGGCTTGTCAATTGGGAGAAGTCGTCTCTGGAACCGTCGCAGTCAATCCTGTTTTTGGGAATGCAGTTCGACACGGTACGAGCAGTGGTGTCTCTGCCTCCAGACAAGCAAGCGAGTCTTCTTCGTCATGTGCAGGTTATGAAGTCTGCGACAGCAATGTCCCTTCGAAGGTGTATGCGCCTTCTGGGTTTGATGGTGGCGTCAATGGAAGCAACTCCGTTTGCCCAATTTCATTCCAGGGCTCTCCAAATGCTCATCTTGAACCGTTGGGATCGATCGCAGTTTTCACTAGATTGCAGTGTCATCATCTCCCACAGGGTGAGAGAGTCTCTAGAATGGTGGTTACGTCCGGAAGCGTTATCCCTGGGAAGTCTTTCCTTCCTCCGAGGTGGTCTATCATAACCACCGATGCCAGCCTGACGGGCTGGGGGGCGTCTGGAACGATCTCTGGATTCAGGGAGTATGGTCGTTGGAAGAGTCTTTCCTGCCGATCAACATCCTGGAATTGAGGGCAATTTTCCTTTGCCTCCAACACTGGACGGTCCCTTTAAGCGGTCTACCAGTCCGAGTGCAGACAGACAACGCGACGGCGGTCGCGTATATCAACCATCAAGGTGGGACGAGGAGCTTCAGGCTCATGATGGAAGTGTCTCGAATCCTGGTATGGGCCGAGGCCAGGGTGCCAGCCATCTCTGCGGTTCACATTCCAGGAGTTCAGAATATCACAGCGGACTTCCTCAGTCGCGAAAAGATGGATCCCGGAGAATGGAGTCTTCATCTGGAAATTTTTGCACTGCTGTGCTCCCGTTGGGGAACTCCCCAAGTGGATTTGATGGCATCCAGGTTCAATGCCAAGTTACCGACGTTCATGTCCAGGTACAAGGACCCGAAGGCTGTGGCGGTGGATGCTCTGGTGGCTCCTTGGGACCAATTCGAGCTAATCTGTGTGTTCCCGCCGATATCCTTACTTCCTCTGGTGTTGCGTCGGATCAGACTGGAGAGAGTCCCGGCTATGTTGATAGCCCCAGATTGGCCAAGGAGGACGTGGTTCTCGACACTGGTGTCGCTTCTGGCAGCGCCTCCATTTCCACTTCCTCTTTGCCCGGACCTGTTAACCCAAGGGCCCGTTCGTCACCCGGACCTGAAGTCTCTGCGGTTGACGGCGTGGCTCTTGAGACCAAAATCTTGACCCGTCAAGGTTTTTCAGCCGAAGTCATTGCCACTCTGCGAGCTGCCAGAGGTCCGGCTACTACTAGAATTTATCATAAGACTTGGGAAGCCCTACTTTCGTGGTGTTCGGGTTCTTCTAGGAACCCGAGGAGTTTTTCCATTCCCAATTTGTTGGCCTTTTTGCAGTACGGGCTGGACAAGGGTTTGGCAGTTAGCACTCTGAAGGGGCAGGTTTCTGCTCTGTCCTTGCTATTTCGGAAGGCTATCGCTTCGCGTAGGGACGTACGTTCCTTTTTTCGCGGAGTAACCCGTCAGTTTCCACCGCGGAAGGCACTTGTGTCTCCTTGGCGGCTCAATCTTGTTTTGGAGGCTCTTCAACATGGGCCTTTTGAACCTATGGACTCTGTTAGTCTTTCTCTGCTCTCTTGGAAGGTTGCCTTCTTAGTGGCGGTCACTTCTTTGAGAAGGGTTTCTGAGTTGGCGGCTCTTTCTTGCTCGCCCCCTTTTCTGGAGTTTCACCTGGATCTTGTAATGCTTCGCACTCGGGGTGATTTTCTGCCTAAGGTGGTGTAACAATTTCATGTTAACCAGGATATTGTGTTGCCCTTCCTCTGTCCGGAGCCGAGGAATGCGAAGGAACGGGCCTTGCACACATTGGATTTAGTGCGGGCTTTGAAGTTCTATTTGTCTATTACTCAAAGTTTTCGGAAGTCGGATTCTCTGTTTGTGATCCCAGCAGGTCGTCGACGTGGTCAACGAGCTTCCAAGGATTCTATAGCTCGTTGGATTCGGTCGGCCATTTTGGAGGCTTACCGACTTAAGGGCGAACCTTGCCCGATTAAGATTCAAGCTCACTCCACGAGAGCTGTGGGTTCATCTTGGGCTTTTCATCAAGGAGCCTCGGCAGCTCAGCTCTGCCGGTCGGCGACCTGGCGCTCCGTCCACACATTTACGAAATTTTATAAGGTGGACGTCAGTGCTTCCGCTGATGCGGCCTTAGGACGTAGGGTCCTGCAGGCGGCTGTAGTTTCAAGTTTTTTGTGAACTTGTATTTAGCGCTAGTTGCGCATTTACTTAGGTTGTGGGGTTTCTGCCTCTGTTGGTTTTTTGCCCACCCTTATTTTTTGGACTGCTTTGGGACGTCCCACTAGTAATGACTAGTGTGTCTCCCTTCCTTCATCTGCTGCTGAAAGACGGATTTTGGTAAGAACTTACCTGTAAAATCCTTTTCAGCGAAGAAGGAAGGGAGACACACATCCCTCCCATGGCAGAAGTGTGTTGTTGTGTTTTCAGATGCGGCGTGACCCTTCTCTGATAGCGATTATCTGGGCTGAGGTTGGCGCGCTAAGGCTCTTTTCCAGTATTGCCAGCTCATCGCAGTGGTCAGGTTCAGTGAGTAGTACCTGGGACTGTGTGTTTTTTTCTGTTATATGCATAACCTATCTTCTTGTTCTTTCTCTAAAGTTCTTCAGAAGGGGTTATGTTGCTCCGCTGGTGATATTTGCTCTTCCTTAGCTTGTGTACGGACTGGAGAGCTGGAGTAGGAGGAGCCCGAGCTGGAGGGGCCGGTCAACACTCTTTTTAATCTGAGGTGTTCTATCCTGTGTGGGCTCCGCCTACCCACTAGTAATGACTAGTGTGTCTCCCTTCCTTCTTCGCTGAAAAGGATTTTACAGGTAAGTTCTTACCAAAATCCGTCTTTATCATTCACTGTAAAAACTGCTCCATTTTTAAAATTCTATGTAGTAGATTCTAGGGAAAATGTGCAGATGGCAATATGCATTTCAGCTGCAAATAGAGACTACAGTAAGTGGATGGGATACATCAGTGGGCATTCATGTATTTGGGGTCATAGCCTTGGTAAGCATCGTTCAGAGCAAACAAACATTGTGCCCATCCATAAATTATGTAAATGTAATCTCGGCACACACCAGTGGTAATATGGTAATGATAGTTTAATTAAAATAGAAGTACATACACCGTACACAAACGTTTCGGTCAGGCACGACCTTCTTCAGTGTACTGTAACATGAGAAACAAATATATATATATAGAAATAATCAAAATATAACATGGGGCATAAAAGAAAGTATGTACAAGTATACTGCTGAAAACACATGGTATGAACATAGTGTGATCACCATATAATGCTCAGAATCATCCAATATAGTATCTATAAGGGTATAGATATAAGTAGCCAGAGGTATGTGTCACCCCTCAAAAGAGATCACATCTAATAGATCATGCATTTATACATACCAGAAAAAAATGAGTACAAGAGACCAGGTGCAGAGAGGTTAAACCTGAAGTAAAAATAGGTGGAAGGCATGTGTAACTGAGAATCTATGTATACACATAAGGGGACAGTGACTGATATGAATGTTACCTACCATAGAATATCATAAACTCATATGCTGTGAGTGAGTAGTCTGGGGAGAGGAATAGTAACTAAATAAGTTACCGTTGAGATTGAGAACATTGCTGCATACCATGAGGCAGAGCGTTCAAGGATAGTGGCGTTGGGGAGTGCTGTGCTTACCCGTGGTGTGTAGGCAGGACGAAGCGGCTGCGACGGGTATTCCCCCGCTTGTCAGAGAGCGCTCGTGAGGAGACGAATGCCAGCATATGAAGCCAGGTAAGCGTGTGATCCGGACCGGAAGTTCGGTACCGGAAGTGAGGTGGCGTGCGTTCCAGCAGGCTGCAGATGCGTTTCACACGCAGGAAACAGTATGGAGGGTGGAGATAAAAGTGCCTAAGTGGGGTGTATGCGCCATACAGTGTTATAAGGCGAACATTACAGTGCTAATGGCGATCCATATTAGGCGAAAAGAGTGAACTAATTATGGTTCATTCTAATGGTGAAGGGAATAGAAGTGGTGATCCCCAAAATCCGGTGCCCAGAGAACAGGTTTTTCATAATGGCAGATTCTGTAAGCAGAAAATACATAGTCAGTACATGATATACTTCAGGACATATATAGCAATGAAAATAACGACTAGACAAAAGATATGATGACGTATTCTCTATTTAACCCCTTAGGGTGCAAAGTGTCTAATTCATGGATCCAATAGGCTTCTCGCTTTTTGAGGAGGCCAATACGGTCACCCCCCCGGCGAGGTGCATGTATATGTTCGATAACCTGATATTGAAGTTGCGCAATATTATGACCGGATGCCACAAAATGATTCGGAATAGGGAGGAGGAGATTTTTACATCTAATCGTCGACTTATGTTTAGATATACGATTTTTGATAGCTTGTGTCGTCTCACCCACGTATAACAAGCCGCATGGGCATTTTATAAGATAAATGACGAAGCTGGAGTTACATGTAAAATACTCTTTAATCTCATATCTTTTACCTGTGTGTGGGTGATGAAATGTATTACCTTTGATGACGTTATTGCATTGCATGCATTGTAGGCATGGAAATGTCCCATATCTGGGATTGGAGAGAAAACGTTGTTGTTTTGGAGGGTGAGATGAACCAATATCAGCTCTGATTAGATGATCTCTCAGGTTGCGCGGTCGACGGAAACAAGGGAGGAAAGGTTTACTAAATTCTTTGACATTTGGGTGTGCGGTACTCAAAAGATGCCAATGGCGGCGGATGCTGGAATGTAGGCGATAGGCTATAGGATGATAGTCATGAACAAACGGTATCCTGTCTCGTGTGTCTGCTATAGGAGGGATGGAAGTATCGGAAAGGTTGAGAGTATGTTCGGGGTAACCTCTATTACGAAATTTATCACGCATTTCTTCCATGCGTACTTCTTGAGTAACGGTATTGGAAACAATTCTACGGACTCGTTTAAGTTGGGATTTCGGGATGGAGTCTTTCATTTTGGATGGATGAAAGCTATTGTAGTATAACAGGCTGTTTCGGTCTGTCGGTTTCGTGTAGATATCAGAGGAAAGCTTGTTGTTGCTTTCTCTGATAATGTTCACATCCAAGAAGTGTATATTGTTTTTATCAAAAGTCATTGTGAAGTCCAATCCTGGCCAAGAGGTGTACAGGAAGGAAAAAAAGTCATTGAGGGTGCTCAAAGGACCATTCCAAACGCAGAAGACGTCATCAATGTACCTCTTCCACACAATGGCGTGTGTGCGAAAGAGGTCATTGGTGTAGATCAGGGGTCTCAAACTCTATTTACCCGGGGGCCGCTGGAGGTAGAATCTGGGTGAGGCTGGGCCGCATCAGGTTTTCCACAAGAAAAGCTCTTACAAAAACATTCCAATGTTATCAAATGTTGCAATGGGGACCGTGTTGATGATGTATGTATAGGGCTGTGGAGTTAATAGCACAATATCAATGAATAAATATTATCCTTAATATTATGTTACAATACCAGGATCTGAGGATTTTCTGTTTCGAGGTCAAGAGCTCTCTGATGTGATGTTGCTGCCTGTCTCGCTGTCTTCCTCTTTTGACACTGCAGTGTGGTGGACAAGTAAACATTAACTGGTTAACAGCAAGAAGTCATTCCCCCCAGCGCTCATTCTCCCCCAGCGCCCATCCTCCCCCAGTGCCCATCCTCCCCCAGCGCTCATCCTCCCCAGCCCTCATCCTCCCCAGCGCTCATTCTCCCCCAGTGCTCATTCTCCCCCAGTGCTCATTCTCCCCCAGTGCTCATTCTCCCCCAGTGCTCATTCTCCCCAGCGCTCATCCTCCCCCAGCGCTCATCCTCCCCAGCGTTCATCCTCCCCCAGCGCTCATTCCCCCCATTGCTTTTTCCCCATCACTCCCATCATTGCTTTTCCCTCATCACTCCCATCATTGCTTTTCCCCCATCACTCACATTATTGCTTTTGCCCATTGCTTTTCCCCATTACTCCCATCATTGCTTTTCCCATCACTGTTTTCCCCATTACTGCCATCATTGCTTTTCCCCATTGCTTTTCCCCATTACTGCCATCATTGCTTTTCCCCATTGCTTTTCCCTATTACTCTCATCATTGCTTTTCCCCATTGCTTTTCCCCATTACTGCCATCATTGCTTTTCCCCATTGATTTTCCCCATTACTGCCATCATTGCTTTTCCCTATTGCTTTTCCCCATTACTCCCATCATTGCTTTTCCCTATTGCTTTTCCCCATTACTGCCATCATTGCTTTTCCCCATTACTCCCATCATTGCTTTTCCCTATTGCTTTTCCCCATTACTCCCATCATTGCTTTTCCCCATCGCTCTCCTACACACACACACACATACACCACCTCTCACCTGTCCACACACACACACAAACACCACCTCTCACCTGTCCACACACACACACCACCTCTCACCTGTCCACACACACACACACACACACCCACCACCTCTCACCTGTCCGCAGCATCACCGCCGGTGCCCGCGCTTCCTCGCTCTGACAGAGCAGGCAGCTGAATGATGACGTCATTCAGCGGCGCTGCTCTCTGTGTCAGAGACAGGAAGCGCGGGCGGCGGCAGCAGCAGGAGATGAGGTGAGTATGCCCGGCGCCGCCATCTTTCTGTGGTACCGCTCATTAAGCTTATGAATATGGGCAGCACGCCTATGAGAGGAGTGGCGTCCATATTCATGACCTTAATGACCGGTACTACGAGTGACTGGGATTTCACATGCGGTGTTTCTCGCATGTGAGATCCCAGCCGAGGGCCGCAAAGTATATACCGAGGGCCCATTAGGTGGGGGCCTCAAACTCGTGTCCCGAGGGCCGCAGTTGGCCCGCGGGCCGCGAGTTTGAGACCCCTGGTGTAGATAATGCTTTCCTCGTAGTGGGCAACGTAGCAGTTAGCATACGGAGGTGCTGCGTTCGAGCCCATAGCGGTCCCCTTGGTCTGTAGGTAAAAATTGTCCCCGAAAAGGAAATAATTTTTTGTCAATAGTATAGTCAGAAGTTCGCAGCACATATTAATTTGATCAGGAGTGTAGGTGGAGGACTCCAGAAGTCTCCGTACTGAGAAAATACCTTCTTTGTGTGGTATAGAGGTATATAAGTCTTTGATATCAAAAGTTACCAATATGGCCTCCTCAGGGATTGAATCAAGATCATGTATCATGTTAAGGAATTCTCCCGTGTCTAGGAGGAAAGAGGAGGATTGTTTGATGAGTGGTGTCAAGATTTTTTCCAGATATTTGGCTATTGGCGAGAAGATGGAGTCCGTGGAGGCAACTATGGGCCTCCCGGGGGGGTTGGTGAGATTTTTATGTACTTTCGGTAGTACGTAAAAAACTGGAGTAATAGGAAATTTCTTGTGAAGGTATTCGCCAGTCTTGTTGTCTATAGTACCGTTCGAGATATATTTAGTAAGAGTGGTCTGGATGATGGAATTAATTTCATTAATGGGGTCATAATTCAATCTCTGGTAAGTAGAGGTGTCGTTTAATTGACGGTTAACTTCGCTCAGATACATGGTTTTGTCTAAAACGACTATGGCTCCCCCTTTGTCGGCTGGTTTTATTATGATATTCTTGTCCTCCTGTAAATTGTGTAAGGCCTGTTGGTCGAGGGGTGTCATGTTTGAGAGAAAGAATAACTTTCTCTTATTCAAGTCTTCTTTGAGACTGGAAAATGTGGTATGAATGAATGAGATAAATGTCTCAAGAGCATGAGATCCATATGGAGGTCTAAATGTGCTTTTGTTGCGTAGGCCCAACTGATGGGTTGACACAGGTGTAGTGGAGGAATCTAAACTAGTATTGGGAGTCAAGACGTTAGAGAAATACAATTTCAATCTGAGAGAACGGTAAAACCGTTGTAAATCCATGTCGAGTTTGAAAGTGTTATATCGGTAGCTGGGGCAAAAGGATAAGCCCTTTTGTAATAGCTGGTGTTCTGCTATGCCCAAGCTACTAGACGAAATGTTGATTACCAGGGGATCGTTACCTGGGAACGGGTCACACGATTGAAATCTCTGTGCGTGTCTCTTTCCTCGACGGGTCCTCTTCTTCTTGTAGCCCGTCTTCTTTGGCCTAAAAAACGGTTGGGCTGGAAGGGTCTTTCTCGGTCCGACCCCGAGGTTGAAACATCTGTAGAGTATCTGTAATAAGAGCGTGAGAAGTTCCCAGCCATAGGCGATACTTGCCATTTGTAGACCCTTTGTTGTTCGTAGTCCTCTGTATCACGGGCAAATTTGTTCCTCTTCCTTGTTTCGGTCTCCCGACGATGTAGGTAGATGGTGTCGTTGATTTTTGTTTTGAGGTTGGTGAATTCCTCTGGTATGGTTGAGGCAGCGAGTTGACTCTCGATGTTGGCGATTTCTTCTTTGCTCTTGATAATGGCTCGATGGAGATGTTCCAATGTCAAAGTTATGAGATCAAAAGAGCATTTATTAATAATTTGTTCAAATTTGATACAAAAATCTTGTGAATCATGGAATAGAGTGGGACGTAGAGGAACACATAACCCTCGCGGTATCCTCTGAACTTTGAGGTATTCCATTAGGGTCGCGCAGTGAAGTTCAAAATTGGTGCATCTCCTAAGCTCTCTTTCTAGATCCCGACCCCTAGTTTCTGAGCGAAGTTAACCGTCAATTAAACAACACCTCTACTTACCAGAGATTGAATTATGACCCCATTAATGAAATTAATTCCATCATCCAGACCACTCTTACTAAATATATCTCGAACGGTACTATAGACAACAAGACTGGCGAATACCTTCACAAGAAATTTCCTATTACTCCAGTTTTTTACGTACTACCGAAAGTACATAAAAATCTCACCAACCCCCCCCCCCGGGAGGCCCATAGTTGCCTCCACGGACTCCATCTTCTCACCAATAGCCAAATATCTGGAAAAAATCTTGACACCACTCATCAAACAATCCTCCTCTTTCCTCCTAGACACGGGAGAATTCCTTAACATGATACATGATCTTGATTCAATCCCTGAGGAGGCCATATTGGTAACTTTTGATATCAAAGACTTATATACCTCTATACCACACAAAGAAGGTATTTTCTCAGTACGGAGACTTCTGGAGTCCTCCACCTACACTCCTGATCAAATTAATATGTGCTGCGAACTTCTGACTATACTATTGACAAAAAATGATTTCCTTTTCGGGGACAATTTTTACCTACAGACCAAGGGGACCGCTATGGGCTCGAACGCAGCACCTCCGTATGCTAACTGCTACGTTGCCCACTACGAGGAAAGCATGATCTACACCAATGACCTCTTTCGCACACACGCCATTGTGTGGAAGAGGTACATTGATGACGTCTTCTGCGTTTGGAATGGTCCTTTGAGCACCCTCAATGACTTTTTTTCCTTCCTGTGCACCTCTTGGCCAGGATTGGACTTCACAATGACTTTTGATAAAAACAATATACACTTCTTGGATGTGAACATTATCAGAGAAAGCAACAACAAGCTTTCCTCTGATATCTACACGAAACCGACAGACCGAAACAGCCTGTTATACTACAATAGCTTTCATCCATCCAAAATGAAAGACTCCATCCCGAAATCCCAACTTAAACGAGTCCGTAGAATTGTTTCCAATACCGTTACTCAAGAAGTACGCATGGAAGAAATGCGTGATAAATTTCGTAATAGAGGTTACCCCGAACATACTCTCAACCTTTCCGATACTTCCATCCCTCCTATAGCAGACACACGAGACAGGATACCGTTTGTTCATGACTATCATCCTATAGCCTATCGCCTACATTCCAGCATCCGCCGCCATTGGCATCTTTTGAGTACCGCACACCCAAATGTCAAAGAATTTAGTAAACCTTTCCTCCCTTGTTTCCGTAGACCGCGCAACCTGAGAGATCATCTAATCAGAGCTGATATTGGTTCATCTCACCCTCCAAAACAACAACGTTTCTCTCCAATCCCAGATATGGGACATTTCCATGCCTACAATGCATGCAATGCAATAACGTCATCAGAGGTAATACATTTCATCACCCACACACAGGTAAAAGATATGAGATTAAAGAGTATTTTACATGTAACTCCAGCTTCGTCATTTATCTTATAAAATGCCAATGCGGCTTGTTATACGTGGGTGAGACGACACAAGCTATCAAAAATCGTATATCTAAACATAAGTCGACGATTAGATGTAAAAATCTCCTCCTCTCTATTCCGAATCATTTTGTGGCATCCGGTCATAATATTGCGCAACTTCAATATCAGGTTATCGAACATATACATGCACCTCGCCGGGGGGTGACCGTATTGGCCTCCTCAAAAAGCGAGAAGCCTATTGGATCCATGAATTAGACACTTTGCACCCTAAGGGGTCAAATAGAGAATACGACATCATATCTTTTGTCTAGTCGTTATTTTCATTGCTATATATGTCCTGAAGTATATCATGTACTGACTATGTATTTTCTGCTTACAGAATCTGTCATTATGAAAAACCTGTTCTCTGGGCACCGGATTTTGGGGATCACCATTTCTATTCCCTTCACCATTAGAATGAACCATAATTAGTTCACTCTTTTCGCCTAATATGGATCGCCATTAGCACTGTAATGTTCGCCTTATAACACTGTATGGCGCATACACCCCACTTAGGCACTTTTATCTCCACCCTCCATACTGTTTCCTGCGTGTGAAACGCATCTGCAGCCTGCTGGAACGCACGCCACCTCACTTCCGGTACCGAACTTCCGGTCCGGATCACACGCTTACCTGGCTTCATATGCTGGCATTCGTCTCCTCACGAGCGCTCTCTGACAAGCGGGGGAATACCGCGTCGCAGCCGCTTCGTCCTGCCTACACACCACGGGTAAGCACAGCACTCCCCAACGCCACTATCCTTGAACGCTCTGCCTCATGGTATGCAGCAATGTTCTTAATCTCAACGGTAACTTATTTAGTTACTATTCCTCTCCCCAGACTACTCACTCACAGCATATGAGTTTATGATATTCTATGGTAGGTAACATTCATATCAGTCACTATCCCCTTCTGTGTATACATAGATTCACAGTTACACATGCCTTCCACCTATTTTTACTTCAGGTTTAACCTCTCTGCACCTGGTCTCTTGTACTAATTTTTTTCTGGTATGTATAAATGCATGATCTATTAGATGTGATCTCTTTTGAGGGGTGACACATACCTCTGGCTACTTATATCTATACCCTTATAGATACTATATTGGATGATTCTGAGCATTATATGGTGATCACACTATGTTCATACCATGTGTTTTCAGCAGTATACTTGTACATACTTTCTTTTATGCCCCATATTATATTTTGATTATTTCTATATATATATTTTTGTTTCTCATGTTACAGTACACTGAAGAAGGTCGTGCCTGACCGAAACGTTTGTGTACGGTGTATGTACTTCTATTTTGATTAAACTATCATTACCATATTACCACTGGTGTGTGCCGAGATTACATTTACTGTCTTACGGATTGGGATCCTTCTCGGGCACCACCATTTCTCACCAGCGATTGTGCCAACGATTTACCTTCATCCATAAATTATGGTCTGGTTGTATAGGCTGCTTCTCAGTAGTGTTCAGATCTATTGTAAGGAGAAGAAAATACAGCTACAAAATGTTTTTTTTTTAATCAGTTGCTGGAAGGAACCAGGCATTTATGAGAATTCTTGAATACATCTTGAGAGAAAGATACACAAAGCAAATCTGGCAGCCACTGATAGTGAAACTAGTGCAAAACCGCATGTACCAGGTAATATGTTTGCTGTTTTTTACCCCGAACCACTGTGATTCCTTTGCTTAGTCGATTTTAATTTGTAGGGTTATTCTCATGCGTGGCAGTTGTCCCCTATTAGTAAGGTAAGGGATAACTTCCCGATCGCTGGGGGTGTAACCGCTGGGACTCTCATCTATCCCAAGAAATGGGGTCCTGATTTACCTGATGTGAATGGAGTGATGGTCAATCATGCACATTGCTTGCCCATTTCCTCTCATTCTGAATGTGACTGTTGGAGGTAGCCAAGCCCTGCACTTAGCTGGTCTTCAGCACTTTCATAAGAATGAATGGAGCAAATATGAGCATGACTGACCGGCTCTATGCACATGGACCCAACAGAGTTCTTGGGATCAATATTTCAATGCTCATTTAGATTTTAGAAGACAGATCTTTCTACAGTGTGTCACCTTGTCGGTTGTAGTGCACAAACCTATCTACGCCAAATCAGGGGTCTGACACCTCAAAAAAAGACCTTGCTTAATCTGAACATAGCAGTGCATCTAATGTAGTAGGGAAACACTTAAAGAGGTCGCCATGAGGTGGCAGTTGAATGCGTTTGTCTGGACGTAGTCACTGATAGGATAACTTAAAGGGAATCTGTCACCCCATTTTAGTCATATCAGCTAAAGATATGACTGAATAGTGCGTCCCATAAGCAAGCTATCGGTATGTAGCTTATATCCAGATACCCCAGTTTTGACAGCAAAATACCTTTGTAAACTTGGGATTCTTTTCTGTAAATCAGGGCGGTCCTGTCCGGAGGGCGGCATTTTCTCTCCTCTTCCCCCCCCCGCTCCTCTGCATCTCTTGCTTATGGCCGTCTGTGAATCCCACAGACGGCATTCTGCTTCCCGCGATTGCGCTTTTCAAAGTGGCGTTTTTTTATGAGTGTAAATGCTCCAAAAACGCAATGAAATACTAAAGCAAAGTAATTCAATGACAATCCTGAAGTGTTATGCTCCTGATCATTATTTTGCAGCGTTTTATTTTCTGCAGCATGTCAATTCCTTTTGCGTTTTTGACTCATTGTCTTCAATTGAGTCAGTTAAATCTGCCGCAAAAACGCAGGTGTTAAAAGGTTTGCGTATTTGCTCCTAAAAACGCTGCGAATTGTCAAAGGAAATGATGTCAGGAGGAAGAGTGTGAGGGCGGAGAATATGTGCGTGTCTGTCTACATGTGTCTGCGTCTGTCTGCATCTGTCTGTGTCTGTCTGTGGGTGTCTGTGTCTGTCTGCGGGTGTCTGTGTGTGTACCCATGCGACGAACAGCCCATAGTGATTGTACTTAGGCTTCGTCTGTTTGGACTTCTATTCCCATCCGGCTATGTCTGCTGTTGCATATAACAGAGACAGCATGAGCCGATAATGGGAGAATAGTCTCATCATCCAGGGCCTGTGTTCAATTGTAAAAATAAATCAAAACATTTACATAATGACATACATATTCACATACAAAATACATACTCACCAAACACCTAATCCCCTATGTCCGCGTCTCCTGCAGGCAATCGAAAATAATAAACCAACATATACTCCCTGTCTACCATAGTCCATTTAATACCGAGTGTCCCATGGCGATCTCACGTGTATAACATCGGGTGTATAACATCACATCGGGAGGTGACTGCTCTAGCCGGCCTCTGGCGATACACTGACAGGAGGTAATTGCTCCCGCAGTGCATGACTGCGCTGCCGGGAGAGTTCACCGGAGTTCATGAACTGCGGGAGCGATTATGTCCTGTCGGTGTATCGCCAGAGGCCGGGTAGAGCAGTCACATCTCCCGATGTGCCTGTTCTACACGTGAGTGTAATAGAAAACACGACACTTGATGGTAACGGGTTGGCGGTGCACAAGTCAGGTATCCAACCAAACGTACAAAACTATAATAAACTTGGCACTCGACAAAAGGAGCAATTCGAAAGTTTCTTTATTTGCATCCAGACAAACAGAAGTCCATTTAAATGTTTTCTGTCCTATGGCGGACCTTCCTCAGAAAATTGGTTCCATACAGAATTACTGAAACATATAGATACAAAAATTCATTTGTTAAACATAGACACCAAGATTATATCCGTAGACAATTGTCACAAGATGCTTGTGCGATTATATACAGGAAGAAGGAAAACTAAATGAGGTCAGAGCTATGGGTGGACTGATAGAATCCGAAGAAGTTGAGGTTAGGTGACTCTTGAGGCGATATCGCGAATGCAGAGTGATATACCTGGTGAGGGAGCTCTGAAAATACGCCTCTGTTTAGAGAATCAAAAGATTTTTGGAAAATCCCCTGTGGTACTGGATGTACTAGAGGTAAACTTATGAGCAAAGCAGTGGTTTATCGCAAAGTGGCGCACGGAAAGAGGAAACACTAAATTGTGGCATATAAAGAAAATCCCCTATCTGATGTCCTGGGACTGTCGTTCAAGAAGATGCAGGTATAATGAGCACAGCTATTGCATATGCATGCACAGCCTGTGGCAGGAGCCCAAGAATATCCTGTGAGCTAGGAAATGCTAAAGTGACTCCTATGAGGATAACGATCCTCGTGTCACAGTGTAGCGCTTTAGCTGGGTGCCGTGCCAGGAGCCACGCTCGTGAGATAACATCACTATCACGAACTACACAGGTTGATTGTAGCCCTGTGGCCCACAGGATCGCCCGGAACTAACTGAACACACCCTTGCCTGAACTTCTTCGGATTCTATCAGTCCACCCATAGCTCTGACCTCACTTGGTTTTCCTTCTTCCTGTATATAATCGCACAAGCATCTTGTGACAATTGTCTAAGGATGTAATCTTGGTGTCTATGTTTAACAAAAGAATTTTTGTTTTTTGTATGTATATGTTTCAGTAATTCTGTATGGAACCAATTTTCTGAGGAAGGTCCGCCATAGGACCGAAAACGTTTAAATGGACTTCTGTTTGTCTGGATGCAAATAAAGAAACTTTTGAATTGCTCCTTTTGTCGAGTGCCAAGTTTATTATAGTTTTATTCTACACGTGAGATCGCCGTGGTACACTCGGTATTAAATGGACTACGTCGGACAGGATAGTATTATATGTTAGTTTATTATTTTTTGATTGTTTGCAGGAGACGAGGGCGTCAGGGATTAGGCATTCAGTAACTATGGTAAATTTAGATTCAATAAAGGAGTCTGTGTGATTATTTTGAATAAAGGACTTTATTCTGGTTGTGTCTTTATTTACCATGTAACTATAGGATTAGTAATGGATAGGTGTCTTATAGACGCCTCTCCATTTCTAACCTGCGGGCTTCATGTCACCTGACAATACAAAGGTGACTTCAACCCCACAAATATGAACCCCACTTGCCACCACTACAGGGCAAGTGGAAAGAGCGAGGCTAAGTGCCAGAATTGGCGCATCTATAAGATGCGCCATTTCTGGGACGGCTGAGAACTGATGTTTTTAGCCAGGGGGGTGCCAATATCCATGGTCCTTTCCCAGGCTATTAATATCAGCCCTCAGCTGTCTGCCTAACCTTTGCTGGTTCGATTTTATAGGGGGACCCCATGTCAATTTTTTTCTCGGGTTCCCCTGTAAACTAGCCAGTAAAGGCTAAGCTGTGAGCTGATAATAGCCTGGGAACCTTTGGCTCCTTCCCAGGATATTAACATCAGCCGTGGGCTTTCCCTCTGCTGGTGATGAAAATTATGCGTAAGCCTACACAATTTTTTTTTTGTTCTAATTTTTTGAAAAATAAACAGATATTGCATTTCACACAGATTTCTGACATTTGCTGTTTTGTTACAGTATATGTAGGTTAATTTTGTTAATGTTCCTACGTAGGCTGGTGAGTGTGAGTGTGTGTGCATGTGTGTCTTTATCTTTATTTACCGTTTTATTAATGAGGGTATCTGGCTGACACCTGTTCATTACTAAACCTCTGGCTTGGTATTATTAGACTTTGCCTCTTTCTTTAAGCAGAAGATCGATACGATCAGAGAACGCTTTGGCCTGCAGCCCCAATGCCCCTCTTCTTACCTTCCCAGCCCTGTTCCTCCAAAACCAGCTTCACCACCATGACAGAAGACCAGCTCTCCACCCTCCTGTCAAGATCACATCTCACTGCTTGCACGCTTGACCCCCTCCCGTCCAACCTCATCCCTAACCTCGCCAAAGTCTTCATCCCAACCCTAAAACACCTCTTCAACCTCTCACTTACAAATGGTGTTTTCCCATCATCCTTCAAACATGCCTCGATCACACCCATCCTCAAAAAGCTCTCTCACGACCCATCCTCTGTGTCTAGATACCACCCCCATATCTCTTCTCCCTTATGCCTCAAAACTACTGGAACAGCATGCCCATCTTGAACTGTCCTCCCACCTTTCCTCTTGCTCCCTCTTTGACCGGTTAAAGTCTGGCTTCCGACTGCATCACTCAACTGAAACTACCTTAACTAGTCACCAACGACCTATTAACCGCCAAGAACAAGCGTCACTACTCTGTCCTCCTTCTCCTTGACCTGTCTTCTGCCTTCGACACTGTTGACCGCTCTCTCCTGCTACAGATTCTTTCATCACAGACTTGGCCCTATCCTGGATCTCATATATACAAAAAAAGGTTGCACTCTATCGTGCCAAAGCAAGTCAATGTGAAATCTGAAACATGAATAGCAATATGGCTTTTGAATATTAGAAAAAAAATGAATGAGACACTTTGCACAAAATTTGGCCAAATAATGCCTGCCCATACACCAACGTCAAGGTGGTCTCAGAACGTATGGGTCCCTGCCTATGTGAACATACCTCTATTAGGCTGACATCTGAATTCCTGGGTGAATGTGGACACCTCTGTCAGTAAAGCTTGCCTTTTCTGGGTGAGCAGGAACCTGCTATAATTAAAATCACCACATGGTGATGGGTGGAGTGCTCGGTCAGTAAGCTAACAAAGAAGTAAAAGAAAACTGACTGGCACATCCAAACCAGTGTGAATTAGGTGCAAACCAGGAGCAGCTACCTCCATAGACAATATACAAAAAAAGGTTGCACTCTATCGTGCCAAAGCATATTGTCTATGGAGGTAACTGCTCCTGGTTTGCACCTAATTCACACTGGTTTGGATGTGCCAGTCAGTTTTCTTTTACTTCTATGTTAGCTTACTGACCGAGCACTCCACCCATCACCATGTGGTGATTTTAATTATAGCAGGTTCCTGCTCACCCAGAAAAGGCAAGCTTTACTGACAGAGGTGTCTACATTCACCCAGGAATTCAGATGTCAGCCTAATAGAGGTATGTTCACATAGGCAGGGACCCATACGTTCTGAGACCACCTTGACGTTGGTGTATGGGCAGGCATTATTTGGCCAAATTTTGTGCAAAGCGTCTCATTCATTTTTTTTCTAATATTCAAAAGCCATATTGCTATTCATGTTTCATATTTCACATTGACTTGCTTTGGCACGATAGAGTGCAACCTTTTTTTGTATATTGTCTATGGAGGTAGCTGCTCCTGGTTTGCACCTAATTCACACTGGTTTGGATGTGCCAGTCAGTTTTCTTTTACTTCTAGGTTAGCTTACTGACCGAGCACTCCACCCATCACCATGTGGTGATTTTAATTATAGCAGGTTCCTGCTCACCCAGAAAAGGCAAGCTTTACTGACAGAGGTGTCTACATTCACCCAGGAATTCAGATGTCAGCCTAATAGAGGTATGTTCACATAGGCAGGGACCCATACGTTCTGAGACCACCTTGACGTTGGTGTATGGGCGGGCATTATTTGGCCAAATTTTGTGCAAAGCGTCTCATTCATTTTTTTTCTAATATTCAAAAGCCATATTGCTATTCATGTTTCATATTTCACATTGACTTGCTTTGGCACGATAGAGTGCAACCTTTTTTTGTATATTGTCTATGGAGGTAGCTGCTCCTGGTTTGCACCTAATTCACACTGGTTTGGATGTGCCAGTCAGTTTTCTTTTACTATCCTGGATCTCATCATATCTAAACAGACCGAACATTCAGTGTCTCCCTCTCCCACACCACCTCCTCACCTCGTCCCGTGTCTGTCGGTGTTCCCCAAGGCTCAGTTCTAGGACCCCTACTCTTCTCCATCTACAGCTTCGGCCTGGGACAGCTCATAGAATTCCACAGTTTGTAGTATCATCTCTACGCTGATGACACGCAGATCTACCTATCTGGACTTGACCTCACCTCCTTACTGACCAAAATCCCATAATGTCTGTCTGCTATTTCATCTTTTCTGCTCGCTTTCTAAAACTGAATATGGAAAAAACGGAATTCATCATCTTTCCCCCATCTAACTCTACCCCTCCAACAGACCTGTCCATCAATGTCAACGGGTGCTCACTTTCCCCAGTCCAGCATGCTCGATTCCTCAGTGTGATCCTCGACTCAGCCCTCTCTTTCAAACCACATATCCAAGGCCTTGCCTCCTGCCGACTCAAACTCAAAAATATTTCCTGGATCCGTGCATTCCTTGACCATGAAACAGCAAAAACATTAGTACACGCCCTTATCTCCCGCCTCGACTACTGCAACCTCCTACTCTCTGGCCTCCCCTCTTGCACTCTGGCACCACTCCATTCTATCCTACACTCTGCTGCCCGACTAAGGCTACTTTCACACATCAGTTTTTTTGTTTCAGGCATAATCCGTCGTATGCCGGATAGGAGGCGCTGATTTTGAAAAAACTGATGCAACAGATCAGTTTTGTTGCCGGATCCGACCTGACCTTTTCAACCCGGAAAAAGACATTTTCTATGTGGAAAGAGAGAGAGAAGAGAGAGACCTCGGTTTCCAGAACCCGGATCAGTTTTTTGACGGATTTCACAAAAGACTGGTCCGGTTCCATAGATTTGTATTATTTCCGGCCGCCTGATGCGCCGATTCAGGCACTATCAGGCGGTTCCGGAAAAAAAAAACGTTGCAGTCAGCGTCTTGTCCGGTTGGCGGAATGTACATTTCCGCCGGATCTGGCCAAAAACGGATGCAACGCAATGACATCAGGCACGATCCGGCGCTAATGAAAGTCAATGCCAAAAACCGCATCCGGTACCGGATCCGTTTTTTAAAAAACACGCTGGATCGCGCCTGACGTCAAAAAACTGATGTGTGAAAGCAGCCTAACCCACCTATTTCCCCATTATTCCGCAGCCTCTCCTCTATGCCAAATCCTTCACTGGCTTCCTATTGTCCAGAGGCTCCAGTTCAAAACCCTAACTATGACCTACAAAGCCATCCACAACCTGTCTCCTCCATACATCTGTGACATGGTCTACCGTTATTTACATACACGCAACCTTCGATCCTCTCAAGATCTCCTTCTCTACTCCCCTCTTATCTCTTCTTCACACAACCACATACAAGACTTCTCCCGTGCTTCCCCCATACTCTGGAACTCTCTACCCCAACACATCAGACTTTCCACTACCATGGAAACCTACAAAAAGAACCTGAAGACCCACCTCTTCCGACAAGCCTACAATTTGCAGTGATCCTCAGTCCACTGAACCGCCGCACGACCAGCTCTACCCTCGCCTAGTGTATCCTCACCCATCCCCTGTACACTGTTAGCCCTCGCGGGACGGGTTCTCTCTCCTTCTGTACTTGTATGTGCCTTGTTTTGCTTGTTTTTAATAATATATCTTTATTTAGCTGTATAGATTTGCAAAAACGCATAAAAAACGGTGTATTTTCCACTGCGTTTTTATGCCAAGAGATGCGGAAACATTGTACAAATTTCTGCAAGCAAATATGCAGCGTGCGCGCATAACCTTATGGGAGACGCTGAAACACCTTCTTCCTGCAGAGTGTTCTTCACCTGGGTGGATGCAGTGAAGGGGTTTTTGTTCACCTTGGAAAGGATTCTGCGATCATCCACTACTGTTGTCTTCTGTGGATATCCAGGCCTTTTTTGAGTCCCTGAAATCACCAGTGCACTCTTTTTTTTTTTTTTTTTTTTTTTTGCAGAATGTACCAAATTGCATTTTCATTTTAAATCCGAAATAGTGGCAAGCAGAGCCCAACTCACAAAGATCCGGTCACTGCCCAAATATTTCTGGACCTAACTGTATATCTGGCTGCATTTGTAATGCCAGGGTCTGATTCGTGCCGCCCGCGGTATAGACCTTATGACTTGCCTGGCAGATTCCCTTTATTGAAGTTAAATACACAAAACTTTTAACTTAAATGAAGATATTTATTTGAATTATTTGCAATGTATCATCAGACGTAATGATAAGCTTACATATAAATATAAAATAACTATTATATTAAGTGTTACCTCTTTTTTTCTCCCTAGTCTTGCATCTTTTTAATGGCCTGCCAATCAAAGTTGCCAACAGACATTAATGACTTGAAAGTACCACTAGGGGGCATCTTTGAGGTAAAATATGTAATACTGTATGTAGAAAATGGAGAGGAGAAAACCTTCAATACAGAATATAAATTATTGAGTAAAACTTTAATTGATCTAGATATAAAATGTGGAACTGGAATATTTATTATAGGTAATGCTCATTGAGCAGTATGTTCCTGAGCAGCCATGTACTACAATGTTTTTACTACAGGGTTTTCCCATTTCTTAAAAACTGACGTCTTATCATTATCTGATCTGTGGGGTCTTATACCCTTGCGATTGAGCAGTGCCAATTTATTTTTTTCTCAGAAATTGTTAAACAATAGAGGAATTATCACTTATTTTTCCTCGTACATTTTTTTTCAGACTTTTGTGAATTCCACTTCTTGCAGTGATATAAATCACATCAATGAGCTTGTCATTTGGCTTGTAACCATGGGTGCCGATGTGGAGACCGTTGGAGAATACTCGCTTCATGCTGTCACACAGCTCTGCATGAAATCAGGTAGAAGCAACAACTTAGGTATTGCAGTTCAGAGTGTTGTGTGTTAGGACCTAGCACTGTGACAGAGTGCTCTCTGCTGTCGATGTAGCAGAGCTCCCAGCTAACCCCGCCAACTCCACAGCTTTCTATGTCCATTGGCAGTGAGCTGCTAATCAGTGCGGGTGGCGTTGCTGAACCAGGAGGCATGTAGGCCAGGGGTCGACAAGTTGTTCAGAATCTAGGAGCCAGCAAAAAAATTTAGGAGCCAGAATTTTTTTTTTAACAAACTTGGTTTTTAATTTAACAAAAAAAACATTACAAACATTTAACTTCTAAAGATAATAAATATTATATTTTGATATATTAGATTTTAGGCAACATTCTAGTGTTTTTCATAGGCAGCATAATCCCCCATAGCCAGCAGAATCCCCCATAGCCAGCAGAATCCCCCATAGCCAGCATATTCCCCATAGCCAGCATAATCCCCCATAGCCAGCATAATCCCCCATAGTGAGCAGAATCTCCCATAGCCAGCAGAATCCCCCATAGCCAGCATAGTCCCCCATAGCCAGCATAGTCCCCATAAGCAGCATAATCCCCCATAGGCAGCATAATCCCCCATAAGCAGCATAGGCCCCAATAGGCAGCATAATCCCCCATAGCCAGAATAATCCCCCATAGGCAGCAGAATCCCCCATAGCCAGCAGAATCCCACATAGCCAGCATAATCCCCCATAGGCAACATAATCCCCCATAGCCAGCAGAATCCCCCATAGCCAGCATAGTCCCCCATAGGCAGCATAATCCCCCATAGCCAGCATAATCCCCCATAGGCCGGGCCCGGCGTTAAAAAAAAAAAAAAAAATGCCAGTACTTGCCTATCTCCCCGCAGCTCTGAAGAAGCGCGCTCTGGACTCCGTCTTCTCCTGGCACAGGCGGCGTGACGTCATCAGGGCGCGCAGGCGGCGTGATGACGATCACGTAGTCTGTGCTCCATACGGAAGGCCGCAAGGCCTTCCTCACTCATTCCGCCCGCGATTAAAGGGCCCGCCGGCACTGAACTATCAGTTCATTGTCGGCGGGGCCGGTTATTTCGCTGTGCGCCCCAGCTTTTGGGGGGGGCAGCTGCCCTCCCCTGCCCCACGGTGGGTACGGCCATGGCGCCAGGCATGATATTCTAGGCGCCACTGGCGCCCCGGTTTGTCGAGCCCTGATGTAGGCAGCTAGTCCAGTAATGATAATCTCCTGCTGATAAGACTCTAATAATACTGAAACCACAGCATATCACTGAAATCAATGTCTCTGCCCCACTGCATGGTGCGCTCTGATTACATGGCAAAAACTTGTGAACAGATTCCATTTTAAATGCAATTTTTCTTTTTTTCCTTTTCATGATTTAATGCATGTTAAAGGGGATGTTAGTAATTTTGCCATTTAACATTTTTATTTTAATGATCAGTGCAATAATTGTAAAATATGAATTTCTAAATATGTTGACTTAAAAAAAAAAGTATTTAAAACATAAACTACCAGTTTGCTGTCTGTTAAAAGGAATTTCTTAACTTCTTTTATTCTGGACTGTGCTGCGCTGTTCCCAACCCTTGACTCCATGCTTTTTCTGCACTGTTGAAGGCTGACAGTTCAAACCAACTGCATAGTCCACCAATGAGAGCACAAAAATACCCTAGATGTAAACACAGAGGACCGTGACTACATAAGAAACCTATACAAAGAATTAGTCCTCCAATAGATTTATATGTAAAATGTAAATTTTATTAATACATATATTTAAAAAACAAATTCTTTTTAAAAAGGAGATGAAATCACATAGAACAAACAATGAAAAAAGCAAGCAAACACTGAGCAGAAAAATAAGCTATGTCCAAAATTGTATGCAAAAAATACAAAGACTTGCAATAATAATCCCTAGATTAATAGATTAAAGCAGATATGCTTAAATAAAGCACGGTAGTGTGCAAAGTGCAAGTAAAATAGGACATGAGTAAATCAAAAAGACCTAATTGGGTTTTTTGTTTAGAGAGACCCCAGAAAAAATGTGAGAAACTATATAGAAACATCAAAATCATATAGGAGTCCAAAAACAAAAGATTTCTTTGCACACCACAGCTGACAGAGAATAGGAGTAAGAGCAAATGCCTAATAATACAGCCAAATGTAAGATATACACAAGCTAGGGTTGCACAGAATTACCCAAGGTCCAGGCTGCTCAGGTGCACCCTTTCGGAGGAAGAGATTCTCGTAACGCGCATCAAGGGGTACACCTGAGCAGCCTGTAACTTGCTTCTGCTACATGGGAGAAATGCGGCTGGTTGGATCCAGTGATCTGGCATGCTTCAGAGAGGTGCGAGCAGGGTATAAAGCATAAAACCGTTTAGTGGGACGGTACCCTAGACAATGGCATGTACACTGTGAAATTAAAAATCTCTCTGTTCTTGAAAATGGTACAGATTTTTAATTAGAAGTACGTTAGAAAAGCTGCTTGTTACAAGCAATTTGACATTTTAACCACATAATAGATTGAGACATGCGTGGTCATGTGTGTGTGATTTTCTTACTTTCGGACACATTAATTAGACATGTCTATCCTCCCTCAATTTGCTTGTACTGAGCAAGGCCGTACATGTCTAGTTGGTATGTGACCGCGTATATGCAAATGACGTATTTCGGTCACAGGCTTGTACGCTCTTGGGGATGGCACCGGAGAATCCTGACAGCAAGCAGTGCGTATGCTGTGAGGATGCACAAGTCTGCAGTCACATAGGGTTACTGCAGAATTAAACCCAAATCACGAAATCTTTACCTATATATTGGTCTTCCCGAAGAAGGTTTTCGAAACGCGCGTCGGGGCAGCAGGGACGCCAGGACTTTCGCAAACAGCCCTAAGGTAATAACAACTGTTTTATCTCTTATATTGCCACTTGCAAATTTTGATAGAGTTAGACATATTGTGTCAGCATTCTGAACAGTGGTGGGAGTATGTTGCATTTTGTAACACCCGAAATCAATGGTTGTATACTCTATATATATCCATGAGTACCAGC
The DNA here is from genome assembly GCA_033576555.1 of Oophaga sylvatica. Lineage (NCBI taxonomy): Eukaryota > Metazoa > Chordata > Amphibia > Anura > Dendrobatidae > Oophaga > Oophaga sylvatica. The sequence goes on along the minus strand of JARQOD010000006.1, from coordinate 162,300,294 downwards.
AATTGATTCATCTCACGTTGTCACAGATTAAATTCTGGCAGCTTGAATGTATGGTGTGCTGGCATGCTGGATATTAGTAGGAGGATTTTACATTTTTGTGACACCCGCTGTTGATGATTGTAGATCATAAATACACTCATGAATGCTGACATTTATATTCTGAACTTTTACTGTTTCAGTCTTTCATCAGATTATAAATTTTGTATTTTTCTGCATATACTGTGATTAATTGCAGTTAGGGCTGAATCCACGTTTTTTGTGAAGTCTATGGTGCATGTTCCTGGTTTTTTGTATTTTTGCACAGTCTCAGCACAAATATTAAGGATTTTATAACTTTTTCAATAAAAAAGATATTTTTTGCTAATCTGGTTATCCTTAGTTCATTTACCAATATATAGGTAAAGATTTCGTGATTTGTGTCTATTCATAAGGATAAGTGATCCCCATGTGATTAGGGGCTTATACGGTATAAGGACTTTATTGTGAATTATAGAATTAAACCCAAGCCTGGACAACCCTTTTAATGACAGGACTCTCCAGCAGGAGTAAGGTCTGATCATCCTGGTTGTGGGATTTTGTCATGCTAGCTGACTTTTCACAGCCATTGACAGCCTTTCACATCCTCAGACATGCTGTCAGACTTAATGGTCTGACTGTTTGACTAAGGGAGTGCTATCAACAGTTATCGCTTGGTAGTGTTATTATCACAGGTATTGGTAACTGTTGTTTTATTGCTGCAGGCAGCTCTTGTGTAGTCAGAACTGTGAGAACTGTGTTCTGACTCCATCCGCTGCTGCGGAGAGTTGTGGGAAGTCACTCGACATGCTGGGATGCGACCTACTGGAAGTTCGGACCCGACTCCTGTTGGAGAGTCAGGCAGCAAAAAAGGTGGTGTCATTCTTTATTTTCAGACAGCATACAGTATTTAGAAATTATAGATTTTTATTTCAGTCTCTTAAAATCTTCCCTCGGGCTGGTCTATTTGATGTATCTATATAGACCCATTTTGTAATACGTATGGAAGATTCATCATGGCATATGTGCTTTGTCTTTGCGACAACTGCAGTGAAATGGTAATGGTCAGAACAGTGTCAAGAAAATATTGAATTGAATGATGCAGTATGAGTGTGCGTGACCATTGAAATTGGTGCCTATTGGACTCACCGAGTACTAATCTCTGCTGTCCCATATACCTGAATAGACCACAGCATCCAGGTGTGACCCTTTAATCATGAATGCAGTGTGGAAGAACAGGGGATCGGGATCCCTATTCTGGTGATTGGTGGGGTATCCGCAATCAGACATCTATCCCCTAAAAACACTTAACATTAAGCCTAATGTTAACATGTCTATGATCAGGAATAGCAGCGTTTTGATGTCCATTTCCCTCCTTCACCGCCCAGTTTATTTATCCCTGGTGATGACCCATGATGTAGCCTTTGTTGACATCTTTAGGGAAAGGAGGGTCAGCCGTTGGGAGCGGGGTTGCCATTCTGGTTACCAAATCAGGTTGCCAACCTCCACTGTCAGGCAGGGTACAGTAAAGGGAAACTTGTCCCCTTCCACCACAATTGGCATTTATCTCACTGCCTATGATTTAGCACCAATGAGTGCAATAAACTCTATATCCGTACTAAATCCCTGCATTAAGGATATGGATTTGTAACTTGAACAAGGATAAACTTTGAACACAGTCGCATCTCCTTAGGCTGACTATAGACCCTCTTCCTTCCCCCCATCCCATATAGGGTGATACAGTGATAGAAGGGTCAGCCGTCGGTGAGCGGGGCACCAGTGCACAGTTACTAGGGTGCCAACCTCCGCTGTAAGGCAGGACCAGTCTAGCAATCTGATAGGTTCAGGCACCCCTATCTTCTTTTTAATGGCGATAGTGGTCTCGTTTTTAAATCACTAACGGCACGATAAGTGAAGACTTTAATAAAGGTTATATATATAAATAAGTACAGAATTTGACAGTGATACTATTTAACAATATATTGCGGTTTCTTTATTTAAGCAAACAACAGCCTCTTCAAACTTGTCATGAAAATTAAGCCAAAACTGAAGAAACACATCAATAAAACAGACCGAGCTGGTAACACAGTTCTACACCTGGTGGCGTCCTTTCCAACCAATTCTCATGGATACACAGCTAAGTGTAAGTAACTGGTCATAAAATGTGTATTTGTAAGAGGAGAGTGGACCAGTCCTGTGGAAATTAAAGTAAAAATTTTACGTGAGTGAATACTTTAAAGGCAAGGTGCCACCAGTTTTCATATAGTTTTTTTTTTTTTGTGAAATTAAGCTTAAAACCGTAATTAAAATGTATTAATGCAATGTTTGCACACATTTCTATATGAAAAATATTATATATTTTTGTACAAATATATATTTACCACTAGGGAGAGCAGTTTTCGTTTTAGACCTCAAGCAGCTATAGTAAAGGTACTGCCACACTTAGCGATCTCGTTAGCGATCACGATAACGATGCAAGCTAACGAGATCGTTGGTGTGATCGCTTTTAGGTCGCTAGTAGCTGCCAAACAGGAGATCTCATAAACGACTCATCAGCGGTCAGCGATCTCTTTAACGACTTTGGCGGTCGTTAGGATCTGTCATTAGCATGTACAGAGCGCTTCTGATTCATAGGAATTTCCAGCATCGCTCCTGCTCTCTGCGTCCTGCTAGCCTGCTTTGCAACTTCTGCGATCCTCTCTGTGACGCAAAAAAAAACTTACAGATATTGCGATCCACTCCGTGACGCTAAAAAAAACTAGTCCCGCCTGCGCCGTTGTCATATGCGTCACAAACGAGGTCGCTCGTCGTTCGCAAAAGGTGCCAAACACAGCGATATAGGCTCACCAGCGGGACGCCAACGATCAAAAAACGGTCCAGAACGCTAGTGAACGATCAGCGACATCACAGCAGGGGCCACATCGTTGCTACATGCCACACACAACGAGGTCGCTAACGAGATCGCTAAATAGTGACGTTTTAGTGATCTCGTTAGCGATCTCGCTTAGTGTGGCATACCCTTAAGACTTCATATGTCTCTCACCCAGATTACATGATTCTCTCACCCTCGTCCACAATGTCTGGCCATTCACTGCAGACCTGCAGCTCCTTATCTTATCTTACTGAGGGATGAATCACATCTCATGCCACAGCCCCTGCTTGCATAATGCTGATGGTACACTGTTCCTCCTTGTCTTTGCAGTCTCTGATACTCTTCCCCCTTCTTTACTCCTGCATTTTACTTCTGTCAATCTAGGATCTGTTCTGCTGGAAGCAGTGCTGCTTATGTTAGCAGATCCAAGGGCTCCATTAAAATGACAGCAAAACACTCCCTCTACTGTGAATTGTGCAGCCCACCGAGGCGTGCCCAGTTCACAGCAGTGACAGTTCCATTACAATAGATAGTGTCGGAGTCAGTCTGTTATCTCCTATGACCATGGGGTGCCATATTAGGACACTGTCAAGCTGCCATTGTGAAAGCAAGATGTCAGCCCTAGTGCCTTCTTTAAACTCCTATAACACATGAAATATGTTTCAAATGCATTCAAAACTTGGTTATAACAGCATGTTATGCTACATTACATTGATTTATTAATGATCTACAAACGCTGTACCTTCCCTTTAAGTCTAAAAGTAGAAATTGTTAAGGTCTGTCTGACAGCTGAGTAAAATCCTTGCAAGCCTGGGGAGAACTAACTATTCACCCAGAGCTAGCCAGAAGCTACACCATGTTTTTTTGTTCTTAAACTAATTTTTAACAAATACTGATACATACAAAAAGAAAACCAAATCACAGAGCATCACAGGAAAGTGAATAGAGATATACCCAATATACCCAGTAAAAGGTGATGTTTCCACATATGTTGGCATATTGTGGAATGGGGGGGTCACTAACAGGCTCTAATTAAAGGTCTTGGATTTGCTCATCATAAGCACTTTGGCATTTTAGATGGGTAAATCAGTACTCCCTATATGATGCTTTTAGGACCACTCACTGCCTAGTTAATGAGGTAAAGTACAGAGTATAGTGAGTACAACCATACTCTGCTATAAAATTATCTCCTTTAAAGGAGTTGTCCAAAACTAAATGAATTTCATACTATATGTCAGACTAATATAGTATTCTAACAACTTTTATAATCTACTTCAATTTAAAAAAAAATCCCTATCCTTCGTTCTTTACTTTAACTTCCTTATCTGTTTGTTTTTTACTTACTTGTGATGATGATTTGGGTATTCTGAAATGAAGTGTCATCAGGGGCTGGCGCTGTGATCACTTGCCACTGCTTTTGTCACAGCCGTCACCTGATGATTTCTTGTTTCAGTAGTGGTAATGCAAAAGTGACTGCAGCTTCTCTGTTGCCTCCTGGAATCTTCAGTCCCCACTTCTCCTGTCACTGCTGCTGTGTTGCTATAATCAGGGGCGGTGATAGAAGCAGGGTGAGTGATGGAGCTGTGGGGAGGCACAGTTGTCACTCTCCTTGCTTTTATCACCGCTCCCCTATAACAATTTGTTTCAGGGTGGTGACAGAATCTGTGGAGCGATGTCGATGTAACTCACACTGCTTCTATCACCGCCTCCTGATGACCTCTCGTTTCAGTGAACGAAACAGTTGGAACCAGGGTGGATTTGATTTAAATCAAACTGATTTAAATCACGATTTAAATCACTAGTCAGTAAGGCTTGATTTAAATCAGTGATTTAAATCAAAGTTTCTACCAGACCGGTGTATCTAATTTCATCATGCGCGATATGCCCCAGACCGGTGTATCTAATCCCATAATGCGATACACTACACTCAGCCCTGTATCTAGATACATGCAGTGTGTCATGTGCTGTGAACCTGAAGATCCTGCCTGTTCAGAAGTGTTTCTTTGGTCATCTTCATCACTGCACTTCTCATGATGTTGCCTCATTCGCGCCACCAGGCCTTGCATCTCTTTGTTGCATCTTTTGCATTTTGCACGCATGCCTGCCTTACCGATAGGCGAAGGAGCTTCATTAAAATATTCCTAAACTGGGTCTCTTTTACGGCCTGCTGCCATTATAAGGAAAGAATGTAATAAACCTCAGATCGTACACACAAACAGATCCAGACTTGTCTGTCTGTGGCTATGTTGCAGTATTGTGCTCAAAGTTTCACTTTCATTTTCTTGTCTGCTTGCCCTTCCTCCTCCTCACACTTAGATTCACATTCTTCTTGTGTTGTGCAGATCTATTCCACTCCAAACAATCAGAAACATATTGTCTAACTTCTTGGACTTGGCACTGAAGGGGTTGATTCTGTATTCATATAGGTTTGTAGAACAATAGGATTAAGGTCTTTTTCTCAACTCTGTTCATGTTGTAACATTTTTGCCGTGAAGAAGAGGCTGGGACCTCTGCGGAGTCAAATTCAGTTTTGAGAACTGCTTAAGTAAAGCGAGCGTCTGTGATAATATAGGAGAGAAACTGCCCACTAATCCTACAGAAACCTCTGGAAGAGCATGGCATTGTGAATGTTACACATATACAGCCTTTATTCTACTGAGTTAAACAACTCCGCTTTATCTCATGATGGAAGAACCTTTGGATAGTAAAATATTTTCCTCAAAAAGCAGTTTATTGAAAAAAATCTGATTTAAATCAAAAAAATCAGATTTAAATCAAAAAAATCAGATTTAAATCAAAAAAATCCGATTTTTTTTTTTTTGATTTTTTTTAAAAAAATCATTGATTTTTGTCCACCCTGGTTGGAACTGAAGTAGTGTAAACAGAAGATGCAGGTCAAAGTGAGAGAAGCTGCTGTCACTTCTCCATCATCACTACTGAAACAGAACGTCATCTGGTTACGACGGTGAAAGAAACTGTGGAAAGCCACCGCAGTGCCTCCCCCTGATGACACTTTGTTTCAGTGCAGAAAAGGAAGCAGTGGGAGAGACAAGCCCCTGTTCCCTAATGACGAGCCATTTGAGAATACCCAGTGCATGCTGAGAGACTCAAATGAATTGTCATCAGAAGTAGAAAAATAACTCTCCCTCTCTGCTTTAAATCTTCTATGTTTGACAGATAGTATGAAATTAATTTAGTTTCAGACCTCTTTACTGATACCTTGGCAAGCTACATCTTTTAGAACTCTTTTTTTTAGCCTCCTTTGCCAATTTAGACGTTGGAGAAAGTCATCAAAAGTATCCTAAAATGCAAAATTTTACATGATGGTACATATTGCTCCAATTTTGTCAGCATGGCACATGTGAGATGATATTTTAGCATAGCTCACTAAACATTTTAAATACTTTTATTTACCACTTGGTTGATTTTTGCCAAAAAGTGTTGCTTGGTGTTAATAAATTTTGGCGCATTTTACAACTCTTCTTAGGCAGTTTATTTTCTATACACTTCTCTCTAATTTTTAAGACAGGCACAAAGTATTTAAAATGCTATAAACACTAATGATGATGCACAGTATGTGCGCGACTTTTTTCTTAAGCCCCCGTCACACTAAGCGAGATCGCTGAAGCCTCACCGATTTTGTGACGCAACAGCGACCTAGCCAGCGATCACGCTTAGTGTGACATGCAGCAACGACCAGCCCCCCTGCTGGGTATCGCTGATCGTCGTTGAATGTCCTGGACCATTTTTTTCATCGTTGGTCTCCCGCTGGCCAGCGCGCACCGCTACGTGTGACAGCGGGAAACCAACGATCAGCGAGCTGGTAACCAATGTACATATTGGGTAACTAAGCACCGCACGGCACCTAGTTACCGACTCCCAGCTTCTGCTGTAGAGCGCGGAGAGTCGGTATCTAGGGTACATATCGGGTAACTAGGTGCCGCGCGGTGCTTAGTTACCCGATGTGTACATTGGATACCAGCGTGCTCGCTGGTCCTGATCGCTTGTGAGTCTGCCCGTGTGACAGCTCACCAGCGATCAGCTAACGATGTCCCAGCGATCCCATCCACGTCGTATAGTTGGTGGGATCGCTGGGACATTGAAGAGTGTGACGGGACCCTAACTGACACAACTATGGTACGTGTTGCATAAGTGGATTCACAATGAATGTTTTCCAAAAACAATCACAACATTGTAAGAAAGAGTTCAATCTATACCAAAATAAACTTGTCTGATGCTGCTGTTCTCTCTGCTGTCATGCTGATTTTGTCACCAAGGAGATTGGGTTGTCTAGTTTCTGAGGTCACTTGACAGCAGTAGCTAACTGGAGTACCACAATTTCCAGAAACCTTTTGTCTTTTTCCCGTCACACACATGACCTTCCTTTTGTGTCTTTTTATCTTTTTCATTGCTGGATTTTGAGGACTCTTTTCTGTGCACACAGCCTAGCTTGAGCAGAGTGACATAGTGGTCTTCCTTACACGTGCATGAACTCGCACAAAGGAAAAACGTGCATTACATAGGGATGCACGCTTCTAAGCTGAGCATGGCCCCCTAACTCGTCAGAAGGTCTCCTCCAATGAAAAGATAGTGATTCTAAAACTCTTGCATAGGGATTCTGACACATACATTGTGCAGCTGCAATTACGTTCAGGTGGTTGTTTTGAATCTTTTGCGGCTGTTCTTTGATCTGCTCCTTTTCAAGCTGACTTACTATTATGCCTTGTTTGTTTTTTTTTGCTGTTTTTAAAGAAAATGAACCTGTGCAGAGACATAGCAGCACATGTCTAAACCGCATTGTAGACTGTACATGATATAGAAATGGAAACAATGTCCGTAGCCTACTCTACATAGCAAACCAAAAAGGGTTTCATATTGAAATGTGAAATATCTATGTTCCTTCCATAGGTCAATCTCAAGATGTAAAAATGCTTCTGGAATTTGGAGTGGACCCATGCATCACTAACCAGCAGGGAAAGGATGCTGCAACAATGCTCAAACGGAATAAAAACTTCAAAGCAGAGGATATGATCAAAAAGCATCTAACAAGCCAACTTGCTACAGCGGTTTCTCCAGCCGAGTCAACTGGTACTTGCTAATTGTGCATTACTGTATATGTTGGTTACAGCTGCTTCACATAGAAGATACATGCATTAATTAATGATCATCTTTTATTTAGTGGATCATTAAAACGTTAATCATTTCCTCTGTTCTGTCACACATTTACAACACATATCAGTTGCAAATGTATGGAGAAGACTAACCGAACTTGTTCCCTACCATGCAGGCACCAGCAGTTTTGTACAGCCAGCACCTTCCTCCTACTAAAGTGATTGGAGCTAGCTAGCTCGCATTGCAGCTGTTTAACCACTTAAATGCCATTGTCAGAGATTGAAAGTGATTTTAAGTGGCGTGATCCCAGTGGCACGATGATTCGGGCACTCGGCCCCTCCTCTTGGTGTGCCGATGGGTTTCCGTGGCAGCTATGGGAGAATATTAGGTTGGAATATTGAAGGCCATTGTCGCTGCCATCTTTGTGCTCCTGGGAAGCGCAGCCTATGGCAGGGCATCATATAAGATAGTTAAAGGGTTATTGCCACAATGTCAATCATCGCTCAGTAGCTTAACCCGTTACCGACATCGGGTGTAATAGTACGCCGATGTCGGTATCTCTCTCTTTGATGTGGGCTCCGGCGGGGACAAGTCAGCTGTTTTGAACAGCTGACATGTGCCGCAATAGCCACGGGTGGAATCGCGATCCACCCAAGCCTATTAACTAGTTAAATGCCGCTGTCAAAAGCTGACCGCAGCATTTAAATGGCACTTCTGGCAATCGCGCCGGAAATGCGCTCACCGGTGACCCCATCGCGTGATCGCGTGTCACCAGTGCATCGGCATGACAACCCGAGGTCTCCTGGAGACCTCTATGGTTATCAGTGCCGCCTTGCTGTGAGCGCCACCCAGTGGTCGGCGGTCACAGCAAGTGAGTAATTCTGCTACATAGAGGTGATCTGCTCATCGCCTCTATGTAGCAGAGGCGATCGGGTAGTGGCGGCTTCTAGTCTCCCATGGAGACTATTGAAGCATGGAAAAAGTGAAAAAAATGTTTTTAAAAATATAAAAAAAAAATAAAAGTTCAAATCACCCCCCTTTCGCCCCATTCAAAATAAAACAATAAAAAGAAAATCAAACACGCATATTACGTATCTCCGTGCTCAGAATCACCCGATCTATCAATAAGAAAAAAAAGGATTAACCTGATCGCTAAGCGGCGTAGCGAGAAAAAAATTCAAAACGACAGAAATACCGTACTTTTTTTGATCGCCGCTACATTGCATTAAAATGAAAAGGTCGTAGCTGCACCAAAATGGTATCACTAAAAACATCAGCTCGGCGCGCAAAAAATACGCCCTCACTCAACCCGAGATCACGAAAAATGGAGACGCTACTTTTCTTGCAAAATTGCGCAATTTTTATTTATTTTTTTTAAGTGAAGTTTGGATTTTTTTTCACCACTTAGATAAAAGAGAACCTAGACATGTTTGGTGTCTATAGTAATGACCGGGAGAATCATAATGGCAGGTCAGTTTTAGCATTTAATGAACCTAGCAAAAAAGCCAAACAAAAAACAAGTGTGGGATTGCACTTTTATTTGCAATTTCACCGCACTTGGAATTTTTTTCCCGTTTTCTAGTACACATAGTAAAGCCAATGGTGTCGTTCTAAAGTACAACTCGTCCTGCAAAAAATAAGCCCTCACATGGCCATACTGAAGGAAAAATACGGATTTTTGTGTTACTCACCGTAAAATCCTTTTCTCCGAGACACTCATTGGGGGACACAGTACTGTGGGTGTATGCTACTGCCGCAAAGAGGCTGACACTAAGTAGATATGAAAAAAGGTTAGCTCCTCCTCCCCCGTATACACCTCGACACTGGCCGCAGGCGAACCCAGTTTAGTGCAAAAAGTAGTAGGAGGACAAAAAGTAAATCAGTATTAACACAGGTACAATACATCCAGAAATAAACCCACCGGAACTGACAAAAATAGAATTAACTCCAAAACGAAGTCATCCGGCTATTAGGGTGGGTGCTGTGTCCCCCAATGAGCGTATCGGAGAAAAGGATTTTACGGTGAGTAACACAAAAATCCATATTTCTCCTTCGTCTCATTGGGGGACACAGGACTGTGGGACGTCCCAAAGCAGTCCCTTGGGTGGGAAACTGACTCCACAGTATAAGTCGTAACCAGGCATTGCGTATAGGTGCGCTACCGTGCCCTGAAGAATCCTTCTACCCAGACTTGCATCCGCTGAAGCCTGAGTATGGATATTATAATGTTTAGAGAAAGTATGCAGACTGGAACAGGTTGCCGCCTTACAAACCTGTTCTGCCGAAGCCTGATGCCGAAGAGCCCAGGAAGCACCCACCGCTGTGGTGGAGTGAGCCCTGATTCCTGCGGGGACCACAGCGCTTCTGATGCGGTAGGCCTCCTGAATGGTTAGCCGTATCCATCTGGCCAAAGTTGAGCTTGAGGCAGCACTTCCCTTCCTGCGACCCTCGGGGAGGATGAACAGCGTGTCCGTCTGCCGAAAGGATGCCGTCCGAGATACATATCTCCTGAGTGCTCTCACCAAATCCAGCGTATGGAGAGCTTTCTCCACCCGGTGCGTCGGCGCTGGGCAAAATGAGGGCAAAACAATGTCCTCATTTATATGAAATGAGGACACGACCTTAGGCAAAAAAGGTGGTGTTGGCCTGAGCACCACCTTATCGTGATGAAAAAGTAAGTACGGAGCTCGGCAAGATTGTGCCGCCAGCTCCGAGACCCGCCTTATGGATGTTATGGCTACCAAAAACACCACCTTCCAAGAAAGGTATGTCAAGGAAACTTCCTGAAGAGGCTCAAATGGAGATTCCTGCAGAACTCCCAGAACAAGGTTGAGATCCCAGATGTCTAAGGGATCCCTGTAGGGGAGCACTATATGGACAACCCCTGAATATAGGTCTTAACCTGTAAATTAGTAGCGATTCTACGCTGAAAAAGAACAGACAAGGCTGATATCTGTCTTCTAAGAGTGCTTGGCTTTAGTCCTGAATCTAGGCCCGCTTGGAGAAATGCCAGAATGTTGGGAATTGAAAACTGAAGTGGGGAATTACCCTGTTCCCTGCACCAAGTAAAAAAGACCTTCCAGGTATGGTGATAGATACGAGCCGAAGCGGGTTTTCGGGCGTTAGCCTTTGTGGCAGCGACCTTCTGGGAGAATCCAGCCTTGGTCAGGATCCAAGATTCAACGGCCGGGCCGTCAAACAGGTCCGTTGAGTTCTGGTGGTAAAAGGTCCGCGCGTTCTGGCAGGGTGCGTCGGCCAGCAACTGTACCAGCTCTGCGTACCATGAGCGACGCGACCAATCCGGAGCAATTAATATCACTGGGACTCCCTCTATCCTCATCTTTCTGACCACCCTTGGGAGCAGAGCTATCGGTGGAAACAAGTACAGTCATGGCCAAAAGTTTTGAGAATGACACAAATATTAATTTTTACAAAGTCTACTGCTTCACTTTTTCTAATGGCAATTTGCATATACTCCAGAATGTTATAAAGAGTGATCAGCTTAACAGCAATTACTTGCAAAGTCAATATTTGGCTAGAAAATGAACTTTATCCCCCAAAACACATTTCAACATCATTGCAGCCCTGCCTTAAAAGGACCAGCTAACCTCTTTTCAGTGATTGCTCCATTAACACAGGTGTGGGTGTTGATGAGTACATGGCTGGAGATCAATCTGTCATGATTAAGTAAGAATGACACCACTGGACACTTTAAAAGGAGGCTGGTGCTTGGCATCATTGTTTCTCTTCTGTTAACCATGGTTATCTCTAAAGAAACACATGCAGTCATCATTGCAATGCACAAAAATGGCCTAACAGGGAAGAGTATCGCAGCTAGAAAGATTGCACCTCAGTCAACAATCTATCGCATCATCAAGAACTTCAAGGAGAGAGGTTCCATTGTTGCCAAAAAGGCTTCAGGGCGCCCAAGAAAGACCAGCAAGTGCCAGGACCGTCTCTTAAAAGTGTTTCAGCTGCGGGATCGGGCTACCAGCAGTGCAGAGCTTGCTCAGGAATGGCAGCAGGCAGGTGTGAGTGCATCTACACGCACTGTGAGGTGGAGACTCTTGGAGCAAGGCCTGGTCTCAAGGAGGGCAGCAAAGAAGCCACTTCTCTCCAGAAAAACATCATGGACAGACTGATATTCTGCAAAAGGTACAGGCAGTGGACTGCTGATGACTGGGGTAAAGTTATTTTCTCTGATGAATCCCCTTTTCGATTGTTTGGGACATCAGGAAAACGCCTCATTCAGAGAAGACAAGGTGAGCGCTACCACCAGTCTTGTCTCATGCCAACTGTTAAAAGCATCCTGAAACCATTCATGTGTGGGGTTGCTTCTCAGCCAAGGGAATCGGCTCTCTCACAGTCTTGCCTAAAAACACAGCCATGAATAAAGAATGGTACCAGAATGTCCTCCAAGAGCAACTTCTCCCAACCCTCCAAGAGCCGTTTGGCGATCAACAATGCCTTTTCCAGCATGATGGAGAACCTTGCCATAAAGCAAAGGTGATAACTAAATGGCTCAGGGAACAAAACATAGATATTTTGGGTCCATGGCCTGGAAACTCCCCAGATCTTAATCCCATTGAGAACTTGTGGTCAATCATCAAGAGACGGGTGGACAAACAAAAACCTAAAAATTCTGACAAAATGAAAGCATTGATTTTGCAAGAATGGACTGCTATCAGTCAGGATTTGGTCCAGAAGTTGATTGAGAGCATGCCAGGGAGAATTGCAGAGGTCCTGAAGAAGAAGGGTCAACACTGCAAATATTGACTTGCTGCATTAACTCATTCTAACTGTCAATATAAGCTTTTGTTACTCATATGTTTGCAATTATTATATTTCTGTCTGTGATAAAAACATCTGTCAAACACACATAAAAACCAGAGGGCAGCAGATCATGTGAAAATATAATATTTGTGTCATTCTCAAAACTTTTGGCCATGACTGTACAGGAGGTGAAACTGAATCCATGGTAGAACCAGGGCATCCACTGCAATTGCCTGCAGATCCCGGTATCGGGAGACGAAGTTGGGTACCTTGGCGTTTATCCTGGAGGCCATCAGGTCCACATCTGGAGTTCCCCAGCGTAGGCATATCTGCTGAAATACGTCGGGATGGAGTGACCATTCGACGCTATACCCTGACGGCTGAGGAAGTCCGCTGCCCAATTCTCCTCGCACGGAATGTGGACCGCCGATATTACAAAGTGATTTTTTTTCTGCCCAGGCCAGAATATGTTTCACCTCGTGTATGGCCGCCCTGCTGCGGGTACCTCCCTGATGATTTATGTATGCCACAGCCATGGCATTGTCCGATTGTATTCGGACAGGGCGGCCCGCCAGATGATGGTGAAAATGCCTCAGAGCCAGCCGAACAGCCCGAATCTCTAGAATATTGATCGGGAGGGTTGATTCCTGCAGGGACCAAGATCCCTGGGTTCAGCCAATGGACTGGGGGAAAATATCGCCCCTGCTGAAGAGTGGTGCTCCTTGTCCACCACGTAAGTGTCTGTCTGACCTGTAGAGACAGACGGCACCGGAGATTGAGAGAGTAAGGGCTCCTATCCCACGCTGCCAAGAGGGCATGCTGAAGGGAGCGGAGATGAAATTGTGCAAATGGAATGGCCTCGATTGCTGCAACCATTCTTCCTAAGACCCTCATGCAAAACCGGATGGTGTGAGGAATCGGTTGGCGAAGGATCCGTAACTCCTGACGGAGAACTAGGGCCTGGTCCCAAGGGAGGATTCTCAAACCTCGAGCGGTGTCGAAAATCATCCCTAAAAAGGTGATCTTCCGGGATGGCACGGGAGGTGATTTTTTCAAATTCACCAGCCACCCCAGGCGAACCAGGGTGTCTAGCGTAATGCTGACACTTTCCTCGCAGGCTTGGAAAGACGGACCCTTGACGAGGAGATCGTCTAAGTATGGCAAGACGACTATCCCTCTGGAGTGAAGAATGGACACAACAGCAGCCATAACTTTTGTGAACACCCTGGGGGCTGTGGCTAGCCCGAAGGGCAAGGCTGCGAATTGAAAGTGAAGGTTGCTGATAGCAAACCGTAGAAATCTCTGATGAGGGGCGAATATGGGGATGTGAATATAGGCATCCTGGATGTCTATTGACGCTAGAAATTCCCCCTTTTCCATGGCTGCAATGACCGAGCGGAGAGACTCCATTCGGAAATGACGAATTCTGACAAACCTGTTCAAACGTTTTAGGTCCAGAATGGGCCTTACAGTGCCGTCTTTCTTGGGTACTATGAACAATTTGGAATAGAAACCTTGACCTCTCTCGACCTCTAGTACTGGAATGATAACCCCGCTGCGCCGAAGAGATTCGACAGCCTTGAACAAGGCGCGAAACCGCGATTCTTCTTTGGGAAGGCACGAGGGAAAAAAACGATTTGAGGGATGGCTGATAAACTCTATCTTGTACCCCGAGGAGACTAACTCCCTGACCCACTTGTCGTGAGTGACCAATAGCCAGGTGGGGCGAAACCAGAGTAGGCGGCTGCCCACTCTGGATGAATTGACCGGATCCTGCCTCCAGTCATTTGGCCAAAAACCTTTGGGACCTAGACTCTCTAGATTTCGGCTGTTAAGATCGCATCCTTCCCAAAGGGTTGGTCTTGTAAGAGACTTTACGATCTCTGGCCTGATTAGTTCGACCTGAGCCGCCGGAGCTGGCTGCCGCAGCCTAACCTGGGTTGCGAAAGGCCCTAAACCGAGGCTGAAGCTGTCGACGAAAAGGCTATCTAATTTTCTGCTCAGGAAGGAAACTGCTCTTCCCTCCTGTAGCATCAGATATGAGCTGATCCAGTCTCTTGCCAAATAACCGGCCAATCTGATAAGGTAAGGACGTAAGGGACTTTTTTGAGGTTGAGTCCGCCCGCCATGCCCTCAACCACAAGGCTCTCCTAATAGCAATCGCGTTAGCCACAGCTAGTGCTGCGCAATTTGCTGCATCCATGGAAGCATTAATCAAAAAGTCTCCTTCAAGAGCGATTTGATTAGAGATCTCAATTACCTCTGATGGCACCTCCGTGCCGTGGAGGGCTCTATTTAGAGACTCCGACCAGGATATCATAGCCTTAGCAACCCAAGTCGCTGCAAAAGAGGGAGAGAGGGCAGAGCCTGATGCCTCAAACACCGAGCGAGCCAAGCTTTCAATTAGACGGTCCGTTGGATCGTTGATCGAGGAACCGTTGGGAAGGGAGAGGAGCGTCTTAGACACTAAACGCGATACTGGAGGGTCAACCGCAGGAGATTTCTTAAGGAGCTCAGGGGCAAAAGGATATCTGGTATTGAGAGCCTTTTGTCCTGAAAAGCGCTTGTCCGGCCTTTCCCGGTGGTGCTGCACTAGGTCCTCAAATTCAGGGTGAGTGCCAAAAACCTTATGAGTTTGCCTGGCTCGTTTGAAGGACACCTTATGACCAGAGGCCGAGGTGGATTTATCATCTACCCCCAGAGTTTGATTGCCTCAATGAGACTGTCAGTTGTCTCTTGACAATTAGGTGCCTCTAGATTTAGGGACCCTTCGGAATCAGAGTCCGAACCTTGGTTACTCGCCTCCACTGGTGAGGGAGAGCGAGAAACGGAACTGATAGATGCCGAGGCCCCGGACGGCACAGGTGACGCAGTGTGGGTTCACTTCCCCCGCGTCTGCCTGGTGAGAGCGTGGCCCCTGCAGGCCGGAGGTTCATGAGAAATGGCCAAGACGGATGAACCACTGTCTGTGCCCCTGTCGGGAGCTTGAAGGGACTCGATTGCTCTCGTTAATGATGCCATAGATTGTGACAGAGACAGGGCCCATTCCGGGGGACCTGACGCACAGGGCTCAGTTATAGGGGAGGGCTCCTGGGCACGTTCGGAGTCACAGGCTTCGCAGACCCGAGTAGTCTTGGCGCGCGGAAAAGGGGACCTAGAGGCAATGCATGCGGTATACAGCACCGTGTGAGTCTTAGCCCTTCTGGACATGCTGTACCTGTGTCATAATAATTTGAGGTAGCACAAAAAAATAGGCTGCAGCGAAGCGGCGTGTAGTGTGGCGTAGCTATAAAGCACCTACCCCAGTCCTGTGTCCCCAGACGTCCTTGCACCGAGAAGTTCACGGAGGCTACTGCTGCAGTCCTTGAAAACTTTCAAAAAGCGCGCCCCCTCCAATGTGGGCGTTCCTGAAATAGGGTCTGCTGATTTCTGCCCCCCTAACTTGGGGGAGGAGTTTGCTGGACTCGGCCCCGCCTCTGGCCTGGAGCTCCAGGCCGCAGCCTAGTTTCCGGCCGAAGCCGGGGACTAAATTAACAGCGGTGCACGCCCGGAAGTCGGGGGCGGGCCCGCCATAGAAAAACTGCGCAGCTGGAGGAAGCCCCAGACCGCAGCCTAGTTTCCGGCCGAAGCTGGGGACTAAATTATCGGCGGCGCCCGTCCGGAAGTCGGGGGACGCCGCCCGAAGAAGGCCCCAGGCTGCGGCCTAGTTTCCAGCCAAAGCTGGGGACTAGATTATTGACGGTGCCCTCCCGGAAGTCGGGAGCGTCGCCGGAAGAGACCACGCGGCCGGGAGAAGGCCGCAGCCGGGGACTAAATTCTTGGCGGCGCCCGCCCGGAAGTCGAGGAGCAGGTCCTCCGGACTGGGAGAAGGCCCCATGCCGTGGCCTAGTTTCGGCCGCAGCCGGGGACTGGATTTTTGGCGGAGCCCGACCGGAGCTGCTGCTGCTGGGGAGAGCCTGGGCCGCCAAGAGCAACCAAGCGAACACCAACAAAGGCCCCCCCAGCCGACCACGGGCCCCTCCAAGGGGAGAAATCGTCAACTGGACCAGGGATTACCACCCGATCTCCCATTCTGGCCGGACTCAGCGCTCTTGGGGGACACAGGACTGTCCGCTACTCGCTCCACTGGCATGCCTGAAGGACCACAGGAGCCCCAGCCCCCCTCAATCCAGATTAGAGGAGGTAAAAAAATCAAAAATAAGGACGGTGCAGGTACCCTAACTCCGTTATTCCTTCAGGTTATGAGGAGAGGGACCGTCCGCCTCCTTGCAGCACTGCAGTCTAGCATTGGTGGTGCAGTGGGGGCCGCACGGACTACCTTTGCCTCTGTACAGCCTAAGGTTTCAATACCCTAGGGTGGTCAGGGCTGAGTCCGGCATAAGTGTCCCACGTTGCGGGAGAGGATACGTGGAGGCGACACTCCACGTGCTAGCCCGTTGTTGGTTTGGGGAGATCGGACCCCTTCAAAAGGGTCCGTCGCCCCTATCTCGTCTGGGTGAAAAATGGTCTGGGTGAAACCAGACGTGTGCCTCCATCAGACATTAAGCATGAACTGGGTTCGCCTGCGGCCAGTGTCGAGGTGTATACGGCGGAGGAGGAGCTAACCTTTTTTTTTTATATCTACTTAGTGTCAGCCTCCTAGCGGCAGTAGCATACACCCACAGTCCTGTGTCCCAATGAGATAAAGGAGAAAAAAAGTTATGGCTCTGGGAAGAAGGGGAACGAAAATGCTCCAGGGGTTAAGTGTTTAATATTCTCAATATAAACTTGTCAAGTACAATCAATTTCCAAAAGTATTAGTCTCTACGGATATCGACCCATGAAAATCAAAATCTGCATGTTAGGGATTTTTTCTTGCCTTGTAACCTATGAATACATCCCATAGTTCTTTGTGCAGATCACACATGCTCAATAGTTATCTGCTATTCTTAGAGCAGTCTTGCTGTGCAGTGAACATATGTATGGTTGCACCATCGTCACAGGGTGGACATAAGCAGTGTGCTTCGTCTGCTGTTAGACGACCCTGCCCCTGATCCCAATAGCATTTCACAGAGGAGCTAATATGGGCCGTGCACAGGAGAGCGCAAGGAGCCTGGAAAAGAAGTAGGGAGTCACATAGTCAATACTGAAGAACTGCACGGAGGAAAGAGATGCAGTGGTGCCAGAAAGGGGAATAAGAGTGTATCCAATGAGTATCTAAAGGCAAGGTTCGATGAGTGGTTATTCAGCTACAAGGAGTTAGAAAAAGATTAATAGATTCTGGGATAACCGCTTTAAAATTCATTGTATACTGCAATACCTTAGTATTACAATACACAGCACAAATTATCAAAGAATCACAGGTTCAATTCTGGTAGCGGGACTGAAAATATAAAATATCTTTACAAATATAAAAAGAAAACAAAAGTATAAATCATGTGAGGGAAGGCCCTCATAGGCACAGTGACTGCATAGCCTGTGCTGATGGGAGCAGATGCAGTCAGTATGCAGCACTTGGGTGATAGTGGATGCAGTCAGTATGCAGCACTTGGGGTGATAGTGGATGCGGTCCGTATGCAGCACTTGGGATGATGGTGGATGCAGTCAGTATGCAGCACTTGGGATGATGGTGGATGCAGTCAGTATGCAGCACTTGGGGTGATAGTGGATGCAGTCAGTATGCAGCACTTGGGGTGATAGTGGATGCGGTCCGTATGCAGCACTTGGGATGATGGTGGATGCAGTCAGTATGCAGCACTTGGGATGATGGTGGATGCAGTCAGTATGCAGCACTTGGGGTGATGGTGGATGCAGTCAGTATGCTGCACTTGGGATGATGGTGCATGCAGTCAGTATGCAGCACTTGGGATGATGGTGGATGCAGTCAGTATGCAGCACTTGGGATGATAGTGGATGCAGTCAGTATGCAGCACTTGGGATGATGGTGGATGCAGTCAGTATGTTGCACTTGGGATGATGGTGGATGCAGTCAGTATGCCGCACTTGGGGTGATGGTGGATGCAGTCATATGCAGCACTTGGATGATGGTGGATGCAGTCAGTATGCCACACTTGGGGTGATGGTGGATGCAGTCAGTATGCAGCACTTGGGATGATGGTGGATGCAGTCAGTATTTGCACTTGGGATGATGGTGGATGCAGTCAGTATGCAGCACTTGGGATGATGGTGGATGCAGTCAGTATGCAGCACTTGGGATGATGGTGGATGCAGTCAGTATGCAGCACTTGGGATGATGGTGGATGCAGTCAGTAAGCAGCACTTGGGATGATGGTGGATGCAGTCAGTATGCAGCACTTGGGGTGATGGTGGATACAGTCAGTATGCAGCACTTGGGGTGATAGTGGATACGGTCCGTATGCAGCACTTGGATGATGGTGGATGCAGTCAGTATGCCGCACTTGGGATGATGGTGGATGCAGTCAGTATGCAGCACTTGGGGTGATGGTTGATGCAGTCAGTATGCAGCACTTGAGATGATGGTGGATGCAGTCAGTATGCAGCACTTGGGATGATGGTGGATGCAGTCAGTATGCCGCACTTGGATGATGGTGGATGCAGTCAGTATGCAGCACTTGGGATGGTGGTGGATGCAGTCAGTATGCCGCACTTGGGGTGATGGTGGATACAGTCAGTATGCAGCACTTGGGGTGATAGTGGATACGGTCCGTATGCAGCACTTGGGATGATGGTGGATGCAGTCAGTATGCAGCACTTGGGGTGATGGTGGATGCAGTCAGTATGCAGCACTTGGGATGATGGTGGATGCAGTCAGTATGCTGCACTTGGGATGATGGTGGATGCAGTCAGTATGCAGCACTTGGGATGATGGTGGATGCAGTCAGTATGCCGCACTTGGGATGATGGTGGATGCAGTCAGTATGCAGCACTTGGGATGGTGGTGGATGCAGTCAGTATGCCGCACTGGGTGATGGTGATACAGTCAGTATGCCGCACTTGGGTGATGGTGGATACAGTCAGTATGCAGCACTTGGGTGATAGTGGATACGGTCCGTATGCAGCACTTGGATGATGGTGGATGCAGTCAGTATGCAGCACTTGGGGTGTGGTGGATGCAGTCAGTATGCAGCACTTGGATGATGTGGATGCAGTCAGTATGCACACTTGGGGTGAATGGTGGATGCAGTCAGTATGCAGCACTTGGGATGATGGTGATGCAGTCAGTATGCAGCACTTGGGATGATGGTGGATGCGTCAGTATGCAGCACTTGGGATGATGGTGGATGCAGTCAGTATGCCGCACTTGGGATGATGGTGGATGCAGTCAGTATGCAGCACTTGGATGGTGGTGGATGCAGTCAGTATGCCGCACTTGAGGTGATGGGATACAGTCAGTATGCAGCACTTGGGGTGATGGTGGATACGGTCCGTATGCAGCACTTGGATGAGGGTGGATGCAGTCAGTATGCAGCACTTGGGTGATGGTGGATGCAGTCAGTATGCAGCACTTGGGATGATGGTGGATGCAGTCAGTATGCAGCACTTGGGTGATGGTGGATGCAGTCAGTATGCAGCACTTGGGATGATGGTGGATGCATCAGTATGCAGCACTTGGGATGATGGTGGATGCAGTCAGTATGCAGCACTTGGGATGATGGTGGATGCAGTCAGTATGCCGCACTTGGGATGAGTGGATGCAGTCAGTATGCAGCACTTGGGATGGTGGTGGACGCAGTCAGTATGCCGCACTTGGGTGATGGTGGATACAGTCAGTATGCAGCACTTGGGGTGATAGTGGATGCGGTCAGTATGCAGCACTTGGGGTGATAGTGGATACGGTCCGTATGCAGCACTTGGGATGATGTGGATGCAGTCAGTATGCAGCACTTGGGGTGATGGTGGATGCAGTCAGTATGCAGCACTTGGGATGATGGTGGATGCAGTCAGTATGCAGCACTTGGGATGATGGTGGATGCAGTCAGTATGCAGCACTTGGGATGATGGTGTATGCAGTCAGTATGCCGCACTTGGGTGATAGTGGATGCAGTCAGTATGCAGCACTTGGGATGATGGTGGATGCAGTCAGTATGCAGCACTTGGGGTGATGGTGGATGCAGTCAGTATGCAGCACTTGGGATGATGGTGGATGCAGTCAGTATGTTGCACTTGGGGTGATAGTGGATGCAGTCAGTATGCAGCACTTGGGATGATGTGTGGATGCAGTCAGTATGCAGCACTTGGGTGATAGTGGATGCAGTCAGTATGCAGCACTTGGGATGATGGTGGATGCAGTCAGTATGCTGCACTTGGGATGATGGTGGATGCAGTCAGTATGCAGCACTTGGGTGATGGTGGATGCAGTCAGTGTGCAGCACTTGGGATGATAGTGGATGCAGTCAGTATGCAGCACTTGGGTGATGGTGGATGCAGTCAGTATGCAGCACTTGGGATGATGGTGGATGCAGTCAGTATGCAGCACTTGGGTGATGGTGGATGCAGTCAGTATGCAGCACTTGGGGTGATGGTGGATGCAGTCAGTATGCAACACTTGGGATGATGGTGGATGCAGTCAGTATGCAGCACTTGGGATGATGGTGTATGCAGTCAGTATGCCACACTTGGGGTGATGTGGATGCAGTCAGTATGCAGCACTTGGGATGATGGTGGATGCAGTCAGTATGCAGCACTTGGGATGATGGTGGATGCAGTCAGTATGCAGCACTTGGGGTGATGGTGGATGCAGTCAGTATGCAGCACTTGGGTGATAGTGGATGCAGTCAGTATGCAGCACTTGGGATGATGGTGGATGCAGTCAGTATGCAGCACTTGGGATGATGGTGGATGCAGTCAGTATGCAGCACTTGGGATGATGGTGTATGCAGTCAGTATGCCGCACTTGGGGTGATAGTGGATGCAGTCAGTATGCAGCACTTGGGATGATGGTGGATGCAGTCAGTATGCAGCACTTGGGGTGATGGTGGATGCAGTCAGTATGCAGCACTTGGGGTGATGGTGGATGCAGTCAGTATGCAACACTTGGGATGATGGTGGATGCAGTCAGTATGCAACACTTGGGATGATGGTGGATGCAGTCAGTATGCAGCACTTGGATGATGGTGTATGCAGTCAGTATGCCGCACTTGGGGTGATAGTGGATGCAGTCAGTATGCCGCACTTGGGGTGATGGTGGATGCAGTCAGTATGCAGCACTTGGGGTGATGGTGGAGGCAGTCAGTATGCCGCACTTGGGGTGATGGTGGATGCAGTCAGTATGCCGCACTTGGGTGATGGTGGATGCAGTCAGTATGCCGCACTTGGGATGATGGTGCATGCAGTCAGGATGATGGTGGATGCAGTCAGTATGCCGCACTTGGGATGATGGTGGATGCAGTCAGTTTGCCGCACTTGGGATGATAGTGGATGCAGTCAGTATGCAGCACTTGGGATAATAGTGGATGCAGTCAGTATGCAGCACTTGGGATGATGGTGGATGCAGTCAGTATGCTGCACTTGGGATGATGGTGGATGCAGTCAGTATGCCGCACTTGGGATGATGGTGGATGCAGTCAGTATGCAGCACTTGGGGTGATGGTGGATGCAGTCAGTATGCAGCACTTGGGGTGATGGTGGATGCAGTCAGTATGCAGCACTTGGGATGATGGTGGATGCAGTCAGTATGCCGCACTTGGGATGATGGTGGATGCAGTCAGTATGCCGCACTTGGGGTGATGGTGGATGCAGTCAGTATGCAGCACTTGGGATGATGGTGGATGCAGTCAGTATGCAGCACTTGGGATGATGGTGGATGCAGTCAGTATGCCGCACTTGGGATGATGGTGGATGCAGTCAGTATGCAGCACTTGGGATGATGGTGGATGCAGTCAGTATGCCGCACTTGGGATGATGGTGGATGCAGTCAGTATGCCGCACTTGGGATGATGGTGGATGCAGTCAGTATGCCGCACTTGGGATGATAGTGGTGTAATGTATGTAGTACAGTTCATATAGCGTCTTGTGCTTGGGTGCGATGAAAATACATGAGACACAGGTTTGATATAGAAGGTCTTGTATTACTTCATACAAGTTGGCAAAAATAGTCACACAGTTTGCAGATACAGAAGCAGGATACACAGCAGGCCAGAATAACTTAAGCTCAGCAATCACTCTTCACAACAGGTTCAGGATCTTCTTCTCTGTTACCGTAAGTCCATGCAAACGTGAGTCTTTCAAAGAGCAGGGTTCCAGAGTCCACACAAAAGTTCCAGAGTTCCTCAGTAGGAATAGCTGGAGTACAAAATCCAAGGCTTCCAGGAGTCAGGTCACAGGTTCACTGCAGGCTAGATTCAGAAGCACTGATTGCTCAGCTGTGGCTGCTTAAGGCTAGTTTCACACATCCGTTTTTCCCCTTGCGGCGCCCCCGGCATTTTCCCGCAGCGCCGCATCTGAAAATCTAATGCGCCGCATGCGGCTTTTTTCGCATTGACATGCATTAGCGCCGCATGGCGCCGCATGTCAATGCGTTGCATGCGGTTTTGTCCGGATGCGGCGCAAATGTACATTGCGGCGTCCGGAAAAAACGCTGCATGTAACGTTTTTTTTTTTTTGCCGGATGGTTTCTTATCTCTCCAAGCATCAGAAACCATCCGGCAAAAAACCGCATTTTGGGCGCCGGAAGTGTGAAAGCTTTTCACATGCGGCGCTGCGGTAAAATGCCGGGGGCGCCGTTTAGGCGCCCGCCGGATGTGTGAAAGAGGCCTAAGAAGCAAGAGGGAGAGAATCAGGGCGGGAACATGAAAGCTGAAAACTCCATATTGACTGAGGGCAAAATAGCTGCAGCAAGACAGAAAGCAAAATGGCTGACGGAAAAACTGAGTTTCAAGAACATGTACAAAGAACCTTACATTACTCCCCCCTTAGGGACAACCTCCGGATGGACTCAGACCAGGCTTGTCTGGGTACCTCTGATGAAACTGGCGGAGCAAACGAGGAGCATTAACGTTATTGACTGGTTCCCATGAGTTGTCCTCCACTGGGTAGCCTTGCCATTTAATCAAATATTGTAACTGATTTCTGTATAACCTGGAATCCAGAATCCTTTCCACCACAAATTCTTCCTGACCATCGACTAGCACTGGGTCAGGGCAAGGAGAAGAACGTCCAGGAAACGTATTGGGTGTTGCAGCCTTTAGTAGGGATACATGAAAGACAGGGTGGATTCTCATAGTTCTGGGCAGTTGAAGACGACAAGCAACGGCACTTATAATTTTACTGATTTTATAGGGTCCAATGTACTTATGTCCCAACTTAGACGATGGAATCCTTAACTTAAGATTTCTGGTTGACAGCCAGACCAAGTCTCCTACCTTGAAAGCTGGTGCAGGTTTACGAAATTTATCTGCTGCTTTCTTGTACCTTTCTTGAGCCGATTCCAGATTCTCCTTTAGAAGATCCATATTCTTCTGTAAAGACGTGATTCTTTCAGCCACTGCTGGTAAAGGCGTTTCTATGGGAAATCGTGGTAGAATATTAGGATGATAACCTAGATTGGAGTAAAAAGGAGACTGCTTAGTGGAGGCACTCTGAGAGTTGTTATAAGAGAACTCAGCTAATGGAAGTAGATCCACCCAATCATCCTGTAGGTGGCAGATAAAGCAGCGGAGATACTGCTCCAGGGTTTGATTGGTTCGTTCGGTCTGTCCATTAGTCTGGGGATGAAAAGCAGAAGAAAGATTTACTTTAATGTCCAATGCTGCACAGAAATTTTGCCAAAACCTAGAAGTGAATTGCACCCCTCGATCCGAAATAACCTCATCCGGTACTCCATGTAAGCGAAACACATCTTTAATCATCCAATCTGATGTCTGTTTTGCAGTGGGTAAGCCGACACAAGGTATAAAATGAGCTGCCTTTGTTAGACGGTCAACCACCACTAGAATGGTGTTCTTCCCTTGAGAGGTTGGTAACTCCACAATGAAGTCCATAGAAATGGATCCCCACGGGCGGGACGGGGTGGGAAGAGGTTGTAACAGACCAGTTGGTGAGGAGCGAGGTGTTTTGCATCTTGCACAGACTTCACATGAAGTGACATAGTTTAAAACATCCTTCCTGCAAGTGGGCCACCAAAAGAAACGAGAAAGAAATTCCTGTGTCTTTAGAATTCCTCTATGCCCAGCTGTCTTGGAATCGTGAATGAGTTGCAATACTCTCAATCTGACTGTTTCAGGAATATATAGACGTTGTCCCAGAATCCACACACCATTCTTAAAGACAAGACTTACGTCCCTTGGGGGTTGTGCCAACAAGGAATCCGCATGGTATGCTTCCTTGATGTCCTTAAGTAGGTCTTGATTATGAATCACTCCCAGGAATCTAGAGTCAGGAAGAATAGTCTTAGGAGGAGTAAGTGGACGGTCTCTGCTGAATGAATCCTAGAGAGTGCATCAGCCTTTCCATTGCACGATCCTGGCCTATAAGAAATTACAAAATTAAATTGGTTTAGGAAAAGATTCCAGCGAGCCTGGCGAGGAGTCAGGCACTTAGCCGACCTGATAAATTCAAGGTTACGATGGTCTGTCAGGACGACTATTTGCTGTGCAGCTCCCTGAAGAAGGTGTCTCCATTCTTTGAAGGCGGCAATAATGGCCAACAACTCTCTATTGCCCACATCGTAGTTCCTCTCAGCCGAAGACAACTGCTGGGAAAAGAAGGCACAGGGATGCAAGACATTCTTCTCACCTGTTCTCTGAGAGAGTATAGCTCCAACGGCACAGTCTGAAGCATCCACCTCTATTATGAAGGCAAGTTCGGGGTTGGGATGTACCAAAATAGGTGCGGTGGTAAATTTATCTTTCAGACGGGAAAATGCTTCCTGGGCTTGGGGAGTCCAGGAGAACCTAGACTCTTTCCGGGTAAGTTGGGTGATAGGTGACACTACCTCAGAGAAATTCCTAATGAAACGTCTATAGAAGTTGGCAAACCCGATGAAGCGCTGCACCTCCTTCACATTTCTAGGACTTGGCCAATCCTTGATGGCTTGGGTCTTGCTTCCATCCATACTAATTCCTTGGTTAGACAGTACATACCCCAGAAATTGAATTTCGGTCCTATGGAATTCACACTTTTCAAGTTTGATGTAAAGATGGTTTTGTCTTAGACGTTCCAAGACCATTCTCACATGTCCATGATGTTCCTCTGTGGAGTTAGAAAAAATTAGAATATCATCCAAATAAATCACCACAAATGTATCTAAGAGATCCCTGAAGATGTCATTCACCAAGTGTTGGAAAGTGGCTGGGGCGGTACTCAGACCAAAAGGCATAACTAGATATTCAAAGTGTCCATAGCGTGACCTGAATGCAGTCTTCCACTCATCCCCAGGTCTAATACGGACCAAGTTATAGGCCCCACGGAGATCCAATTTAGAGAAAATTTTGGCATGCCGCACTCTCTCCAATAACTCAGGGATTAAAGGCAATGGATAACGGTTTCTAATAGTAACCTTATTGAGTTCCCTATAGTCTACGCAGGGTCTCAGAGATCCATCTTTCTTCTTTACAAAGAAGATGGGTGCACCTGCAGGAGATGAAGAGGGGCGTATGAAGCCCTTGGCTAGATTTTCGTCTATGTAATCCTTTAAAGCCTTTAGCTCAGGCCCCGCCAGGGGGTAGATCTTACCAAAAGGTATCTCTGCTCCAGGCAATAATTCAATTGGACAATCATATGGACGGTGAGGGGGAAGCTGGTCAGCGTTCTTCTTGTCACATAAATCCACATAGTCCTGGTATACAGCTGGTAGTTCAGGGACTGACATGGTTCCTTTAGGAACAGAGCACGCTGAAACTTCTGGAGTCATCTGTTTCTCTGGAAAGTGTAATTCCTTTGTCTCCCAGTTAATGGTAGGGTTCTGAGCCTGCAGCCATGGTAGCCCTAGAATAATGGGAAAGTGGGGAGAAGAGATAAGCATAAATGACAGTTTCTCTTGATGATCTTTACCCATAAGGACCCTCAAAGGCTCTGTTTCCTGATCCACTGGTCCAGAGGTCAGCAGGGAGCCATCCACAGTTTCCATCTGTACTGGAGTAGCCTTCTTCACTGAACGTATCCCCTGTTTCAGAGCAAAGGAGACATCCATAAAATTTCCACTTGCCCCTGAGTCGATCATAGCAGAGCTAGACACCCAGGCTGAGTCAACCCAGAGTTTGATGGAAAGAAAGCAATGAGAATTGTTTTTCTTACAACTCAGCTGGGACAGCCGCCGAGGAAACTTGAAAAATTGCAGCATTTACACAGTCATCGTCCTCAGAAGTAACGGAGTTTAAGTCCGAGAAATCAAGATATGTTGCTGCAGATCTCTCTGGAGCCTGAGGCTCGGACCTGACAGATCTCCTCCCGCAACACTCACAGTGAATGAGTGCTGCAGTAGTCTTACGAGAACGGCTGGGGCAGTTTATAATGAAGTGCCCTGACTTACTACAATAGAAACATAGATTCTCCTTAAAACGATGTTCCTTGCGTGCATCACTAACCCGTCGTTGTAAAGAGTCTACCTGCATGGGTTCAGGTTCCCGTGTAATCCTACTCAAAGGTTCCTTAGCTGGAGAGGAAGGTAGGAAAGGTTAGTGTGATTGCTTTCGAACCATCTCTCTTCCCTGCGTTCAGTCAGACGAGTATCAATACGGATGCAGTAGTTAATAAGTCACCTAACGCAGTGGGAGGGTCGGCACGAGCAAGTTCATCCTTAATCAGTGGAGATAACCCCTTTCGAAAAATAGATTTTTTGGCGGAACTGTCCCAGGTGGTATCAAGGGCCCATCTCCTGAAATCCAAGGCATATTCAGCTACCGAGTGCTTACCTTGGCGCAAAGCTAACATGGCTGCTTCAGCTGTTGCACCTCGATTGGGGTCATCAAACACCTGCCCCATGGCTGAAATAAAAGCATCAAGGTGATTCAAAACAATCATCCTCAGTCTCAATCAGAGGGTTTGCCCACATCAAAGCCTTGTTGGTAAGTAACATAATTATAGTAAGCACTTTAGATCGTTCAGTGGGAAATTGTGAAGCATGTGCAGAAAAAAACAGATTGCATTGGTTAATAAATCCCCTGAATTTTTCACGTTCACCGCCAAAACGAAAAGGGGGCAACTTGGGAATCCCAGAACTTGGGGCTACGGCAGGAGCCTGGACTCGCTCCTCTAGAACCTCAATCCTGGCTCGCAAATCCTGGGCAGTCTGTCCAAAACACTTGCAAATTGTGATTAGTGAGGTCCTGTAGGTTTGTAAAACGGGTTTTTATAGTCTGTAAATCTGCAAGGATATTATCAGTCACTCCGCAAAGTTCCTTCATGCGGGCCTCCATTTTCCAGATCTTTTTAAGACAGGAGTACTGGAAGGAGAGGAGAAAAAAAACAAAACAATAGTGTTTACCTGTGGTAACACTGCAGAGAGAAAAAAAAATTAAGGGAACTGCTCACCTGGAATGGTTGTGAGAAGTCACAACCACTATCATCACAGAATTCAACCGGACATCTGATATCCACAGTTACAGCAGACACAAAAGAGAAAAAAAAAAAAAAAATAGTGTTTACCTGTGGTAACACTGCAGAAAAAAAAACTTAAGGGAATTGCTCACCTGGAATGGTTGTGAGAAGTCACAACCACTGTCATCACAGAAAGTACAACCGGACGTCTGATATCCACAGTTACAGCAGACACAGCCTTCCCAGACCCAGCAGACACTAACGTTTGGCTTCTGAATCTTGTAATGTATGTAGTACAGTTCATATAGCGTCTTGTGCTTGGGTGCGATGAAAATACATGAGACACAGGTTTGATATAGAAGGTCTTGTATTACTTCATACAAGTTGGCAAAAATAGTCACACAGTTTGCAGATACAGAAGCAGGATACACAGCAGGCCAGAATAACTTAAGCTCAGCAATCACTCTTCACAACAGGTTCAGGATCTTCTTCTCTGTTACCGTAAGTCCATGCAAACGTTGAGTCTTTCAAAGAGCAGGTTCCAGAGTCCACACAAAAGTTCCAGAGTTCCTCAGTAGGAATAGCTGGAGTACAAAATCCAAGGCTTCCAGGAGTCAGGTCACAGGTTCACTGCAGGCTAGATTCAGAAGCACTGATTGCTCAGCTGTGGCTGCTTAAGAAGCAAGAGGGAGAGAATCAGGGCGGGAACATGAAAGCTGAAAACTCCATATTGACTGAGGGCAAAATAGCTGCAGCAAGACAGAAAGCAAAATGGCTGACGGAAAAACTGAGTTTCAAGAACATGTACAAAGAACCTTACAAGTGGATGCAGTCAGTATGCAGCACTTGGGGTGATGGTGGATGCAGTCAGTATGCAGCACTTGGGGTGATGGTGGATGCAGTCAGTATGCAGCACTTGGGATGATAGTGGATGCAGTCAGTATGCTGCACTTGGGATGATGGTGGATGCAGTCAGTATGCCGCACTTGGGATGATGGTGGATGCAGTTTAGTATGCCGCACTTGGGGTGAAAGTGTAAACTGTATGTAGCATCGTATGAGTCTTAGGAATAGAAGGAAGAAATCCTTATGGCTTCCGTCCTCTCAATACTAAAACCAATGCTGAGAGATGCAGGAATGAGATGCAACATTTGGGGAAAGCGTGATGTATTTGGCATTAGGCTGAATGTGTTCTGTAACTTTGCTTTTATCCTATTAGTTTACTGTAATCTATTTTATTAATGTTCGCTATACAAGAAGGTGACTGGCCTAAACTTGTGATGTCTGTAATCTAAATAACGCTTTTATTTTCTTTCTTTGTAGTGGCGTTCAATTCTGCTAAGTCTAAGATTGATTCGTTTGCTGTGCACTGGAACAGTTCAACGACTTCTGCAAGCAAGATGATCACGTGAATGACCTTAATAGGCACAAAACTGTCCAAACTTTCCTGCATCTTCTGTCATCTATGAAAGGTAGGCCATCATCTAAGAATCACCTAAACTGTTTTTCAAAATAAAACTACCGTATATACTCATGTATAAGCCGAGATTTTCAGCTCCTTTTTTTGTGCTGACAATGCCCCTCGGCTTATACATGAGTCATTGGGCAGAAACCAGCACGGGAGGGGTGCCGCGTCAGGGGTCGGTGTCTGGGACATCATACTCACCCTCCCCGTGCCATCGCTGAACGTCCCAGCAATCCTCCGTTGTACCCGGCTTCCTGCAGCTCTCCTGTGCTGAGCGGTGACGTAATACCGCTCATTAAGATCATGTAATATGGACGCGACGCCACTCCCATAGGCATGGCGTCCATATTCATGGCCTTAATGAGCGATATTACGTCACCGCTCAGCACAGGAGAGCCTCACGAAGCCGGGTACAACGGAGGATTGCCAGG
>JARQOD010000006.1:162116195-162270092 GCA_033576555.1 Oophaga sylvatica | reverse complement strand
TTGGCCCCTTGACCATGAAACAGCAAAAACATTAGTAAAAACCCCTTACTCCCCCCGGATACTGAACCTCCTCCTCTGGCCCCCCCTCTTACCTGGACCACTCCTTCAACCCTACACTCTGCTCCCCCTTAAGGCTATTTTCAACATCTTTTTTTTTGTTTCGGCATCCCCCTCTTTTCCGTTAGGGGGCGCTGTTTTTAAAAAAACTGATGCAACAGATCTTTTTTTGTTCCCGGATCCGCCCTCCCTTTTTTAAAACCCAAAAAAAAACATTTCTATGTGGAAAAGAGGGGGGGAAGAGAGGCCCGGGGGTTTTCCCCAAAAAACCCCGGGGATCAGTTTTTGACGGATTTCAAAAAAGACTGGTCCGGTTCCATAATTTTTTATTATTTCGGCCGCCTTTTGCGCCGATTCGGGCATTTTCAGGCGGTTTTCCGGGGAAAAAAAAAACTTTTGCAGTGGGTTTGCCCGGTTTGGGGGGAAAATGTACATTTCCGGGGGATTCCCAAAAAACGGATGCAACGCAATGACATCGGGCCAAACCCGGCGCTAATGAAAGCAATCCCAAAAACCAAACCCGGGGTACCGGATCCTTTTTTTTAAAAAAAAAAAACCTGGACCCCCGGGGGGCGTAAAAAAAACTTGAGTGTGGAAAGCAGCCTAACCCACCAAATTTCCCCCTTTTTTCGCACTCCCCCCTATCCAAAAACCCTTTAAAGGCTTCTTTGTCCGAGGCCCAGTTAAAAAACCCTAACTAGCCAAAAAACCACCAAAAACCTGTCCCCCCCTACATCTGGACGGGTTTCCCCCCCGTTATTTACATCCCCAAAAAACTTCCCCCCTCTAAATCTTTCTTACTCCCCTCTTATTTTTTTCACACAACCACATAAAAAACTTCCCCCCGTGCTTCCCCCATATCTAAAACTCTCTCCCCCCAAAAAATCGCTTTCCACTACCAGGGAAAACCACAAAAAAACCCTTTAAGACCCCCCTTTTTCCCCGAAACCCTTTCAATTTGCAGTGTCCTCATTCCACTGAACCGCCGCACCCCCGGGCCTACCCCCCCCCTAGTGTATCCTCACCCATCCCCTGTACAGGGTTAGCCCTGGGGGACGGGGTTTCTCTCTCCTTTGTACTTGTAGTCCCTTTTTTTGCTTTTTTTTAATAATATATCTTTATTTAGCTGTATAATTTGAAAAAAACCAAAAAAACGGTGTATTTTCCACTGCTTTTTTAAAATGCCAAAATGGGGGAAACATTGTAAAAATTTCGCAAGCTTGGGGGGGTTGCGCGAAAAACCCTTTTGGGGGAGACTGAAACCCCTTTTTTCCCCTGCAGAGTGTTTTTCAGGGGGGTGGATGCGTAAAAGGGTTTTTTTTCCCCCTTGGGGAAAGGTTCTGCGAAAATCCACTCCCTGTTGTCTTCTGGGGATATCCGGGCCTTTTTTGGCCCCCTAAACCCCCAGGCACTTTTTTTTTTTTTTTTTTTTTTTTTTGCAAATTACCAAATTGCATTTTTTTTTTTAAATCCGTAGTGGCAAGCAGACCCCAACTCCAAAGATCCGGTCCTGCCCAAATATTTCTGGGCCTAACGGGGGATATCGGCTGCATTTGAATGCCGGGGGCTGATTCGTCCCCCGCTTTTTTAGATTAGACTTGCCGGGGAGATTCCCTTTTTTGAATTAAATACAAAAAAATTTTAAAAATTTAAAAAGAATTTAAAATTTAAAAATTTTTCAATGGTTTAAACGGGGCTAATGATAAGCTTACATTTAAAAAATTAAAATAAAAATTATATTAAGTGTTACCTTTTTTTTTTCTCCCCTAGTTTGCATCTTTTTTTAAACCCGCCAACAAAGTTGCCAACAGACTTTTAAAGAAAAGAAAATAAAACCCCGGGGGGATCTTTGAGGTAAAATATGTTAAAAATGTATGAGAAAATGGGAGGAAAAAACCCAATAAAAAAAAAATTTATTGAGTAAAACTTTAATTTATCTAGATATAAAATGTGGGAAATGGAATATTTATATTTGGGAATTTTCCCTTGACAATGTTTTTCCCCCGCAGCCATGTCTACAATTTTTTTTTTAAAAGGGGTTTTTTTTCCCAAAAACTGACGTCTTTCATTATCTGATCTTGGGGGGTTTTTTTCCCTTGCGAAATTTAGCATGCCCAAATTTTTTTTTTTCTCAAAAATTGTTAAACAATGGGGAAAATTTTACTTTTTTTTCCCCCTCTTTTTTTTTAGACTTTTGTGAATTCCAAAATTTTTCCCCGTGATATTAAAAAAACCCTCAATTTAGCTTTTCATTTTTCTTTTAAACCCCCGGGGGCCCCCGTTTTTGGGGGCCCCCGGAAAAATTTTTCGCTTAAATTTTCACACACTCTGCAGAAATCAGGGAGAACAACAACTTAGGTTTGAAAATTCAGATTTTTGTGTGTTAGGAATACACTGTGACAGAGTCTCTCTGCTGTCATTAAACAAAGCCCCAGCTAAAACCCCCCCAACTCCACACTTTCTTTTCCCCAAAGGCCCGGAGCTGTTAAATCATTGCGGGGGCTTGCTTTTAAAAACCCGGGGCATTTTAGGCCGGGGGGGCGACAAATTTTCAGAATCAGGGGCCAGCAAAAAAAATTTTTTAGCCAGAAATTTTTTTTTTTAAAAAATTGGTTTTTAATTTAAAAAAAAAAAAACTTACAAAAAATTTAACTTTTAAAAAATAAATTTTATATTTTGATTTTTTAGATTTTAGGCAAATTTTATGTTTTTATAAAGGGAAAAATTTCCCCCCTACCCCAAAAAACCCCCCCGCGCAGAATCCCCCCCCAAAAAAGAAAATTCCCCCAAAAAAGCATAATCCCCCATAGCCCCCCCTTAAAAACCCCCTAGTGAGCAAAAATCTCCCCTCCGCAGAATCCCCCTTTGCCCCATAGTCCCCCAAGCCCCCCATGTCCCCATAAACAGCATAATCCCCCATAGGCGCATAACCCCCATAAGAAACATTTGGGCCCAAAAAGGCAGCTAATCCCCCCCAACCCCAAAAAATTCCCCCCTAGGCACAGAATCCCCCATAGCCAAACCCCCCTTTGCCCCATAATCCCCCCCCCCCCTAGGCAACATAATCCCCCATACCCCCCCCGAATCCCCCCTAGCCAGAAAATCCCCCAAAAGGGGGGGATAATCCCCCAAGCCAGCATAACCCCCAAAGGGCCGGGGGCCCCGGCTTTTTTAAAAAAAAAAAAAAAAAAAACCCCTACTTGCCTATCTCCCCGCACTCTGAAAAAACGCGCTTTTGGAAACCGTCTTCTCCTGGCCAGGCGGGGGTACGTCATCAGGGCGCGCAGGGGGTGATGAGATCACTAGTCTGTCTCCCCTACGGAAGGCCCCCAAGGCCTTCCCACTCTTTTGCCCCGTTAAAGGGGCCCCCCCGGGAAATGAACTATCGTTATTTCGGCCCGGGGGCCCGGGTTATTTCCTGTGCCCCCAGTTTTTGGGGGGGGGGAGGCCCCCCCGCCCCACGGGGGGAGGGGCCATGGCCCCCAGGAAAGATATTCTAGGCCCCTGGCGCCCCGGTTTGTCGACCCTGATGTGGGGCAGTAGTTCCAGTAATGATAACTCCGGGCTGTTTAAGACTTTTAAAAAACTAAAACCCCGGGCATAAAACAAAAACAATTTCTCTGCCCCCTGCAGGGTTTGCCTTGATTAGGGGGAAAAACTTGTGAAAAAGTTTCCCCTTTTTTAAAAGAAATTTTTTTTTTTCCCCTTTTTTGTTTTTAAAGCTTTTAAAAGGGGGGATGTTGGGGAAATTTTGCCATTTAACATTTTTATTTAATGATCAGTGCAAAAATTTTTAAATTTTGAATTTTAAATTTTTAAATTAAAAAAAAAAGTATTTAAAAAACAAAAAAAAAACCTTTTGCTGTCTTTTAAAAAAGGAAAATTTTTTAAATTTTTTTTTCTGGACTGTGCTGCGCTTTTCCCCCAACCCCTTTACCCCCTGCTTTTTTCCCACTGTTAAAGGGGGTGAAAGTTAAACCCCCAACTGCAAGTCCCCAATGAGACACAAAAATCCCCCAGATTAAAACACAGGGCCGTGACACAAAAACCCCCTATACAAAGAATTAGTCCCCCAAATAGATTTAAATGTAAAATGAAAAATTTTAAAATTAATACATTTTTTTAAAAAACAAATTTTTTTTTAAAAAGGGGGAAAAAAAACACATAAAAAAAACAAGAAAAAAAAAAAACAAAAAACCTGACAAAAAATAACCCTATGCCAAAATTGATGCAAAAAAAAAAAACTTGCAATAAAAACCCCCTTTAGATTAATTTTTTTAAAAGCAGATTTTTTTTAAAATAAAGCAGGGTAGTGAAAAAAGTGAAATTTAAAATGGGGACATAGTAAATCAAAAAGACCTAATTGGGTTTTTTGTTTAAAAACCAAAAAAAAAGTGAGAAATTTTATAAAAACCCCCAAAATCAATTGGGAAACCAAAAAAAAAAAGTTTTTTTTGGGGGCACCCCCACGCTGAAAAAAATTTTGGAGTAGGCAAATGCCTAATAATACACCCAAATGAATTTTTAACCACAAGCTAGGGGTCACAAATTCCCCCCCCCGGGCTGCTCAGGTGCACCTTTGGGGGGAAAGAGATTCTCACGCCATCAAGGGGTACACCTGAGCAGCCTGAAAACTTGCCTGCTACAGGGAGAAATGCGGGGTTTGGGTCCAGTGATTGGCATCTTCGGTTCACTTTTTAAAAAAAAAAACCCCCCTTTTGTGGGACGGTACCCCCAGACAAGGGGATGTAAAAGTGAAATTTTAAAAAACTCCTTTTCTTAAAAAAGGACGATTTTTAAATTTAAAAAAACTTAGAAAAGTGTTTTTTAAAGCAAAATTTTACATTTTTTTAAACCCCAAAAAAAAGATTGGACAGCGGGTCAGTGTGTGTGATTTTCCCTTTCTTTCGGACACAAATTTGCATTCTACCCCCCCTCAATTGCTTTAAAGAGCGGGCCCCTTTATGTCTAGTTGGTAGGGGGAAACGTATATGCAAATTTACCCTTTTGGGGACGGTTTTTACGCTTTTGGGGGTTTGGGACCGGGGGGAATCCTTTCAAAAACTGGAAAGTGTAGGATGCACAATCGCGTCACATAGGGTTACGCGGGGTTAAACCCAAATCACAAATTTTTACCTAATATTTTGGTTTTTCCCAAAAAAGGGTTTTTTAAAAAGCGCGTCGGGGCAGCAGGGACCCGGGGCCCTTTTGCAAACACCCCCAAAGGGGGAAAACAACTGTTTTTTTTCCTTTTTTTTTTATTGCCACTTCAAAATTTTTATAGAGGGAACAAAATTTTTCAAGGGATTCTGAACGTGGGGGAAGTATGTTGCATTTTTTAACCCCCAAAAACAATTTTTTTTACTCTATTTTATATCCATGAGTACCACAATTGATTCATCTCACGTTTCACAGATTTTTTTCGGGAGCTTAATGTATGGGGGTCTGGATTTCTGGATATTGTAGGAGGATTTTACATTTTTTGACACCCCTGTTTTTTGGGAGATCCCTAAAAAAACCCCCAATGCTGACATTTTAAATTTTGAACTTTTACTGTTTCAGTCTTTTATCAATTTTTAAAATTTTTTTTATTTTTCTGAAATTTTTCGTGATTAATTTCAGTTTGGGCTGAAAACCCGTTTTTTTGAAGTCATGGTAAAGTTCCTGGGGGGTTTTTTTTATTTTTGCCCATCCCCAGCAAAAATTTTTAAGGATTTTTTTCTTTTCAAAAAAAAGTTTTTTTTTTCTAATCGGTTATCCTTAGTTTTTTTACCAATATATAGGAAAGATTTCGTGTTTTTTTTCTATCAAAAGGGGAAATGACCCCCCTGTATTTGGGGGTTATTGGTTTAAGGCTTTATGTAAAATTTTAGTTTTAAAAACCCCAAACCTGGAAAACCCTTTTAATAAGGACTTCCAGCGGGGGAAGGTCTGATCTTTCCCGGTTGGGGGGTTTTTTTCATCTATTTACTTTTAAAAACCTTTTACAAACCCTTTTCCCCCTCGACATGCTGTCAGACTTAAGGGGCGGGGCTTTTTTTAAAAGGGAGGCTATCAAAGTTATCGTTTTGGGTTTTTAAAATTTTCACAGGGGTTGGTAACTGTTTTTATTGCTTTCAGGCGTCTTTGAAATCAAACTTGGAGGGAAAATGTGTTTGACTCCACCCCCTGCTGGGGAATTTTTGGGAACCCCCTCGAAAATGCGGGGGTGCGACCTACTGGAAGTTCGGCCCGACTCCCTTTTTGGGAGTCGGGGAGAAAAAAAAGGGGGGTCATTCTTTATTTTCAAAACCCCTTTCGGGATTTGAAATTTTAGATTTTTATTTCAGTCTCTTTAAATTTCCCCCTTTGGGGGGGTCTATTTGATGTTTCTAATAGAAAAATTTTTTAATACTATGGAAGTTCATCATGGATAGTCTTTGTCTTTGCGACAACGCAGTGAAAGGTAAGGTCAGAACAGTGTCCCAAAAAAATTTTGAATTGAATGATGCAGTATGAGTGTGCGTGCCCCTTAAAAATTTTTTCCCTTTTTTACTAAACCGGGAAAATTCCCCTGCGTCCCAATTTCCTGAATAGACCACAGGGATCCAGGTTACCCTTTTTAAAAATGAATGCAGTGTGGAAGAACGGGGGGTTGGGGGCCCCCTTTGGGATTGGGGGGTTTTGCTTTAGAATCTTTTCCCCCAAAAAACACTTAAATTTTAACCCAATTTAACATGTCTATTTAAAAGGGGAATTTCGCGTTTTGATGTCCATTTCCCCCCTTACCGCCCATTTATTTACCCCCGGGATGACCCATGAAATTTTTGCCTTTTTTGCCCCTTTTTAGGGAAGGGGGGTCAGCCGTTGGGAGCGGGGGTTACTTGAAAAGGATAAATTTAACCAGTCGTTTTCCCCTTAGTGATAAAAAACCCTCTTTTCCCCCCCATCCCATATGGGTAACCCGTATGAAGGGCGCCGTCGGTAGCGGGGCACCAGGCACAGTTATGGGTGCCAACCTCCGCGTAAGGCGGACCAGTCTAGCAATCTGAAGGTTGGGGGCACCCCTTTTCTTTTTTTAATGGCGATAGGGCTCTTTTTTAAAAACACAAACGGCCTAAGGGAAAGACTTTAATAAAGGTTAAAATATAAAATAGACAAATTTGACAGTGTACTATTTAACAATATTTTGGGGTTTTCTTTTTTAAGCAAAAAACGCCTTTTTAAATTTCCCAAAAAATTAAACCCAAAACTGAAGAAAACATCAAAAAACAGACCAGGGTAACACGTTCTACACCTGGTGGCGTCCTTCCAACCAAATTTCTCTGGAAACAAAAGTGTAATAACTTAAAAAATTGTATTTGAAGAGGAGAGGGCCATCCTGGGAATTAAAGAAAAATTTTTGTGAAAAATATTTAAGAAGGGTGCCCCTTTTCATATAGTTTTTTTTTTTTTAATTAAGTTTAAAACCGAATTTTTAAAATGTAAATTTTCATGTTTGACATTTTTTATAAAAAAAAATTTTAATATTTTTGTAAAAAATTTTTTTTTAAAACCACAGGGGAGCTTTTCGTTTTAGACCCAAACCTATTTAAAGGTACTGCCACACTTAGCGACTCTTTGCGATCACGATAAAGATGAAAACTAACAATCGTTTGGGGTGATCGCTTTTAGGTGAAGTAGCTCCCCAAAGGAATTCATAAACGACTATCAGCGGCAGCGATCCTTTAACGCTTTGGGGGGTCGTTAGGTTGTCATTGCTGTACAACGCTTCTGATTTATAGGAATTTCCAGCATCGTCCTGCTCTTGCGTCCGCTACCCGCTTTGATTCTGCGCCTCTCTGTGCCAAAAAAAAAATTTTTCAGAATTCGATCCACCCCGGACGCAAAAAAAAAAAGTCCCCCTGCGGTTGCCATTTTGGGAAAAACGAGGTCCTCGTCTTCGCAAATCCCAAAAACACGATATAGGCCCAGCGGGAGCCAACGTCAAAAAAAAGGGCCGAACCATGAAAGATCACACATCACGCAGGGGCACATCGTTTACATGCCCACACAACGAGGGGGCTACAGTCGCAAAAAGTGGGGGTTTTTGTGATCTCGTTGCATCCCTTAGTGTGGATACCCTTAAATTAATGTTCTCCCCAATTACATATTTTCCCCCCTCGTCCACAAGGCTGGCCTTTACTGCAACCTGCAGCCCCCTTTTTATCTTCTGAGGGGGAACACATCCATGCCCCGCCCCCCCCTTGATAAAAAGGTGGTACACTGTTCCCCTTGTCTTTGCTTCGATACTTTCCCCCTTTTTCTCCTGCATTTTACTTTTTAATCTAATTGTTTCTGGGAACTGCTGCTTTGTTAGGATCCAAGGGCTCCATTAAAATGACAGCAAAACACCCCCTTTCTGGGAATTGTGCAGCCCACCCAGGGGGTGCCATTCACAGCAGTGACAGTTCCTTACAAAAAGTGTCAGTAGTTGTTTCTCCTATGCCAGGGGGCCATATTAGGGCACTGTCAAGCTGCCATTGTGAAAGCAAGTGTCGCCCTAGTCCTTTTTTTAAACCCTATAACCTAAATATGTTTCAAATGCTTCAAAATTGGTTAAACAGATGTTATGCTCATTTCATTGATTTTTTAAGACTCAACGCGTCTTCCCCTTTTAAATCTAAAAGTGAAATTGTTAAGGGCTGTCTGACGCTGAGAAAAACCTTGCAACCGGGGGAAAAACTAACATTCACCCAGGCTAGCCAGAAACTACACAAGTTTTTTTTTTTAAATAATTTTTAACAAATCTGATAATACAAAAAAGAAAACCAAAAACACAGGACACAGGAAAGTGAAAAAATAACCCTATACCGTAAAAAATGATGTTTCCACAATGTTGGCATATTGTGGAAGGGGGGGGGGGTCACTAACAGGTTAAATTTTAAGGTCTTGGTTTCTATCATAAATTGGGGTTTTTAAAAGGGGAAAAAGTACTCCCTATTGATGCTTTTAGGACCACTCACGCTGTTAAGGGTAAAGTACAGAGTATTGAGTACAACTACCTTTAAAATTATCCCTTTTAAAAGTTGTCCAAAATAAAAAAAATTTTACTAATGTCAGAAATAAGTATTTTAAAAACTTTTATAATCTATTCTTTAAAAAAAAAAACCCCTCCTTTGTTCTTTACTTTAACTTTCCCCTTTTTGTTTGTTTTTTCTTTTTTTGTGTGTGTTTTTTGGATTCGGGAAATGAAGTGTCTCAGGGGGCTGGGCTGGATCACTTGCCTGTTTTTCACACCTCCCCTGATGATTTCTTTTTTTAGTAGTGGTAAGCAAAGTGATGCAGTTTCTGTTGCCCCTGGAATCTTATCCCCCTTCTCCTGTAAAGTGCTGGTTCTAAAATCAGGGGGGTGATAAAGCAGGGTGAGTGATGGGGTGTGGGGGCACAGTTTTCAACTCCTTGCTTTTTCACCGCTCCCTATAACAATTTTTTTCGGGGTGGTGACAGAATTGGGGGAGCGTGTCGATGAACTCACACTGTTCTATCACCCCTCCGAGACCCCTCTTTTTGTAAACGAAACTTTGGGGAACCGGGTGGTTTTTGATTTAAAACAAACTGATTTAAATAAACATTTAAAAAAATAGCAGTAAGGCTTGATTTAAACATGTTTTAAATCAATTTTTACCGACCGGGGATAATTTCATCAGCCATATGCCCCAACCGGGTATTAACCATTTGGATCACTACACCAGCCCGTATCTAGATACATGCTGGTCATGTGGTAAACCTGAGATCCCCCCTGTTCAGAATGTTTCTTTGGTCATTTCATCACGCACTTTCTGATGTTGCCTTTTGGGGGCCCCCACCGGGGGGCCTTGATCTTTTTTGCATCTTTTATTTGCCACCCTCCCTTTACCGATAGGCAAGGGCTTCATTAAAAAATTCCCCAAAGGGCTTTTTTAAAGGCCTGTGCCTTTTTGGAAAAAAAGTTTTTAAAACCCCCAATCGTACACACAAACGATCCTTGTTGTTGTGGTTGTTCAGTTTGTGCTCAAAGTTTCCTTTCATTTTTTGTTGCTTGCCCTTTCCCTCCCCTCAATTGATTCACTTTTCTTTTTGGCAGATCTTTTCCCCTCCAAACAATCAAAACATATTTCAAATTCTTGGTTGGCACTGAAGGGTTATTCTGTATTCATATAGGTTTTTTAGAAAATGGATTAAGGTCTTTTTCTCAACCGTTATGTTTAACTTTTTGCCGGAAGAAAGGCTGGGACCTTGCGGGGGGCAATTCGTTTTGGGGAAATGCTTAATAAAGCGAGCGCGTGTAATTTTAAAGGGGAAAAAACTGCCCCCAATCCTACAAAATCTAAAAGATGGCATTTAAAAATTACACTATACAGCTTTATTCTATGGTTAAACAACTCCCCTTTTTCATTGGGAAAACCCCTTTTGGTAGTAAAATATTTTTTCAAAAGCAGTTTATTGAAAAAAATTGTTTAAATCAAAAAAAAAAAAAATCAAAAAAAAAAAATTTAAATCAAAAAAATCCCATTTTTTTTTTTTTATTTTTTTTAAAAAAATCATTTTTTTTTCACCCTGGTTGGAAAAGAAGTAGGGGAAAAAAGAAATGCAGGCAAAGTGGAGAAGTGCTTCACTTCTCCATCATCATACTGAAAAAAGGGGAGGTTTTTGACGGGGGGAAAAAAAAACGTGGAAAGCCACCGCATGCCTCCCCCCATGACCTTTGTTTTTTTTTTTCAGAAAAGGGCAGTGGAGGCAAGCCCGTTCCAAAGACAGCCATTTGAAATCCCAGTCATGCTGAAACCAAATAATTGTATCAAAGTAAAAAATAACTCTCCCTCCGTTTTTAAAAATTTTTTGTTTGACGAAGTATGAAATTAATTTTTTTTCAGACCTTTTACTGATACCCTTGGAAGTCATCTTTTTTTAACTCTTTTTTTTAGCCTCCCCTTTCCAATTTAGATTGGAAAAGTCATCAAAAATATCAAAAGCAAAAATTTTACTTGGACTATTTCTCCCAAATTTTTTCAGAGGAAAAGTAGTGATATTTTGCATGCTCATAAACATTTTAAATACTTTTATTTACCACTTGGTTGTTTTTGCCAAAAGTGTTTTCTGGGGTGGTAATAAATTTTGGGCATTTTTCAAAACCCTTTTTAGGGGAGTTTTTCTTACACTTTCTCTAATTTTAAGACAGCACAAAGTTTTAAAAAAGCTATAAACACTAATGATGTTGCAAAAGATGTGCGCGACTTTTTTTTTTAGCCCGTAACACTAAGCGAGATCGCTGAAGCCTCCCCGATTTTGTAAAGGAACAGCGGACCTACCCAAAAGCGTAAGGGCTTAGTGTGAATGCGCAACGCCCACCCCCCCTGCTGGGTACCCGCTGTGTGTGAATGCCTGGCATTTTTTCATGTTGGTCTCCGCTGGCCAGCGCGCACCGCTACGTGTGACGGGGGGAACCAAACGATAAGCGAGCTGGTAACCAATGTACTTTATTGGGTAACTAGCACGCACGGCCCCTGGGTTCCCAAATCCAAAGCTTCTGCTGTAGGCGCGGAGAGTCGGTTTCTAGGGTAAAATGGGTAACTAGTGCCGCGGTGCTTAGTTCCCCGATGGTACATTGGATACCAGCGTGCTCGCGGGGTCCGTCGTTGTGGTTGACCGTTGGACAGTCACCAGCGATCAGCTAACGTGTCCACGTTCCCTCCCGTGTTAAAAATTGGGGGATCGCTGGGACATTAAAGAGTGTGACGGGACCCAAAACTGAAAAAACAAAATGGTACGGTGTTGATAAGTGGTTTTACAATGAAGGTTTTCCAAAAAAACAATCACAAAATTTAGAAAGGGGTTAAAAAATCTATACCAAAATAAACTTGTTGTTGCTGCTGTTCTCTCTGCTGTCATGCTGTTTTTTGTCCCAAGGAAGATGGGTTGTTAGTTTCTGAGGTCATTTGGGCAGCAGTAGCTAATGGGTACAACAATTTCCAGAACCTTTTGTCTTTTTTTCCCGTCACACAGGGCCCTTTCCCTTTTGTGTCTTTTTATTTTTTTTCATTGCTGGATTTTTGAGGACTCTTTTCTGTGCACAAAGCTAGCTTGAGCAGAGTGACATAGTGGTCTTCCTTACAGGTGCATGAACTCGCACAAGGAAAAAAAAACGTCCCATTACATAGGGATGCACGCTTCTAAGCTGAGCA
Organism: Oophaga sylvatica; assembly: GCA_033576555.1. Lineage (NCBI taxonomy): Eukaryota > Metazoa > Chordata > Amphibia > Anura > Dendrobatidae > Oophaga > Oophaga sylvatica. The sequence goes on along the minus strand of JARQOD010000006.1, from coordinate 162,257,853 downwards.
TGGCCGCTAATTTGCCCAGAAGGTCTCCTCCAATGAAAAGTAGTGATTTAAAACTCTTGCATAGGGATTCTACACATACATTGTGCAGCTGAAATTTAAAGTCAGGTGGTTGTTTTGAATCTTTTGCGGCTGTTTTTTTATCTGCTCCTTTTCAAGCTGATTTTCTATTTTGGCTTGTTTTGTTTTTTTTTGCTGTTTTTAAAGAAAATAAAACCTGTGCAGAGACATAGCAGAACATGTCTAAACCCGCATTGTAGACTGTACATGATTTTGAAATGGAAAAAATGCCCGTAAGCCTACTCTACATAGAAAACCAAAAAAGGGGGTTTCATATTGAAATGGGGAAATTCTATGTTTCCTTCCATAGGTCATTCAAGATTGTAAAAATGCTTCTGGAATTTGGAGTGGACCCTTGCTTCCAAAACCAGCGGGGAAAGAGATGCTGCAACAATGCTCAAAGGGAAATTAAAATTTTTTCAAAGCAGAGGTTATGACAAAAAGCATCAAACCCAAAGCCAACTTGCTACAGCGGTTTCTCCAGCCAAAGTCAAACTGGTATTTTGTTTAATTGTGCATTACTGTATTTTTTGGGTTTTACAGCTGCTTACATAGAAGATACATGCATTAATTAAATGATCATTTTTATTTTGTGGATCATTAAAGTTATTAATTTCTCCTGTTCTGTTTTCCCCATTTACAAAACACATATCAGTTGCAAATGTATGGAGAAGACTAACGAAAAATTTTTCCCTACCATGCAGGACCAGCAGTTTTGTACAGCCAGCACCTTCTCCTATAAGTGATTGGAGCTAGCTAGCTCGAAATTTCAGCTGTTAAACCCCTTAAATGCCATTGTCAGTGATTGAAAGTGATTTTTAAGTGGCGTGATACCTGTGGACGAAGATTCGGCAATCGGCCCTCCTCTTGGTGTGCGATGGGTTTGTGCAGCTATGGGAGAAAATTAGGTTGGATTTTGAAGGCCTTTTTCGCTGCCACTTGTGCTCCTGGGAAGCGCAGCCTATGGCAGGGATATATAGATAGTTAAAGGGGGTTTTTGCCACAAAAGTCAATCATCGCTCGTGCTTTAACCCGTTACGAATCGGGGTTTTAATAGTACGCTATGTGGTATTCTCTCTTGATGTGGGCTCCGGCGGGGACAAGTTTTGCTGTTTTGAACCGCTGACATGTGCGCAAAAAGCCACGGGGGTAAAAGCGATCCCCCAAGGCTATATTAACTAGTTAAATGCGCTTTTCAAAAGTGAAAGCAGGCTATTTAAAAGGCAATTTTTGGCAATCGCCCGGAAATGCGCTCACGGTGCCCCATCGCTGATGCGTTCACCAAGTGCATCGGCATGACAACCCGGGGCTCCTGGAGACCTATATGGTTTCAGGGGCCGCCTTGCTGTGAGCGCCACCCAGTGGTCGGCGGTCACAGCAAGTGAGTAAATTTTGTACATAGAGGTGATCTGCTCATCGCCTCTATGTAGCAGAGGCGAATCGGGGGAGTGGCGGCTTTTGTCTCCCATGGAGACTATTGAGAATGGAAAAAGTGAAAAAAAAAGTTTTTAAAATATATAAAAAAAAATAAAAGTTCAAAACAACCCCTTTCGCCCCATTCAAAATAAAACATAAAAGAAAATCAAACAAAGCATATTACGTATCTCCGTGTCAGAATTAACCGATCTATCAATAAGAAAAAAAAGGATTAACATGATCGCTAAAGGGGGCCCCTTTGCGGGAAAAAATTCAAAACGACAGAAATTACCGTACTTTTTTTGATTTGCCGCTTTCATTGCATTAAAATGAAAAGGTCGTAGGCACCAAAATGGTATCCTAAAAAAAAAATCAGCTCGGCGAGCAAAAAATTACCCCTTCCACTCAACCGAGGGTCACGAAAAAAGGGAGACGCTACTTTTTTTGCAAAAAAATTTCGCACATTTTTATTTTTTTTTTTTAAGTGGAAATTTGGATTTTTTTTTCACCAAATTAGAAAATAAAGAGAACCTAGCATGTTTGGGGGTTATAGTAATGACCGGGAGATCATAATGGCAGGTCCAGTTTTAGCATTTAATGAACCTAGCAAAAAAGCCAAAAAAAAACAAGTGTGGGATTGCACTTTTATTTGCAATTTCAACGCACTTGGAATTTTTCCCGTTTTCTAGTACACATAGTAAAGCAATGGTGTCCCTTCTAAAGTACAACTCGTCCCTGCCCAAAAAATAAGCCCTCACAAGGGCCAAAACTGAAGGAAAAATACGGGTTTTTGTGTTTTCACCGGGAAAATCCTTTTCTCCGAGACACTCATTGGGGGACACAGTACTGTGGGTGTATGCTACTGCCGCAAAGAGGCTGACACTAAGTAGATATGAAAAAAGGTTAGCTCCTCCTCCCCGTATACACTCGACACTGGCCGCAGGCGAACCCAGTTTAGTGCAAAAAGTAGTAGGAGGACAAAAAGTAAATCAGTATTAAACAGGTACAATACATCCAGAAATAAACCCACCGGAACTGACAAAAATAGAATTAACTCCAAAACGAAGTCATCCGGCTATTAGGGTGGGGTGCTGTGTCCCCCAATGAGCGTATCGGAGAAAAGGATTTTACGGTGAGTAACACAAAAATCCATATTTCTCCTTGTCTCATTGGGGGACCAGGACTGTGGGACGTCCCAAAGCAGTCCCTTGGGTGGGGGAAAACTGACTCCACAGTATAAGTCGTAACAGGCCATTGCGTTATAGGTGCGCTACCGTGCCCTGAAGAATCCTTCTACCCAGACTTGCATCGCTGAAGCCTGAGTATGGATATTATAATGTTTAGAGAAAGTATGCAGACTGGAACAGGTTGCCGCCTTACAAACCTGTTCTGCCGAAGCTGATGCCGAAGAGCCCAGGAGCACCCACGCTGTGGTGGAGTGAGCCCTGATTCCTGCGGGGACCACAGCGCTTCTGATGCGGTTAGGCCTCCTGAATGGTTAGCCGTATCCATCTGGCCAAAGTTGAGCTTGAGGCAGCACTTCCCTTCCTGCGACCCTCGGGGAGCGATGAACAGCGTGTCCGTGCCGAAAGGATGCCGTCCGAGATACATATCTCCTGAGTGCTCTCACCAAATCCAGCGTATGGAGAGCTTTCTCACCCGGTGCGTCGGCGCTGGGCAAAATGAGGGCAAAACAATGTCCTCATTTATATGAAATGAGGACACGACCTTAGGCAAAAAAGGTGGTGTTGGCCTGAGCACCACTTATCGTGATGAAAAAGTAAGTACGGAGCTCGGCAAGATTGTGCCGCCAGCTCCGAGACCCGCCTTTATGGATGTTATGGCTACCAAAAACACCACCTTCCAAGAAAGGTATGTCAAGGAAACTTCCTGAAGAGGCTCAAATGGAGATTCCTGCAGAACTCCCAGAACAAGGTTGAGATCCCAGATGTCTAAGGGATCCCTGTAGGGGCACTATATGGACAACCCCCTGAATATAGGTCTTAACCTGTAAATTAGTAGCGATTCTACGCTGAAAAGAACACGACAAGGCTGATATCTGTCTTCTAAGAGTGCTTGGCTTTAGTCCTGAATCTAGGCCACGCTTGGAGAAATGCCAGAATGTTGGGAATGAAAACTGAAGTGGGGAATTACCATGTTCCCTGCACCAAGTAAAAAAGACCTTTCCAGGTATGGTGATAGATACGAGCCGAAGCGGGTTTTCGGGCGTTAGCCTTTGTGGCAGCGACCTTCTGGGAGAATCCAGCCTGGTCAGGATCAAGATTCAACGGCCGGGCCGTCAAACAGGTCCGTTGAGTTCTGGTGGTAAAAGGTCCGCGCGTTCTGCAGGGTGCGTCGGCCAGCAACTGTACCAGCTCTGCGTACCATGAGCGACGGACCAATCCGGAGCAATTAATATCACTGGGACTCCCTCTATCCTCATCTTTCTGACCACCCTTGGGAGCAGAGCTATCGGTGGAAACAAGTACAGTCATGGCCAAAAGTTTTGAGAATGACACAAATATTAATTTTTACAAAGTCTACTGCTTCACTTTTTCTAATGGCAATTTGCATATACTCCAGAATGTTATAAAGAGTGATCAGCTTAACAGCAATTACTTGCAAAGTCAATATTTGGCTAGAAAATGAACTTTATCCCCAAAACACATTTCAACATCATTGCAGCCCTGCCTTAAAAGGACAGCTAACCTCTTTTCAGTGATTGCTCCATTAAAACAGGTGTGGGTGTTGATGAGTACATGCTGGAGATCAATCTGTCATGATTAAGTAAGAATGACACCACTGGACACTTTAAAAGGAGGCTGGTGCTTGGCATCATTGTTTCTCTTCTGTTAACCATGGTTATCTCTAAAGAAACACATGCAGTCATCATTGCAATGCACAAAAATGGCCTAACAGGGAAGAGTATCGCAGCTAGAAAGATTGCACTCAGTCAACAATCTATCGCATCATCAAGAACTTCAAGGAGAGAGGTTCCATTGTTGCCAAAAAGGCTTCAGGGCGCCCAAGAAAGACCAGCAAGTGCCAGGACCGTCTCTTAAAAGTGTTTCAGCTGCGGGATCGGGCTACCAGCAGTGCAGAGCTTGCTCAGGAATGGCAGCAGGCAGGTGTGAGTGCATCTACACGCACTGTGAGGTGGAGACTCTTGGAGCAAGGCCTGGTCTCAAGGAGGGCAGCAAAGAAGCCACTTCTCTCCAGAAAAACATCATGGACAGACTGATATTCTGCAAAAGGTACAGGCAGTGGACTGCTGATGACTGGGGTAAAGTTATTTTCTCTGATGAATCCCTTTTCGATTGTTTGGGACATCAGGAAAACGCCTCATTCAGAGAAGACAAGGTGAGCGCTACCACCAGTCTTGTCTCATGCCAACTGTTAAAAGCATCCTGAAACCATTTCATGTGTGGGGTTGCTTCTCAGCCAAGGGAATCGGCTCTCTCACAGTCTTGCCTAAAAACACAGCCATGAATAAAGAATGGTACCAGAATGTCCTCCAAGAGCAACTTCTCCCAACCTCCAAGAGCCGTTTGGCGATCAACAATGCCTTTTCCAGCATGATGGAGAACCTTGCCATAAAGCAAAGGTGATAACTAAATGGCTCAGGGAACAAAACATAGATATTTTGGGTCCATGGCCTGGAAACTCCCCAGATCTTAATCCCATTGAGAACTTGTGGTCAATCATCAAGAGACGGGTGGACAAACAAAAACCTAAAAATTCTGACAAAATGAAAGCATTGATTTTGCAAGAATGGACTGCTATCAGTCAGGATTTGGTCCAGAAGTTGATTGAGAGCATGCCAGGGAGAATTGCAGAGGTCCTGAAGAAGAAGGGTCAACACTGCAAATATTGACTTGCTGCATTAACTCATTCTAACTGTCAATATAAGCTTTTGTTACTCATATGTTTGCAATTATTATATTTCTGTCTGTGATAAAAACATCTGTCAAAAACACATAAAAACCAGAGGGCAGCAGATCATGTGAAAATATAATATTTGTGTCATTCTCAAAACTTTTGGCCATGACTGTACAGGAGGTGAAACTGAATCCATGGTAGAACCAGGGATCCACTGCAATTGCCTGCAGATCCCGGTATCGGGAGACGAAGTTGGGTACCTTGGCGTTTATCCTGGAGGCCATCAGGTCCACATCTGGAGTTCCCCAGCGTAGGCATATCTGCTGAAATACGTCGGGATGGAGTGACCATTCGACGCTATACCCTGACGGCTGAGGAAGTCCGCTGCCCAATTCTCCTCGCACGGAATGTGGACCGCCGATATTACAAAGTGATTTTTTTTCTGCCCAGGCCAGAATATGTTTCACCTCGTGTATGGCCGCCTGCTGCGGGTACCTCCCTGATGATTTATGTATGCCACAGCCATGGCATTGTCCGATTGTATTCGGACAGGGCGGCCCGCCAGATGATGGTGAAAATGCCTCAGAGCCAGCCGAACAGCCCGAATCTCTAGATTATTGATCGGGAGGGTTGATTCCTGCAGGGACCAAGATCCCTGGGTTCAGCCAATGGACTGGGGGAAAATATCGCCCCTGCTGAAGAGTGGTGCTCCTTGTCCACCACGTAAGTGTCTGTCTGACCTGTAGAGACAGACGGCACCGGAGATTGAGAGAGTAAGGGCTCCTATCCCACGCTGCCAAGAGGGCATGCTGAAGGGAGCGGAGATGAAATTGTGCAAATGGAATGGCCTCGATTGCTGCAACCATTCTTCCTAAGACCCTCATGCAAAACCGGATGGTGTGAGGAATCGGTTGGCGAAGGATCCGTAACTCCTGACGGAGAACTAGGGCTGGTCCCAAGGGAGGATTCTCAAACCCCGAGCGGTGTCGAAAATCATCCCTAAAAAGGTGATCTTCCGGGATGGCACGGGAGGTGATTTTTCAAATTCACCAGCCACCCCAGGCGAACCAGGGTGTCTAGCGTAATGCTGACACTTTCCTCGCAGGCTTGGAAAGACGGACCCTTGACGAGGAGATCGTCTAAGTATGGCAAGACGACTATCCCTCTGGAGTGAAGAATGGACACAACAGCAGCCATAACTTTTGTGAACACCCTGGGGGCTGTGGCTAGCCCGAAGGCAAGGCTGCGAATTGAAAGTGAAGGTTGCTGATAGCAAACCGTAGAAATCTCTGATGAGGGCGAATATGGGGATGTGAATATAGGCATTTCCCGGATGTCTATTGACGCTAGAAATTCCCCCTTTTCCATGGCTGCAATGACCGAGCGGAGAGACTCCATTCGGAAATGACGAATTCTGACAAACCTGTTCAAACGTTTTAGGTCCAGAATGGGCCTTACAGTGCCGTCTTTCTTGGGTACTATGAACAATTTGGAATAGAAACCTTGACCTCTCTCGACCTCTAGTACTGGAATGATAACCCGCTGCGCCGAAGAGATTCGACAGCCTTGAACAAGGCGCGAAACCGCGATTCTTCTTTGGGAAGGCACGAGGGAAAAAAACGATTTGAGGGATGGCTGATAAACTCTATCTTGTACCCCGAGGAGACTAACTCCCTGACCCACTTGTCGTGAGTGACCAATAGCCAGGTGGGGCGAAACCAGAGTAGGCGGCTGCCCACTCTGGATGAATTGACCGGATCCTGCCTCCAGTCATTTGGCCAAAAACCTTTGGGACCTAGACTCTCTAGATTTCGGCTGTTAAGATCGCATCCTTCCCAAAGGGTTGGTCTTGTAAGAGACTTTACGATCTCTGGCCTGATTAGTTCGACTGAGCCGCCGGAGCTGGCTGCCGCAGCCTAACCTGGGTTGCGAAAGGCCCTAAACCGAGGCTGAAGCTGTCGACGAAAAGGCTATCTAATTTTCTGCTCAGGAAGGAAACTGCTCTTCCCTCCTGTAGCATCAGATATGAGCTGATCCAGTCTCTTGCCAAATAACCGGCCAATCTGATAAGGTAAGGACGTAAGGGACTTTTTTGAGGTTGAGTCCGCCCGCCATGCCCTCAACCACAAGGCTCTCCTAATAGCAATCGCGTTAGCCACAGCTAGTGCTGCGCAATTTGCTGCATCCATGGAAGCATTAATCAAAAAGTCTCCTTCAAGAGCGATTTGATTAGAGATCTCAATTACCTCTGATGGCACCTCCGTGCCGTGGAGGGCTCTATTTAGAGACTCCGACCAGGATATCATAGCCTTAGCAACCCAAGTCGCTGCAAAAGAGGGAGAGAGGGCAGAGCCTGATGCCTCAAACACCGAGCGAGCCAAGCTTTCAATTAGACGGTCCGTTGGATCGTTGATCGAGGAACCGTTGGGAAGGGAGAGGAGCGTCTTAGACACTAAACGCGATACTGGAGGGTCAACCGCAGGAGATTTCTTAAGGAGCTCAGGGGCAAAAGGATATCTGGTATTGAGAGCCTTTTGTCCTGAAAAGCGCTTGTCCGGCCTTTCCCGGTGGTGCTGCACTAGGTCCTCAAATTCAGGGTGAGTGCCAAAACCTTATGAGTTTGCCTGGCTCGTTTGAAGGACACCTTATGACCAGAGGCCGAGGTGGATTTATCATCTACCCCCAGAGTTTGATTGCCTCAATGAGACTGTCAGTTGTCTCTTGACAATTAGGTGCCTCTAGATTTAGGGACCCTTCGGAATCAGAGTCCGAACCTTGGTTACTCGCCTCCACTGGTGAGGGAGAGCGAGAAACGGAACTGATAGATGCCGAGGCCCCGGACGGCACAGGTGACGCAGTGTGGGTTCACTTCCCCCGCGTCTGCCTGGTGAGAGCGTGGCCCCTGCAGGCCGGAGGTTCATGAGAAATGGCCAAGACGGATGAACCACTGTCTGTGCCCCTGTCGGGAGCTTGAAGGGACTCGATTGCTCTCGTTAATGATGCCATAGATTGTGACAGAGACAGGGCCCATTCCGGGGGACCTGACGCACAGGGCTCAGTTATAGGGGAGGGCTCCTGGGCACGTTCGGAGTCACAGGCTTCGCAGACCCGAGTAGTCTTGGCGCGCGGAAAAGGGGACCTAGAGGCAATGCATGCGGTATACAGCACCGTGTGAGTCTTAGCCCTTCTGGACATGCTGTACCTGTGTCATAATAATTTGAGGTAGCACAAAAAATAGGCTGCAGCGAAGCGGCGTGTAGTGTGGCGTAGCTATAAAGCACCTACCCCAGTCCTGTGTCCCCAGACGTCCTTGCACCGAGAAGTTCACGGAGGCTACTGCTGCAGTCCTTGAAAACTTTCAAAAAGCGCGCCCCCTCCAATGTGGGCGTTCCTGAAATAGGGTCTGCTGATTTCTGCCCCCCCTAACTTGGGGGAGGAGTTTGCTGGACTCGGCCCCGCCTCTGGCCTGGAGCTCCAGGCCGCAGCCTAGTTTCCGGCCGAAGCCGGGGACTAAATTAACAGCGGTGCACGCCCGGAAGTCGGGGGCGGGCCCGCCATAGAAAAACTGCGCAGCTGGAGGAAGCCCAGACCGCAGCCTAGTTTCCGGCCGAAGCTGGGGACTAAATTATCGGCGGCGCCCGTCCGGAAGTCGGGGGACGCCGCCCGAAGAAGGCCCCAGGCTGCGGCCTAGTTTCCAGCCAAAGCTGGGGACTAGATTATTGACGGTGCCCTCCCGGAAGTCGGGAGCGTCGCCGGAAGAGACCACGCGGCCGGGGAAGGCCGCAGCCGGGGACTAAATTCTTGGCGGCGCCCGCCCGGAAGTCGAGGAGCAGGTCCTCCGGACTGGGAGAAGGCCCCATGCCGTGGCCTAGTTTCGGCCGCAGCCGGGGACTGGATTTTTGGCGGAGCCCGACCGGAGCTGCTGCTGCTGGGGGAGAGCCTGGGCCGCCAAGAGCAACCAAGCGAACACCAACAAAGGCCCCCCCAGCCGACCACGGGCCCCTCCAAGGGGAGAAATCGTCAACTGGACCAGGGATTACCACCCGATCTCCCATTCTGGCCGGACTCAGCGCTCTTGGGGGACACAGGACTGTCCGCTACTCGCTCCACTGGCATGCCTGAAGGACCACAGGAGCCCCAGCCCCCTCAATCCAGATTAGAGGAGGTAAAAAAATCAAAAATAAGGACGGTGCAGGTACCCTAACTCCGTTATTCCTTCAGGTTATGAGGAGAGGGACCGTCCGCCTCCTTGCAGCACTGCAGTCTAGCATTGGTGGTGCAGTGGGGGCCGCACGGACTACCTTTGCCTCTGTACAGCCTAAGGTTTCAATACCCTAGGGTGGTCAGGGCTGAGTCCGGCATAAGTGTCCCACGTTGCGGGAGAGGATACGTGGAGGCGACACTCCACGTGCTAGCCCGTTGTTGGTTTGGGGAGATCGGACCCCTTCAAAAGGGTCCGTCGCCCCTATCTCGTCTGGGTGAAAAATGGTCTGGGTGAAACCAGACGTGTGCCTCCATCAGACATTAAGCATGAACTGGGTTCGCCTGCGGCCAGTGTCGAGGTGTATACGGCGGAGGAGGAGCTAACCTTTTTTTTTTATATCTACTTAGTGTCAGCCTCCTAGCGGCAGTAGCATACACCCACAGTCCTGTGTCCCAATGAGATAAAGGAGAAAAAAAGTTATGGCTCTGGGAAGAAGGGGAACGAAAATGCTCCAGGGGTTAAGTGTTTAATATTCTCAATATAAACTTGTCAAGTACAATCAATTTCCAAAAGTATTAGTCTCTACGGATATCGACCCATGAAAATCAAAATCTGCATGTTAGGGATTTTTTCTTGCCTTGTAACCTATGAATACATCCCATAGTTCTTTGTGCAGATCACACATGCTCAATAGTTATCTGCTATTCTTAGAGCAGTCTTGCTGTGCAGTGAACATATGTATGGTTGCACCATCGTCACAGGGTGGACATAAGCAGTGTGCTTCGTCTGCTGTTAGACGACCCTGCCCCTGATCCCAATAGCATTTCACAGAGGAGCTAATATGGGCCGTGCACAGGAGAGCGCAAGGAGCCTGGAAAAGAAGTAGGGAGTCACATAGTCAATACTGAAGAACTGCACGGAGGAAAGAGATGCAGTGGTGCCAGAAAGGGGAATAAGAGTGTATCCAATGAGTATCTAAAGGCAAGGTTCGATGAGTGGTTATTCAGCTACAAGGAGTTAGAAAAAGATTAATAGATTCTGGGATAACCGCTTTAAAATTCATTGTATACTGCAATACCTTAGTATTACAATACACAGCACAAATTATCAAAGAATCACAGGTTCAATTCTGGTAGCGGGACTGAAAATATAAAATATCTTTACAAATATAAAAAGAAAACAAAAGTATAAATCATGTGAGGGAAGGCCCTCATAGGCACAGTGACTGCATAGCCTGTGCTGATGGGAGCAGATGCAGTCAGTATGCAGCACTTGGGGTGATAGTGGATGCAGTCAGTATGCAGCACTTGGGGTGATAGTGGATGCGGTCCGTATGCAGCACTTGGGATGATGGTGGATGCAGTCAGTATGCAGCACTTGGGATGATGGTGGATGCAGTCAGTATGCAGCACTTGGGGTGATAGTGGATGCAGTCAGTATGCAGCACTTGGGGTGATAGTGGATGCGGTCCGTATGCAGCACTTGGGATGATGGTGGATGCAGTCAGTATGCAGCACTTGGGATGATGGTGGATGCAGTCAGTATGCAGCACTTGGGGTGATGGTGGATGCAGTCAGTATGCTGCACTTGGGATGATGGTGCATGCAGTCAGTATGCAGCACTTGGGATGATGGTGGATGCAGTCAGTATGCAGCACTTGGGATGATAGTGGATGCAGTCAGTATGCAGCACTTGGGATGATGGTGGATGCAGTCAGTATGTTGCACTTGGGATGATGGTGGATGCAGTCAGTATGCCGCACTTGGGGTGATGGTGGATGCAGTCAGTATGCAGCACTTGGGATGATGGTGGATGCAGTCAGTATGCCACACTTGGGGTGATGGTGGATGCAGTCAGTATGCAGCACTTGGGATGATGGTGGATGCAGTCAGTATGTTGCACTTGGGATGATGGTGGATGCAGTCAGTATGCAGCACTTGGGATGATGGTGGATGCAGTCAGTATGCAGCACTTGGGATGATGGTGGATGCAGTCAGTATGCAGCACTTGGGATGATGGTGGATGCAGTCAGTAAGCAGCACTTGGGATGATGGTGGATGCAGTCAGTATGCAGCACTTGGGGTGATGGTGGATACAGTCAGTATGCAGCACTTGGGGTGATAGTGGATACGGTCCGTATGCAGCACTTGGGATGATGGTGGATGCAGTCAGTATGCCGCACTTGGGATGATGGTGGATGCAGTCAGTATGCAGCACTTGGGGTGATGGTTGATGCAGTCAGTATGCAGCACTTGAGATGATGGTGGATGCAGTCAGTATGCAGCACTTGGGATGATGGTGGATGCAGTCAGTATGCCGCACTTGGGATGATGGTGGATGCAGTCAGTATGCAGCACTTGGGATGGTGGTGGATGCAGTCAGTATGCCGCACTTGGGGTGATGGTGGATACAGTCAGTATGCAGCACTTGGGGTGATAGTGGATACGGTCCGTATGCAGCACTTGGGATGATGGTGGATGCAGTCAGTATGCAGCACTTGGGGTGATGGTGGATGCAGTCAGTATGCAGCACTTGGGATGATGGTGGATGCAGTCAGTATGCTGCACTTGGGATGATGGTGGATGCAGTCAGTATGCAGCACTTGGGATGATGGTGGATGCAGTCAGTATGCCGCACTTGGGATGATGGTGGATGCAGTCAGTATGCAGCACTTGGGATGGTGGTGGATGCAGTCAGTATGCCGCACTTGGGTGATGGTGGATACAGTCAGTATGCCGCACTTGGGTGATGGTGGATACAGTCAGTATGCAGCACTTGGGTGATAGTGGATACGGTCCGTATGCAGCACTTGGGATGATGGTGGATGCAGTCAGTATGCAGCACTTGGGGTGATGGTGGATGCAGTCAGTATGCAGCACTTGGGATGATGGTGGATGCAGTCAGTATGCAGCACTTGGGGTGATGGTGGATGCAGTCAGTATGCAGCACTTGGGATGATGGTGGATGCAGTCAGTATGCAGCACTTGGGATGATGGTGGATGCAGTCAGTATGCAGCACTTGGGATGATGGTGGATGCAGTCAGTATGCCGCACTTGGATGATGGTGGATGCAGTCAGTATGCAGCACTTGGGATGGTGGTGGATGCAGTCAGTATGCCGCACTTGAGGTGATGGTGGATACAGTCAGTATGCAGCACTTGGGGTGATGGTGGATACGGTCCGTATGCAGCACTTGGGATGATGGTGGATGCAGTCAGTATGCAGCACTTGGGGTGATGGTGGATGCGAGTCAGTATGCAGCACTTGGGATGATGGTGGATGCAGTCAGTATGCAGCACTTGGGGTGATGGTGGATGCAGTCAGTATGCAGCACTTGGGATGATGGTGGATGCAGTCAGTATGCAGCACTTGGGATGATGGTGGATGCAGTCAGTATGCAGCACTTGGGATGATGGTGGATGCAGTCAGTATGCCGCACTTGGGATGATGGTGGATGCAGTCAGTATGCAGCACTTGGGATGGTGGTGGACGCAGTCAGTATGCCGCACTTGGGTGATGGTGGATACAGTCAGTATGCAGCACTTGGGGTGATAGTGGATGCGGTCAGTATGCAGCACTTGGGTGATAGTGGATACGGTCCGTATGCAGCACTTGGGATGATGGTGGATGACGTCGTATGCAGCACTTGGGTGATGGTGGATGCAGTCAGTATGCAGCACTTGGGTGATGGTGGATGCAGTCAGTATGCAGCACTTGGGATGATGGTGGATGCAGTCAGTATGCAGCACTTGGGATGATGGTGTATGCAGTCAGTATGCAGCACTTGGGGTGATAGTGGATGCAGTCAGTATGCAGCACTTGGGATGATGGTGGATGCAGTCAGTATGCAGCACTTGGGGTGATGGTGGATGCAGTCAGTATGCAGCACTTGGGATGATGGTGGATGCAGTCAGTATGTTGCACTTGGGGTGATGTGGATGCAGTCAGTATGCAGCACTTGGGATGATGGTGGATGCAGTCAGTATGCAGCACTTGGGATGATAGTGGATGCAGTCAGTATGCAGCACTTGGGATGATGGTGGATGCAGTCAGTATGCTGCACTTGGGATGATGGTGGATGCAGTCAGTATGCAGCACTTGGGATGATGGTGGATGCAGTCAGTGTGCAGCACTTGGGATGATGTGGATGCAGTCAGTTGCAGCACTTGGGGTGATGGTGGATGCAGTCAGTATGCAGCACTTGGGATGATGGTGGATGCAGTCAGTATGCAGCACTTGGGGTGATGGTGGATGCAGTCAGTATGCAGCACTTGGGGTGATGGTGGATGCAGTCAGTATGCAACACTTGGGATGATGGTGGATGCAGTCAGTATGCAGCACTTGGGATGATGGTGATGCAGTCAGTATGCACACTTGGGTGATGGTGGATGCAGTCAGTATGCAGCACTTGGGATGATGGTGGATGCAGTCAGTATGCAGCACTTGGGATGATGGTGGATGCAGTCAGTATGCAGCACTTGGGTGATGGTGGATGCAGTCAGTATGCAGCACTTGGGGTGATGGTGGATGCAGTCAGTATGCAGCACTTGGGGTGATGGTGGATGCAGTCAGTATGCAACACTTGGGATGATGGTGGATGCAGTCAGTATGCACACTTGGGATGATGGTGTATGCAGTCAGTATGCGCACTTGGGTGATAGTGGATGCAGTCAGTATGCAGCACTTTGGGATGATGGTGGGATGGCAGTCAGTATGCAGCACTTGGGATGATGGTGGATGCAGTCAGTATGCAGCACTTGGGGTGATGGTGGATGCAGTCAGTATGCAGCACTTGGGGTGATGGTGGATGCAGTCAGTATGCAACACTTGGGATGATGGTGGATGCAGTCAGTATGCAACACTTGGGATGATAGTGGATGCAGTCAGTATGCAGCACTTGGGATGATGGTGGATGCAGTCAGTATGCAGCACTTGGGGTGATAGTGGATGCAGTCAGTATGCAGCACTTGGGATGATGGTGGATGCAGTCAGTATGCAGCACTTGGGATGATGGTGGATGCAGTCAGTATGCAGCACTTGGGATGATGGTGTATGCAGTCAGTATGCCGCACTTGGGGTGATAGTGGATGCAGTCAGTATGCAGCACTTGGGATGATGGTGGATGCAGTCAGTATGCAGCACTTGGGGTGATGGTGGATGCAGTCAGTATGCAGCACTTGGGGTGATGGTGGATGCAGTCAGTATGCAACACTTGGGATGATGGTGGATGCAGTCAGTATGCAACACTTGGGATGATGGTGGATGCAGTCAGTATGCAGCACTTGGGATGATGGTGTATGCAGTCAGTATGCCGCACTTGGGGTGATAGTGGATGCAGTCAGTATGCCGCACTTGGGGTGATGGTGGATGCAGTCAGTATGCAGCACTTGGGGTGATGGTGGAGGCAGTCAGTATGCCGCACTTGGGGTGATGGTGGATGCAGTCAGTATGCCGCACTTGGGGTGATGGTGGATGCAGTCAGTATGCCGCACTTGGGATGATGGTGCATGCAGTCAGGATGATGGTGGATGCAGTCAGTATGCCGCACTTGGGATGATGGTGGATGCAGTCAGTTTGCCGCACTTGGGATGATAGTGGATGCAGTCAGTATGCAGCACTTGGGATAATAGTGGATGCAGTCAGTATGCAGCACTTGGGATGATGGTGGATGCAGTCAGTATGCTGCACTTGGGATGATGGTGGATGCAGTCAGTATGCCGCACTTGGGATGATGGTGGATGCAGTCAGTATGCAGCACTTGGGGTGATGGTGGATGCAGTCAGTATGCAGCACTTGGGGTGATGGTGGATGCAGTCAGTATGCAGCACTTGGGATGATGGTGGATGCAGTCAGTATGCCGCACTTGGGATGATGGTGGATGCAGTCAGTATGCCGCACTTGGGGTGATGGTGGATGCAGTCAGTATGCAGCACTTGGGATGATGGTGGATGCAGTCAGTATGCAGCACTTGGGATGATGGTGGATGCAGTCAGTATGCCGCACTTGGGATGATGGTGGATGCAGTCAGTATGCAGCACTTGGGATGATGGTGGATGCAGTCAGTATGCCGCACTTGGGATGATGGTGGATGCAGTCAGTATGCCGCACTTGGGATGATGGTGGATGCAGTCAGTATGCCGCACTTGGGATGATAGTGGTGTAATGTATGTAGTACAGTTCATATAGCGTCTTGTGCTTGGGTGCGATGAAAATACATGAGACACAGGTTTGATATAGAAGGTCTTGTATTACTTCATACAAGTTGGCAAAAATAGTCACACAGTTTGCAGATACAGAAGCAGGATACACAGCAGGCCAGAATAACTTAAGCTCAGCAATCACTCTTCACAACAGGTTCAGGATCTTCTTCTCTGTTACCGTAAGTCCATGCAAACGTGAGTCTTTCAAAGAGCAGGGTTCCAGAGTCCACACAAAAGTTCCAGAGTTCCTCAGTAGGAATAGCTGGAGTACAAAATCCAAGGCTTCCAGGAGTCAGGTCACAGGTTCACTGCAGGCTAGATTCAGAAGCACTGATTGCTCAGCTGTGGCTGCTTAAGGCTAGTTTCACACATCCGTTTTTCCCCTTGCGGCGCCCCCGGCATTTTCCCGCAGCGCCGCATCTGAAAATCTAATGCGCCGCATGCGGCTTTTTTCGCATTGACATGCATTAGCGCCGCATGGCGCCGCATGTCAATGCGTTGCATGCGGTTTTGTCCGGATGCGGCGCAAATGTACATTGCGGCGTCCGGAAAAAACGCTGCATGTAACGTTTTTTTTTTTTTGCCGGATGGTTTCTTATCTCTCCAAGCATCAGAAACCATCCGGCAAAAAACCGCATTTTGGGCGCCGGAAGTGTGAAAGCTTTTCACATGCGGCGCTGCGGTAAAATGCCGGGGGCGCCGTTTAGGCGCCCGCCGGATGTGTGAAAGAGGCCTAAGAAGCAAGAGGGAGAGAATCAGGGCGGGAACATGAAAGCTGAAAACTCCATATTGACTGAGGGCAAAATAGCTGCAGCAAGACAGAAAGCAAAATGGCTGACGGAAAAACTGAGTTTCAAGAACATGTACAAAGAACCTTACATTACTCCCCCCTTAGGGACAACCTCCGGATGGACTCAGACCAGGCTTGTCTGGGTACCTCTGATGAAACTGGCGGAGCAAACGAGGAGCATTAACGTTATTGACTGGTTCCCATGAGTTGTCCTCCACTGGGTAGCCTTGCCATTTAATCAAATATTGTAACTGATTTCTGTATAACCTGGAATCCAGAATCCTTTCCACCACAAATTCTTCCTGACCATCGACTAGCACTGGGTCAGGGCAAGGAGAAGAACGTCCAGGAAACGTATTGGGTGTTGCAGCCTTTAGTAGGGATACATGAAAGACAGGGTGGATTCTCATAGTTCTGGGCAGTTGAAGACGACAAGCAACGGCACTTATAATTTTACTGATTTTATAGGGTCCAATGTACTTATGTCCCAACTTAGACGATGGAATCCTTAACTTAAGATTTCTGGTTGACAGCCAGACCAAGTCTCCTACCTTGAAAGCTGGTGCAGGTTTACGAAATTTATCTGCTGCTTTCTTGTACCTTTCTTGAGCCGATTCCAGATTCTCCTTTAGAAGATCCATATTCTTCTGTAAAGACGTGATTCTTTCAGCCACTGCTGGTAAAGGCGTTTCTATGGGAAATCGTGGTAGAATATTAGGATGATAACCTAGATTGGAGTAAAAAGGAGACTGCTTAGTGGAGGCACTCTGAGAGTTGTTATAAGAGAACTCAGCTAATGGAAGTAGATCCACCCAATCATCCTGTAGGTGGCAGATAAAGCAGCGGAGATACTGCTCCAGGGTTTGATTGGTTCGTTCGGTCTGTCCATTAGTCTGGGGATGAAAAGCAGAAGAAAGATTTACTTTAATGTCCAATGCTGCACAGAAATTTTGCCAAAACCTAGAAGTGAATTGCACCCCTCGATCCGAAATAACCTCATCCGGTACTCCATGTAAGCGAAACACATCTTTAATCATCCAATCTGATGTCTGTTTTGCAGTGGGTAAGCCGACACAAGGTATAAAATGAGCTGCCTTTGTTAGACGGTCAACCACCACTAGAATGGTGTTCTTCCCTTGAGAGGTTGGTAACTCCACAATGAAGTCCATAGAAATGGATCCCCACGGGCGGGACGGGGTGGGAAGAGGTTGTAACAGACCAGTTGGTGAGGAGCGAGGTGTTTTGCATCTTGCACAGACTTCACATGAAGTGACATAGTTTAAAACATCCTTCCTGCAAGTGGGCCACCAAAAGAAACGAGAAAGAAATTCCTGTGTCTTTAGAATTCCTCTATGCCCAGCTGTCTTGGAATCGTGAATGAGTTGCAATACTCTCAATCTGACTGTTTCAGGAATATATAGACGTTGTCCAGAATCCACACACCATTCTTAAAGACAAGACTTACGTCCCTTGGGGGTTGTGCCAACAAGGAATCCGCATGGTATGCTTCCTTGATGTCCTTAAGTAGGTCTTGATTATGAATCACTCCCAGGAATCTAGAGTCAGGAAGAATAGTCTTAGGAGGAGTAAGTGGACGGGTCTCTGCTGAATGAATCCTAGAGAGTGCATCAGCCTTTCCATTGCACGATCCTGGCCTATAAGAAATTACAAAATTAAATTGGTTTAGGAAAAGATTCCAGCGAGCCTGGCGAGGAGTCAGGCACTTAGCCGACCTGATAAATTCAAGGTTACGATGGTCTGTCAGGACGACTATTTGCTGTGCAGCTCCCTGAAGAAGGTGTCTCCATTCTTTGAAGGCGGCAATAATGGCCAACAACTCTCTATTGCCCACATCGTAGTTCCTCTCAGCCGAAGACAACTGCTGGGAAAAGAAGGCACAGGGATGCAAGACATTC
Source organism: Oophaga sylvatica (assembly GCA_033576555.1). NCBI lineage: Eukaryota > Metazoa > Chordata > Amphibia > Anura > Dendrobatidae > Oophaga > Oophaga sylvatica. The sequence goes on along the minus strand of JARQOD010000006.1, from coordinate 162,239,391 downwards.
TTCTCACCTGTTCTCTGAGAGAGTATAGCTCCAACGGCACAGTCTGAAGCATCCACCTCTATTATGAAGGCAAGTTCGGGGTTGGGATGTACCAAAATAGGTGCGGTGGTAAATTTATCTTTCAGACGGGAAAATGCTTCCTGGGCTTGGGGAGTCCAGGAGAACCTAGACTCTTTCCGGGTAAGTTGGGTGATAGGTGACACTACCTCAGAGAAATTCCTAATGAAACGTCTATAGAAGTTGGCAAACCCGATGAAGCGCTGCACCTCCTTCACATTTCTAGGACTTGGCCAATCCTTGATGGCTTGGGTCTTGCTTCCATCCATACTAATTCCTTGGTTAGACAGTACATACCCCAGAAATTGAATTTCGGTCCTATGGAATTCACACTTTTCAAGTTTGATGTAAAGATGGTTTTGTCTTAGACGTTCCAAGACCATTCTCACATGTCCATGATGTTCCTCTGTGGAGTTAGAAAAAATTAGAATATCATCCAAATAAATCACCACAAATGTATCTAAGAGATCCCTGAAGATGTCATTCACCAAGTGTTGGAAAGTGGCTGGGGCGGTACTCAGACCAAAAGGCATAACTAGATATTCAAAGTGTCCATAGCGTGACCTGAATGCAGTCTTCCACTCATCCCCAGGTCTAATACGGACCAAGTTATAGGCCCCACGGAGATCCAATTTAGAGAAAATTTTGGCATGCCGCACTCTCTCCAATAACTCAGGGATTAAAGGCAATGGATAACGGTTTCTAATAGTAACCTTATTGAGTTCCCTATAGTCTACGCAGGGTCTCAGAGATCCATCTTTCTTCTTTACAAAGAAGATGGGTGCACCTGCAGGAGATGAAGAGGGGCGTATGAAGCCCTTGGCTAGATTTTCGTCTATGTAATCCTTTAAAGCCTTTAGCTCAGGCCCCGCCAGGGGGTAGATCTTACCAAAAGGTATCTCTGCTCCAGGCAATAATTCAATTGGACAATCATATGGACGGTGAGGGGGAAGCTGGTCAGCGTTCTTCTTGTCACATAAATCCACATAGTCCTGGTATACAGCTGGTAGTTCAGGGACTGACATGGTTCCTTTAGGAACAGAGCACGCTGAAACTTCTGGAGTCATCTGTTTCTCTGGAAAGTGTAATTCCTTTGTCTCCCAGTTAATGGTAGGGTTCTGAGCCTGCAGCCATGGTAGCCCTAGAATAATGGGAAAGTGGGGAGAAGAGATAAGCATAAATGACAGTTTCTCTTGATGATCTTTACCCATAAGGACCCTCAAAGGCTCTGTTTCCTGATCCACTGGTCCAGAGGTCAGCAGGGAGCCATCCACAGTTTCCATCTGTACTGGAGTAGCCTTCTTCACTGAACGTATCCCCTGTTTCAGAGCAAAGGAGACATCCATAAAATTTCCACTTGCCCCTGAGTCGATCATAGCAGAGCTAGACACCCAGGCTGAGTCAACCCAGAGTTTGATGGAAAGAAAGCAATGAGAATTGTTTTTCTTACAACTCAGCTGGGACACCGCCGAGGAAACTTGAAAAATTGCAGCATTTACACAGTCATCGTCCTCAGAAGTAACGGAGTTTAAGTCCGAGAAATCAAGATATGTTGCTGCAGATCTCTCTGGAGCCTGAGGCTCGGACCTGACAGATCTCCTCCCGCAACACTCACAGTGAATGAGTGCTGCAGTAGTCTTACGAGAACGGCTGGGGCAGTTTATAATGAAGTGCCCTGACTTACTACAATAGAAACATAGATTCTCCTTAAAACGATGTTCCTTGCGTGCATCACTAACCCGTCGTTGTAAAGAGTCTACCTGCATGGGTTCAGGTTCCCGTGTAATCCTACTCAAAGGTTCCTTAGCTGGAGAGGAAGGTAGGAAAAGGTTAGTGTGATTGCTTTCGAACCATCTCTCTTGCCTGCGTTCAGTCAGACGAGTATCAATACGGATGCAGTAGTTAATAAAGTCACCTAACGCAGTGGGAGGGTCGGCACGAGCAAGTTCATCCTTAATCAGTGGAGATAACCCCTTTCGAAAAATAGATTTTTTGGCGGAACTGTCCCAGGTGGTATCAAGGGCCCATCTCCTGAAATCCAAGGCATATTCAGCTACCGAGTGCTTACCTTGGCGCAAAGCTAACATGGCTGCTTCAGCTGTTGCACCTCGATTGGGGTCATCAAACACCTGCCCCATGGCTGAAATAAAAGCATCAAGGTGATTCAAACAATCATCCTCAGTCTCAATCAGAGGGTTTGCCCACATCAAAGCCTTGTTGGTAAGTAACATAATTATAGTAAGCACTTTAGATCGTTCAGTGGGAAATTGTGAAGCATGTGCAGAAAAAAACAGATTGCATTGGTTAATAAATCCCTGAATTTTTCACGTTCACCGCCAAAACGAAAAGGGGGCAACTTGGGAATCCCAGAACTTGGGGCTACGGCAGGAGCCTGGACTCGCTCCTCTAGAACCTCAATCCTGGCTCGCAAATCCTGGGCAGTCTGTCCAAACACTTGCAAATTGTGATTAGTGAGGTCCTGTAGGTTTGTAAAACGGGTTTTTATAGTCTGTAAATCTGCAAGGATATTATCAGTCACTCCGCAAAGTTCCTTCATGCGGGCCTCCATTTTCCAGATCTTTTAAGACAGGAGTACTGGAAGGAGAGGAGAAAAAAAACAAAACAATAGTGTTTACCTGTGGTAACACTGCAGAGAGAAAAAAAAATTAAGGGAACTGCTCACCTGGAATGGTTGTGAGAAGTCACAACCACTATCATCACAGAAGTTCAACCGGACATCTGATATCCACAGTTACAGCAGACACAAAAGAGAAAAAAAAAAAAAAAATAGTGTTTACCTGTGGTAACACTGCAGAAAAAAAAACTTAAGGGAATTGCTCACCTGGAATGGTTGTGAGAAGTCACAACCACTGTCATCACAGAAAGTACAACCGGACGTCTGATATCCACAGTTACAGCAGACACAGCCTTCCCAGACCCAGCAGACACTAACGTTTGGCTTCTGAATCTTGTAATGTATGTAGTACAGTTCATATAGCGTCTTGTGCTTGGGTGCGATGAAAATACATGAGACACAGGTTTGATATAGAAGGTCTTGTATTACTTCATACAAGTTGGCAAAAATAGTCACACAGTTTGCAGATACAGAAGCAGGATACACAGCAGGCCAGAATAACTTAAGCTCAGCAATCACTCTTCACAACAGGTTCAGGATCTTCTTCTCTGTTACCGTAAGTCCATGCAAACGTGAGTCTTTCAAAGAGCAGGGTTCCAGAGTCCACACAAAAGTTCCAGAGTTCCTCAGTAGGAATAGCTGGAGTACAAAATCCAAGGCTTCCAGGAGTCAGGTCACAGGTTCACTGCAGGCTAGATTCAGAAGCACTGATTGCTCAGCTGTGGCTGCTTAAGAAGCAAGAGGGAGAGAATCAGGGCGGGAACATGAAAGCTGAAAACTCCATATTGACTGAGGGCAAAATAGCTGCAGCAAGACAGAAAGCAAAATGGCTGACGGAAAAACTGAGTTTCAAGAACATGTACAAAGAACCTTACAAGTGGATGCAGTCAGTATGCAGCACTTGGGGTGATGGTGGATGCAGTCAGTATGCAGCACTTGGGGTGATGGTGGATGCAGTCAGTATGCAGCACTTGGGATGATAGTGGATGCAGTCAGTATGCTGCACTTGGGATGATGGTGGATGCAGTCAGTATGCCGCACTTGGGATGATGGTGGATGCAGTCAGTATGCCGCACTTGGGGTGAAAGTGTAACTGTATGTAGCATCGTATGAGTCTTAGGAATAGAAGGAAGAAATCCTTATGGCTTCCGTCCTCTCAATACTAAAACCAATGCTGAGAGATGCAGGAATGAGATGCAACATTTGGGGAAAGCGTGATGTATTTGGCATTAGGCTGAATGTGTTCTGTAACTTTGCTTTTTATCCTATTAGTTACTGTAATCTATTTTATTAATGTTCGCTATACAAGAAGGTGACTGGCCTAAACTTGTGATGTCTGTACATCTAAATAACGCTTTTATTTTCTTTCTTTGTAGTGGCGTTCAATTCTGCTAAGTCTAAGATTGATTCGTTTGCTTGTGCACTGGAACAGTTCAACGACTTCTGCAAGCAAGATGATCACGTGAATGACCTTAATAGGCACAAAACTGTCCAAACTTTCCTGCATCTTCTGTCATCTATGAAAGGTAGGCCATCATCTAAGAATCACCTAAACTGTTTTTCAAAATAAAACTACCGTATATACTCATGTATAAGCCGAGATTTTCAGCTCCTTTTTTTGTGCTGACAATGCCCCTCGGCTTATACATGAGTCATTGGGCAGAAACCAGCACGGGAGGGGGTGCCGCGTCAGGAGTCGGTGTCTGGGACATCATACTCACCCTCCCCGTGCCATCGCTGAACGTCCCAGCAATCCTCCGTTGTACCCGGCTTCCTGCAGCTCTCCTGTGCTGAGCGGTGACGTAATACCGCTCATTAAGATCATGTAATATGGACGCGACGCCACTCCCATAGGCATGGCGTCCATATTCATGGCCTTAATGAGCGATATTACGTCACCGCTCAGCACAGGAGAGCCTCACGAAGCCGGGTACAACGGAGGATTGCCAGGACGTTCAGCGATGGCACGGGAGGGTGAGTATGACGGGGGAAGCATGGAGGAGGACAATGAGCACGGAGCTGGTCGGGGTGGGGGAGGATGGAGAGCACAGAGGAGCACGGAGCAGGATGGGGGGGGGAGGATGGAGGGTACAGAGGAGCACGGAGCAGGACGGGGGGGAGGATGGAGGGCACAGAGGAGCACGGAGCAGGACGGGGGGAGGATGGAGGGCACAGAGGAGCACGTAGCAGGACGGGGGGAGGATGGAGGGCACAGAGGAGCACGGAGCAGGACGGGGGGAGGATGGAGGGCACAGAGGAGCACGGAGCAGGACGGGGGGGAGGATGGAGAGCACAGAGGAGCACGGAGCAGGACGGGGGGGCACAGGAGGACGGAGCTGGAAGGGGGGAGCACAGATGAGGACGGAGGAGGAAGGGGGGAGCACAGCGGAGGACGGAACAGGAGGGGGGGAGCACAGAGGAGAATGGGGGAGCACAGAGCTGGATGGGGGAGCAAGGAGCAGGACGGGGGCAGCACAGAGCAGGACGGCGGTTTATACACCCGGCTTATACTCGAGTCAATAAGCTTACCCAGTTTTCCGTGGCAAAATTAGGGGCCTCGGCTTATACTCTGGTCGGCTTATACTCGAGTATATATGGTATTTTTGATTGCTAGGCTACAGTGCTATGGATTTGGTGTTGATTTTGGTGGAGTCGGTATAACATGGATCAATCCCAACTCCTAAAACACATAATACATTGGGTGCAGTAGTTCAGTGCAGGATGTGCTGAATATTTTTTCATAAGAATTTGGAATAAATGTTCTGTTCTGTTCCTGATCTAAGGATTTTGGCTTTTATGTGGGATGAATCTGTGCTGCACTTTATACCCTGACACTGTTAGAGATGTTGCCCATGTGGTTACCACTTTGCCTCCAACCCAAGTTGGTGTAGAGGTTGTTCTGTAGCCTTAAAGATTAGGTCAGATTTGAGGTCATCTATGAAGGAGAATCTGATGGAGGCAATACTATTTCTCAGAACAAATTCATAGACTGCACAAATGTTATTCAGGAAGTTTTTGTTCTAAACTGTTTTTCCCCCACTTACTGCATAGTGTATTCCATATTTACAGTTTTTTTTACGTTTTTTAAGTTTTTTTGGTGTTCTAAAGTCATATTCCAATAAATGTATTGTATGTTCTATCTAAATGGCTTGATTATTGTATCATAATGGTGATGACAATCCTGAGGTTACTATTTTACTACAGTAAATACATGAGTCATGTATGTCGTAGTTAGGGAAATTGGCTAGTCTGAGGTTTGACTTACGGCCTCAAAAGCCTTGCTTGGCTATGCACTCACCGTTATTTGTGCAACTTATTGTTTTATTTAACAGAATCTGTCAACAGGTTTTTGCTACTACATCTGTGAGCATGGTGATGTAAGAGCAGAGATCCTGATTTGAGCAGCATGTCACTTACTGTTCTGCTTGCTGTCATTTTGATAAAATAGCCATTTTTTATGCTGCAGATTTAGTAGTTCTCTGAAATCTGAGCTCTGTTTTACTCTGCTCACATCACTGATTGGCAGCTCCCTTTGTACACTGTGCATAGGCAGAAAGATGTTGAGCGCGGGGTTCAACTACATGACAGCAGGTTTAGTAGTCCTCTAGTGCTAATCTCCACTTGATAAAACAGTATTTCAGCTGCAGAATGGAAGGGAGGGAGACACAGGAATTCATTACTGATGGGTAGGCGGAGCCCCAGATCAGGATGTCACCTCAGATCAAAAGAGTGCTGACTGGCTGGCCCCTCCAGCTCGGGCTCCTCCTACTCAGCTCCAGTCTAAGATTTGAGGTCCAGAGGATGGTCGCTGCTAATGCAGCTCCTCAGAAGATTTTATTATTTTATATTCGGACAGGAGACTTGGATCACCAGTTGGTCTAGAGGTCTCAGGGGTACCAGCGCTGCTGTACCCCAACCTCTCCCTTGGCGGATCTGTATTTACTCAAAGTCCCTGCAGAATCCTTGCCGGCCCTGGGGGATGAGGAGAGCTTCCCTGGCGGGACGCAAACCACACGTGCGGTCACTGCGTTCCTCGCCCTGGGGGGAAGCATGGGCACAGCGCCAGAAACCCCTGAGGGTCCCTGTGGCGCTTTGGCTGGTGAGTACTCCACACAAAATTTTTTATTATAATTATGTGTGAGTGCTTTAGCGTCTGAGTGAGCAGCGCTATTACTTGTATGTCAGTATGCTTCAGCGCTGCTGTGACAGCGCTACTACATGTATGTCAGTATGCTTCAGCGCTGCGGTGACAGCGCTACTACATGTATGTCAGTATGCTTCAGCGCTGCTGTGACAGCGCTACTACATGTATGTCAGTATGCTTCAGCGCTGCGGTGACAGCGCTACTACATGTATGTCAGTATGCTTCAGCGCTGCTGTGACAGCGCTACTACATGTATGTCAGTATGCTTCAGCGCTGCTGTGACAGCGCTACTACATGTACAGCGCTACTACATGTATGTCAGTATGCTTCAGCGCTGCGGTGACAGCGCTGTTACAAGTAGATGTGGTGATTTTTTGTCCGCAGGCAGATACCTGCAGGACAGAGAGGGAGCAGGAGCGAGGGAGTTCGCGCTCAATATTCGAGCTGGCGGGGGGGCGTGGCCTAACTTTTCCCGGTCTTCTGAGCAGGAAGACGCGCGCTCTGGCGTTTCTCCTGCGACTCCCTCACTGTGGCGGCCATTACACAGGCTCCTGGGCTCCTCAGACCGCTCCTCTCCTCATAAGACACCACGGCCAGCTGGGTGAGTGCTGATCCTCACCCCGCAGCGCAGCGATCGCTATCCTGCAGCTGCAGTCTCATTAGAGACATAAAATTGGCTGGGGCTCACAAATATATATATTGTGGTGAGTTTGCAATATTAACCCCTCTGAGGGTTATTTCTACCAGCAAAATTTTTTGACTGAATACCGCTGGGGTAACCCTGCCTGGTGGAGCGTTAACCCTTCAGCGTTTAAAAAAAAAAAAAAAAACCGCATAGTTTTTGCTGGTATTACCGCTTTGACCTGCTCATACAGGTGAGACATGTCTGAACAGAGTTCAGATGCCGCGGACCATGTCCCAGTGCCATTACGGCAATCAGATACGCAGACCTCCACAGCGTCTAGCACTGCGGTCGACAGCGGTGAAAAATTGGACGTTATCGCTCGATCGATCAACAACTTGTCTGACCTTTTAGGTCAATATGTGTCTGCTAATTCCTCTCAGAGGAAGCGACGCAGGCCGTTACCGGCCTCTACACGGAGCGAGTCAGATGTATCTGATATTGGGCAGAGTTCCCCTTTAAATTCGGATGGAGAAATATCCGATTCAGATGCGGACGAGCCGCAGGGGCGTTCCTCTATGGCGAAGCGTACGGAGGCATTAATTGAAGCCATGAGAGATATATTACAGTTACCGGAGGAGGTAACTAGTCGTCCTGGTAAATCAGCACGCATGTTCCAGGAGTCCCGTGCTTCGCGTACAACATTGCCAGCTCTGGATGAGCTTAATAGTGTAATAGAGGAGGAACGTCTGTGTCCAGATAAGCGTTTTCATGGAACGCATTTCTTTGATACACTTTATCCTTGCTCTGCGGAGTTAAAGGCTAATTGGACTTCTGCTCCTGAAGTGGATGTGTCTTTATCTCAGCTTAGTAAATCCTCACTACTCCCTATTAAGGGGAAAGCGAGCTTACAGGAGCCTTTGGATAGAAAAACGGAATTGGCGGCAAAAGCAAGCTATGAGGCTGCGGGTCATGGATTCCGAGCAGTGCTAGGATCCATGTGTGCTGCTAGAGCTTCTCTAGGCTGGTTGGCACGTCTGAAGACGGAGTTGCAAAATGAATCTCCGTTATCTGAGATACGGGAAACTTGTGAATGGTTAGAAACGGCAGCCTGTTATATCTTTGATGCCGGTCTGGATACGGCATCTCTGCTGGCCAAAGCGCAAGCTTCAGCGGTCACAGTCAGAAGAGCTTTATGGCTCAGACAGTGGGCCGGGGACGCAGTTTCCAAACAAGGGTTGTTGGTCTTACCTTACAAGGGTGGCCATCTTTTTGGATCCGACCTCACAGAGCTGATTTCCAAGGCTAAGGCGAAGGAATCAGCATTACCACAGCGTAGGGCCATGGCCTCGGTGTCCAGTAAGCCTGGTGTCTATAGTGGTCGGCGGTCCTTTCGGGGCCGAGGACGATCTAGTCACTCCTCATGGGGATCGGGTCGTCCTTCCTTCTCAGGAAAGAAATCCTCTCAGAAAACTCGTACTCCCTGGAAGCAGAGTTTCCGCCAGGACAAGCGGGAACTTGACAAGAAGCCCGCAAAGTCGAATTGACGCCAGGGGTCCACTCGAGGATTCTCGAGTGGGGGGTCGCCTGCTTCTTTTCAAGGCGACTTGGATGGCTCGCGTTCCAGATTCCTGGGTAACGCGGATAGTGTCGGCAGGCTATTTCATAGAGTTTGCTTCTCGACCCCCAAATGTTTTTTGTCAGTCTCGCGTTCCGTCGGAACCCGAGCTTGTTGTCGCTCTACAGCGAGAGGTCGAATCTCTGCTACAAAAGGGTGTAGTGATACCGGTTCCGTCAGAGGACCGAGGGAAAGGTTTTTATTCCAACCTTTTTATAGTTCCCAAAAAGGAGAACAAATTTCGCCCGATTCTGGATCTCAAGCGATTAAACCGGCATGTCCATGCCCGGAAATTTCGCATGGAGTCGCTTCGCTCCGTTGTGGCAGCTCTATCACAGAACGATTTTCTGGTGTCAATCGACATTCGCGACGCCTATTTGCATATTCCCATCGGAAAGGCTCATCAGCGCTTTCTTCGATTTGCCATAGGTCAGAATCATTACCAGTTCGTGGCTCTGCCGTTCGGCTTAGCCTCAGCGCCAAGGGTCTTTACAAAAATTCTGGCGCCCCTCATGGCAATCCTTCGAAGACAGGGGATTACGATTCTCCCTTATCTGGACGATCTTTTGATCGTGGCTTCCTCGGAGGAGGAGGCGTTGACGGCTCGGGATTTGTCTCTTCAGTTTCTGAAGGACTTCGGTTGGCTGGTCAATTGGGAGAAGTCGTCCCTGGAACCATCGAGGACAATCCTCTTTTTGGGAATGCATCTCGACACGTTTCGGTCGGTAGTTTCCCTACCACCAGACAAACAGTCATGTCTTCTTCGACATGTACAGATTATGAAATCCTCAACGGCAATGTCCCTACGGAAGTGTATGCGTCTTCTGGGACTGATGGTGGCGTCCATGGAGGCAATTCCTTTTGCCCAGTTCCATTCCAGGACTCTCCAAAGGTTCATCTTGAGTCGATGGAACCAGTCGCAATCGCTGGATTGCAGTTTCACCATTTTTCGCGCGGTGCGGGATTCTCTAGAATGGTGGTTACGTCCAGGGGCATTCTCCCTGGGGAAGTCTTTCCTCCTTCCGAAGTGGTCAGTCATAACCACCGATGCCAGCCTGACGGGCTGGGGGGGTGTTTGGAACAATCTCTGGATTCAGGGGGTATGGTCATCGGAAGAGTCTGTTCTTCCGATCAACATCCTGGAATTGAGGGCGATTTTCCTTTGCCTCCAACATTGGACGGTCCCTTTGAGCGGTCTGCCAGTCCGAGTGCAGACAGACAATGCGACGGCTGTCGCGTATATCAATCACCAAGGTGGGACAAGGAGTTCCAGACTCATGGTAGAGGTGTCCCGAATTCTGATTTGGGCAGAGGCCAGTGTACCAGCCATTTCGGCGATTCACATTCCAGGGGTTCAGAATATTACAGCGGACTTTCTCAGTCGCAGAAGGATGGATCCCGGGGAATGGAGCCTCCACCCGGAAGTTTTTGCACTACTGTGCTCTCGCTGGGGAACCCCCCAAGTGGATTTGATGGCATCCAGGTCCAATGCCAAGTTACCGACGTTCATGTCCAGGTACAAGGACCCGAAGGCTGTGGCGGTGGATGCTCTAGTGGCTCAGTGGGATCAGTTCGAGCTGATCTATGTATTCCCGCCGATATCCTTACTTCCTCTAGTACTGCGTCGGATCAGACTAGAGAGAATTCCAGCTATTTTGATAGCTCCAGACTGGCCAAGAAGGGTGTGGTTCTCGACAATAATGTCGCTGTTGGCGGCACCTCCTTTTCCACTCCCTCTTCAACCGGACTTGTTGACTCAGGGGCCCATTTGTCATCCGGACTTGATGTCCCTGCGTTTGACGGCGTGGCTCTTGAGACCGAAATCTTGACCCGTAGAGGTTTCTCAGCCGAGGTCATTGCTACCCTTCGTGCTGCAAGAAGTCCGGCTACTACTAGGATTTACCACAAAATTTGGGAAACCTTCTTTTCGTGGTGTTTGGGGTCTTCTCGGAACCCGAGAAAATTTTCCATTCCCAACCTGTTGGCTTTTCTGCAGCATGGGCTAGACAAGGGTTTGGCAGTCAGCACCCTGAAAGGTCAGATTTCTGCTCTGTCCTTATTGTTCCGGAGAACCATTGCTTCAAATAGAGACGTGCTCTCCTTTTTCCGAGGTATATCTCGTAAGTTCCCGCCGCGGAAGGCACCCGTGTCTCCTTGGCGGCTCAACCTTGTTTTGGAGGCTCTTCAGCATAAACCTTTTGAGCCTATGGTTTCTGCTAGCCTTTCTTTACTTTCTTGGAAGGTGGCTTTCCTTGTTGCAGTCACTTCCTTGAGGAGAGTTTCTGAGTTGGCAGCTTTTTCTTGTTCGCCTCCTTTTCTGGAGTTTTTTCCGGATCGTGTAGTGCTTCGCACTCGGGGTGATTTTTTGGCTAAAGTGGTGTCACAATTTCATGTCAACCAGGATATTGTGTTGCCTTCATTCTGCCCGGATCCGAAGAATGTGAAAGAGCGAGCTTTACACACATTGGATTTAGTGCGGGCCTTGAAGTTTTATCTATCTATTACTCAAGGTTTTCGTAAGACGGACTCCCTATTTGTGGTTCCAGTCGGTCGTCGGCGTGGTCAACGAGCTTCCAAGGATTCTATAGCTCGTTGGATTCGGTCAGCTATATTGGAAGCTTACCGTCTTCAGGGTGAATCTTGCCCGATTAAGATTCAAGCCCATTCCACGAGGGCTGTGGCTTCATCGTGGGCTTTTCACCAAGGTGCTTCGGCAGTGCAGCTCTGCCGGGCGGCAACTTGGCGCTCTGTCCACACGTTTACGAAGTTTTATAAAGTGGACGTCAGTGCTTCCGCTGATGCAGCCCTTGGACGTAGGGTCCTGCAGGCAGCTGTAGTTTAAAGTTCTGGATGAACTTGTGTTTAGCGCTGGTTGCGCTTTGTTGTTAAGGTTGTTGGGTTTCTGCCTCTTGTTGGTTTTTTCCCACCCTTATTTTTGAACTGCTTTGGGACGTCCCATCAGTAATGAATTCCTGTGTCTCCCTCCCTTCCGTTCTGCAGCTGAAACACGGATTTTGGTAAGAACTTACCGGTAAAATCCTTTTCAGCGAAGGAAGGGAGGGAGACACAGCACCCTCCCAAGGCAGAATGTGTTGATGTTTTCAGATGCAGCGCGACCCTTATCTGATAGCGATTATCTGGGCTGAGGTCAGCGCGCTAAGGCTCTGTTCCAGCATCGCCAGCTCATCGCAGTAGTCAGGTTCCGTGAGTAGTACCTGGAACTCTGTGGTTTTTGGCTTTCTTTGCATGCATAACCTGTATCCTTGTGTTTTTTCTCTGAAGTTCCTTCAGAAGGGGTTATGTTGCTCCGCTGGTGATCTTGGCTCTTTTCCTAAAAGCTTTGGTACGACTGGAGCTGAGTAGGAGGAGCCCGAGCTGGAGGGGCCAGCCAGTCAGCACTCTTTTGATCTGAGGTGACATCCTGATCTGGGGCTCCGCCTACCCATCAGTAATGAATTCCTGTGTCTCCCTCCCTTCCTTCGCTGAAAAGGATTTTACCGGTAAGTTCTTACCAAAATCCGTGTTTTTATTAAAACTCCAGCAAGCACCCCAGTAAGTAGCATATCGCTGGAATTAGGGTTTTCGTCTCTACACTGTGTACTGAATTATTAGGTAAGTATTGTGACTACATCGTATTTTGGCATGTTTTCCAAATCCAAGCTGTATAAACTTGAATGCTAATTGGTTTAAAGCAGATCATATGATGTGTATCTGTGTGCACAAATGTCTCTGCATTATAGACATCTGAATGAGGCTTTTCATTGACTGAGCATGGCTAGGTATCTAAGCCCATCATGTGTGATGGAGCCGTGTATTTAAGCCCATCCTGTGTGATACAGTCCGCTGACCCGTGCATCTAACCCATGACTTGTGATGCAGTCTGCCGTGTATCTAATCCTGTGATGTGTCACAAGCCATGTTTTGAAACCTATCGTGTGACTGTCTTCTGAGCAGTGCAGTGCCAACTAAGTGTCACGCGGTCTTATGATATGTGTACGATGTCAGTAAACTATTCTTAAAAGAACAACACTCTATACAACATATAGATTAGCAACATCAGCATGTAAATATAGAATAGATTTACCTGACACGATATCCGTTGAACTCAGGATTAATCTTGAGGACTTGATACACTGTCACAGGAAAGAAGAGGACCGGGGTCTAACCTGACCCTAAACTGGGGTCCTAACTAATCCCTCACCTTGGAGGTACTGATAATGGTTCAGAGGTCCAAGTCTCCAGCCTAACCCTGTCTCCTATCAGTCCCTGAACCCTGTAATCAGTCCTAAGAAGGATTCTGATTACCACCAAAGGGATATGGGCTGATCTCTGCTAAATACACAGATTAGAAATATAAGACAGACTGGAGAAAACACAGACTTGCATACACACTCAAACACAGAAGGAACATAAATGATCTGGGATATTAAACTCTAAGCAAGGTGAGCTTAGAACAACTAAGGAGCTCTTTAACTTAAGTCTATACAGATACAATCCTATCTGTGGTCTGCATGAAGAATTTCACTGGCAACTCCCAAACAGACAACCAGAGATTTAAAGGAAACCAATCAACAAATAATTAATTGCAGCCGGGAGAAACTGCACCCAGTCCCAGAACTGAGCACAGACAGAATTAACTCCCTAACTGCCAAACACAAAGAAACAGCAACTCAGCTGTGAGAAGTCAGAATGTGCAACCGCGACGATCTTCGTGGCGATGCACACATGACACTAAGGCCTCTTTCACACATCAGTTTTTTGCCGTCAGGCGCGATCCGGCATTTTTGTAAAAAAACGGATCCTTTTTTTTTAACCGCCGGATCCTTTTTTTTGTCATTGACATGCATTAGCGCCGGATGGCGCTGCATGTCATTGCGTTTAGTCCGTTTTCTGCCGGATCCGTCCTATATTTTAATTCCGGCGGCCGGACAGAACGGATCATGTAACTTTTTTTTTTTCTGCCGGAAACGCCTGACAGCGCCTGAAGCGGAGCATCAGGCGGGCGGAAACAATAGAACTCTATGGGACCGGATCAGTCTTTTGCAGATCCGGCACATCAGTTTTTTACAATCTACGCTGGATCCGTCTTTTAAACAATTCGCCGTATTGTGCCTGATTGCAAAAAACTGATGTGTGAAAGAGGCCTAAAGCCTCTTTCACACATCCGGTGTGCGCCTGACGGCGCCCCCGGCATTTGGCCGCAGCGCCGCATCAGAAAACCTGATGCGCCGCATGCGTTTTTTTGCCGGATGGTTTGCCGGACGGCAAAAAAAAAAACGTTACATGCTGCCTTTTGTCCGGCCGCCGGAATGTACATTTCCGCCGCATCCGGACAAAATCGCATACGACGCATTGACATGCGGCGCCATCCGGCGCTAATGCAAGTCAATGCAAAAAAAAACGCAAGCGGCGCATCAGGTTTTCTGATGCGGCGCTGCTGCTAAATGCCGGGGGCGCCGTCAGGCGCACACCGGATGTGTGAAAGAGGCCTAACAGAATAGGCGCTGCCAGCTGTCTTCAGTGATGCTATCCACATCCCGGTATCTCTTTACAGTCCACAAAATGTCTCTGTACTGTCACCCTAAACTTTAACCTCCCTTAACTTTTTGCCCAAAAGGGGGAGGAGGGGAGCTATGACACAGATGTGAGCAGATCCAGCCCATATTTACTGCAGTCGTAATGTGAACTAGCACCACACTAGGTTTTCATGGCAAATTTCAGCACTTTTTAATTTTCATATTTTATACCACTAAAAATATTTTTTAAATGAAAACATTACATTTTTACAATTGTATCTCATAGGTAGGCACTGTCTGTTTAGTTAGGGTGTGTCTCAGAGAACATGTGTTAGGGCTCATAATCACATGCGAGAAACTCGGACGAGTCTCACACATCAATCCCCGGCACTGCCGCCTGCACTCGGAGCGTGCGGCTGCATAGAAATACATGCAGCTGAACGCTCCGATCCGAGTGCTGGTAGCAGTGCCGGGAATTGACGTGCGAGACTCGTCCGAGTTTCTCGCATGTAAGTATGAGCCCTTAGTCTGATGGTAAGCTCGATGTTGCCACTGCACATTTTCCAGGGTTTGCATTTCACATATCCTTGATACTGAAAACAATCCAAAGACCCCTGCGTTTATAGACCTACGCTAAATAAAAAAGTGAAATCCATTAATACATATGAAAACAGCATTACCTGCTCCAAGCAACATGGTATGTCATCTGCAGAAAACACTTGCATCTTTACTGTGGGAAATCTGAGCTCAAAACTTAGTGTGATGCACCCATCAATGAAGAGACACAAACTAACAATTATATCAAAGAGCAATATAAAAGTCTGTCATAATCAAGTAATATCCGGGGTTTATCTAGAGCAGGGGTGTCAAACACGCGGGCCGCATGTGGCCCCTGAGGCAGGCATCTGCGGCCCGTGGTGCACCACGTCTCAAGAGGAGGAGTGCGCCGCTCCGTATTGGCTGTGGTCCTGCGTGATGACATCCCTCTGGCACTGTGTAATGACATACGCCAGGGGATTGGCGGGGGGATGGGGTGTCAGATCATGCTAACCCCCCCTGGCGCGTCTCTGCAGCCCCCCTGCTTCTCCCACTATCTCAGGCTTCTTCCTTCAGCCGTCATGTGGTACCGCTCATTAACATCATGAATATGCACATATTCATGACGTTAATGAGCGGTACTACCTGACCGATGAAGGAAGAATAGCTGCCGGAGACCGCGGGGAAGCAGGGGGGCTGCAGAGACGCTCCAGGAGGGGTAAGTATATGCGATATTCACCTGTTCCCGGTCCACCTTTGCACACCGCTGTGTCCTCTGGCTGTGACGTTCAGGTCAGAAGGTGCAATGACGCAGTTAGTGCGTGCCGCGCCCTCTGCCTGAGCACTCACTGACAGAGGACCCGGAAGACAGCGGCGCGCAGCGATGGACTGGGGACAGGTGAATATCGCAGGTACCGGGGCCCTGAGCCAGCGGTGACCGGCACCTGGCCCCCAGCGACGAGATGTGTGTATGTCATTTTTTTTTTTTTTTATTTGCAACAGCAGCAGCATTTGGGGCACAATCTATGGAGCATCTTATGGGGGCATAAAATATATGGATCATCTTATGGGGGCATAAAATATATGGATCATCTTATGGGGGCATAAAATATGTGGAGCATCTTATAGGGGCATAAAATATATGGAGCATCTTATGGGGCATAAAATATATGGATCATCATATGGGGGCATAATCTATGGAGCATCTTATGGGGCATAAAATATATGGATCATCTTATGGGGGAATAAAATATATGGATCATCTTATAGGGGCATAAAATATATGGATCATCTTATTTATGGTCCATAAAATATATGGAGCATCTTATGGGGGCATAAAATATATGGAGCATCTTATGGGGCATAAAATATATGGAGCATCTTATGGGGGCATAAAATATATGGAGCATCTTATGGGGCATAAAATATATGGATCATCTTATGGGGCATAAAATATATGGAGCATCTTATGGGGCATAAAATATATGGATCATCTTATGGGGGCATAAAATATATGGATCATCTTATGGGGCATAAAATATATGGAGCATCTTATGGGGGCATAAAATATATGGATCATCTTATGGGGCATAAAATATATGGAGCATCTTATGGGGCATAAAATATATGGATCATCTTATGGGGGCATAAAATATATGGATCATCTTATGGGGCATAAAATATATGGATCATCTTATGGGGGCATAAAAATATATGGATCATCTTATGGGGCATAAAATATATGGAGCATCTTATGGGGGCATAAAATATATGGAGCATCTTATGAGGGCATAATCTATGGAGCATCTTGTGGGGCATAAAATATATGGAGCATCTTATGGGGGCATAAAATATATGGAGCATCTTATGGGGGCATACAATATATGGAGCATCTTATGAGGGCATAATCTATGGAGCATCATATGGGGCATAATCTATGGAGCATCATACGGGGCATAAAATATATGGAGCATCTTATGGGGGCATAATCTATGGAGCATTTTATGGGGCCATAACCTTTATGGAGCAGCATATGGGGCATATTATTCTATGGAGAATTTTATGGGGCCATAACCTTTATGGAGCAGCATATGGGGCATATTATTCTATGGAGCATTTTATGGGGCCATTATTAACCTTTGTGCAGCATTATATGGGGCATATTATTCTATGGAGCATCTTATGGGGCCATTATTAACCTTTATGCAGTGTTATATGGGGCGTATTTTGTATGGAGCATCTTATGGGGCATAAAATATATAGATCATCATATGGGGGCATAATCTATGGAGCATCTTATGGGGCATAAAATATATGGATCATCTTATGGGGGAATAAAATATATGGATCATCTTATAGGGGCATAAAATATATGGATCATCTTATTTATGGTCCATAAAATATATGGAGCATCTTATGGGGCATAAAATATATGGAGCATCTTATGGGGGCATAAAATATATGGAGCATCTTATGGGGCATAAAATATATGGATCATCTTATGGGGCATAAAATATATGGAGCATCTTATGGGGCATAAAATATATGGATCATCTTATGGGGCATAAAATATATGGATCATCTTATGGGGCATAAAATATATGGAGCATCTTATGGGGGCATAAAATATAGATCATCTTATGGGGGCATAAATATATGGAGCATCTTATGGGGCACAAAATATATGGATCATCATATGGGGGCATAATCTATGGAGCATCTTATGGGGGCATAAAATATATGGAGCATCTTATGGGGCATTAAATATATGGAGCATCTTATGGGGGCATAAAATATAGATTATCTTATGGGGCATAAAATATATGGAGCATCTTATGGGGCATAAAATATATGGATCATCAAATGGGGGCATAATCTATGGAGCATCTTATAGGGCATAAAATATATGGAGCATCTTATGGGGGCATAAAATGTATGGAGCATCTTATGGTGGCATAAAATATATGGAGCATCTTATGGGGGCATAAAATATATGGAGCATCTTATGGGGGCATAAAATATAGATCATCTTATGGGGCATAAAATATATGGAGCATCTTATGGGGCATAAAATATATGGATCATCAAATGGGGGCATAATCTATGGAGCATCTTATAGGGCATAAAATATATGGAGCATCTTATGGGGGCATAAAATGTATGGAGCATCTTATGGTGGCATAAAATATATGGAGCATCTTATGGGGGCATAAAATATATGGAGCATCTTATGAGGGCATAATCTATGGAGCATCTTGTGGGGCATAAAATATATGGAGCATCTTATGGGGGCATAAAATATATGGAGCATCTTATGGGGGCATACAATATATGGAGCATCTTATGGGGGCATAATCTATGGAGCATCATATGGGGCATAATCTATGGAGCATCATACGGGGCATAAAATATATGGAGCATCTTATGGGGGCATAATCTATGGAGCATTTTATGGGGCCATAACCTTTATGGAGCAGCATATGGGGCATATTATTCTATGGAGAATTTTATGGGGCCATAACCTTTATGGAGCAGCATATGGGGCATATTATTCTATGGAGCATTTTATGGGGCCATTATTAACCTTTGTGCAGCATTATATGGGGCATAATCTGTGGAGCATCTTATGGGGCCATTATTAACCTTTGTGCAGCATTATATGGGGCATATTATTCTATGGAGCATCTTATGGGGCCATTATTAACCTTTATGCAGTGTTATATGGGGCGTATTTTGTATGGAGCATCTTATGGGGCCAATATGAACTGTATGGAGCATTATATGGAGCTCCTGATTCAATATGGATATTCAAAAACATTTAACCTACTGATGTCTCGATTAATTTTACTTTTATTGGTGTCTATTTTATTTTTGAAAATTTACCAGTAGCTGCTTCATTTTCCACCCTAGGCTTATACGCGAGTCAATAAGGTTTCCCAGGTTTTTTATGGCAAAATTCGCAGCGGACAACTTATTTGAACGGCCACAGAGATGAACGGCCACAGAGAGAGGGGGGTGGCCGGAGGGAGAGAATTGTTATAGTAGTTCAAATAAATAATTGTTTAACGATAATTTTGTACTGTATTAAGTTTGAATGGAATGCGGCCCCCCAGCTTAAATTTTTTTTATCATGTGCGGCCCCTTTACTCTGCCGAGTTTGAGACCCCTGATCTAGAGGATACCCACTAATCTAGATAAAAAGATCTCTACTCTAGTGTAAGAACAGACTGAAACGTTGAAGAATGGACTAAGCTGGATGGACTTGGGACTTTTTCCAGCCTTATAAAATATGTTACATTATACCATTAAAAATACACAGCGTCCACATGATGACTACCTGCAGGTCTCACATTATCTGTTATAACCCTTTAACACCATCGTGAGACTGTCCACATTCTACGTGTGGCTTTCTTAATATTCTGTTTATTCTCTATAGTTTGCTCATATTATTTCTTCTGTTAATGTCTAACATAATTGTCTGTTCTAGAAATCCCATCTGACATTAAATGCGACATCTCAGACTCTGTTGCTGAACGCCTCATCACACAGTTAATATTGGAACAACGGTGGCAGGTGGTTTTACTGCTTCTGACTAGAAATGTGAATGGCAAATCTACTCAAGAAGGACTGATTCAACGATGTGCTCTGCCTAATGTTGATATCTTCCACGTAATAAACAATCTAAGTCTTGAAGCAGAGTACCGTTTGCCGCTAATCAAGTTACTTTTAGAACAAGGAGGTACATTTGTATTATATATATTTATTATATTATTATTATTATTATAGTTATTTACAGGTATTTATTTATTTTTTTGGGGATGTTCATTTATATTACTTCTCTTCCAAGAACATTAGATTCTAATTTTACTTAAAGCCTAAATTTGGAACGTTGCCAGCCATTATACTTTTTATAACTACTTGGATTGTTCTAAAATAATAAAAGAAGTCATACGCAGCTTTTCAGTCCCCTACCTCTTTGTTTCAACTTTTCCTGGTCCCCCACTCACTTCTTTACCTCCTTTAATAGACACACAAATGAGACGTAAACATTTTCATGCTCCTTTCTGACTTTAAAATGAAGGTTGCTCTTGAATATTTAGACATATATTAATCTTGTATTCATATTGTTTGAAAAATAAGATTTAGGGTAAGTTCAAACTAGGCGTTTTTTCAGCGTTTTTTCTAGATTTGTCTCTTGTGCATGCTGATAAAGTTTAGTGTTAAAAAAATAGTCCTATTCTATAAAAAAAACCACTTTAAAACCTGATACCTGGACTTTTGGTGTGGTTTTTTTTCAGCATTTTTTTCACCACCCATTCATTTCAATGGGTGAAAAACGCTGAAATAAGTGACATGCTTCATTGTGCAAAAAACATGCAAAGCTCAAGATCTTGTTGACAAAAAACCAATGTGTGTATCTCATAGGCTTTGCTGGTACTGTAAAACGCAGCTGAAAATGTGCATTAAAAAATCGCTGCAAAAACGCCTAGTGTGAACTTAGCCTATGTGCTTTTATATGATGCAAAAAGTCCTGACCATGTATTCTAGACACAACAAGAGTTTAGAGGTGATGTTTGCCAAAAAAAACAAACAAACCTTGATGTGGGGGTGGTATAATATAATTTTAATAAATTATTATTTAACCCCTTTACCACCAAGGGTGGTTTGCACATTAACCCCTTACTGCCATCGGACGTACTATCCCGTCCATGGTACCTGGGCCCGTATGACCGGGGACGGGATAGTACGTCATAGGCGATCAGCTGCGCTCCTGAGGGGAGCGCAGCTAATCGCCGCCGGGTGTCAGCTGATTATCACAGCTGACACCCATGACTGTGTGTCAGGAGCGGTCACGGACCGCTCCCGGCACATTAACCCCTAGCACACCGCGATCAAACATGATCGCGGTGTACTGGGGGTACAGGGGAGGATCGCGCAGGGTTGGGGGTTCCTTGCGCGCCCCCCTGAGACTCTCAGAGCAGCGCGATGTGATCGCGCTGTTCTGAGGGCTTCCTCCCTCCCAGGACCCAGATCCAAGATGGCGCCGGGGTCCTGGAGGGAGGCGGCTACCTCAGTGCCTGCCGAGAGCAGGCACTGAGAAGCCTGCATCTATGCCTGTGCGATCGCTGGTGTGACAGAGTGCTGTGCACACTGTCACACCAGCGATCTGATAAAATACTGTGATGTCCCACCCTGGGACAAAGTAAAAAAGTTAAAAAAGTAAAAATAAACATGTGTAAAAAAAAAATCCAAAATAAATAATAAAAAAAAAAAATATTCCCCAATAAATTCACTTCTTCCTGTAAATAAAAAAAAAAAAACAATAAAAGTACACATATTTGGTATCGCCGCGTCCGTAACGACCCCCACTATAAAATTGTCCCACTAGTTAACCCCTTTAGTGAACCCCTTAAAAAAAAAAAAAAAAAAACGAAGCAAAAAATCAATGCTTTATCATCATACCGCCGAACAAAAAGTGGAATAACGCGCGATCAAAAAGACCAATATAAATAAACATGGTACCGCTGAAAACGTCATCTTGTCCCGCAAAAAACGAGCCGTCATAAAGCATCATCAGCGAAAAAATAAAAAAGTTATAGCTCGCAGAATAAAGCGATGCAAAAATAATTATATCCCAAAAATCGAAATAAAAAGCGATCAAAAAACGTCACGTGCTCAAAAATGGTACCAATAAAAACGTCAACTCGTCCCGCAAAAAATAAGACCTCACATGAAAAAAGTTTTTATTATACAAAAGAACCAAAACAAAAAAGATATCAATGAGGTATCGCTGTAATTGTCCTGAGCCGAAGAATAAAACCGCTTTATCAATTATTTGCACGCGGAATGGTGTAAACTACCCCCCCCAAAAAAGAAACTCATGAACTGCTGGTTTTTGCACATTCTGTCTCCCATAAATCAGAATAGAAAGCGATCAAAAAATGCCATGTGCCCAAAAATGGTACCAATAAAAACGACAACAAAAAACAAGACCTCACATGACTCTGTGGGCCAAAATATGCAAAAATTATAGCTCTCAAAATGTGATGATGCAAAAACTATTTTTGCAATAAAAAGCGTCTTTTAGCGTGACAGCTGCCAATCATAAAAACCCGCTATAAATAGTAAATCAAACCCCCCTTTATCACCCCCTTAGTAAGGGAAAAATAATAAAATTAAAAAAAAGCATTTATTTCCATTTTCCCATTAGGGTTAGGGTTAGGGTTGCGGCTAAAGTTAGGGTTAGGGTTGGCGCTAAAGTTAGGATTAGGGTTAGGGTTGGGATTAGGGGTGTGTTAGGGTTAGGTTTGTGGTTAGGGTTGGGACTAGGGTTAGGGGTGTGTTGGGGTTAGGGTTGGAGTTAGAATTGGGGGGTTTCAGCTGTTTAGGCACATCAGGGGCTCTCCAAATGTGACATGGCGTCTGATCTCAATTCCAGCCAATTCTGCGTTGAAAAAGTCAAACGGTGCTCCTTCACTTCTGAGCTCTGCCATGCGTCCAAACACATGAAAAATTCACCAAAATAACGGTAAACAAAACGGAATGCTATAAAAAAGTAATTTTTATTGATACACAAAAAAGATAAAAAGTCACAAAAAGAAGCAAGTCAGAACCACAGAAAACCAGGGACACATGCCATAGACAACCAACGATAAACAATGCAGTGATATAAATAGCTAATAAAAAGGTATATAGCCATGATCATAATAGCACAGATAGTTAGGGTCTATATGAAAGCAATAAGTGCAGCCTGTGGATGACCCACTATGATTGCACATTGCCCAAAAAGCCACTAAACCTCACCAATGACCAGTATATATAGAAAAAATTCCAAATAGGAAAAACAACATAGCTACCTGCAAATAACACGTGGATGTCCTGGCGTCCCCGCTACCCCGACGCGCGTTTCGCAATCCTTCTTCGGGAGGCGTGTCAGGGTAGGGGAAACACCAGGATTAAATACCCATTACCAGTGATTTGATTGGATACATGTTGTCATGCCTGAAAGTGATTGGTCCAACCATCCCCGTCGCTATGGTCTCCAATAGAGTAATAAGAAGATGTCACGCCGCTAATCCACCATCTGTGCTGCGGCGGCAAACATAAACCTAAAATCAAGACCGAGCGGCCTATGGAGAGGAGGAGACAAGCACTACATCACGGAGTTTGTCGGCGCATGCGCAGGTGTCTCAGCATGTTCAGCCAATGGGGAGATAAGAGGCGCGGTCATGGAGGGAGTGGTGTTAACGTCACTAGGAACGTACACCCACCTCCACCAAGAGACCGCAAATCAGACTCCAGTCACGCTAGCAACCCGAAGATGCGCACCGCTCCATGTGACATGAAAACATAAGGTAAAGGTGTCCAATCATTACAAGTTCGAATACCTGGAAACTAAATCTTGAGCATTTTTTGGAAAGCAACACTATTTTGGCATCAATTGGAATCTGATCACACATATAAAGAGCATGAACTTATTATACAACAAGACACAATGATTAAACATCAAATATTCAATCACAACGGCGATTCTTCGTTCTTCAAAAAACGTATGATTTCTTGTAAGTTCCTCAATATATGGAGATGTTTCACAGTTCATATCAAGATGATAGTTCATATATTGATGGTACTCCAATTCTATAGATAAGGGCCATGGAATACTCTTATGTATGCCCTTCCCAAAATCCGCACATAATAGGTAAACACTAAAAAGATATGAAAAAAATGAATAAACATTTCTGTACATAAGACAACAATTAAAATAGGAAATAAAAGAATCCCCTACCCCTACCACTACTAATGTCTATGAAAATTTAGGTATTAATAGATTATTATAATCTGAAAGTTGCAATCAAAATTTATAGAAATGCTCCAAAGCCAAAATTTTCATTTAACCCTTGTGGAACCAATGTTCCCAACCGGTAAATCCACTGGCATTCTTTTTTTGCTAACCTCCTTTTAATGTCGCCACCTCTTATACCCAGGTCAATCAGATCAATCCCTCGGACTGATAGCAATCTAGAACTGCAAGAATGGAATATTTTAAAGTGCCTTGGTAACGTTTTCAACATAGAAAGATCTTGAACCGTCTTAGCCTTATCAATGTCTATGCAATGCTCACGAACCCTAATTTTGAGTTCACGACTGGTGAGACCAACATAAATCTTTTTGCACGGACACGTAGCATAGTAAATAACTCCTTTGCTTGAGCATGTAATATGTCCCCTAATCTGAAAAGATCTACTATCATCAAAATTGTTGAAAGAAAAGCTCTTCTTCATGTTGGCACAGTTCTAGATTGCTATCAGTCCGAAGGATTGATCTGATTGACCTGGGTATAAGAGGTGGCGACATTAAAAGGAGGTTAGCAAAAAAAAAGAATGCCAGTGGATTTACCGGTTGGGAACATTGGTTCCACAAGGGTTAAATGAAAATTTTGGCTTTGGAGCATTTCTATAAATTTTGATTGCAACTTTCAGATTATAATAATCTATTAATACCTAAATTTTCATAGACATTAGTAGTGGTAGGGGTAGGGGATTCTTTTATTTCATATTTTAATTGTTGTCTTATGTACAGAAATGTTTATTCATTTTTTTCATATCTTTTTAGTGTTTACCTATTATGTGCGGATTTTGGGAAGGGCATACATAAGAGTATTCCATGGCCCTTATCTATAGAATTGGAGTACCATCAATATATGAACTATCATCTTGATATGAACTGTGAAACATCTCCATATATTGAGGAACTTACAAGAAATCATACGTTTTTTGAAGAACGAAGAATCGCCGTTGTGATTGAATATTTGATGTTTAATCATTGTGTCTTGTTGTATAATAAGTTCATGCTCTTTATATGTGTGATCAGATTCCAATTGATGCCAAAATAGTGTTGCTTTCCAAAAAATGCTCAAGATTTAGTTTCCAGGTATTCGAACTTGTAATGATTGGACACCTTTACCTTATGTTTTCATGTCACATGGAGCGGTGCGCATCTTCGGGTTGCTAGCGTGACTGGAGTCTGATTTGCGGTCTCTTGGTGGAGGTGGGTGTACGTTCCTAGTGACGTTAACACCACTCCCTCCATGACCGCGCCTCTTATCTCCCATTGGCTGAACATGCTGAGACACCTGCGCATGCGCCGACAAACTCCGTGATGTAGTGCTTGTCTCCTCCTCTCCATAGGCCGCTCGGTCTTGATTTTAGGTTTATGTTTGCCGCCGCAGCACAGATGGTGGATTAGCGGCGTGACATCTTCTTATTACTCTATTGGAGACCATAGCGACGGGGATGGTTGGACCAATCACTTTCAGGCATGACAACATGTATCCAATCAAATCACTGGTAATGGGTATTTAATCCTGGTGTTTCCCCTACCCTGACACGCCTCCCGAAGAAGGATTGCGAAACGCGCGTCGGGGGTAGCGGGGACGCCAGGACATCCACGTGTTATTTGCAGGTAGCTATGTTGTTTTTCCTATTTGGAATTTTTTCTATATATACTGGTCATTGGTGAGGTTTAGTGGCTTTTTGGGCAATGTGCAATCATAGTGGGTCATCCACAGGCTGCACTTATTGCTTTCATATAGACCCTAACTATCTGTGCTATTATGATCATGGCTATATACCTTTTTATTAGCTATTTATATCACTGCATTGTTTATCGTTGGTTGTCTATGGCATGTGTCCCTGGTTTTCTGTGGTTCTGACTTGCTTCTTTTTGTGACTTTTTATCTTTTTTGTGTATCAATAAAAATTACTTTTTTATAGCATTCCGTTTTGTTTACCGTTATTTTGGTGAATTTTTCATGTGATTAATGATTTTGTATCAGGAATGCAATATCCCAGTGAGAGAAGGGATCATTTGATTATCTAGGACTATCTTGTGATTATAACATGCGTCCAAACAGTAGTTTATCCCCACATATGGGGTATCAGCGTACTCTGGACCACAAGAGTTATTGTGCAATTTGTCCTATTTCTTCTGCTACCCTTGGGAAAATAAAAAACTGGGGGCGAAAATATCATTTTTGTACAAAAAAAAATATTTTTTTGTTTTTACGGCTGTACATTATAAACTTCTGTGAAGCACTTGGGGCTTCATAGCGCTCACCACACATCTAGATAAGTTCCTTGTGGGGTCTATTTTCCAAAATGGGGTCACTTGTTGGGGATTTCCACTGTTTAGGCGCATCAGGGGCTCTCCAAATGCGACATGACGCCCCAGACCATTCCATCAAAGTCTGCAATCCAAAACGTCACTACTTCCCTTCCGAGCCCCAACGTGTACCCATACAGTAGTTTTCTCCCACATATTGGATATCAGCGTACTCAGGACAAATTGGACAACAACTTTTGGGGTCCAATTTCTCCTGTTACCCTTGTAAAAATAAAATATTGGGGCAAAAAAATCATTTTTGCAAAAAAAAAAAGGATTTTTATTTTTACGGCTGTGCGTTATAAACTTCTGTGAAGCACTTCGGGGTTCAAAGTGCTCACCACACATCTAGACAAGTTCCTTGTGGGGTCTATTTTCCAAAATGGGGTCACTTGTGGGGGGTTTCCACTGTTTAGGCGCATCAGGGGCTCTCCAAATGCGACATGACGCCCCCAGACCATTCCATCAAAGTCTGCAATCCAAAACGTCACTACTTCCCTTCCGAGCCCTGACGTGCGCCCATACAGTAGTTTTCTCCCACATATTGGGTATCAGCGTACTCAGGACAAATTGGACAACTTTTGGGGTCCAATTTCTCCTGTTACCCTTGTGAAAATAAAATATTGGGGGCAAAAAAAATCATTTTTGTAAAAAAAAAAAAAAAAGATTTTTTATTTTTACGGCTGTACGTTATAAACTTCTGTGAAGCACTTCGGGGTTCAAAGTGCTCACCACACATCTAGATAAGTTCCTTGTGGGTCTATTTGCCAAAATGGGGTCACTTGTGGGGGTTTCCACTGTATAGGTGCATCAGGGGCTCTCCAAATGTGACATGACGCCCCCAGACCATTCCATCAAAGTCTGCAATCCAAAACGTCACTACTTCCCTTCCGAGCCCTGACGTGCGCCCATACAGTAGTTTTCTCCCACATATTGGGTATCAGCGTACTCAGGACAAATTGGACAACAACTTTTGGGTTCCAATTTCTTCTGTTACCCTTGTGAAAATAAAATATTGGGGGCGAAAAAATCATTTTTGTAAAAAAAAAAAAGATTTTTTATTTTTACGGCTGTACGTTATAAACTTCTGTGAAGCACTTCGGGGTTCAAAGTGCTCACCACACATCTAGATAAGTTCCTTGTGGGGTCTATTTGCCAAAATGGGGTCACTTGTGGGGGGTTTCCACTGTATAGGTGCATCAGGGGCTCTCCAAATGTGACATGACGCCCCCAGACCATTCCATCAAAGTCTGCAATCCAAAACGTCACTACTTCCCTTCCGAGCCCTGACGTGCGCCCATACAGTAGTTTTCTCCCACATATTGGGTATCAGCGTACTCAGGACAAATTGGACAACAACTTTTGGGTTCCAATTTCTTCTGTTACCCTTGTGAAAATAAAATATTGGGGACGAAAAAATAATTTTTGTAAAAAAAAAAAAGGATTTTTTATTTTACGGCTGTACGTTATAAACTTTAGTGAAACACCAGGGGGTTAAAAGTTCTCACCACACATCTAGATAAGTTCCTTGAGGGGTCTAGTTTCCAAAATGGCGTCATTTATGGGGGTTTCCACTGTTTAGGCAGATCAGGAGCTCTCCAAACACGACATGGCGTCCAGCCAGTTCTGCGTTGAAAAAGTCAGACGGCGCTCCTTCCCTTCCAAACTCTGCCATGCACCCAAACAGTGGTTTACCCCCACATATGGGGTATCAGCGCACTCAGGACAAATTGCACAATAACTTTTGGAGTCTTGTTACCCTTGGAAAAATAAAAATTGGGGTGAAAAGATCATTTTTGTGGAAAAAATATGATTTTTAAATTTTACGGCTCTACGTTATAAACTTGTGTGAAGCACTTGGGGGTTCAAATTGCTCACCAAAGATCTAGAAAAGTCCCTTAGGGGGTCTAGTTTCCAAAATGGGGTCATTTGTGGGGGGTTTCCACTGTTTAGGCACATCAGGGGCTCTCCAAATGCAACATGGCATCCAATCTCAATTCCAGCCAATTTTGGTTGGAAAAAGTCAAATGGTGCTCCTTCCATTCCGAGCTCTGCCGTGCGCCCAAACAGTGGTTCCCACCCACATATGGGGTATCAGCGTACTCAGGACAAATTGGACAACTTATGTGGTCCAATTTCTCCTGTTACCCTTGAGAAAATAAAAAATTAGTGACTAAAAGATAATTTTTGTGGGAAAAAAATAGGATTTTTTATTTTCATGCCCGGGCATTATAGACTTGTGTGAAGCACTTGGGGGTTCAAAGTGCTCACCAAAGATCTAGATAAGTTCCTTAGGGGGTATAGTTTCCAAAATGGGGTCACTTGTGGGGGGTTTCCACTGTTTAGGCTCATCTGGGGCACTGCAAACGGAACATGACCCCCATCAACGTCTGCATTCCAAAACGTTACTACTTCCTTTCCAAGCCCTGCCGTGCACCCAAACAGTTCCCCCCCCCCCACATATGGGGTATCAGCGTACTCAGGACAAATTGGACAACAACTTTTGGGGTCCAATTTCCTTGGGAAAATTCAAAAATTTGGGACTAAAAAATCATTTTTGTGGAAAATTGTTTTTTGTTTTTTTTTCACACCCAGGCATTATAAGCTTTTGTGAAACACTTGGGAGTTCAAAGTGCTCACAACAGATCTAGATAAGTACCTTAGGGGGTCTAGTTTCCAAAATGGTGTCACTTGTGGGGGTTTCCACTGTTTAGGCGCATCAGGGGCTCTCCAAACACGACATGGCGTCCAATCTCAATTCCAGCCAATTTTAGTTTGAAAAAGTCAAACGGCGCTCCTTCCCTTACGAGCTCTGCCGTGTGCCCAAACAGTGGTTTTCCCCACATATTGGGTATTGGCGTACTCAGGAGAAATTGCATAACAACCTTATCTGTCCATTTTCTCCTTTTACCCTTGTGAAAATAAAAAAAAGTTTGGAAAAGATAATTTTTGTGGCTAAAAAGTTAAATATTCATTTTTTCCTTCCACGTTGCTTTAGTTCCTGTGAAGCACCTGAAGGGTTAATAATCTTCTTGAATGTGGTTTTGAGTACCTTGAGGGGTGCAGTTTTTAGAATGGTGTCACTTTTGGGTATTTTCTGCCATATAGACCCCTCAAAGTGACTTCAAATGAGAGGTGGTCCCTAAAAAAAATGGCTTTGTAAATTTTGTTGTAAAAATGAGAAATCGCTGGTCAACTTTTAACCCTTATAACTTCCTAACAAAAAAAAATTTTGGTTCCAAAATTGTGCTGATGTAAAGTAGACATGTGGGAAATATTATTTCTTAACTATTTTATGTGACATATTTCTCTGTTTTAAGGGAATAAAAATTCAAAGTTTGAAAATTGCAAAATTTTAAAAATTTTCGCCATATTTGCGTTTTTTTCAAAAATAAACGCAAGTTATATCGAAGAAATTTTACTTCTAACGTGAAGTACAATATGTCACGAGAAAACAATCTCAGAATCGCGAAGATCCGTTGAAGCGTTCCAGAGTTATAACCTCATAAAGAGACAGTGGTCAGAATTGTAAAAATTGGCCGGTCATTAACGTGCAAACCACCCTTGGGGGTGAAGGGGTCAATGACCAGGCCAATTTTTAAAATTCTGACCACTGTCCCTTTATGAGGTTATAACTCCGGAACGCTTCCATGGATCCCGGTGATTCTGACATTGTTTTCTCGTGACATATTGTACTTCATGTTAGTGGTAAAATTTCTTCGATATAACTTGCGTTTATTTGTGAAAAAAATTGAAATTTTGCGAAAATTTCCCAATTTTAAAACTTTCAATTTTTATCCCCTTAAATCACAGAGTTATGTCGCACAAAATAGTTAATAAATAATATTTCCCACATGTCTACTTTACATCAGCACAATTTTGGAACCAAAATTTTTTTTTTGTTAGGAAGTTATAAGGGTTAAATTTGACCAGCAATTTCTCATTTTTACAGCACTTTTTTTTTTTTAGTGATCACATCACATTTGAAGTCACTTTGAGGGGTCTATATGATAGAAAATACCCAAAAGTGACAGAATTCTAAAAACTGCACCCCTCAATGTGCTCAAAACCACATTTAAGAAGTATATTAACCCTTCAGGTGCTTCACAGGAATTTTTGGAATGTTTAAAAAAAAAATGAACATTTAACTTTTTTTCAGAAAAAATATACTTTAGATCCAATTTTTTTATTTTACCAAGGTTAGCAGGACAAATTGGACCCCAAAAGTTGTTGTGCAATTTGTCCTGAGTATGCTTATACCGCATATGTGGGGGTAACCACTGTTTGGGCGCATGGCAGAGCTTGGAAGGGAAGGAGCGCAGTTTGACTTTTCAATGCAAGATAGGCAGGAATTGAGATGGGATGCCATGTCGCATTTGGAGAGCCCCTGATGTGCCTAAACAGTGGAAAGTCCCCACAAGTGAGCCCATTTTGGAAAGTAGACCCCCTAAGGAACTTATCTAGATGTGTGGTGAGCACTTTTTACCCCCAAGTGATTCACAGAAGTTTATAATATAGAGACGTAAAAATAAAAAATATTTTTTCCGCAAAAATGATCTTTTTGCCCCCAATTTTTTATTTTCCCAAGTGTAACTTGACAAATTGGAACCCAAAACTTGTTGAGCAATTTGTCCTGAGTATGCGGATACCCCATATATGGGGGTAAACCAATGTTTGGGCGCACGGCAAAGCTCAGAAGGGAAGGAGCACCGTTTGACTTTTTCAGCACAGAATTGAGGAATTGAGATCAGATTCTATGTCGCGTTTGGAGAGCCCCTGATGTGCCTAAACAGTGGAAACCCCCAATTCTAACTCCAACCCTAACCCCAACACACCTGTAACCCTAATCCCAACCCTAACCCCAACTCTAGCCCCAATCCTAACCCTAGCTTTATCCACAACCCTAACTTTAGCCCCAACCCTAACCCTAATGGGAAAATGAAAATAAATACATTTTTTTTTATTTTATTATTTTTCCCTAACTAAGGGGGTGATAAAGGGGGTTTGATTTACTATTTATAGCAGGTTTTTATAGTAGTGTTTTATGTTTGGCAGCTGTCACACACTAAAAGACTCTTTTTATTGCAAAAAATAGTTCTTGCATCATCACATTTTGAGAGCTATAATTTTTCCATATTTTGGCCCACAGAGTCATGTGAGGTCTTGTTTTTTGTTGTCGTTTTTATTGGTACCATTTTTGGGCACATGGCATTTTTTGATCGCTTTCTATTCTGATTTATGGGAGACAGAATGTGCAAAAACCAGCAGTTCATGAGTTTCTTTTTTGGGGGGGTAGTTTACACCATTCCGCGTGCAAATAATTGATAAAGCGGTTTTATTCTTCGGCTCAGGACAATTACAGCGATACCTCATTGATATCTTTTTTATGTTTTGGTTCTTTTGTATAATAAAAACTTTTTTATAGGAAAAATAATTATTTTTGCATCACTTTATTCTGAGAGCTATAAGTTTTTCAATTTTTCACTGATGATGCTGTATGGTGGTTTGCTTTTTGCGGGACAAGATGTTTTCAGCGGTACCATGTTTATTTGTATCCGTCCTTTTGATCGCGTGTTATTCCACTTTTTGTTTGGTGGTATGATGATTGTTAGAACCCTCTTGTTAGGTTTTGTTTCACTTTGCTGGTCACATGACCTTTTTACCCTATTTAGTCTGGCTCCGCCCTTCTGGCTTTGCTGGACTTCATTGTATTATCTACTCTTAAGCTAGCCGGGTGCTTAGGTGCCTTACTCTGTCAGTTTTGCTAGATCTTAGTATCTCTTAGTATTTGTTTTCTGTTTTATTTTCCCTGCTACACTTTCTGTTAGGAGGTGTCCACCTTTTCACCCAGTCCCTAGATCTTGTAGGGATTTCTCCCTCGCAACTATAGGTCTTCATTCAGACTAGCTGAGGACTTTAGCGGGTCTGGTCGCAGGATCAGGTTCCCCGTTACATCGTAGGGATCCAGCTCAGTCCTATTGTAGGGACAGAATTCCCACCTTTCCTTAGTGCTTGTAGCAGATCATAACAGTAAGTCCAGCCAAAAGAAAAAAAAAAAAAATCTCTAAGGAAAGATTTTCTGTTTTCCATCATGGTGTCGGTTCAGGATTTGGTTCAGCGCCTGCAGGGACTTTCTCTGGAGGTGGCTGACATAAAGCAACACGTGAGTAGTTGTTCTGGAGCACATTTCGTGGAGCCAAAGGTACGTTTGCCTGATTTATTTTTTGGTGAACAACAAGATTTTTTTTCTTTTAAAAATGCTTGCTTGTTGTATTTCCGTTTGAGACCCAGATCCTCTGGTGAGGAATCACAGCGCATAGGGTTCATAATGTCACTTTTGCGCAAAGAACCTCAGGATTGGGCCTTTTCTCTGCAGCCTAGTGATCCATGCTTTATATCAGTGGATAGTTTTTTTTCTGCTTTGGGGTTGTTATATGACGATCCGGATCGTGTTTCATCAGCTGAGACAGAATTGAGACGTTTGAGACAGGGATCAGGTAATGTGGAGAAATATTGTACTCACTTCAGAAGGTGGTCCACACAGGTGGGCTGGAACGATTCAGCTTTGAAAAGTTTATTTCTTGCAGGGTTAAGTGAAAGGGTGAAAGATTTGCTGATTGCTTATCCTATACCTGGTAACTTGCAAGAGGCTATGCAATTAGCCATACGGGTGGATAGGAGACTGCGTGCAAGGGTTAATGAGAGTAAATCTGCCTTGTCAGCTCCAAGTTTGGAGAAGGAATGTACTGACATTGCAGAGCCGATGGAAATTGGAGCAATGACACTTCACTCTCGGGAAAAAAGACGCAGATTTGCTAAGGGCTTGTGTTTCTACTGTGGTAAATCGGAGCATTTTATTAAGAACTGTGCGCTTCGAATGAATAAAGAGAGAAAAAAAAATGAGGTCAGTTTCGCCCGTATAGCTTGTTTAAACAATAAAGGTGTCTTTCTTTCTGCTACGACTGCTTTTGATGAGGAATTAATGGAGTTTCGGGTATTTGTGGATTGTGGTTCAACTCTCAATGTGATTGATGGGAAATTTTTGGAAAAACTAAAATTAAACCCCAAACTTCTGTCTTCCCCTATTAATGTGGTGTCTGTGGATGGTTCTCACTTGAAAAATGTTACTCACCATATCTGTGAATTTCCTCTTCCTATTAATGGTGTTCATCAAGAGAATTTGGATTTGGTGGTTTTGAATAATTTGCCCTCACCGGTGATTTTGGGGTTACCCTGGTTAAAATTGCACAATCCGGTACTGGATTGGTCTACCAATGAAATTAAGTCCTGGAGTCCTAAGTGTTATGACAAGTGTTGTAACGGGCGTATTGCTGCTGTAGTTAAGGGGGAGTTACCTGTACCTATTCAGGATTTTTGGAAAGTTTTTTCTGATAAGGAATCGCAGGTATTGCCTCCTCATAGAGATTATGATTGTGCAATTGAATTTGTCCCTGGAGCGACTCTTCCTAAAGTCGTTTATTTAATTTGACTATTCCTGAGAGAAAGGCTTTGGAGGAATACATACAGACAAGTTTGGCCGCCGGTCACATTAGGCCTTCCAAGTCTCCTGTGGCGGTTGGATTTTTTTTGTTAAAAAAAAGGACGGCGGTTTAAGGCCTTGTCTAGACTTTCGTGAGATTAATAAGATTACTGTACGCAATCCTTACCCACTGCCATTGATTCCTGATTTGTTTAACCAGTTAGTGGGGGCCAAGTGGTTCTCGAAAATTGATCTTCGAGGGGCATACAATTTGTTGCGCATGAAGGAGGGGGATGAATGGAAGACTGCGTTTAACACTCCACTGGGTCATTTTGAGAATCTGGTCATGCCTTTTGGACTTTCCAGTGCTCCGGCATTTTTTCAGAATCTTATTAATGATATCCTTAGACCTTTGATCGGCAGAAGTGTGGTTGTGTATTTGGATGACATTTTGATTTATTCACCGGATTTGGAGTCTCATTGGAGGAGTGTGCGTGAAGTATTACAGTTACTGAGTGATAATTCACTTTTTGCCAAACTAGAAAAATGTAAGTTCGCTGTACAGAGACTTAGTTTTTTGGGCTACATTGTCTCCAGTGAAGGTTTTGAGATGGACTCGGTGAAAGTGCAAGCTGTGCAGGAATGGCCTAGACCTATTGGTGTGAAATCAATACAGAGGTTTTTGGGGTTCGCCAATTATTATAGAAAATTCATAAAAGATTTTTCTGTGATTGCCAAACCTCTGACCGATCTCACCAGGAAAGGTGCTGATGCGGTTCAGTGGACTACTGAGGCCATTGAGGCTTTTGTGTTGCTAAAGGAGAGGTTCAGCTCTGCTCCCATCCTTACGCAGCCTGATGTGACTAAACCATTTTTGGTTGAGGTTGATGCTTCTTCTGTGGGGGTCGGCGCGGTGTTGTCTCAGGCAAAGACGGATGGAGTACATCCCTGTGCTTTTTTTTCAAAGAAATTTTCTGAGTCTGAACTAAATTATGATATCGGTAATCGGGAATTGTTGGCAATTAAACTCGCATTTGAACACTGGCGTCATTTTTTGGAGGGAGCGGAATTTCCCGTTCAAGTCTTCACCGATCATAAAAATCTGATCTACCTTGATGCTGCCAAACGCTTGAATGCCCGTCAGGCTAGGTGGGCACTGTTTTTCTCACGGTTTAATTTTACCGTTACTTACATCCCAGGTACTAAAAATGTTAAAGCTGATGCTTTGTCTCGCAGCTTTTCTCCTATGGTGGGTACTGAGGAGGAGGAGGAAAACATCTTGCAAGAGGGGGTTGTTATTGCTGTTTTGGACTCCGTGCTGGAAGATGAGATTCTTAAAGCACAGGAGAATGCCCCATCTAACACTCCGCATGGGAGGTTGTTTGTGCCTGGTACTCTGAGGAGAGATTTGTTTGATGAATGTCATGACTCTCGGTTGGCAGGTCATCCTGGAATCTCTGAGACCAAGAGGCTTGTGGGTCGCAGTTTTTGGTGTCCAGGATGGCAGAAGGAAGTCATTAAGTGGGTGCGTCAATGCACTGTGTGTGCTAGATCTAAGTCTTCTCATACTCCTGCTGCGGGGTTGCTTTGCCCTCTGGAGGTCCCTAGTGCACCTTGGACACATTTGGCTATGGACTTTATTACTGACCTTCCCCCCTTGAGGGTTTCACTGTCATCTGGGTGGTCGTGGACCGTTTTAGCAAGATGTGTCACTTGGTTCCTTTCATCAAACTGCCCTGCGCTAAGACTCTCGCTAAGGCCTTTGTCAAGGAAATAGTCAGACTACATGGTGTTCCTACTGACATTGTTTCCGATAGGGGACCTCAGTTTGTGGCTCGTTTTTGGCGCGCCTTTTGTGACAGGTTGGGAGTTCATTTGTCGTTTTCATCCGGATATCATCCGGAGTCTAATGGCCAGACAGAAAGGAAAAACCAGGATGTTGAGCAGTTCTTGCGTTGTTTTGTGACTGATAATCAAGAGGGGTGGTCTGAGTTTCTGCCACTTGCTGAGTTTGCTCTTAACAACCATACATCCGCTTCTGCTGGTTGTTCGCCTTTTTTTTGTTGTACTGGGAGACATCCGTCGTTTGGGTCATTTTCCAAGTTGGGATCGGCTGTACCTGAAGAGGAGAATTTTTCTGGTCTTTTGGAGAGAGTTTGGACTGATGTGCGTGTTAATCTTCAGGAGGCTAACAAAAGATCCAAAGTGTATTTTGATAGAAAACGACAAGAGGTTTTGTTTGCTATTGGTGACATGGTTTGGTTGTCCTCTAAGAATCTGCGCTTGAGGATTCCGTCTAAGAAATTGGGTCCCAAGTTTGTAGGGCCCTTTAAGGTGCTTCAGGTTATTAACCAATCTGCTGTTAAGTTGGAGCTTCCCACCTCCTGGAAGATTAATCCGGTGTTTCATGTTTCTCTCTTGAAAAAAGCTGAGGTCTCAGATGGAGACGTCTCGGCCACTGTTCCCTGGTGGTGGAGGACGGGCAATATGAGATTTCCCGCATCCTAAATTCTAGACGGTATAGAGGGAGTTTACAGTACCTCGTCGCTTGGAAGGGTTATGGACCCGAGGATAACTCATGGGTGAGGGCGGATGATGTTTCTGCATCTAGACTTGTCAGAGCGTTTCACAAGAGGTTTCCGGATAAGCCTAAGTCCTAGAGGATCCGGAGGATCCTCTTAGAAGGGAGGGTACTGTTAGAACCCTCTTGTTAGGTTTTGTTTCACTTTGCTGGTCACATGACCTTTTTACCCTATTTAGTCTGGCTCCGCCCTTCTGGCTTTGCTGGACTTCATTGTATTATCTACTCTTAAGCTAGCCGGGTGCTTAGGTGCCTTACTCTGTCAGTTTTGCTAGATCTTAGTATCTCTTAGTATTTGTTTTCTGTTTTATTTTCCCTGCTACACTTTCTGTTAGGAGGTGTCCACCTTTTCACCCAGTCCCTAGATCTTGTAGGGATTCCTCCCTCGCAACTATAGGTCTTCGTTCAGACTAGCTGAGGACTTTAGCGGGTCTGGTCGCAGGATCAGGTTCCCCGTTACATCGTAGGGATCCAGCTCAGTCCTATTGTAGGGACAGAATTCCCACCTTTCCTTAGTGCTTGTAGCAGATCATAACAATGATAAAGCATTGTTTTTTGCTTTGTTTTTTTTTATTGGTGTTCACTAAAGGGGTTAACTAGTGGGACAGTTTTATAGGTCGGGTTATTACGGATACGGCAATACCAAATATGTGTACTTTTATTGTTTAGATTTTTTTTATTCAAATATTTATTTAGTAATAGAATAAATATTGATTTTTTTTTTACTATTTTTCAAAAATATTTTTACAATTTTAAATTTTTTTAAATTTAATTCTTATTTTTACACTTTGTTTCACTATGGGACAATGATTTTGTGCAGGCTGATCGCTTCTACAGCATGCAGATGAAGCAGCATCTGCATGCTACAGAAGCTGTCAGCGCTGCAGCTTCTGTGCACTAACCTGTGAGCTTTCCTGACATGCACTGCGCATGACAGGAAGTTTCACAGCATTGGAGACGCGGATTTCGTCATGACGACATCGGGTCTCAATAGCAGCGAACGGTTGAAAGGCAGAGGCGCTGTCAACCCCTGTGCCGGCTCTGGATTTCTGTGATCATGTTTGATCTCAGTGTTCCGGGGGTTAAAGTGCTGGGAGAGGTCTGTGACCGCCCCTGACACCTAGTGCAGGGTGTCAGCTGTAAAAAAAAATCAGCTGAAACCTAGCTGCGATCGGCCACACTCCCATCATGAGCGCGGCCGATAGCATATGACGTACTATCCTATCTGTGATCATTAAGGCCCAGGTCACATGGATTGGATAGTACGTCAAAGGTCAGAAAGGGGTTACAGGTAATCTGTCACACCATTTGACCTATTTAAAACTGTTAATATGGGCATACAGATTATAGGCTGCTGAAAAAAGTCATCCCTGTACGCCTCATATCAGATGCCTTGTTGTTGAGAAATCATCTTTCTCCTTCGCCTCATTGGGGGACACACAGACCGTGGGTGTTATGCTGCTGCCACTAGGAGGACACTAAGCAATACAAGCACAAAAGATTAACTCCTCCTGCAGTATACACCCTCTGTTGGCTCAATCCTGAACCAGTTCTTGCTTAGTGTCTGTAGGAGGCACTAGGGTCTGCTCTCAGACCCCACTTTTTTCTGATTTTTTTCTGATTTTTAAACTTTTTATTATTTTTACTTTCTTCACGCACGGATGGGCGACGGGACTTGTACGAAAAGTCACGATCTCCCAAAAACCAACAACAGGCGGCATCGTGCGAGTGTCGCCTCAACGTACCCCTCCTGCCACGCTACCATGGGGCGACAGATCCTTATAACAGGCCGCTCTCCCCATGAGATACCCTTACTTGAGGATGATGATGATTTGCGTGGCACCTTGGATGGTTACCCCCTCCACCTTTCCTGGAAGCGGTGGCGGTCTGGAGGCATGTAAAAGCCCTCTCCACCCCCCTATTGAAAGGGGTTGGTGGATAGAGGATGTACAGCCATAGTCGCTGTAGTGCTGTGGAGTTCTCCCTCCTCCATCTTCGGGCTCTCCCCGCAGTGAGTATACGAGGGGCAAATACCGGTCACCGACCGCTTTTATGCGCACTGCGCCCGCATGGGAGGAAATATGTGACAATCAAAGGGAATTAAAAAGGCTGACAAGAGCTACTCCGTAGTATATGCCACTTGCACTTCATGCAACGCTCCCCTGTCATCAATGCATAGTTCCCAATTCTGTGCATCATGTGCCCAGGAGCCCATGGCTTCCTCTGCTCAGGAGCCCCCTATTACCGAGCAGGAGTCACTACCTATTCCTGATCCCATTGAGGCAGGTTCTTCAGGGTGGCCTGAATATCTGGCACACTCCATAAACTCTCTGACTAGAGCCTTGGCTACCTTTCGTGGATCTGCTCCTAGCCAGAGCGCCCCTTTTCCAGAAAAGGGTCCGTTAGCCTTCAGAGATGTCTCATCTGACAGGGGCCGTCTCACGGCGCCCGCTAAACGGTCGTCAAAAAAACGCCGCCATAATACATCTCCCAATCCATCTAGTGGTTCAGCATCTGCGAGTTCAGGTTCTCGTTCACCTTCTCCCAGAAACATCAGTGACCATGATTCGGAATACGAGTCGGACATTGGTGATGATCCCAACTCGCCGGAATTTCAGGAGTCGTTAGATTCTTTAATTGAGGCAATTAATACAATCCTCAAACTAGAAGAAGAACCTGGGTCTCAGCCGAATCATCCTATCTCCTTCAAAAGGGCAAAACGTGTTCACAAGATGTTTAGTAACCACCCTGAATTTACTGATATTGTTCAGGGACACAGGGAGCGTCCGGACAGACGTTTTTCAGGACTGAAGTCTCT
Organism: Oophaga sylvatica; assembly: GCA_033576555.1. Classification (NCBI taxonomy): domain Eukaryota; kingdom Metazoa; phylum Chordata; class Amphibia; order Anura; family Dendrobatidae; genus Oophaga; species Oophaga sylvatica. Next base: position 162,200,223 of record JARQOD010000006.1, on the reverse strand, counting down.
GAAAGCTCGATACCCTTTTTCAGCAACCGTGGCGAAAGAGTGGACGGAATCTCCTGTTGTAGATCCTCCAGTATCTCGTCTATCTTCAAAAACCCTACTCTCTGTTTCTGATAGTTCATCCATTAGGAACCCTTCATATAAACAGATTGACAACCTCGCCAAATCAATTTTTGAGGCGGCTGGAGCATCTCTATCTCCCTCCTTTGCAGCCACCTGGGTGGCAAGAGCTATGGTGGCTTGGGTTGAGGGCCTAGTCAAAATGACTAGTGATATCCCTCTTTCCCCCGAGGCACGTAATCTGGCCTATCAGATTACTCGGGCAGGTGACTACATGGTTCATGCGTCTCTGGATGCAGCTAATTGCGCTGCTATCACGGCCGCCAATGCTATCGCCATTCGGAGGTCCCTTTGGCTCCGTGAGTGGCATGCAGACGCTGCTTCAGAGAAGACTTTAACTTCATTGCCTTATCATTCAGGGCGTCTTTTTGGAGATCGCCTTGATCAGATTATTTCTGACGCTACTGGTGGCAAAAGCAAATTTCTTCCACAACGCAGAATCAATAGACCCTTTCGGCCTCAATACCAAGGTCGTTTCCGGCCATTTCGTAGCTCCTTTAATTGGTCCCCTGCTTCGTCCTCTGCTCGAGCATCCCGGTCATCTCGTAGAGATAGGGACTCGCAACCATCGTCCAGATCCTCTCAGCCCTGGAGAAACAGATCTTCTCAGGCAGGAAATAGGAGCTCCTCCTCTCGCAAGTTGTCATCACAATGACTCCTTGCTGGGGATGGGAGACCCAAACAAGGTAGGCTGCCGCCTACTCTTGTTTCACAAAGTCTGGGGGTCAGTAGTTCAAGACCAGTGGGTTCTCGATCTAGTACACTCAGGTTACAAAATCGAATTCTTGTCCCTTCCTCCAAGACTTTTCTTTCAGTCTCGCTTCCCCAAGTCCAAGGATCTTGCAATTCCAATTTTCAGCAGACATCAAAAGTTTCTGCGTTTTGCTGTCGGAGAGGATCATTTTCAGTTTGCCGCTCTGCCCTTCGGTCTCGCAACTGCCTCCAGAGTGTTCACAAAGGTCATGGCGGCCGCCATGTCAATTTTACACTCTCGGGGTGTGGTAGTCCTCCCGTACCTGGACGACCTACTCATAAAAGGTCCGACTTTTCGAGCCTGCGAAGAGAGCGTCGAAATCACTATCGACACCCTCTCCCGCCTCGGTTGGCTTGTCAATTTAGACAAGTCTCTTTCCATTCCCTCTCAGAAAATTATTTTTCTGGGAATGATTTTGAATACCTCCCAAGGATTGGTATCTCTCCCTCCAGAGAAGATTATCTATCTGAAGCGGGGAGTGCTCCTGCTGTCGCTAAACCGCCCTCATTCTCTGAGGAGCGCCATGCAGGTCCTCGGGAAAATGGTAGCTTCCATCGAAGCAGTACCTTTCGCCCAGTTTCATCTCCGCCCTCTTCAACAGGAGTTGATATCAGTCTGGGACAGGAACCCAGCGTCTCTAGGTCGCCGCTTACGTTTGTCTACCACAGTCAGAAGCTCCTTAAGATGGTGGATGAATGCCTCATCACTGAATCACGGAAAATCTTTCCTGACTGTCCATTGGCTGGTGGTGACCACCGATGCCAGTCTCCTCGGATGGGGAGCTGTGTTTCTTCACACGACTCAGGGCCGCTGGTCTCTACCAGAGTCCCGTCTCCCAATCAACATCTTATAGATCAGAGCTATCAAGTTAGCTCTCGTGCACTTCCATCATCTCCTGCCCGGTCGTCCCATCAGGATTCGGTCAGACAACGCCACGGCCGTGGCGTACATCAACCGTCAGGGGGGCACTCGGAGCAGAACAGCGATGCTCGAGGTATCGCACATTCTCCGCTGGGCTGAGAAAAACCTCTCTCTCATCTCCGCGGTTCACATTCCAGGTGTGGACAATTGGGAAGCCGACTTCCTAAGTCGCCAGGGCCTAGACTCAGGGGAATGGTCCCTGCACCCGGATGTGTTCCATCTTATTTGCCAGCGATGGGGCATGCCGGACGTAGACCTCATGGCATCCAGACTGAATGCCAAGGTTCAGACCTTCATAAGTCGCTCTCGCGATCCACTAGCCGTCGGCTCGGATGTGCTAGTCCTCCCTTGGAGTCAATTTCGCCTTCCTTACATTTTTCCTCCTCTTCCGTTAATCCCCAGGGTGATTCGGAAGATCAAGGCAGAAGGCGTTCCTCTCATTCTGGTCGCTCCGGAATGGCCTCGCCGTCCATGGTATGCGGAACTAGTGCGTCTGCTTGCAGACGTTCCCTGGAGATTGCCAGATCGGCCGGACCTCCTCTCACAGGGTCCGATTTACCATCACAATTCAAAAGCGCTGAATTTGACGGTATGGCCTTTGAAGCCTGGATCTTAACTCAGGCTGGGTTTTCTCATAAAGTCATCTCTACAATGGTCAATGCCAGGAAGCCGGCTTCCGCCCGCATTTATCATCGTGTCTGGAAGACATTCTTTTCCTGGTGTGAGAACAAAGGTCGTTCCCCTTTGGTTTTCTCTATCCCTTCCATTCTGGAATTTCTTCAAGCAGGAATGGATTCGGGGTTAGCCCTTTCTTCCCTCAAGGGCCAGATTTCCGCCTTGTCCGTCCTTTTCCAAAGACGGATCGCATCTAAGTCTCAGGTCAAGACTTTTATTCAGGGAGTGTCTCATCTTGTTCCACCTTACAAGAGGCCTTTGGAGCCTTGGGATCTTTATTTGGTCCTCAGTGCCTTACAGGACTCCCCCTTCGAACCTTTGCCGGAAGTGACTTTATCGCTTCTTTCCTGGAAGGTGGTCTTCCTAGTGGCGATCACCTCTATCAGACGAGTATCGGAATTGGCAGCCTTATCTTGTAAACCTCCTTTCCTCATTTTTCACCAGGACAAGGTAGTCCTTAGGACTTCTCCGTCTTTCACGCCAAAAGTCGTTTCGGCCTTTCATATCAATGAGGAGATAGTTTTGCCTTCATTCTGTCCGGCGCCAATTCACCGTACTGAAAAAGCCCTTCACACTTTAGACTTGGTGAGGGCTCTCCGAAGGTAGATTTCGAGAATGGCACCTTTCCGGAAATCGGACGCTCTGTTTGTGCTTCCGGAAGGACGCAGACAGGGTCTTCCTGCTTCCAAGGCCACGTTAGCCAGATGGATTCACTCGGCGATCCAAGAGGCGTACCGTGTTAAAGGTCAGCCTATCCCGGCTGGGATTAAGGCACACTCCACTCGTTCTGTGGGGTCTCCTGGGCCATTCGGCACCAGGCTTCAGCACAGCAAGTGTGCAAGGCTGCGACTTGGTCCAGTCTTCATACTTTTGTCAAGCATTACCAAATTCATGCTCAAGTTTCTTCAGATGCGGCTCTTGGCAGACAGATTCTGCAATCAGCTGTTGCGCATCTGTAAGTTGTCTGTTGACTGGTTAAGCGTTATATGCATGACGTTCACGAGGCTTCATCTGTTGATGAGTTCCCACCCAGGGACTGCTTTGGGACGTCCCACGGTCTGTGTGTCCCCCAATGAGGCGAAGGAGAAAAGGAGATTTTTGTGTACTCACCGTAAAATCCTTTTCTCCGAGACGCTCATTGGGGGACACAGCTCCCACCCTTGTTTAACTTGGAGCCTCGTTGTTCATTTGAATTGTTGGCATATTGCACTCTGTTATGAGCTCCTACTGCTTTGGCACCGAACTGGTTCAGGATTGAGCCAACAGAGGGTGTATACTGCAGGAGGAGGAGTTAATCTTTTGTGCTTGTATTGCTTAGTGTCCTCCTAGTGGCAGCAGCATAACACCCACGGTCTGTGTGTCCCCCAATGAGCGTCTCGGAGAAAAGGATTTTACGGTGAGTACACAAAAATCTCCTTTTTATGACTTTATATAAATGACCTCTTCCAGGCTCTGGGGAGGACGTTGCCTTGAAGTTAACTTTCCAACAGCACTCCCATATGTATTGCCTCCCACAGCGTCACTGTGTGTCTGTAACGTCGGTTTTTGTCTGCCTTGGAATTCCTACTGCCGTCGTTCCTCCTCAGTGTTCCGCCCTCCTATAGGTATTGGCTTCATTTTCCATCTGCGCAGGCGAGTTTGCAATCTATGACCTATGTGCAGATATTAATAGATTACTTATCTCAAAAGTGGTGACAGATTCCCTTTAATGAGGTAGACTCATGTTTTTAAATTTGTTTAGCTAGACAGCATGCAAATAAGCAAGTTTGCAATTGACTTGCTTTTACTATCTGGTTTCATTCTGGTGTGCAATAGTTAAAAGGGATATACGGCTAAATCTGCTGTGCTGCTGGTCATAAACAATTTCTAATGGAGATGGTAGTATTGGAAATTACATTTTTTTTATTAATAAATGCTTTTCAGAGTTGAGCAAACCCTTTAATCAGGAAAAAAGTAATTGTTTTTTTTTCCATATGATGGAGTTTGTTCAACTCTGAAACGTGTTGATTAATCCCTTTCAACTTGTTACATTCACTGCTGGTTTATTCCAGCAAATAGAGGAACAGCAGCTGATATCTGTACCCACAAAGGAGTTGTACCTGGGTGCTTGTTCTCAAATGCCGTTACCTCTATAATTCACTTATAACATGATAACATCATAACAGTGTAGACTCCAGAACACACCACTGATGGCTGAAAATATTACACCAGAACTTGTGCTGAGCTTTATAATTCTAATACTACGGCTCTACTACTACTTGCCAGAACTGTCACTCAAGGCGTGCCCTTCATACCAGAAACCATTAAGTAAGTAGACTGTAAAGTTGTTTACTGCTCAAAAGACTACTTTAGAATAACTCTTTTAAGTGTTAAAACCCTTGCAGTCCTAGCAGTGTCTCTTCTGTGCTCCCCGCCAGTGTTTGTTTGCTTGGCAGTGGCGATGACTTCCTGTCTACACGGCTCACAACTGAGGCCAGTGATTGGCTGCACATATTTTGATGTGACGTCATCATCTCAGCACAGTAAACAAATACATGCAGGAGTGCTGGCACAACAATGGATTTGACAAGCAGGTAATGGTTCTTTTTATTATTTTATGGCACCACCTCCACTTTGCCTAGTTTTATTAATGCCAAACAAAGTCGTGGCCTAATAAGTCATTGGAGTGAAGTGGCTAAGCAACACCACCGCTTGCCACTAAAACTTTTCCACAGTTAGGTCATACCCCAAAAATTGCACATGTGACCCACAACTTGGAGTCATATATAAATATGGGCGAACCTGAACAGTAAAGTTCATACTGTACACCTACTGTTCGGGCACTAACACCGAATATGGACTTCACAAGGAAGTCCGTGTTACTGTTCGAGCTTGGCCCCTGAACACCAGGTGTTCCTCACGCTGTCATGTGCATGACAGCGTGGCTAAAACTGCCTGTGATCTGTGGCAAAATCATTACCGCCGATCAGACAGCCGCGGTGAGCCTGCAGCTGTGATCGTAAGTAAAAAGTTTACCTCCGGTCACTGGCGTCGACTGATGGGACTACAGCTCCTATCAGCTGACGCCTGCTGTCACTAATAACAGCAAGAGCAGGAGCTGCTGATGGCAGTATTCATCAGCCGCTGCCAGCATTCTAATTGAAAAAACAGTGTGGGAACCCCTCTATTCTTGATAACCAGCCTTGCTGAAGCTGACAGCTGAGGGTTGCAGCCCCCAGCTGTTTGTTTTGCCTAGCTGTTTATCAGAAATACAGGGGAACCTATGCCGTTTTTTTTTAATTATTTATTTAGAATGCAGGTGCCGGCTGATGAATACTTCCATCATCTGCCGCCTGCTTTCGCTGTTTTAGCAGCTGCAGACATGGGCTGAGGGGAGCAGTACCTCCTCATAGCTCACATTGTCATTTGACAGCGTGAGAACTGCAGCTATCTGACTGGTGCTAATGATTTTACCACAGATCAGAGGCAGTGTTTGCCTCGCTGTCATGCACATGAGAGTGTGGCTAACACTGGATATTCGGGCCACCCATTCAAGTGAATGGGGTTCGGGTCAAGTTACTGTTCTGGTAACTGAACCCAATTTTTTTTTTTTTAACTGTTCGGGCCGAATTCGCCAGACTTAAACACAGACCCAAACATCCAAGGGTCCGCCCATCTTTAGTCATATACTGTTTTTGGTTTTTTCATTTGCTCAAGCAGAATTTCGTTGTTGTTTTTTTCTCTCCATTGGTAGAAATGTTTTTGTGAATTATTGCTCTGATCAAAGGATTTTTTAAATTTTCCACTGTAGTTTCTCCTGATGGTATTGGAGCCAACTCAAAACACCCAATCCAGACATGCTTAGACAACACTGATTTTGATTTGGCGTATTCCTTGCTCTCTAATGGTGGAGATCCAACAAGTGTTTCAATCACAGAAGGGGATACACCACTGCATGCTGCAGTTTCTATTGCTTTAAATAAAAAGGGTGAGTCCATCATGTAGCATCACATTGTTAGTTAATAAATAGGAATGTGTTAAATATATGACATTGATCTCTGAATAAATATCCAGATAGTTAAAAACATTAAAAAAAATAATTTTATAGACAATATTTTTTGTATTTGGTTTCTAGTGCCATATTTCAAACCTAGCAAGAATATCCTAATGAACTTAGAGAACCTTTCTTGTGAAGTCTGACTATTTAGGCCTCATTCACACATCAGTATTTTTGTATCCATGTTTGAATGCCAAAGCCAGTAGTGGAACTTACAAAGAAAAACTATAATTGAAAAATTGACACCTGTTCTGGGTTTTGGAGACACTTCTTTTTTTGGCATAAAAATACTGATTCAAAAATACTGACTTGTGAATGAGGCCTTAACTAAAGACCTGCTACAATACTACATGTAAATTACCTTTTAAACCCTTAGGCCGGTTTCCTACATCTGAAACACAGGCTGTGCTTGGATCTGATGGCCTGACCTGAATGCCAGGTCTCCTGACCAGAGCTAATTGGGGAGACCTGGTGGTTTGGCTGCGTCTTCTGATCGATAGTGTGCTTTTACCTGATGTGTGAAACTGGTTTTAAGGGGTTAGAAAGGTTTTAGGTGATTAGCCACATAAGAAAAACCTCATGATTTTCTTACTTTGCATTATATTTGCTACATGAACTAACTAAAGACCTATTTCTCTGTGTACTCATTAATTACTTGTGTTATTTATTTTTTTATTTTCCAGGCGATCATGGTGTATCAATGGCAAAATACCTTTTGGACTTGTATTCTGCTGATCCCCATGAGTACTCTTACCTGGAACCCAACGTTCAGGACATAAATGGAGATACAGTCATGCATTTGGTTTTTAAGAGCAATAATGTCAAACAGTATCGTAAAGTAATAGATGTGCTTGCAAGGTTCGACATTAAGTTAACAATAAAAAATCGTCAAGGAAGAATTGCCAGATACAAGATAAAAGATTCGGATCATCGCCTTATTGCTTGGAATGAATCTAGGAAGAAGTACAAACAAAATCAGCCAACTTGTGTCCCCAAACCTAATAAGACAGTGACAAATGGCAATGCAGCACAGCGAAAGAACCATGTAAAGTCACTCTGTGTTGTTCCTTCACAGCATAAAACAATGATTAATGATCAAAATGTTCAGCTTGAGAAATGCAAACACACAACCAATAAATTCACTGAGCAAACTGAAGTAAGCATGAAGAAAGCAATGACTCCAAAAGAAAGCCTTCTGCAAGCCATAAGAGAGTTAATAACATGTGCAGAACCAAACAAAGGGAATCCAGTCTTTGATAGTTTAAAGCCACTGGCTCCTGCACCACACAATGCAGATAAGATCAATGAGGCACCTATGGACTGTGCAAATGGAGCTACATTAAATCCTGATGGGTTATCTAGTGACTCTGAGATGGAGAGTATTGAATGTGCCATAAATGATTTGACAGTGTCTAATGGTATTGAAGATGATGCTGAGCCGCTAGAAGATGACATTGATACTTCAAATATAGATTTCAATAATATGACCTGGGAAGTTGAGTGTTCACCTGAAGCCCTGAAGAAATTAGAATGCAAGTCTGTGCCACAGTACATGAAAAATAAAATTATTGTCTCGATTCAAAGGCTTGGAAATGGGGAATGGACCCGTAGCCTTCAAAAGCAGCTGAAACTTAAGAGCAATATTAAGCTTTACGAAGTTAAACTAGACAAAGGAGCCAGGATGCTGTGGGAACTTGCAATTGATTTTTCACCTCGATGTAGTGAGGAGCCAGAAAAAATTCTGGCTACTGAACTGTCAACAGTAAAAATAGGCAGGGTTTACACAGAAATTATTCGGATATGGGACATTGTTCTTGATCATGGCAAACTTGATCATGCCATTGAAAACATTTGCAGTGCTTACAATAGAGGCTTAACCTGCATACTCCGAAAAAAATTAAAGGGCATAACTAAGGTTGTCATGTCCTCAAATGTGCAAACGCGTATTCCAAAATATTTCATAGAAGATACAGAAATTGAATGCGATATGGAACATGTACCAGATTACTTCCCCCCTTCCAGTGCATCGAAAACCGAATATAATATCATGAAATTTCACAGCTTTAGCACAGACATGGCGCTCAATGTGCTGACTAATATGAACTCCAGAGTTGAGTATCCCTTCAGGGTCGGTGAGTTGGAGTATGCGGTGATTGATCTAAATCCTAAACCCATGGAAACCATCATATTAATTGGCAGAAGTGGAACGGGAAAAACAACTTGCTGCTTATATCGACTCTGGAAGAAGTTTCACTCTTACTGGACAGAAGCTGTATCAGTTGGCCCATGGATAGTAAAACAGCCGTGGCAAAAGAGAACATTTAATGAAAATGTTGACGTCGGAGACACAGATGATGAGGAGAGTTCTGAAACCGAATTGTCTGATACTACAGACGAGGAGCAGGCACTTCCAGAAGCAGAGGGTATGGATGCTGAAAACGAATCTTTAGATGAAGTGGAAGATCCTCAGGATTTAGAACACTATCATCCAGTTTTTATTACCAAAAACCAAGTACTTTGCCAAGAAGTACAAAGAAATTTTCTTGAGTTAAGCAAATCCACGAAGGCAACAAGTAATTATAAACCAATTGAGCCTAATGTGTACAAACTACAAGACATCCAAGATGAGAACTATCCATTGTTCATAACTTCCCAGCATCTCCTGCTACTTCTGGATGCATCCATGCCTGACCCATTCTTTTCCAGGAACGACGATGGGAGTCTCAAAAGAAGTATTGTAGGATGGTCTTTGGATACCATTGATGTACTAGACTTGTTGAATGAGGACAATGAGGTGGAGCCTGACCCTGATCATGAAGAAGAAGAAAATGACTGTGAACAAAAAGAGACCGACCCTCGTATTTTTGTGACGTTTGAGGTATTTGCCAATGATTTATGGCCTAAAATGATAAAAGGAAAATCTTTGTACAATGCTGCTCTTGTTTGGAAAGAGATCAAGTCATTTTTGAAAGGATCATTTGAAGCGTTAGGCTGCCCCCAGGGTAGACTTACTGAGCAAGAGTACATTAAACTTGGGAGGAAAAGGGCACCAAACTTTCAAGGAGATCGGAAGGAAATCTATCGCCTTTTTTGCTTGTATGAACATATAAAACATCGGCATGGGTATTTTGATGAAGAGGATGTCCTGTATAATTTATCTTGCAGGCTTTCAATGCTTGAAGAGTTGCCTTGGTCTATCCATGAACTCTATGGGGATGAGATTCAAGACTTCACACAGGCAGAGCTCTTTTTGCTTATGCGATGCATTAATGATCCCAATTCCATGTTTCTTACCGGAGACACAGCACAGAGCATAATGAAAGGCGTTTCATTTCGCTTCAGTGATCTAAGATCCTTATTCTACTATGCAAACAAAAGTTGTTCTGGTATCGAGAAGCAATGCATTGTCCGGAGACCAAAACAAGTGTACCAGTTAGTTCAAAACTATAGATCTCATTCAGGTGAGTAAATATTAACCTTCTGTAAGCATAGCGTATTTTCTGCGAAGACGAACACTTTATGACACTAGCAATTTTACTACAATTTTGCTTTACCTGTTATTGTGACATGACCAAAAACCAGATGTGGGAACTAGTGATATGTGCTTGTCAACACTCGTTACTCGCTCAAGCATCAGTGTGCTTGAGATGCTTGTTACTTGGCGAGTATTTTTTTTTAATGCTCGAGTGGAAGCTCAAGTCCCCCCCACCCCCCATACATGTTTGGCTCTTTTTAGGCAGCCAATAAACATGCCTGCCAGTCACTGTAATATCATGGCACACTTGGTTGTGGCATTACTGTGATTGGCTGCTGGCTGCTTCTTGTCGAGTCTATATAAAACCCATGACACCATACTTGGCACGCTGTAACCTGGAAACAGGCAGATCAGGGAGAGATGCAGGTGCACCAGGGAGAAAATGTTAGCTGTGTTTAGGCTGAGATTACAAAACAACAGTTATATTTCATTCAATTGCAACAAAAGCCATTATTAGAGCTAATTATAATCAATAATCATTCTGGTGTTAGCAGCACTTAGGGAGAGATTATGCTGAAGTGATAGTGTAGGACAGGGTTAATTACACTTCATTCCGGTCTGCTGCAACTGATACCAAAAGCCCTTCTCAGGGCTTTTAATTCTGCAAATTGTTCTGAGCAAGGAAATATTATGCGCTATTTTTGCTGTGGCAGTGTGCGTCAAAAGCATACTGCAAGAATTGTTTGTTGATCAGTAGCATAGCTTTATTGCTCCTGCAGTGCAACAAGTCCATCTGAGGTGGGTAATTTTTTCTGCTATAGTAATACTGCAAATTTTTTTTCAGCAGTGAAATATTAAACGGTATTTATACTGTGCCAGTTGTGCATCGAAACAAAAAGTCAGACTTGGTTAGTAACAAATAGTATTGCTATATTGATACTGCAGCGTAAGAAATCCATCTGATGTGGTCAAATTTTCCTGCAATACTAAACTTGTAAAGTTTTCTCAACAGGGATATATCATTCGTAATTTAAAATGAGCAAAGGCACGTGGTAAGAGACGGGGAAGTGACGTGATATGATGGTGAGCACCAAGGCCATGGGCAAGGTGTCACTGTGCCTTCCACGGGAGCCCAAGAAACACACACATCATGTCGATTTAGCTTCCCGTCCCACTTTGTAGGGGGGGTGCGGAACACCATTCTTAAAGCCAGACCAGTATGAAAAGATTGTTGGCTGGATAGCAGGTAATGCTTCTAGTCACTTTGCCAGCACCACCCTGTCTTTCACAGGGTCTAGCCTCAGTAGCTGTGATTTTGGACCACATAATCCTCACCCTGATCCTCCTTCCTCCCACCATGCCGGGTGCCTGGAGACAAGTTATCCCACACTTGGACACTCTGTAGAGCTGTTCACATTTCCATTTATAGATTCTGGCCTCTCGCCTTGCCCGTTTCAAGCGGGACATGAGGAGATCGCATGTAGTGATGCCCAAATATTTGAGCAGCCATGGTCACAAGAAGCAGCTGTGGGAAAATACTACTGCTGTCGCAAAAGAGGTGAATGATGATGAGACCCAATTGTCAACAAGTGATGATGTTCAGTCAGCAAGTCTCGAGGACCAGGGTGCGGATGTTGAAGACAAAGTGTTGGACAATGAAGTTCTAGGTGTTCTCGAGTCTGGTGCTCTTTTAAAGACAGTTCAGTTAACCCAAATAAGACCATTTGCAATATCTATGTAAAGGACCGTCTGCACTGCTATTGGAGAGGGTGCCAGAGTAGGTTCCCAAACCGTAATAGTGTATCAATAAACTCGGCACTCAACTTAATGATGCTAAACAGAAGAAAATTTATTGTGAACAGCGTTGTGATAACAAAAAAAACGTTTCGTCAGTTGCTGTGCAAAAACAGATAGAGAAATAATGTACAGAAAATAAACACAGTATAACTGTGGGTTAAATATATACATATGGTACATAGAGATATTAAAGTATGCGGATGCAGGAAGAGGCAAAATTGGTACAATCACATAACCAGTGTTTGAAGACAAATGAACGTACCGTTTATCACAGTGCAAATAGGGCCAATATCAAGATGGTGAGATTAAGGTGAGCGCCTATGATGACCAGAAAAATATACCAGTGATATAACTCATATATAGCTCGGCTTCTTACATTCACTAGCACCGAGCTATATATGAGTTATATATGTGCTCAAGCACATGACCGCAAAGCACTTGACTAGTTGGGTCGAACTCCAGGGTACAGAAACAGAATCAGCATGTGACCCCACTGCCTCTTCTCCTGTTCTACGTGCACGCTAATTCCCTGTCCATCACGCAAGCGAAGATGAATCCCACCCTGCACTGTCGTTGTACACTTGAAACCACCGTCAACAACTACATCTTTGTCCCAGTTCAGCTTTCAGTTGTCCCTACCCCAGTCCTTGGAGCCCAAGTTCAAATAGGCAGCCACCCGCCCACAGGCCACAATACTAAACGGCCATATTTCCTTGGATCTCGGTCCCCAGCCACCACTTTCTCCTGGTGTGCCATCCTCGCCTTACACAAGCATGTGTCCCATAACATCAGCCGTGCTCTGACCAACGCTGTTACTGGGAAGGTCCACTTAATCACGGACAAGTGCTTGTTGCCAGGGATGCTACCTTTTCCTGATGGCACACAGGGTGAACATTGTGGAAGCCGAAACCCAGTCAGACCCTGTGACAGAACACGTGCTACCGACACCAAGGCTTGCGGGCCCTGGTTCAGTAAGGGTTCCCCCACCTTCTACAGCCGTTCCTGCACCTCGTTCCTCTCCTTCTTTGAAACGTCAACATTAGTTGCAAGCTGGAAGCACTGCTGCACTGTTTTGGCCAAGCGGCAATAGGCTCTGCTGAAACTAATTTGCATAGGTGACAAACCGCCATGAAGTTGTTGAAAGGTCTAACAGACCAGACTGATCTGTGGCTCTCGCTCCTGAACCTACAGCCAGCCATGTTTGTGTGTAACAATGTCCGTAACCTAATGGCAGCTCTGAAGCTTGGCAACCCCACACACGTAACATGCTTAAATTAGTCGGTCAGCGGTTTCTCAAAACCTATCCAGATCTGCCTGAGCTACTTGTGAAAGTACGCTGTGTGCCCATTTCTGCAAGTCAGCTACATGTGTCGCCGCCAAAGCAGTGCAGCAGCAGCATTTGCAACTTCCAGCTCACTGACTGGTGTGCGATGTCACCACACATTGGGACTCAACGTTGCATATGTTGGCAAGGCTTTGTGAGCAGCAGAAGGCAATAGTTGAATGCCAGCTACACTATGCGCGTCATTATTCCGGTCAGCCTCCGCACATAAGAGCTGATGAGTGGGCATGGATGTCTGACATCTGTGAAGTTCTCCAAAACTTTGAGGACTCGACTAAGATGGTGAGCGGCGATGATGCTATTATCGGTGTCACCATCCTGCTTCTTTGTCTACTGAAATGCTCGCTGCTCGCATTTGAAGAGGATGCTTTGCAGGCAGAGCAAGTTGAGATGGAGCAAGAAACTATACTGGGTGATGCTACACAACCCAGCCTCATCTCATCTTCTCATCATGGATTGGGTGATAAGGAGGAGGAGCAGGAGCTGGTTGTCTGCGTTACAGATGGAACTATCCACACCACCTTCATCCTGTGTGTTTAGCGTGAATGATCTGAAGACAAAGAGGAGAAGGAGGAAAAAATGGACAGTCGTCCTTTGGTGAGAACAGGGAAGTGTTGGCTTGTGGCAGTCTGGCACATATGGCTTACTTTATGTTCTGCTTCCTTTCCCGGGACCCTGGTGTTGTATACATTTTGGACAACGCTAATTACTGGTTGATCACCCTTCTAGACCCAGGCTACAAGGAGAACTTTACATCTTTCCTTCCCGTGGCGGAGAGGTCTAGTAAAATGTTGCAGTACCAGAAGGTGTTAGTTGAAGAGTTATTAAAAAAAATTCCCATCTGACAAAGCTGGTGACAAAGGTCACAGTTCCTTGGGCAACTAAGGAGTGGAGACGAGGGAGACACACACCAGATGCTGTAGAGGCACGGAAACACACTCAAATTTCTGGGTCAGTTTTCTCAGACCCTCCCATAGCCCAAGCCCTGATGCGCGTAGTACTCTGACAAGGGAAAAGTTTTGGAAGATGCTGAAGGAGTACCTTGCCCGACCGTACCAGCGTCCTCTATGAATCTTCTTTGCCTTACAGCTATTGGGTATCTAAGCTAGACCGGCGGCATGAACTGTCTTTTTACAGCTTGGAGGGCCTGACCAGCCCTGGCGCTGGTGTTTTGTCAGAGTGAGTTTTTAATGCTGCCAGGGGTATTATTATTATACATTTTTATAGCGCCATTTATTCCATGGCGCTTTACATGTGGAAAGGGGCAAATATAGACAAGTACAATAAACGTGAGCAATACAAGGCACACACAAGTACAGAAGGAGAGAGGACCCTGCCCGCAAGGGCTCACAGTCTACAGGGATAGCTGATATAACTGATAGGCGCATACACCTGTCAACAGAAAATGCTGAAAAGACTGACTCTTATCAAAATGAACAAGGGCTGAATTGGCCCAGTCTTCTCAACACCATCAGATGACAGCAGTGGAACATAAAATCAAATTCAGTTTTTTTTTTTCAGTCTATTCCCACCGAAACATGGGTAAATGCTTCAGGATTTCCGATTTCATCTTTTTTTGTGTCGTCCTCCTCCATTTCCTCATCTTCCTCCACCACCATATCAGTAGAGTGATCATGTTACCCTCGTTATAAATTTTTTGAGGGTGTTTATGATGCCCGCATTAACAATTTTGAGAGGCCTACCTCTAACGTCCTTTGATATATAGGTATACCCCCCCAGGGGTTAATATTTTTCAGCCCGTGCACTTAGTGCATGTGCATTACCATTCTAGGATATCAACTCATTAATAATGGGAAAAAAATGTTTTCTGAAGCCCTCCACTACATCTTTTCAAAGGAGTATTGTAGTGCCGCCTCCTAATATTTGGCATCCCTTGCACTTAATGGATACGCTTTATCAGTATTGGAGACCCACTCTTTCTTAATGGTAAAAAATGCTTTTCAGAGGCTCCACCTTCTAGTTGAAGGAACATTTTTAGAAACCAGCTGGTGGGTTCTATTAGTATATGATCCAGTGCCTTGTGTGCTGACAGGTGGTTGTTAATTTGGAAGGTCGCACACTGCATACAGGATTTCACAGCCAGGACAGGAGGTTTTGTACAGTAAGTACACAAGATCCTGGTCTCCTCCATATCAGGCTGAGTAGAAGCAAAGCGCTCCACTATATTCCTCAGCAGGGTTGAAGAAATAACAGTCCTTGATGCTGCTATGTTAAACTACTCACTTTTTTAGGGCTAATTCAAATAGATTCTATTCTATAATAATATCGCTCTCATTTGTAATTCGTCTACAGTGAGGTGTGGCACTCTGGATGATGTATGACAGGCATCTAGTCAGGGATTTTTGTCTTATAAATTCTAATTCTTGCTGCTGCTTTTTCCTATGCACTCATTGATCAATTTGTATTTGTTACGGTGATCTGTACTCAGAAATTCATTAAACTAGGCATTTGCAGTTTCTCTGTAGCATCTGTATGTAAGAAGTAGTGGTGGGAAACGTTATGCTACTAGAGCTGGAATTACCACTTCTGAACTCTCCAGTGCTTTGTTTCTAATTGTTTCTGGGGGCTTCTTGAAGTATGTTTGGGGTCATTGTCTTGCTGTAAGACCCATGACCTAGGATGCAAACCGAGATTTCTGACACTGGGCACTACATTGACACCAGAAATCATTTTGGAATCTTCACATTTCATGATGCCTTGCACACAGTCAAGACACCCAGTGCCAGACGCAGCAAAAAGCAACCCCAAAATATCTTTGAACCTCCAGCATATTTGACTGAAACAACTGTGTTCATTTTTGTAGGCTTAATTCCATTTACAGTAAACAGTAGAATGATGTGCTTTACCAGAAAGCTCTATATAGTTCTCATCTGTCGACAGGACGCCTGCTGGCCCTCAAAAAAAAATAGCGGGGGCTGCCTGCTGCTCCTCTATAAATTGTGAGGACCATCTTCTGGCTCTCAAAGTTTCAAACTTTACAGTATTAATACATAAAAAGTCCCCAGTTCAGATGGATAAATTATATTACAGTTGCAATATGCGTCTATGCAAAGCATGGCCATTTGCTGGCCCTCCAAAAATGTTTAGTGAGGGCTGACATGATTGTTCCCAGCAGCAACCTGGGATTCAGATATGCTTTCAGGGGTCTTTCCTGTGCTGTTCCCATTCCATTTCAGCGCTGTTTCCATCAATTTCAGCAATTTTTAGACCCCTTCCAGACCTCCGGGAGGGGGCCACCGTAAAAATGATCGAGCTTACCATTACCTTCCATTATACTCATTACTTGGGTCAAACACCCGAGCATTACGACTTGCTCGACTCGAGCAACAAGCACCAGAGCATTTGAGTGATTGCCCATCACTAGTGGGAACCAGTGAAATTTGCTGTGAGCTGCTTGCAGTTTCCAGTTGTGCAGTACAAGATGTACGGGTAGCTTAAGCCATTCTCAAAATTACCTTACATCATATATCATTAGTTTTTGATCTTTGCTTAAATGCTTTTTACCTGTGTAACAGGTTCTGATGCTAAATACTCTTTCAAGTAAAATTCTGTAATATAATAAAAGTGAACCTGTCATTAGACTCATGCTGCCAGACCACTGGCAGCAGTAATCAGAGCCTAACGATTTCAGACAGGCATGTTTTACTCTGAAACACTGCAGATATGTCAGAGAATACATTATTTGAAAGACTGGCCCGGGGAAACTTAACTAGGTTGATGATGTAGCTGGCCAGCATCTACCCACCCCTCTCCAGTTGATTGACGTGTCTGTCCATATTTACACCCATGGCAGAAGCCAACTGACTGCATCAGAATAGTCAGACGCCATAGCGTTTGAGCAGGGGCACACCTACCATGCGGCAAGTTGAGTACTCTGCCTCAGGTGGCGGTGCGTCCCTGAAGAGAGGGGGCGGCAGATTCTCCTCTCCTGCATCTGCTCATATATTGCTGCTCTGCGCAGAGGACCTTTGATGAGGTCACAGGAGGGGAGGATCAGGGGTCACAGGATCAGGGGCCTCGGTGTTTGCAGGACTCTTCTGTGCTGGTTGTCATGGTGCTGGAAGTTTATGTATGGGGTCAGGAGGGGTTTACAGGGTGGATGTAGCAGAGCTGTGTGTGTACGAGGTGTACGGATCGGAGCCTTGTGTGTACAAGATGTACGGAGCAGAGCTGTGTGTGCACGAGGTGTGCAGAGCGGAGCCGCATGTGTACGAGGTGTGCGGAGCCACGTGTGTACGAGGTGTGCAGAGCGGAGCCACGTGTGTACGAGGTGTGCGGAGCCGTGTGTGTACGAGGCATACAAAGCGGAACCGTGTGTGTATGAGGTGTGCGGAGCCGTGCGTGTATGAGGTCGGTGTATGGTGGGGAGCATTCATACCTCCCAACCGTCCCAGATCCAGCGGGACAGTTCAGATTTTCAGAATCTGCCCCGCTGTCCCAGCCGGGAGCTTACTTTTCCCGTGGACACAGGAGTACATGATGGAGCCCCGAGGAGCACTTTAAAACTCGCACGTGACATTCCACCGGAAGTGACGTGCTGGAAGCTGACCGGAAATGAGGTAATTTCAGGAGGAGATTGTGATGGAACCATGGAGGCACTTCAGGGAATGCTTCAGATCCATCACCTTGTCCTCCTCCGACAGCGCGGACAGCGGGATCGCCTTGGAATCGGGGATGTCAGCCATGTGAGCGGATCATGTCTTGCATTGGGAGGCTCAGGTGGGCATTACAATGGGAGCCGGGCTGCTGTAGTATCTTTATAGAATCTTTCTTTTTCTCTCTCTCTCTGTTCTTTCTTTCCCTCTCTAATCTTTCTTTCTCTCTCTGTTCTTTCTTTCTCTCTGTTCTTTCTTTCTGTTTCTTTTTCTCTCTCTCTGTTCTTGCTTTCCCTCTCTAATCTTTCTTTCTCTCTCTGTTCTTTCTTTGTTTCTGTCTTTCTATCTCTGTTCTTTCTTTCTCTCTCCTTTATTTCTTTTTTCTCTCTCTGTTCTTTCTTTCTCTCTCTGTTTCTTTCTCTCTACTTTTCCTTTTTTCTCTCTGTTCTTTCTTTCACTCTCTGCTCGTTCTCTCACTCTGTTCTTTTTCTTTCCCCTCTTTCTCTCTGTTCTTCCTTTCTCTGTGCTTTTTCTCTCTTGTTCTTTCTTTTCTCTCTGTGTTCTTCCTTTCTCTCTCTCTGTTTTCTTTCTCCTTTCTTTCTCTGTTCTTTCTTTCTTACTCTCTGTTTTTTCTCTCTGTTCTTTCTTTCCCCTCTTTCTTTCTCTCTCTGTTCTTTCTCTTTTGTTCTTTCTTTCTGTCTATTTTTCCCCTCTTTCTCCTCTTTCTTTTTCTCTCTGTTCTTTCTCTTTCTTTCTTTCTTTGTCTCTTTCTTTCCCCTCTTTCTCTCTGTTCTTTCTTTCGCTCTCTATTCTTTCTTTCTCTCTGTTCTTTCTTTCTCTCTGTTTTCTTTCTCTGCTCTTTTTCTCTTTCTTTCTATCTTCTTTTTTTTCTCTCTTTCATTTTCTTTCTTTCTCTCTGTTCTTTCTTACTTTTCCCTTTCTCTCTCTGTTCTTTCTTTCCCCTCTTTCTCTCTCTTCTTTCTGTCACCTCTCTTTCTCTGTTCTTTCTTTCGCTCTCTGTTCTTTCTTTCCTCTTTCTTTTTCACGCTCTCTGTTCTTCCTTTCTCTCTCTCTGTTCTTTCTTTCTCTTTCTTTCTCTCTCTGTTCTTTCTTTTTTCTCAGTACCAGTCAGTGTGCCCATAGTAACAGCCACTGTGCCCTCAGTACCAGTCAGTGTGATCAGCAATGCTAAATGGGTGCCATTGGAACGTAGATATGGGTGTGGCTAGATATGAAATGGGTGTGGTCGGGCATGGCCTAAAATTTGCCGCGGGGCAGAATGGATCATGGGGACCAGAATGGAGCACGGATCTCCTGTGTATAATGTCACCGGTGATCACTGTATTACCTGTACACTGACACTATATACAGAGCTCCTGTGTATAATATCAGTGGTGATCACTGTATTACCTGTACATTGACACTATATACAGAGCTCCTGTGTATAATGTCATCGGTGATCACTGTATTACCTGTTCACTATATACAGAGCTCCTGTGTATAATGTCACTGGTGATCACTGTATTACCTGTACATTGACACTATATACAGAGCTCGAGTGTATAATGTCACCGGTGATCACTGTATTACCTGTACACTATACACTATATACAGAGCTCCTGTGTATAATGTCACTGGTGATCACTGAATTACCTGTACACTGACAGTATATACAGAGCTCCTGTGTATAATGTCTCTGTCTCCACCTTTTATCGGCGCCATCTTGTGACTGCAACTTCTGTCTGCGGGAAGTCAGAAGTAGCAGAAACCCTCTATCAGGCCACGTTCACACGTTCAGCATTTTACCTCAGTATTTGTAGGCCAAAACCAGGAGTGGAACAATCAGAGGAAAAGTATAATAGAAACACGTCACCACTTTTGGATTTCTCACCAACTCCCTATTTGGCTTACAAATACTGAGGTAAAATACTGACCAAATACTGAACGTGTGAATGTGGCTTTAGGCTGGTTTCACATATTTAAATTTCCGGTACCGGAAAAACTGTTAGTGTAGATATCCGTGTCCGTGTGTGTAATGCGTGTGGCAACTGTATGCCGCATCAGTACCACACGGACGGCCGCCGTGGAAAAACCGCTACAGTAAGCACTGTTTCCCGGCCAGGAGCACACCTAAAATGAAGCAAGTTAATCACTTCGCCTCAGGCAGCATTGAGTCACTGAAGAAGTGTAAAAGTTAATGTTTCAAATATATTCCTATTTAAAAGTGTATGTATTTTACATGTGCGTCAGGTTAGGCTAGTAAAGAGTAAACCAGATTTATTTGTACTGATTTTACTACGGGGTGGCACCATTTTGCAGTTCGCCTCAGGCAGCAGAGAGGCTAGGTTCACCCCTGCGTTTGAGGGTAAAACATACCTATCTGCAATCGCACAGCCAGGCTCTGATTTATAGCATAAATCCAATGACAAGTTCCCTTTAAGTAGTCACAGCTGTAGGTAGCCTGTGTACCAACAGCAATATGCACTACTGGGACTGCTAATGTATCCGCATACATACCAGTTAGCATATTAGTAATAGTGGGCTGTTCAGAAGCATTTAAAGGGGTTTTCCTCATGAACAAAGTACATTTAATCAATAGATCTAGAAATAATAAGTTCTACAATTCAACGTGTTACATTAAAATGTTCCTGTGCTGAGATAATCTTATACATGTGCCCCTGCTGTGTAATGGCAGTGTCTGACCGTGCAGGGACATGGTCTGATCATACCACAGCTCTTGGGCGGATGAGGAAGCAAAAGAGAGTATACAGTCATTACAGTATGGGATTGCAGATGCTGCTTTCTGTGGAGTAAAACATGTTTAAAAACATGCAGGGAAATGTTTTACCTCACAAAAAAAAATGAGCTGTGAGCCCTTGCTGTAATGTCTGTATACTCTTTTGCCTCCTCCTCTGCCCAGGAGCTGTGGTATATCCGACCATGTTCCTGTACGATCAGACACAGCCACTACACAGTACACAGCAGGGGCACATTTATAAGATTATCTCAGCAAAGGGACATTTTTTAAACACATCCAATTGTGGAAATTATTACTATTCCTAGATCTATTAATTAAAATGTACTTCATTCTTGGGACAACCCCTTTAAGTGTGCATTATAGTTATGCCATTTATTCATGGATTCACTGTAATGATTTTTGTACTTGTAACACATTTTTCATAATTTCTAGCTGCTTATTTTGTGTTAATGGTCTGAGTGTCTTTTTTTGTTTTCCCTCTTGTAAAAGGCATTCTTCATTTAGCATCTGGAGTTGTGGACCTGCTACAGTACTTCTTCCCAGAGTCATTTGATCGATTGCCACGTGACTGTGGTTTGTTTGATGGTCCAAAGCCGACAGTTCTTGATTCATGCTGTGTTAGTGATTTGGCAATATTATTACGTGGCAACAAAAGGAAGACACAGCCAATAGAATTTGGAGCACATCAGGTTATAAATTATTAATATTAAGTCTTTTGTTCATAAAGTAATGCCTAGGAATTGTTATTTGCAATAGTAATTTCTCAAAAGGTCAGAAATGTGGAATTCAAATGGTATAAAAAGGCAAACGGTAATATAAAACTTATTAGAAATGTTCAAAACTATGGGAAGTTACAAAGACTGTCATTTTAAAGGAGCACTCCGGGGAGATAAAAATGTATTACAATGTACATTCTAACTAAAACCATAAAGGCTTAAATTCCTGTTCTTGTTCTTACATGTAACCTCATGTGATTTACTGCCTCTGACTGTGGTATCGCATCTCAGCACTGCTTTTGCTCTTGAGTGCTTCCCGTCCCTTCTGAGATGCTATGTCATAGATCAGGAGGCATGGCTTGCTGCTCATCCACATCAGCACCCTTAACAGTGTATATGGAACCCACACATAGCCGGTCTCTCCTCACTCTCATTCTGCACTGCCGGGCTGCACCTTCACATCTTGTATACGACTTGTCAAGGAGCGTAAAGTGAAAGCTGGAGAAGCAGCGAGAGGGAAATGACAGGTCATACACAAGCAATGCAGAATGAGAGTTAGAGAAGGAGGGAATCAAACCCGAACACACACTGTGATGAGCCTTGGTCTGAGCCATTCGCCTGCTCGCTTCATGTGGATGGCGCATCCTACGTCATCCACACAGGGTCCCCCATTGCACTCCTGCACATTTCTCTCTGCCCTGCCGAGGGCAGAGCAAAGCACTGTAGTGTGTGATTGGGGTGTGACACTGTGTGGATGACATAGGAGGCGTCATCCACATGAAGCGAGCAGGAGAATGGCTATTGTAGGAGAAGAGGCACCAGATCAAGTGATATAAGGCTGGGTTCACATTGCGCTAGGCGAGTCCGTCTAACGGACACGTTTTTAAGTACCCAAAATGCAATGTAACGGACATTGTGACGCATCCATAGACTTACATTGTTATGACGCATAGTAACGCATGTCAAAATAGGCATGCGTTAGCAACATTCCGTCTTTTTGTGACGCACCTTCCAACGCGGCCTGCAGCGTTTTCGGGTCTGTTCAAACTAACGCAGGGATAACGTAAGCTTTAATTCTGCCATAGAAGTCTATTGCTAACGCATCCAGACGCAAATGTAGCAAAATGTCCAAATGATACCATACGTTGGATTGCGTTAATGAGGCTTTTCCAGGTGTTTATGTGACAGGAAATAGGATTTCAGCCATTTTGGAGCATGCAGTCTGCAGGAAACGCCAGCTACACAGTGTGTGCATCTTGTGATCAACCTGAGTCAATGTAAGTACAAATCTATATATATTCAATATGTCTATATACCTCCTTTGAGTGTGTAGTGGTGAGTGTGTATTGGATGTCCCATGTATTTGTACTAAATGTATGTTTTTGTTGGTACACAGATGTCGGATAGTGAGGGATCGAGCAGCAGCGGTGTGTCAGCCGTGTTCTCTTCACAATCGGTAGGCTTGCCGTTTAAAAACTCACAATGTGGTGTGGCACTCGATGTATATGTAATGTAATCAGGTGTAATTATTTTTTTAATCCGTGTAATGTTTTAATTGCAAATAGGAATCTTTTGATCTCGAACCTGCCAGGCCCACCCCCCCCCCCCAAAAGCAAAACTTACCAAAGTGTCCAAAAAGGTACATTGCACCATTTTTTTTTTAAGTAAAATATAAATTGATATCTGAATTGTAAATTTTTTCTTTTTTTTTCTTTTTTCCTACTTTGTAGGTTGCTGAAAAAGTAAAAAAAAAAACGCCTCACCGTGTGTCATCGCCTCACCTAGAAGTGGTAAATATGACGGCCGATATACATTTCAAAACAAACAATTTTTTTTTTCTTTTTATACAAACACAACATTAAACAAGACAAAAACATAACTAACCAAACAACACTATATGTGAACGTTTAAAATTACATACGCGTCATAACATTAAAAAGAAAAAGGGGCAAACAACAAAAAAAACATTGCAATATTATTTTTAAAAACCTGAAACTGTTAAGTGTTAAAAATTTTTATTTTATAGCCCAAGCAGCGCTCTAAAAAAGAAAGCAACTTGAGGTTGACGAGGAGCCGCTGGAAATTGAAAACGAAACACTGATAACACTAGTGGAAGCGAATCCGCCGATATGGGATCAAAGTGACAGCTCCCACAATGATATAATTAAAAACCGCAAGTTGTGGAAGAAGATTATCTGTCACTTTGACCAGCGATATATGGAGAAGTCCGCCTCCTCTAAAAAAAAAATTGGTAATTAACACTCAACTTAAATTTGTAAAATATAAAGATTTTAATAGATATAACATTATTTCTTTGCTTTTATTCTAGCTGATGCAGTTCATACCCGGTGGAGATCCATCAGAGATAGATTTGTAAGGGACTTCCGCAACAGCCAAAACACCCCAAGTGGGTCTGGTGGCAAACGAGTCACCCCGTATGTCCATTATGACCAATTGATGTTTCTGCAGAAAACGTCACAGCGCTCGTAAGTACACTAGGATGTAAAAACGGGATAGAACAACAAGTCTTTATTAAATTCTCTAAAATAATATTTTTCCTTTTTTTTTGGATAGAACGATATGCAGTACCGCTGCGCCTCGAGAGGCTGAGGCATCGGAGCCATGTCGACAGGAACCAAGTCAACAGACGGGCACTGAAGATGTGTCAGTCCTTAGCGAGCCACGATCAATGGACAGCGGTACTGTGGCTCCTGTTGTCAGTGCCCATCTGCAAACACAGCGCGGACGCAAGAGGACAGCAGCCAATAAAGAAGTCGATGCCATAATTGTCGAAGGACTGCAATGCCTAGAGGATCTGTGTCGTAGTGAACACAGAGATATAAGGCGGGAAATTACGGAATTGCAATCTCGAGAATCTGTGTATGCAGCCAATGAGTGGAAGCTTCTTGTCGTATGTGCCTGTAGCCCAAAAGATACTGCCGCACAGAAATTTACAGTTTAAGCAACGATTTCATGATCTATTCGAGGAATTTTTGGCCCCTCAGGAACCCACTTCCTTTTGACAAAGAACCATGGACATTCCGTCATACCAAGCACAATCTAGAGCCCATGGTGAATTGGGCATGGAAATGCAAAGGCAATGTAGCAATCCAGGGTACAGTTGGGTCGACAACACGCTTGCGCAGTATCACAGTCTGTAATTTAAACTTTGTGTGTAAACATTTGGTTTTCCAACGTAATGTGTTTTTGTTTTTGGTTGGTCATCCCTATGGGATCGTATATGCCAAAAATGTATGTCAACATTCAGAGAGGAAGACCAAAAAAATTTAAGTAAAATTTTATATTATTCTAAATTTCATTGTATGTTTTTTTTTTTCAAATGTACTTCAACTTTATATACAGTTCAACAAAAAAGCAAAACACAAATAGAACATAAACCAATCAAACAGTCAATTTTCACACATGCATCTCTTGCCAGGAAACTACACCTTCTTGCATGAAACAATTAGCAAAGTTATCACGAATCCTCATAATTTCCGCTGTAGAACGAACAGAAGTGGAATCTATGCTCATGAGGTTCGAATCACAGTCATCGGGGTCAACCAGTATGGGTTCATGTCTGCACACAAAATTGTGAAGGCAGATGCATGCCTTCACTACACGGTCCACATTTTCAGGTTGTAGTTGCATGCAAGTAAGTAATATATACCATTTTGAGGTTAAAATACCAAAGGTACATTCCACATAACGTCTTGCCCGGCTCAAGCGATAATTAAAAATGCGTCTTGTGTTGTTTAGAGTACGGCTTGAGTACGGCTTTACTAGATTTTTGCCGAGTTGGAACGCCTCATCTCCAACCAAAACATAGGGCAAACTTGGGCCTTCGGTCCCCGGGAGTGGTCGTGCTGAGGGAATGTTGAAACTGTTGTTGTACAAACATTTCCCCAATAGCGATTAATACAATTGAAAAGTATTTTTTGTAGTTCTAGTACAGGGATCCACTATGCGCGAGTTTCTGAATCCGAATATGTTTCCCCTCCACGGCACCAATGCAATTGGGAAAATTAGCCACATCCTCAAATTTTTGGGAAATAGCCACATTTCAGTAGTCGGGGTTGGTAGCACAAGTGGTTGCAAGTTGTTCCAAATGGCATCACATGTTTCCCGAACTAGATGGCAAATGGTCGATTTTCCCAAACGAAATTGAAAATGCTCTGACGCAAAAGTTTCACCAGTAGCCAGATATCTATCGACAAAGCCAAAAAAAAAACATTTAGCACTATGGACATATTTAACATATTTTTAAAGACAACACAATAAAAAAGGCAAGTTTACATTTGACTATGACAATTGGCAACGTGCACAAAATTAAAAGACATGCACCACAATAAATTACATCCTGTCTTTGTCAATAGAACAATGTTAACTAAGGATATACCTCAGGGTCACCAGTAAATATTGCTCCGCACAAATACTCTCACGGAAAATGCTGCGCTGATGTATGTCATCCTTCACATGTGAGAGCAGAATATCAAAGGTTTCGATGGACATCCGCAGGTAACGTTGAAATTTAAAGGGATGATCCCGAAGCTGAACATACAGGGTGTGAAAGGCACCATATGTATCCCTTAAAAAATTCACTTTGTGGATCCAATATCTCCTTTGAGAAATACGCCTTCTCTGCTGACGTTGCAGATACTTCAAGCGAAATCGCACCAGCTCAGGCACAAACATCTTGCTAGCAGCAGAAGTTCACTCGATGCTCTCAAAATGGAGAATGGGTGTTGACTCCCACGCCACGCAGACAAAAGGCAAAAAGAAAAAAAAAATTGAACAACTTTATTGACAGTGCCTGAAAGCAGACAAACGGATGCTTCAAGAACGGACATCAAAATGACATAACGCAGTCACGTGAAGCCAAATTTACACAAAATTTGGGTCATTTAAGCACATCCATTTAACGGATCCGTTAAACGGATTGTACTAAACGCAATGTGAACCTAGCCTAATTAAGGTCTTTTTTGAGCTATGCATAGGATATTGGGGACTTGCATACAGCATACTAGAATACTGTAAAAAGGGCCTTAAAGTTAGTGGTTGTACTTTGATTTTGGGAAAACCTGGTGGGAGATTCCCTTTAAATCAAGAAATGAAATTCTTATCCTTATTATGTAAGATGTTTTAAGGCAGGGGTGGGGAATATTTTTTCTGCCAAGGGCCATTTGGATATTTATACCATCCTTCGGGGGCCATACAAACTCCACCCACAAAGTACATCCTGACTCTGGCACTGGTGTCAGGATGTAATCTTTCATTGTATGCCCTCCAGTGTTCAGTAGTGAACACTGCGTGTGTGCTTACAGAGCAAAAAGAAATTAATGAGCTGGTGGCAATCAAAAAAGAGCTCCCTGCCAAAGCATAGCAGTCCCTGAGAATCTGCCCGGGGGCCGGATAAAAGGTCATCGAGGGCCATAAATGGCCCTGGGACCTGATGTTCCCCACCCCTGTTTTAAGGGAACATGTCATGTCTAGAAATGCTCTTTATGTGCAAAGATGGGGTTAATCTGCGGTGCCGTAAATAGTATTAAAATCATGTTATGATGCCTTACTGACGCAGCAGCTACAGGGAGAAAATGAACCACCATGCTACCACTCGTTTCCAGCCATTGGGCAGTGCATGGAGCAGTTGTAAAATTCCTAAATCACATCTTTGTTTTCAGAGTAAGCTCCACAGATAAATGTATTTTACTATTTTAATGTTGTAAAAGGACTTATTCAAACTTTATAAGTTAACCCTTTGCTTCTTTGCATTTATTTTTTAGGTGATTTTGGTAGTAAATGAAAAAGCCAAAGACAATATCCCAGAAGAATTGAGCCTTGCTCTTGTTCTGACTATTTATGAGGCAAAAGGCTTGGAATTTGATGATGTACTTTTGTACAATTTCTTTACAGACTCTGAGGTATCCAGTCTCTCATTTAATCCACTTTTAAAATCTAGTCTACAGTTTTTCATGTGTTTTAAATCAACAAGCAATGTACATTTACATCCTAAGGCCTCTTTCACACTTCAGTCGTGCGACGTCAGTCAAAATCCGCCAAAGTGTGAAAAAAACGGATCCGCCATTTTTTTGGGGCGGATCCGCTTTTCCCATTGACTTGCATTTGTGACGGATTTTGACGGATGGTCGTCCTCTTGATCCGTTTTTTGACGGATCCGCCATAAATTTGGTGTCCGCCTTTTTTGGAAAACGTTCAATGCAACGTTTTTTGTGTGCGTCAAAATGGCGGACTATGACGGATCCACCACGTCCGCCATCTCTCTCATCCGTGCCAGACATGCGTCCCATGCATTTTCCGTGTTGAAAAGTTCATGACGGATCCGTCTCTCTCTCTCTCCTCCGTGCCAGACATGCGTCCCATGCATTTTCCGGGTTGAAAAGTTCATGACGGATCCGTTTTGCCACTTTTCTGGCTGCTCCGCTTTTTTCACGCTTTGGCGGATTTTAACTCAAGCCAAACGACTGAAGTGTGAAACAGGCCAAAGCATAAAGTATAACGTATTCTGGCATTAGCCTCCTATTTATACTTCATAAGATATTTGTTAATCGGTGATGCTAGCTTGTAGTTTTGTGCTTGTATTTTTCAGGCTTCCAAGGAGTGGAGAATAATTTCTTCCTTTAATCCAGCGCCTTTAAAAAAACAGGGGAATCAACCTCTTCTAGAAGTTCCTTTGGAGAATGCTTGTAATTCTGCTCATAGACCACTGGATGATCCACAAATGCACAAGGTACTTTATAATAACTAATTTGTATTATAAGCCTTTAGTATTGATTAAAATGCCAAAAACTATCCGATATAAGGAGTAAAGGAGGAGGATAGAAGAAAAAAAATTCATTAAGTGTTGGTAATTAAAAATGTGAATGCAAGAAACTGACACCTGAAACAAATCCATCTGTTGAACAGTGGTGTTTAACTCCTTAATGTCCATGGACGTGCACAGTCCGTCATGGCAAGGTATCAGTTTTGGCACTTTGACGGACTGTGCACGTCCTGCCTTTGAACTACCACTGCATGTAAACACGCAGTGGTAGTTCAGTGCCAACAGCTGTCTATGACAGCTGACAGGCACGGCAAGCGATGCGGGGACCTTTGCAGTCGGTCCCCGCACCTACAGCGCTGTGATTGGTCAGTCAATTTAACTGACCAAACACAGCAGCGATCGGGCAGAAGAGGCTGAAATTCACTAGTTAGTGCTTCCTGCACTAACAGCCGGGAGCGGCACCCCCGCCGCCCCTGACTGTTAACCTCCTGACTGCTGCGATCGAGCGCGATCGCAGCGATGAGGGGGAGAGGCAGAGGGTCGGAAGCTCCCTCTGCCTCAGATCTGCGCTCTGCAATGTATTTGCAGGGCCCGATCTCTGCCTTGTTGTCCGGGGGATGTCATGACAAGCTCCGGGTCATCTAGCTACGGAAAGCCGCTTTCACCATAGGTACAAAGCATTGCAATGCTGGAGCATTGCAATGCATTGTACCTGCAATCAAAACTGAAAAAGTGAAAGTCCCATAAAGGGACAAGGTAAAAAAAAACAATTTTTTAAAAAATTTGTTAAAAAAATATTAAAAAATAAAGAATTCCCCTAAAAAATACACATTTTTATGTAATAAAAACAAAAAAATGCACGTTTGGTATCGCCGCGCCCGTAAAAAATCCCATCTATAAAAGCGTAACCCTAGTTCAGTGAAAGCCGTAAAAAAAAAAACACAAAAAAGTAGTAAATTATACTTTAAAAGGTGGAATAACACGCGATCAAAAAGACGGATATAAATAAACATGGTACTGCTGAAAACGACATCTTGTCCCGCAAAAAACAAGCCGCCATACAGCATCATCAGCGAAAAAATAAAAAAGTTATAGCTCGCGGAATAAACGGATGCAAAAATAATTATTTCTCCTTCGTCTCATTGGGGACACAGGACTGTGGGTGTATGCTACTGCCGCTAGGAGGCTGACATTAAGTAGATATAAAAAAAAGGTTAGCTCCTCCTCCGCCGTATACACCTCGACACTGGCTGCAGGCGATCCCAGTTCATGCTTAGTGTCTGATGGAGGCACACGTGTGGTTTCACCCAGACCATTTTTTTTTCCCTCTTCCCACGGAGACGAGATAGGGGCGACGAACCCTTTTGAAGAGGTCCGATCTCCTCAAACCAACAACGGGCGAGCACGTGGAGTGTCGCCTCCACGTATCCTCTCCTGCAACGTGGGACACTTATGCCGGACTCAGCCCTGACCACCCTAGGGTATTGAAACCTTAGGCTGTACAGAGGCAAGGGTAGTCCATGCGGCCCCCACTGCACCACCAATGCTAGACTGCAGTGCTGCAAGGAGGCGGACGGTCCCTCTCCTCATCCCCTGAAGGGATGACGAAGTTAGGGTGCCTGCACCGTTCTTTTTTCCATTTTTTTCATTTTTTCCATTTAGCCCTCCTCTAACCTGGATTGAGGGGGGCTGGGAGCCTGTGGAGATCCTTCAGCATGCTGTCCCAGAGTCCTGTGTCCCCCAAGAGCGGATGGTGAGTCCTGGCACTCCCCTTAGAGGGGCGCGAGGTAGAGGGTTCGGGCGGCTGTGGGGGCTCTGTGACCAGGCCTTTGTCGGTCTGGGTGTAAGAGACAAGCCGCGAACCAGGCCCTCCCCCAGCGTAGTCTTCCAGCGGACCCGCGACTTCCGGGCGAGCACCGCCAATAATTTAGTCCCCGGCTTCGGCCGGAAACTAGTCCGCGGCCTTCACCCGACTGCGCGTTTTCCGGCGGGCCCGGCCCCGTCAATAATTTAGGCCCCGGCTTCGGCCGGAAACTAGGCCGCGGCCTGGGGTTTACCCCCAGCTGTGCGGTCTCTCGGCGTGCTTGTCCCCAACTTCAAGGCGGCCACCACCAATAATCTAAACTCCGGCTTCGGCCTGGAAACTAGGCCACGGCCGGGGGCCTTCCCCCAGAGGCGCGTCTTCCGGCGGGCCTGCCCCCCGACTTCCGGCGGGCTCCGTCGATAATTTAGGCCCCGGCTTCAGCTGGAAACTAGGCCACGGCCTGGATCTCCAGGTTATTAGTAGGCCGAGTCCAGAAACTCCTCCCCCAAAGCTCATCCACCCCCCAGCAGAGGGGGCAGGGATCCACAGGACCTATTTCAGGATGCCCACACTGGACGGGGCGTGCTTTTTGAAGTTTTCAAGACGACAGCAGCAGCCTCCGGGGACTTCTCTGCGCCCATTCTTGCTCAAGGACGTCTGGGGACATAGGACTGGGGTAGGTGCTTTATAGCTACGCCACACTACACACCGCTCCGCTGCACCCTATTTTTTTGTGCTACCTCAAATTATAGCGGCACAGATACAGCATGTCTAGAAGGGCTAAGACTCACGGTGCTGTATACCGCATGCATTGCCTGTAGGTCCCCTTTTCCGCACGCCCAGGCTAATCGGGTCTGCGAGGCCTGTGACTCCGAACGTGCCCAGGAGCCCTCCCCTATAACTGAACCCAGTGCATCAGGTCCCACGGAATGGGCCCTGTCTCTGTCACAATCTATGGCTTCTTTAACGAGCGCAATCGAGTCCCTTCAAGCTCCCAATAGGGGCACGGATAGTGTTTCATCCGTCTTGGCCTTTTCTCAGGAACCTCCGGCCTGCAGGGGCCATGCTCTCTCACCAGGCAGACGCGGGGGAAGCGAACCCACACTGTGTCGCCTGTGCCATCCGGGGCCTCGGCATCTATCAGTTCCGTTTCTCGCTCTCCCTCACCAGGGGAGGCGAGTAACAAAGGTTCGGACTCTGATTCCGAAGGGTCCCTAAATCTAGAGGCACCTAATTGCCAAGAGACAATTGACAGTCTCATTGAAGCAATCAATCAAAACCTGGGGGTAGATAATGAGTCCACCTCGGCCTCTGGTCATAAGGTGTCCTTCAAACGAGCCAGGCAAACTCATAGGGTTTTTGGCTCTTGTAGCGTCGGCGTCCCTGCCCTCTGCCAGGCAGGGACGCTCTTCCCTGCGACAGCGTCCTCTGCCAGGCAGGGACGTCGGTCCCCTTACCCGCGCTCAGCGTCCTCCTTCCGCCCTGCTGGGGCCGCGCGCTCCCTCCCTGCTTCTGGACTTAGGGCGCGCGCCCGCGCGCTCCCCCGCTCTTAAAGGGGCCGCGCGCATTTTTCAAAAAGGTCCCCGGCCAATGCCGGAGGACTCCACCCTATATAAAGTACTTCCTCCCTAATGGAGGTGCCCGAGCAATGTTGTTGTTGCACTGTTTAACTCTGCTTCAGCCCTCAGGGTCCGTTACCAGTTACCTGCCTGTTTCCTGCCAGTTTGCTTTCTGCTACCTGCCCGCTAGCCTGCCTGAGGTTCG
Source organism: Oophaga sylvatica (assembly GCA_033576555.1). NCBI lineage: Eukaryota > Metazoa > Chordata > Amphibia > Anura > Dendrobatidae > Oophaga > Oophaga sylvatica. The sequence continues at coordinate 162,168,667 of JARQOD010000006.1, read as the reverse complement.
GCCGTCACATGCGGTGACCATCGGCAATTCCAGAGACTCTCGCCTGCGCACTTGGGGCGCTCATCTGCCATCTGCCTGCAAGCCTACCTGGAGGTTCGGCCATCACCTGCGGTGTCCATCGGCTATTCCAGAGACTCTCGCCTGCTCACTTGGGGGCGCTCATCTGTCATCTGCCTGCTAGCCTACCGGGAGGCTCCACCATCTCAGGTCGTATATACCTGTCCATCCAGAGACTGCCCCGGTCACATGCCGTGACTACCTGCCCGTCTACCCAGAGACTGCCCCGGTCACTTGCCGTGACTACCTGCCTGTCTACCCAGAGACTGCCCCGGTCACTTGCCGTGACTACCTGCCTGTCTACCCAGAGACTGCCCCTATCACTTGCCGTGACCACCCGCCTGTTTATCCAGAGACTGCCCCGGTCACTTGCCGTGACCTCCCACCTGTCTATCCAGAGACTGCCCCGGTCACTTGCCGTGACTTCCCTCCTGTCTGTCCAGAGACTGCCCCTGTCACTTGCAGTGACTTCCTGTCCGTCTCCCCGGGCGCCACCCGCTCCTTTACAAGGAAAGCCTCCTTGTATAATAAAGCTCAGAGGTTCCGCCTCCCAGACCCGTTACAGTTTGCTCGGGCCAGTGAAACCCGGTGGCACCCAAACTCCCTCGCTCTCTGACCTGTGTCATGAACTGTCTCGTCAGAGGTCTCAACAGGAGTCCATCCTGGGTCACCTGCGGAATGTTAATTCCCGCCTGGACACTCTGACTACTTCACCAGCAACCACCGCGGGCGCCATGACTCGCAATCCGGCAGTTCCGCTGCTTACCAATTCCATGGTTTCCGTTCCTGGACCTCGACTTTCAGCTCCTCCTCGGTTTGGAGGCGATCCTGCTCTGGCTCGGGGTTTCATTAACCAGTGCACCCTGCATTTTGAACTCCTGGCACACCAGTTTAACTCCGACCGGGCCAAAATTGCCTTCATCATGTCCCATCTCACCGGAGAGGCCCTGGCCTGGCTAAATCCTCTTTGGGAGAGAGAGGATCCTCTGGTGTCTGACCTGTCTGCTTTTCTCTCAGCCTTCCGGAAGGTATTCGACGAACCCGGACGGAAGACCTCCTCTGCATCTTCTCTGCTGATTCTCCGTCAGGGAAGTCTCACCGTGGGTCAATATGCCATACGGTTCCGTACCCTTGCCTCGGAGTTAGCTTGGGATAATGACGCTCTGATTTCTGTCTTCTGGGAGGGTCTATCTGGCCGTATTAAAGATGAACTTGCCGGTCGGGACATTCCAACCTCTCTCGATGACCTAATAACTCTTGCCAATCTAATTGATCTGCGGTTCCAGGAGCACGCTAAAGAGGTCACCCGTGAGAGAAGGTTTCCTCGTCTAGCTCCTTCTTTTCAGAGACCTGTAATTCCTTCCGTTTCTCCTCAGGTACACTCTTCTGAGCCTATGCAAGTCGACCAGACCAAGATGGTCAAAGTCCGTCAGGACTTACGCCGTACCGAGGGGAGTTGCTTCTACTGTGGCAGTAAGGAGCACTGGATCCGTACCTGCCCAGAGAGGTCGGGAAACGCCTGTGTCTAGGCTCGCTCGGAGAGGTCCACCTAGACAAAAATAAATCCTCTTCATCTCTGCTGTTGTCAGTCTCAATTCTCCTCGGTGGGAACCGTTATTTCGAACTAGCCCAACTTGATTCTGGAGCAGCCAGGAATCTTGTTTCACAGGCTCTAGTGGAAAAATATCGCATTGATAACAGATACTGGTTGAACCAGTATCTGTTGCTGCTATGGATGGGGGTCTCCTACCACGTCCCATCCAACTTATCACTGAAGCCATAACCCTGCAGGTGGGAATGCTGCATTCTGAGAGCATTTCGTTTCATGTTCTGCCTGGACTCTCGCACGCTTTCTTACTAGGTCGGCCTTGGCTCCAAAAGCATGCACCCGTGCTCGACTGGCAGACTGGAGAGATCCTTCGCTGGGGACAGGACTGTCATAAAACGTGCTTGGTTCCTGTTCATCCCGTCCGTCCTTCTCCTACACCAACTAATCTACCAGGGCTCCCGATTCCATATTGGTCATTCGCTGATGTCTTTAATAAAAAGGAAGCAGAGACATTACCCCCTCACGGACCGTATGATTGCCCGATCGACCTGCTACCCGGTACTACGCCTCCCCGTGGGCGTATTTACCCTCTGTCCGCTGCTGAGACCAGGTCGATGTCCGAATATATCGAGGAGAATTTGTCCAAGGGATTCATCCGGAAATCCACCTCCCCAGCGGGAGCAGGTTTCTTCTAAGTAAAAAAGAAAGACGGCTCTCTCCGTCCCTGTATTGACTACAGAGGCCTAAATTTGATCACGGTGAAGAATAAGTACCCTCTTCCGCTCATTCCAGAATTGTTTGATCGTCTGAGGGGGGCTAGAATCTTCACCAAACTGGATCTTCGTGGGGCATATAACCTGGTCCGTATCCGTCGGGGAGATGAATGGAAGACGGCATTCAACACCCGGGACGGCCACTATGAGTATTTGGTGATGCCCTTTGGTCTCTGTAATGCTCCAGCAGTCTTTCAGGAGTTGGTCAATGACATCTTCCGGGACCTTCTCTACTCCTGCGTTGTGGTGTACCTAGACGATATCTTGGTCTTCTCTCCGGATCTCCAGTCTCACCGGAGGGATGTTCGTCAGGTTCTGCTCAGGCTCAGGCAGAATCACCTCTTCGCCAAATATGAGAAGTGCCTCTTTGAGCAGACCTCGCTTCCGTTTTTGGGCTACATCATTTCTCAAACAGGCCTACGAATGGATCCGGAGAAACTGTCTGCCATTGAGAAATGGCCCCGACCGGAGGGGTTGAAAGCCATTCAGCGGTTCCTGGGATTGGCCAATTATTACCGTCTTTTCATACCGCACTTCTCTTCCCGGACTGCTCCAATCTCCGCGCTCACCCGCAAGGATGCTAATCCCAAACAGTGGACGCCCGAAGCAGAGGAGGCCTTTCTTTCTTTAAAACAGGCCTTCTCTTCCGCTCCAGTGCTGCATCGCCCGGACGGCAACAAGCAGTTCTTCCTGGAGGTGGACGCTTCCTCTTCTGGAGCTGGAGCGGTACTTACTCAAAAATCTTCATCCGGGAGGATGGTATCTTGCGGCTTCTTCTCCAAACTCTTCTCCTCTTCTGAGCGCAATTACTCCATAGGAGACCGAGAGTTATTGGCCATCAAGCTGGCATTGGAGGAGTGGCGTTACCTACTCGAGGGGGCTCTTCATCCGGTAATCATTTACACTGACCACAAAAATCTGGCTTACCTCCAGCATGCCCAGAGACTTAACCCTCGCCAAGCCCGGTGGTCCTTGTTTTTTGCCCGCTTTGATTTTCTCTTACATTTTCGCCCGGCCGACAAGAACATCAAGGCGGACGCCTTGTCCCGGTCCTTCCTGGTGTCGGATCTCGAGGAGGAACCTAAACATATCATCGATCCCGCCAGAGTGATGCAGGTGGCTCCCGTGAGTCTAAATCGTCTCCCTCCTGGCAAGACGTTCGTATCGGTTACCGATCGGGAGAGAATCCTACACTGGGGTCATTCGTCTAAACTAGCTGGCCACGCTGGTCAGAAAAAGACCCTCCAGCTCATTACTCGGCATTACTGGTGGCCTACCCTTCACAAGGACGTAATAGACTTTGTTTCTGCCTGTATCTCCTGTGCCCGCAACAAAGTTCCGAGACACCTGCCTGCCGGCCGTCTTCTTCCGCTTCCTGTACCCGCTGCTCCCTGGCAGCATATAGCCATGGACTTCATAACAGATCTGCCCGTCTCTGCCGGTTGTACGGTCATTTGGGTGGTCGTTGACCGATTTTCCAAGATGGCTCACTTCATTCCCCTGCCAGGACTTCCGTCTGCACCCGAGTTGGCTAAAGACTTTATCCGCCACATCTTCCGTCTTCATGGTCTGCCTCGTCACATTGTGTCGGATCGTGGGGTACAGTTCACCTCACGTTTCTGGAGAGCTACTTGTAAATTGCTAGACGTCACCTTGGATTTCTCCTCCGCTTACCACCCGCAGTCCAATGGACAAGTCGAGCGAATCAATCAGAATCTGACCAGTTATCTCCGGCACTTCGTTAATGCCCACCATTCTGACTGGGTGGATCTCCTGCCTTGGGCCGAATTCTCTTACAACAATCACGAGAGCGAATCTTCCTCCAAATCTCCGTTTTTTGTAGTCTTCGGTCAACACCCTCGGATCCCTGTTCCTGTCTCCATCTCTGTGGACAATCCAGCTGCGGAATCTCTGGTTAACGAATTTTCCTCCATATGGGAGAGTACCCGGTCCGCACTCATTCTGTCATCCGAGCGCATGAAGAAACATGCTGACAAAAGACGTTTGGATCCTCCTCAATTCCGTCCTGGGGATAAGGTCTGGCTTTCGTCCAAGTATGTCCGGCTCAAGATTCCTTCCTACAAGTTAGGTCCTCGGTTCATCGGTCCTTTTGAGATCATCAGTCAGATCAACCCGGTGTCCTATAAATTGAAACTCCCGGCCAATTTGCGGATTCCTAACTCCTTCCATGTATCTCTCCTCAAACCGGTGGTATTTAACTCTTTTGTCAAGTCTACAGGTACACCTCCTGCTCCAGTGTCTGCTGAAGACGAATTTGAGGTAGAGAACATTCTGGCCACCAAAAGGGTAGGAAGAAAGACCTATTTTCTGGTGGATTGGAAGGGGTTTGGTCCTGAGGAGAGAACGTGGGAGCCTCGGGAGAACATCCATGCCCCTCTCATCCTAGCTAAATTTCTTTCTGGCCTAAAAAGGGGGGGTCTAGAGGGGGGGGTACTGTAGCGTCGGCGTCCCTGCCCTCTGCCAGGCAGGGACGCTGTTCCCCTGCGACAGCGTCCTCTGCCAAGCAGGGACGTCGGTCCCCTTACCCGCGCTCAGCGTCCTCCTTCCGCCCTGCTGGGGCCGCGCGCTCCCTCCCTGCTTCTGGACTTAGGGCGCGCGTCCGCGCGCTCCCCCGCTCTTAAAGGGGCCGCGCGCATTTTTCAAAAAGGTCCCCGGCCAATGCCGGAGGACTCCACCCTATATAAAGTACTTCCTCCCTAATGGAGGTGCCCGAGCAATGTTGTTGTTGCACTGTTTAACTCTGCTTCAGCCCTCAGGGTCCGTTACCAGTTACCTGCCTGTTTCCTGCCAGTTTGCTTTCTGCTACCTGCCCGCTAGCCTGCCTGAGGTTCGGCCGTCACATGCGGTGACCATCGGCAATTCCAGAGACTCTCGCCTGCTCACTTGGGGGCGCTCATCTGCCATCTGCCTGCAAGCCTGCCTGGAGGTTCGGCCGTCACATGCGGTGACCATCGGCAATTCCAGAGACTCTCGCCTGCGCACTTGGGGGCGCTCATCTGCCATCTGCCTGCAAGCCTACCTGGAGGTTCGGCCATCACCTGCAGTGTCCATCGGCTATTCCAGAGACTCTCGCCTGCTCACTTGGGGGCGCTCATCTGTCATCTGCCTGCTAGCCTACCGGGAGGCTCCACCATCTCAGGTCGTATATACCTGTCCATCCAGAGACTGCCCCGGTCACATGCCGTGACTACCTGCCCGTCTACCCAGAGACTGCCCCGGTCACTTGCCGTGACTACCTGCCTGTCTACTCAGAGACTGCCCCGGTCACTTGCCGTGACTACCTGCCTGTCTACCCAGAGACTGCCCCTATCACTTGCCGTGACCACCCGCCTGTTTATCCAGAGACTGCCCCGGTCACTTGCCGTGACCTCCCACCTGTCTATCCAGAGACTGCCCCGGTCACTTGCCGTGACCTCCCACCTGTCTATCCAGAGACTGCCCCGGTCACTTGCCGTGACCTCCCTCCTGTCTGTCCAGAGACTGCCCCTGTCACTTGCAGTGACTTCCTGTCCGTCTCCCCGGGCGCCACCCGCTCCTTTACAAGGAAAGCCTCCTTGTATAATAAAGCTCAGAGGTTCCGCCTCCCAGACCCGTTACAGCTCTCACCCTGAATTTGAGGACCTAGTGTAGCGCCACCGGGAAAAGCCGGACAAACGCTTTTGAGGACAAAAGGCTCTCAATGCCAGATATCCTTTTGCCCCTGAGCTCCTTAAAAAATGGGCGGAATTTCCTGCGGTCGACCCTCCAGTGTCGCGTTTAGCGTCTAAGACGCTCCTCTCCCTTCCCAACGTTTCCTCGATCTAGGATCCAGCGGACCGTCTAATGGAAAGTTTGGCTCACTCGGTATTTGAGGCGTCAGGCTCTGCCCTCTCTCCCTCTTTTGCAGCGACTTGGGTTGCTAAGGCTATGATATCCTGGTCGGAGTCTCTAAATAAAGCCCTCCATGGCACGGAGGTGCCATCAGAAGTAATTGAGATCTCTAATCAAATCGCTCTTGCAGGAGACTTTTTGATTAATGCTTCCATGGATGCGGCAAATTGCGCAGCCCTAGCTGCAGCCAACGCGATTGGTATTAGGAGAGCCTTGTGGTTGAGGACATGGCGGGCGGACTCAACCTCAAAAAAGTCCCTTAAGTCCTTACCTTATCAGAGTGGCCGGTTATTTGGCGAGAGACTGGATCAGCTCTGTTACACTCGGTCCCAGCGCTGGCTCTGCACTCCGTTCTGCCCACTCACCTGTTCCTCTGGCTGTCCCTCTGCAGCAGTCTGCGCGCGGGCTGGGGTCTCCTGTCCCATCTGCTTCTCGGCGTCCTGTGTCCTCCTCCACTTGCTGGCAGGCCTCCAGATAGACTGCTTAGGACACGAGGCCGCGCCCACCGTCTCTCTTAAAGGGGCAGCGTGCATTTTTTGAAATAGCTAATTAACCAATGGCTGCGCACTCAGTACTATATCTGGTCACTCCACCATTAGGGGAGTGCCGGAGCAACGTGTTCTATCATTGCTACATCCGGTTCTGTTCCTGATCTGTCTGCGCTGCGTCTGCAGTCTCTGTGCTTCGCTGATACTGTTTGTCTCCTCAGATCATTGCTAACCCGTATCTGGCTAACCTGGACAATCTCGGCTATTACTGGCGCAAGTGTCATCCCGTTCCGCCATCAGCCATCCGTACCTGTGGACCGTGACAAGGTCACTGAAGCCAGCCTGCTACCATCCGTTCTGGACCAGGACCTTACCCTTCTCCGTCAAGAACCCTCCACGGACTCTGTAAATACCTGTTACCCTTTTGGTCCCTCTGGGACAGCTGCCACGTGTCCGGGGTCTAACTGGAGGTAGCACCTGTGTCCTCCGGGTATTCCATTCTGGTCCTGTTCGAGGGGCCTTACTACGGGTACCTCACTAGTTACGCCCCCTTCGGAACCCCCCGGACCGCGGTCTCGAGGTTCCACATTAAAAAATAAAAACGAATGTGAACTTCACCACCTCTGCCTCCGCTTCCATTCGTTACAGATTGCTCCGGCCATGGAACCCGCTGGATCCCAGAGATCTCCGACCACGGATCTGTGCCAGGAGGTGACCCGTTTGGGAGTGCAACAGGACAAGATCACGACTTATCTACACAGCTTGTCTACCCGCATGGATTCCTTGGGGTCCTCGTCTGCACCTGACTCTTCTATCAATAATCAGGTACCAGTTCCCATGGCAAGTCAAGGTCCCCATCTGGCGGCTCCTACCCGTTTCCAGGGTGACCCTACTCTGTGTCGGGGTTTCCTCAATCAGTGCACTCTACACTTTGAAATCTTGGGGCATATGTTTGCTTCTGACCGAGCCAAGGTGGGCTTCATCATGTCGCACCTGGGAGGAGAGGCCCTCGCCTGGCTAAACCCGCTATGGGAGAGAGGGGATCCGCTGGTTAACGATCTTCAATCTTTCCTAGAGGCTTTTCGCAGGACTTTCGATGAACCTGGTCGCACCACTTCGACTGCCTCAGCTCTGCCTGCGCCAAGGTACTCTCACGGTAGCTCAGTATGCTGTTAAATTCCTCACCCTCTCGTCTGAATTATCGTGGAACAATGAGGCCCTGGTTGCTAACTTCTGGGAGGGCCTATCCGGAAGAATCAAGGATGAGCTGGCGGGACGGGACTGACCTACCCTCTTGGAAGAACTAATATCCTTGGCAACCCGAATTGACCTGCGTTTTCAGGAGCGCTCCATGGAGATCAAGCGGGACAAAAGGTCCTATCACCTGGACTCTAGTTTGTACAAAACAGGTACTTCGCCCTCCGCCTCTGAGGCCATGGAGGTGGACCATGTAAGTTTGGCCACCCGCCGCCGGGAGGCACGTCGCAAGGAGGGAAGTTGTTACTACTGCGGTAGTTCTGAACATTTGATCCATTTCTGTCCTAAAAAGTCGGGAAACTCCAGTGCCTAGGTCCGGTAGGAGGGGCCAACCTAGGTAGAGAACAGTCCTCTCCCTCTTTACACATCTCAGTCTCCGTGTCCTATGGAGCAATAAAATTCTCCGAACATTGTCTACTGGATTCTGGAGCTGCAGGGAACTTCATCCAGCAGGCGGTTGTGGATCATTACCGCTTACCAGTCCAGCATCTTCCTGATCCGTTACAGGTGTCCGCCGTGGATGGCAAACCGCTGACTGAGCCCGTCCAGTTTCAAACCGAGTTGGTGGAACTCCGGGTAGGTCTAATGCATACTGAACGAATGCGATTTTATGTATATCCCGGTTTATCCCATCCCATGCTTTTAGGTTTACCTTGGCTCCAGATGCATGAACCAGTCCTTAATTGGAAAACTGGAGAAGTTCTGCGTTGGGGAGATACCTGCATGAATCGTTGCTTAACCTGGATTCAACCTGTTTCGCCTCCAGTCCAGCCTGATACCCTGCCAGGGTTGCCTTCCGCCTATTGGTCCTTCTCTGACGTCTTTGGGAAAAAGGAGGCTGAGAGACTACCTCCACACAGGTCGTGTGACTGTCAGATAGAGCTTCTTCCTGGAGCATCTCCTCCTCGCGGGAGAGTTTATCCCCTTTCACAGGCAGAGACTCAGGCCATGTCGGACTACATCCAAGAGAATCTGGCTAGAGGATTTATCCGAAAGTCATCGTCACCGGCAGGAGCTGGATTCTTCTTTGTGAAGAAAAAGGATGGATCCTTGCGGCCCTGCATTGACTATCGGGGTCTAAATCAAATCACGGTAAAAAACAGGTATCCATTACCTCTTATTTCAGAGCTGTTTGATCGTCTCCGAGGGGCCAAGATCTTCACCAAATTGGACCTCAGAGGGGCCTACAACCTGATCCGAGTCAGAGAAGGAGACGAATGGAAAACAGCCTTCAACACCCGTGACGGCCACTATGAATACCTGGTAATGCCATTTAGCCTAAGCAATGCACCTGCGGTCTTTCAGGAATTTGTTAATGACATTTTCAGGGACCTGCTCTATACTTGTGTCGTGGTCTACCTGGACGATATTTTGACTTTCTCTGCAGACTTGGCGTTACACCGGAGGCAAGTACGCCTGGTCTTACAAAGACTGAGAGAGAACAGGCTATATGCCAAATATGAGAAATGCCTCTTTGAGCAGTCTTCTTTGCCTTTCCTTGGGTACATTGTATCTTCCACAGGATTAAAGATGGATCCGGAGAAGTTGTCTGCAGTTCTCAACTGGCCTCGTCCGTCTGGGCTAAAAGCCATACAAAGGTTCCTCGGATTCGCCAATTACTACCGGCAATTTATTCCACACTTTTCCACCCGAGTGGCTCCCAATCACAGCCTTAACCCGGAAAGGTGTAACCTCTAAGGAATGGTCCTCCGAGGCAGAAGAGGCCTTTGTTTCTCTCAAAAAAGCCTTCACTTCCGCACCTGTTCTCCGTCGTCCTAATTCAAGTGAGCAATTTTTTCTTGAGGTTGACGCTTCTTCCATAGGTGCAGGAGCAGTTCTGACCCAGAAGTCGTCTACCGGGCGGATGATCTCGTGTGTTTTTTTTTCCAAGGTTTTTTCTCCTGCAGAGAGGAACTACTCTGTCGGTGATCGCGAACTGCTGGCCATCAAATTGGCTCTGCAAGAATGGAGACATCTTCTTGAAGGAGCACATCACCAGGTAATCATATTCACCGACCATAAAAACCTTGCCTATCTCCAATCTGCTTTAAGACTGAATCCCCGTCAGGCCCGTTGGGCATTATTTTTTGCCCGTTTCAATTTTGTACTTCATTTCCGTCCAGCTGACAAGAACATCAAGGCAGACGCACTCTCCAGAGCCTTCTTGCCTCCTGAACTGGAGGAAGAACCTCAGCACATTATTGAACCTTCTAAGTTAGTCTCTGTTGCCTCCACTGATCTGGCCCGGCTTCCTCCTGGGAAGACTTTCGTGTCCGCTTCTGATCGTACTCGTGTTCTGCGCTGGGGTCATTCTTCTAAGTTGGCTGGCCATGCTGGTCAGAAAAAGACGCAGCAACTCATCTCCCGTTATTACTGGTGGCCTACCATGGGCAAGGATATCCAGGAGTTCGTCGCAGCATGTCCTTCATGTGCCCGTAACAAAACTGTTAAACATCTACCAGCCAGCAGGCTTCTGCCTCTTCCGATTCCGTCTGCTCCCTGGCAGCACATTGCGATGGATTTCATCACGGATCTTCCCATTTCTTCTGGCTGCTCAGTGGTATGGGTTGTGGTGGATCGCTTCTCTAAAATGGCCCACTTCGTTCCGCTATCTGGCCTCCCGTCTGCTCCAGAACTGGCCGCTCACTTCATTCAGCACATCTTCCGTCTACATGGATTTCCTCTCCACATCGTGTCCGACAGGGGCGTCCAGTTCACCTCTAAGTTCTGGAGAGGACTCTGTAAAATGGTAAAAATTGAACTAGATTTTTCTTCTGCATATCATCCCCAGTCTAATGGGCAAGTGGAGAGGAACAATCAAATCCTGGCTGGATACCTGCGTCACTTCGTCAACGCTCATCATAATGACTGGGTAGAATTACTGCCCTGGGCGGAATTCTCCTACAACAACCAAGTAAGTGAATCTTCTGGAAAGTCTCCCTTTCAGATTGTGTTTGGACTGCAACCCGGAATTCCTCTTCCTGTCTCGGGATTGTCTGATGTTCCGGCAGTTGATACCTTGTCTAAGAATTTCTCGGACATTTGGAGAGAGACCAGGTCGGCTTTGGAGAAAGCTTCTCAACGTATGAAAACGCATGCGGACAAAAGACGTTTGGAGGCTCCCATCTTTCGTCCGGGAGACAAGGTATGGCTCTCCTCCAAGTACATCCGTCTGAAGTTACCATCGTACAAATTGGGTCCCCGTTTCATTGGTCCCTTTGAAGTCTTGAGACAAATCAACCTGGTCCCTTATAAACTGAAATTGCCTAACTCTCTACGAGTACCTAACTCCTTTCATGTTTCCCTCCTCAAACCAGTAGTGTTGAGCTCCTTCTTTAAGGACCCGGGTATCACTCCTGATCCGGTCTCTGAGGATGATGTTTTTGAGGTAAAACATATCTTGGCCTCTAAGAGAGTAAGAGGTAGGATCTATTACCTGGTGGACTGGAGGGGTTTTGGTCCTGAGGAGAGGTTTTGGGAGCCTAAAGAGAACACCCAGGCCCCTCTTCTTCTTAAAAGATTTCACGCAGGCTTGAAAAAGAGGGGGAGTAAAGAGGGGGATACTGTTACACTCGGTCCCAGCGCTGGCTCTGCACTCCGTTCTGCCCACTCACCTGTTCCTCTGGCTGTCCCTCTGCAGCAGTCTGCGCGCGGGCTGGGGTCTCCTGTCCCATCTGCTTCTCGGCGTCCTGTGTCCTCCTCCACTTCCTGGCACGCTGCTAGCAGGCCTCCAGATAGACTGCTTAGGACACGAGGCCGCGCCCACCGTCTCTCTTAAAGGGGCAGCGTGCATTTTTTTGAAATAGCTAATTAACCAATGGCTGCGCACTCAGTACTATATCTGGTCACTCCACCATTAGGGGAGTGCCGGAGCAACGTGTTCTATCATTGCTACATCCGGTTCTGTTCCTGATCTGTCTGCGCTGCGTCTGCAGTCTCTGTGCTTCGCTGATACTGTTTGTCTCCTCAGATCATTGCTAACCCGTATCTGGCTAACCTGGACAATCTCGGCTATTACTGGCGCAAGTGTCATCCCGTTCCGCCATCAGCCATCCGTACCTGTGGACCGTGACAAGGTCACTGAAGCCAGCCTGCTACCATCCATTCTGGACCAGGACCTTACCCTTCTCCGTCAAGAACCCTCCACGGACTCTGTAAATACCTGTTACCCTTTTGGTCCCTCTGGGACAGCTGCCACGTGTCCGGGATCTAACTGGAGGTAGCACCTGTGTCCTCCGGGTATTCCATTCTGGTCCTGTTCGAGTGGCCTTACTACGGGTACCCGGGGCTCACTAGTTACGCCCCCTTCGGAGCCCCCCGGACCGCGGTCTCGAGGTTCCACATTAAAAAATAAAAACGAATGTGAACTTCACCACCTCTGCCTCCGCTTCCATTCGTTACAAGCTCATTTCTGATGCTACAGGAGGAAAGAGCAGTTTCCTTCCGTAGCAGAAAATTAGGCAGCCCTTTCGCCGACAGCTTCAGAGGGCCTTTCACAACCCAGGTTGGGCCGTGGCAGCCAGCTCCGGCGGCTCAGGTCGACCTAATCAGGCCAGAGATCGTCAAGTCTCTTACAAGACCAACCCTTTGGGAAGGATGCGATCTCAACAGCCGAAATCTAGAGGGTCTAGGTCCAAAAGGTTTTTGGCCAAATGACTGGAGGCAGGATCCGGTCAATTCATCCAGAGTGGGCGGCCGCCTACTCTGGTTTCGCCCCAACTGGCTCGCGGTCACTCACGACAAGTGGGTCAGGGAGTTAAACTCTATCTTGTACCCCGAGGAGACTATCAGCCGTCCCCCAAATCGTTTTTCTTTTTTTTTCCCTCGCGTCTTCCCAAAGAAGAATCCCGGGTTCGCGCCTTGTTCAAGGCTGTCGAATCTCTTTGGCGCAGCTGGGTTATCATTCCTGTACCAGAGGTCGAGATAGGTCAAAGGTTCTATTCCAATCTGTTCATAGTACCCAAGAAAGACGGCACTGTAAGGCCCATTCTGGACCTAAAACGTTTGAACAGGTTTGTCAGAATTCGTCATTTCCGAATGGAGTCTCTCCGCTCGGTCATTGCAGCCATGGAAAAGGGGGAATTTCTAGCGTCAATAGACATCCAGGATGCTTATCTTCACATCCCCATATTTCCCCCTCATCAGAGATTTCTACGGTTTGCTATCGGCAACCTTCACTTTCAATTCGCAGCATTGCCCTTCCGGCTGGCCACAGCTCCCAGGGTGTTCACAAAAGTTATGGCTGCCGTTGTGTCCATTCTTCACTCCAGAGGGATAGTCGTCTTGCCATACTTAGACGATCTCCTCGTCAAGGGTCCGTCTTTCCAAGCCTGCGAGGAAAGTGTCAGCATGACGCTAGACACCTTGGTTCGCCAGGGGTGGCTGGTGAATTTGAAAAAATCATCTCCCGTGCCATCTCGGAAGGTCACCTTTGTAGGGATGATTTTCGACACCGTTCGAGGTTTGATAATCCTCCTTCGGGACAAAGCCCTAGTTCTCCGTCAGGAGGTACGGATCCTTCGCCAACCGATTCCTCACACCATCCGGTTTTGCATGAGGGTCTTAGGAAGGATGGTGGCGGCAATCGAGGCCATTCCGTTTGTACAATTTCATCTCTTCTCCCTTCAGCATGCCCTCTTGGCAGCGTGGGACTGGAGCCCTTACTCTCTCAATCTCCGGTGCCGTCTGTCTCTGCAGGTCAGATAGACACGTGGTGGACAAGGAGCACCACTCTTCAACAGGGGCGATATTTTCCCCCAGTCCATTGACTGATAGTCACAAAGGACGCCAGCCTTCTCGGATGGGGAGCAGTGTTTTGCCACTACACAACCCAGGGATCTTGGTCCCTGCAGGAATCAACCCTCCCGATCAATATTCTAGAGATTCGGGCTGTTCGGCTGGCTCTGAGGCATTTTCACCATCATCTGGCGGGCCGCCTTGTCCGAATACAATCGGACAATGCCACGGCTGTGGCATACATAAATCATCACGGAGGTACCCGCAGCAGGGCGGCCATGCACGAGGTGAAACATATTCTGGCCTGGGCAGAAAAAAATCACTCTGTGATATCGGCGGTCCACATTCCGGGCGAGGAGAACTGGGCAGCGGACTTCCTCAGCCGTCAGGGTATAGCGTCAGGGGAATAGTCACTCCATCCCGACGTGTTTCAGCAGATATGCCTACGCTGGGGAACTCCAGATGTGGACCTGATGGCTTCCAGGATAAACGCCAAGGTACCCAACTTCATCTCCCGATACCGGGATTCGCAGGCAATTGCAGTGGACGCCCTGGTTCTACCGTGGAATCAGTTTCACCTCCCTTACTTGTTTCCACCGATAGCTCTGCTCCCAAGGGTAATCAGAAAGATCAGGGTAGAGGGGGTCCCAGCGATATTAATAGCTCCGGATTGGCCGCATCGCTCATGGTACGCAGAGCTGGTACAGTTGCTGGCCGACGCACCCTGGCATCTGCCAGAACGTGCGGACCTTCTCTCCCAGGGCCCAGTTTACCACCAGAACTCTGCGGTCCTGTGTTTGACGGCCTGGCCGTTGAATCTTGGATCCTAACCAAGGCTGGATTCTCCCAGAAGGTCGCGGCCACAATGGCTAGCGCCCGAAAACCCGCCTCGGCTCGTATCTACCATCATACTTGGAAGGTCTTCTTTACTTGGTGTAGGGAACAGGGTTATTCCCCACTTCAGTTTTCAATCCCCAACATTCTGGCATTTCTCCAAGCGGGCCTAGATTCAAGCCTAGTGCCAAGCACTCTCAGAAGACAGATATCAGCCTTGTCTGTTCTTTTTCAGCGTAGAATCACTACTAACTTACAGGTTAAGACCTTTATTCAGGGGGTTGCCCATATAGTGCCCCCCTACAAGGCTCCCCTAGATGTCTGGGATCTTAACCTTGTTCTGTGAGTTCTGCAGGAATCTCCATTTGAGCCTCTTCAGGATGTTTCTTTGACATACCTTTCTTGGAAGGTTGTGTTTCTAGTAGCCATAACATCCATAAGGCGGGTCTCTGAGCTGGTGGCACTATTTTGCCGAGCTCCGTACTTACTTCTTCATCACGATAAAGTGGTGCTCAGGCCAACTCCACCTTTTTTGCCTAAGGTCGTGTCCTCATTTCATATAAATGAGGACATTGTTTTGCCCTCATTTTGCCCAGCGCCAACGCACCGGGTGGAGAAGGCTCTCCATACGCTGGATCTGGTGAGAGCACTCAGGAGATATGTATCTCGGACGGCATCCTTTCGGCAGATGGACACGCTGTTAATCCTTCCCGAGGGTCGCAGGAAGGGACTCGCTGCCTCAAGATCAACTTTGGCCAGATGGATACGGTTAACCATTCAGGAGGCCTACCGCATCAGAAGCGCTGTGGTCCCCGCAGGAATCAGGGCTCACTCCACCAGAACGGTGGGTGCCTCCTGGGCTCTTCGGCATCAGGCTTCGGCAGAACAGGTTTGTAAGGCGGCAACCTGGTCCAGTCTTCATACTTTCTCTAAACTTTATAATATCCATACTCAGGCTTCAGCGGATGCAAGTCTGGGTAGAAGGATTCTTCAGGGCGCGGTAGCGCACCTATAGGCAATGCCTGGTTACGACTTATACTGTGGAGTCAGTTTCCCACCCAAGGGACTGCTTTGGGACGTCCCACAGTCCTGTGTCCCCCAGTGAGACAAAGGAGAAATACGGATTTTTGTGTTACTCACCGTAAAATCCTTTTCTCCGAGACTCTCATTGGGGGACACAGCACCCACCCTAATAGCCGGAAGGCTTAGTTTTTGAGTTAATTCTATTTTTGTCTGTTCCGGTGGGTTTATTTCTGGATATATTGTACCTGTGTTAACACTGATTTATTTTTTGTCCTCCTACTGCTTTTTGCACTAAACTGGGATCGCCTGCGGCTAGTGTCGAGGTGTATACAGCAGAGGAGGAGCTAACTTTTTTATATCTACTTAGTGTCAGCCTCCTAGCGGCAGTAGCATACACCCACAGTCCTGTGTCCCTCAATGAGCGTCTCGGAGAAAAGGATTTTACGGTGAGTAACACAAAAATCCGTATTTTTTCTATAAAAAAACATTTTGTGTAAAAAAAAAAAAAAAAAAAAAAAGCCAAAACATAAAAAAATATATAAATGAGGTATCGCTGTAATCGTAGTGACCCGAAGAATAAAGCTGCTTTATCAATTTTACCACATGCGGAATGGGAAAAAAAAAAAAAAAAATTCCTGAATTGCTGGTTTTTGTTCATTCTGCTTCCACAACAATCGGAATAGGAAGCGATCAAATAACGTTATGTGCCCGAATATGGTACCAATAAAAACGTCAGCTCGTCCCGCAAAAAATAAGCCCGCAGATAACTCTGTCGGCCGAAATATGGAAAAATTATAGCTCTCAAAATACGGTGATACAAAAATTTCTTACAAAAAATTCTTCCAAAAAAAGCATCTTTTAGCGTGTGACAGAAACTGAACATGAAAAAAGGATGAAAATCTGGTATCGCTGTAATCGCACCGACCCGAAAAATAAAGTCGCCTAATCACTAATACTGCACGAGGAACAGCGTAAAAAATAAAACCAATTCTTCACCTTTTGTGGATTTTTTCATTCTGCCTCCTAAAGATCGCAGTAAGGCGATCATAGTGGTTTACCCCCATATATGGGGTATCAGCGTACTCAGGACAAATTGCACATCAACTTTTGGGGTTCTATTTATCCTGTTACCCTTATAAAAATAAAATTTTGGGGGCAAAAATCATTTTTGTGGAAAAAAATGATTTTTTTTATTTTCACGGCTCTACGTTATAAACTTCTGTGAAGCCCTTGGGGGTTCTTAGTGCTCACCACACATCTAGATAAGTTCCTTGGGAGGTCTAGTTTCCAAAATGGGGTCACTTGTGGCGGGTTTCCACTGTTTAGGCACATCAGGGACTCTCCAAATGCGACATGGCGTCCAATCTTAATTCCAGTTAAAAAAAAAAAGTCAAATGGCGCTGCTTCCCTTCCGAGCTCTGCCATGCGCCCAAATAGTAGTTTACCCCCACATGTGGGGTATCAGCGTACTCAGGACAAATTGCACAATAACTTTTGGGGTCCTTTTATCCTTTGGAAACTAAAAATTGGGGGTGAAAAGATAATTTTTGTGGAAAAAATGATTTTTAAATTTTATGGCTCTACGTTATAACCTTCTGTGAAGCCCTTGGGGGTTCAAAGTGCTCACCATACAATTAGATAAGTTCCTTGGGGGTCTAGTTTCCAAAATGGGGTCACTTATAGGGGGTTTTCACTGTTTAGGTACATTAGGGGCTCTCCAAACGCGACATGGTGTCCGCTCTCGATTCCAGCCAATTTGACATTCAAAATCTCAAATGATGCTCCTTCCCTTCTGAGCACTGCCGTGCGCCTAAAGATTGGTTTTCCCCCACACATGGGGTATCGGTGTACTCAGGAGAAATTGTACAACAAATATTGTGGTTCATTTTCTCCTGATACCCTTGAGAAACTTTAAAAAATTGTGTTGAAAGAAAAATTTTGGGGAAAAAAAGTTAAATGTTCATTTTTTCCTTCCACATTGCTTCAATTCTTGTGAAGTACCTAAAGGGTTAATAAACTTCTTGATTGTGGCTTTGAACACCTTGAGGGGTGCAGTTTTTAGAATGGTGTCACTTTTGGGTATTTTCTGTCATATTGACCCCTCAAATTCACTTCAAATGTGAGGTGGTCCCTAAAAAAAAAATGGTTTTGTAAATTTTGTTGGAAAAAAGAGAAATTGCTGGTCAACTTTTAACACTTATAACTTCCTAAGAAAAAAATGTTTTTTCCAAAATTGTGCTGATGTAAAGTAGACATGTAGGAAATGTTATTTATTAACTATTTTTTGTGACATATCTCTCTGATTTAAGGGCATAAAAATTAAAAGTTTGAAAATTGCAAAATTTTCACCATATTTCTGTTTTTTCATAAATAAACGCAAGGTATATCGATGAAATTTTACCACTATCATGAAGTACAATATGTCACGAGAAAACATTCTCAGAATCGCCAAGATCCGTTGAAGCGTTCCAGAGTTATAAGCACATAAAGTGACAGTGGTCAGAAATGTAAAAATTGGCCTGGTCATTAACCTACAAAATGGCTTGGTCATTAAAGGGTTAAAGGGAATCTGTCACCAGGTTTTTGCTACCTCGTCTGAGAGGAGCACGATGTAGACAAAAGAGACCCTGAATCCAATGAGGTATCACTTAGATTACTGGGTGCAATGGTTCTGACACAATCAGAGTTCTTAGCCATGTAGCAGAGCTTAGAGATCTAACCGTGCCCACACCAGGCTCTGTGTTTACATTGTCTATGGGAAATGATGTTATGATTTGGTAGCGGAGGAGGACAGGAGCAAAAACAGCCAAGGCAGCCAAACACCCAGAGAGGTTGGGAACTAATGGATTGCAGACCCCTAAACTAACCGCACAACTAGAAGCAGCCGTGGGACGTACCTACAGTGACCTAGACGCCTCGACACAGCCGGAGAGTTAGCTACGCCTAAAGACAGAAAGGGGAAAGCTAACTGCCCCAGAGTAGTGCCCCAAAGGAATAGGTAGCCCCCACACATATAATGGCGGTTAGACAAGATGAAATACAAACGCAGGTAGAATATAGAGTAAGCAAATGCTGGGGCCCAAAACTATCTAGATATGACAGGACAGGAAAGAATACTGTCTGCAACCCAGCAAAACCCTAGGAAAAATTCCAACACGTCTGATTCCAAAAATGTGAGACCGCACGATCTCGCACCCGCTAAATCAGAACTCTGGAGTGAACACACAGCTACCCAGCAGCCACTGAAATAACAGGGACAGAGCAAATGAACAGAAACAAATGAGAAACAGAGACTAGCGCAGGCCCCAGCAGGGGGACCCGGCTGACCTCACTCAGAAGGGCAGCAAAAACAAGGAAAAGCAAAACCACAGAAGAAAGGCAGAAAATAACTTACCTGAATTTTCGCAGGAGACAGCAGAAACCTAGCTGACTTCCAAACTAGACCAGAAAGAGAAACTAATCACCGGCGAGGTTCCTGGGAGGGCAGCTCACTTATATCTGCCCAGTCCGTCCCCCCTGATTGCCATCCTCGCTCTCAAGTGATGGACCTTTGTCATTCAATACAGCTTCAATACAATCATCAACCACCAGAGGGAGCCCCAGCTCAGAAGTCATCTCCAAAGTGTTCACAACAGTACCGCCCCCTTGAGGAGGGGTCACCGAACCCTCACCAGCGCCACCAGGCGATTCAGGATGAGCCCTGTGAAAGGCGCGCACCAATCTCTTAGCATGAGTGTTAGAAGCAAATACACAAGAATTGTCCTCCTGACCATAACCCTTCCACTTGACCAAGTACTGGAGTCTCCGTCTAGACAGACGAGAATCCAGTATCCTTTCCACTTCATACTCCAGATTGCCCTCAACCTAGACAGGCTCAGGAGGCGTAGCCATAGGAACTACTGGCTCAACAAACCTTTTCAATAAAGATTTATGGAAGACGTTGTGAATCTTAAACGTCCCTGGAAGAGCCAAACGTAAAGAAACTGGATTAAGGACTTGCAAGATCTTATAAGGTCCAATGAACCTCGGTTTAAACTTTGGAGACGCAACCTTCATAGGGATATTTTTTGAGGACAACCAAACCAAGTCACCCACTTTAAACCGAGGACCATCAGTCCTATGCCGGTTGGCAAACCGCTGGGCCCTCTCCTGAGAGAGACAACTTATCCACTACTTGATCCCAAATCTGCTGCATTCTCTCTACCATAGAGTCAACACCCGGACAGACAGAAGCCCCCACCTGTCCCGAAGAAAACCGAGGATGAAACCTGAAATTGCAGAAAAAAGGGGACATCCAAGTGGCAGAACTGACCCTATTATTTAGAGCAGTGTTTCTCAACTCCAGTCCTCAAGACCCACCAACAGGTCATGTTTTCAGGATTTCCTTAGTATTGCAAAGGTGATGGAATTAATGCTTGAGCAGGTGATAAAATTATCACCTGTGCAATACTAAGGAAATCCTGAAAACATGACCTGTTGGTGGGTCCTGAGGACTGGAGTTAAGAAACACTGATTTAGAGCGAATTCAGCCAAGGGCAAAAAAGAGACCAGTCATCTTGATCCGCTGTCACAAAACATCTCAGATAAGTTTCCAAAGTCTGGTTTGTTCTCTGTCTGCCCATTGGTCTGAGGGTGAAACGCAGAGGAGAAAGACAACTGAATTCCCAGTTTAGAACAAAAGCTCTCCAAAATCTGGAAACAAACTGGACTCCCCTGTCCGACACAATATTCTCCGGAATGACGTGCAAACGAACCCACCTGCTGAAAGAACAAGGGTACCAACTCGGAAGAGGATGGTAACTTCGGCAGTTGCACAAGATGGACCATCTTGGAAAATCTATCACAGATCACCCAAATGACAGTCATTCTCTGAGAGACAGGGAGGTCGGAGATAAAATCCATAGCGATATGGGTCCATGGCCTCCTAGGGACCGGCAGTGGCATTAACAATCCACTAGAGAGAACAGGGTTTGGACCAAGAACAAGTCCCACAGGACTGCACAAAATTCCTGACATCACGAGATAAAGTGGGCCACCAAAAGGACCGACTAACTAAATCTCTGGTACCAAAATACCGGGATGACCAGCCAACGCGGAGCAATGAATCTCAGACATCACATTCTTCCTCCATTGGTCTGGGACAAACAATTTCCCAACAGGGCAGCATTTAGGTTTATCCCCCTGAAATTCCTCCAGAGCCAGTCTCAAATCGGGCGAGATAGTGGAAAGAACCACACCCTCCTTCAGAATGACAGCAGGTTCAGTCACATCAGGAGAATCTGCCAAAAAACTCTTAGAAAGGGCATCCACCTTAACATTCTTAGTGCCCGGGAGAAAGGAGACCACAAAATTAAAACCCGTGAAAGACAAGGCCCACCTGGCCTGTCTAGGATTAAGTCGCTTGGCAGATTCGAGATAGATCAGGTTCTTATGGTCCGTGAGGACCACCACTTGATGTTTGGCTCCTTCCAGCCAATGTCTCCACTCTTCAAAAGCCCACTTCATAGCCAATAACTCCTGATTCCCCACATCATAATTACGTTCAGCTGGGGAAAATTTTCGAGAGAAGAAGGCACAAGGGTTACTCTTAGAGATCTCAGGATCCCTTTGGGACAAAACGGCTCCTGCACCAATCTCAGAAGCATCTATCTCCACCTGAAATGGTAGAGAAACATCAGGTTGCCGTAGAACAGGAGCAGAAGTGAATCTCTGCTTAAGCTCCTGAAATGCAGAAACTGCCTCAGGAGACCAATTCACTGCATCAGAACCCTTTTTGGTCAAATCAGTCAATGGTTTCACAATACCAGAGAAATTACTTATAAATTTACGGTAAAAATTAGCAAAACCCAAAAATCTCTGAAGAGCCTTCCATAAAGTGGGTTGAACCCAATCACAAATGGCCTTAATCTTGAGCGGGTCCATTTCAATAGCAGTCGGAGGCAAAATAAATCCCAAAAACGAAACCTTCTGTACGCCAAAGAGACATTTTGATCCCTTAACATACAAGGAATTTTCTTTCAAAATCCGGAATTCCATCCGAACATGTTCCACATGAGAATCCACAAAATCCCGGAAAATATCGTTCATGAAAGATTGGAAGACGGAAGGGGCATTAGTGAGCCCAAAAGGCATCACTAGGTACTCAAAATGCCCCTCAGGGGTATTAAACGCCGTCTTCCATTCATCACCGTGCTTGATGCGAATAAGATTATACGCCCCCCTGAGGTCAAGCTTGGTAAACCAACTAGCACCTTTCATTCTGGAAAATAAATCAGAAATCAGGGGTAACGGATATTGATTTAACAGTGATCTTATTAAGGAGACGATAGTCAATACATGGCCTCAATGAACGATCCTTTTTGGCCACAAAGAAAAAGCCGGCGCCCAAGGGTGAAGAGGATGGTCTGATATGACCCTTCTCCAAGAACTCTTTGATATAAGATCGCATAGCATCATGCTCAGGTATGGACAAAATTGAAGAGCCGACCCTTGGGAAATTTGCAACCGTGTACTAACTCAATCGCGCAATCATAACTCCTGTGGGGAAGTAAGGATGCAGACTTACTCTCACTAAACACATCAGAAAAATCAGCCAAATAGTCAGGGACATCCTGAGACTGGGGAGAGGTAGAGAAAACAGGAGTGTCATTACGAACACATTGACAACCCCAACTAACCACAGACACGGACTTTTAATCCAAAACAGGATTATGGGTCTGCAACAAAGGAAAACCCAGTACAATAATGTCATGTAAATTATGCAACACCAGAAATTTACAATTCTTTTGGTGGTCCGGGTCTACCCGCATTATCACCTGGGTCGAAAACTGGGGTTTATTCTCCGCCAAAGGGGTAGAATCAATGCCCAGCAAAGGAATAGATCTCCGCAGGGGTACCATGGGAAAACCACAATGTTTGGCAAAATCAGAATCCATTAGGTTTAGGGCTGCTCCTAAATCAACAAAAGCCTGAGCCGAAAATGTGGACACGGAGCAGACCAAGGTAACAGTCAAGAGAAATTTAGTCTGAACATTACGCAAAACAAATGATCGCGCAAAACGTTCTCCCCACTTAGGGCAGACGGAAATAGTATGAGAAGCGTCCCGACAATAGAAGCACAACTTATTACACTTACGAAACTCTTGACGCTGAGTCCCAGAAACAACTCCATCACACTGCATGGGCTCAGATGTTTGCTCGCAAGGCATCACCACCTCTCGCATAGTTTTACGTTCACGCAAGCGTCTGTCAATCTGAATAGCTAATGACATAGAGTCATTGAGACCAGAGAGGACAGGAAATCCCACCATAACATCTTTTACGGTCTCTGCCAGACCTTTCCGAAAAAGAGATGCCAGGGCATCATCGTTCTATTTAGTAAGGACTGCCCACTTTCATAATTTCTGACAATATAGCGCTGCGTCTTCCTGACCCTGGTTCAATGCCAACAAAGTTTTCTCAGCTTGATCAGTAACATTAGGTTCATCATACAATAACCCCAGAGCTTGAAAAAACACCTCAACATTAGTTAAACAGGATCTCCAGGTGTCAAGTAAAAGGCCCAATCCTGAGGGTCGCCACGCAACAGGGAGATGACAATTTGGACCTGCTGCACTGCGTTCCCCGAGGAGTTAGGATTCAAGGCAAAAAACAACTTACAATTATTTTTAAAGTTCAAAAATTTTGACCGATACCCAAAAAAAAAATCCGGAATAGGGATCTTAGGTTCTACAACAGTCAACCGAGTGACATAGGTAGCAATACTCCGAACTTCAGCAGCAAGCTGCTCAACACGATCGGACAAATGCTTAATTTCCATTGCAGAAAAACTCCTCCTACGGCCCCCAGAGATAAAGAGGAAAATATACACACACAAAAAAAAAAAATCTGACTACCCTTTTTTTTTTTTCCTTCTTTTGAGTACCATAGAATTTACAGTCAGACCGGTGATTCTGTTATGATTTGGTAGCCGAGTAGGACAGGAGCAAAAACAGCCAAGGCAGCCGAACACCCAGAGAGGTTGGGAACTAATGGGTTGCAGACCCCTAAACTAACTGCACAACTAGAAGCAGCTGTGGGACGTACCTATGGTGACCTAGACGCCTCGACACAGCCGGAGAGTTAGCTACGCCTAAAGACAGAAAGGGGAAAGCTAACTGCCCCGGAGTAGCGCCCCAAAGGAATAGGTAGCCCCCACACGTATAATGGCGGTTAGACAAGATGAAATACAAACGCAGGTAGAAAATAGAGTAAGCAAACGCTGGGGCCCAAAACTATCTAGATAGGACAGGAAAGAATACTGTCTGCAACCAAGCAAAACACTAGGAAAATTTCCAACACTTCTGATTCCAAAAATGCTAAGACCGCACGATCTCGCCCCCGCTAAATCAGAACTCTGGTGTGAACAAGCAGCTACCCAGCAGCCACTGAAATAACAGGAACAGAGCAAATGAACAGAAACAAATCGGAAACAGAGACCAGCACAGCCCCCAGCAGGGGGACCCGGCTGACCTCACTCAGAAGGGCAGCAAAAACAAGGAAAAGCAAAACCACAGAAGAAAGGCAGAAAATAACTTATCTGAATTTTCGCAGGAGACAGCAGAAACCCAGCTGACTTCCAAACTAGACCAGGAAGAGAAACTAATCACCGGCGAGGATCATGGGAGGGCAGCTCACTTATATCTGCCCAGTCCGTCCCCCCTGATTGCCACTCCTCACTCTCAGGTGATGGACCTTTGTCATTCAATACAGCTTCAATACCATCAGCAACCACCAGAGGGAGCCCCAGCTCAGAAGTCATCTCCAAAGTGTTCACAACACAGTGAGCTACTTATCACAGGAGGGAGTCCCAGCAGTGATAATATCCTCATGATAAAACCTTCATTATAAGTTAACCGCACACAGCTTGATAAGTGACACATCTCTGAATGTAGTGTTTTAACCTCTACATTATGCTGTGTTCAGATTACCTATCAGAAACCAGCTGACAGATTCTCTTTAACCACTTACTGACGTATGACATACTGGTACATCATATGCTGGCACTGACTTTGATGCTTGCTCAGAAACTGAGCCTGCATCTTAGCTGGCAGATGATGGCTGTGTTATTCAGAGGTTATTCCTTTTACTGAGATGGGAGATGGCAGTTGCTACTGAAGAGATTCTATGTAGGCTGAGGGGGAGGAGCTCTGATTGTAGCTCCTCCCTCCTCCTGTCCACATAGAATCTTATCAGTAGCAGCCACCATCTCCTTTTTCAGTATTTTTAGCAACCTGTAAGTTCATATCAAAAGGAAAGAATGCGCTTTATATGTTTGGACAGGTAGGTAGGCACTAATGTTAATATTTTCTTTTAAATGATTTAACGCATTTTACCTTTTTTTCTTTTTTTTAGATTTTCCTTTTCATTTATATCTAATTTTGTGTTTTCATTGCACTGGATTGTAATATTTTAGCCTAACTTCTCTTTGTTCTAATGTAGATGCTAAATGGAGAACTGAAACAACTGTATACAGCTATAACTAGAGCCAGAGTCAACCTATGGATATTCGATGAAAACCACGAGAAGCGAGCACCTGCATTTGATTACTTTGTGAATGGGAATTTAGTTCAGGTGGTCCAGACAGATAAAAACAAAGGTGCGTTAATGCCGATATTATTGCTGCTTGTTTTGGAATCTATAATAAAATAGATTTGGGATTGGGGCTGGGCAATTTTGCCTAAATTAAAATGTCAAGGTTTTTTTTTAATATTATAACAGTTTCATTTTTTGCATGCTAAGAAGGGTAAAAATACCAATAAACTTTTTTTTTTTTTTTAATTAATTTTTTATTCAAAAAAACCTGCTTGCGCAGAATTTCTTAATATATACTGATCATCATAACTGTCCCTTTGGAGCTGGTGTGTGGACATGTCATTCCAAGGGAGCCGGCATATGTGCAGTGATCTGCAATGTACTGGCTTCATCTGTGCACTCTGCATGTGCTGGTTGCTGCTAAAACTGACCTAAAATGTCATATGCCGGACAAAGGAGCCAGTATTTGAGAGACAGGCCTCATTTTGTCCTGTGAGTGGACACGTGACCGCAAATAGGCGATTTGCCTATTCCCGGCCACATTCTGTCTAGATGTGTGCGGCCTCTCTCAATTGACTTGTGAGGCACTGAAGAATCCTACCTAACAACGTGCACTGTACGCTATGTGAGTATTCACAAGTCTGCAGTCACATAGCGTGGCTACAGACTTTCATGCTAAACCCGGACAACCCCTTTAGATACAGGATTGTTTGTCATGTTTATATGATCCTATGACTACAAGGAGTCAGATATTATATCAGCCACATATTGTAATGTCAGGTGTGTTGTAGCACTGCCGAGATTCATTGTGAATTATTTCATACAGATCAGGTGACACTGAAGCCTAATCTCGCAGTATGACCCAATCTGTAAGAAGATCAAGCTGCTGTAATAACTCTCACTGAACCTCAGCAGTGTGACCATGACCACCACAATAAAGAATCCTACACCAGATTGATCTGAAGGTGAACCACATTTTGCCACTCAACCTCAGAGGTTGTAGTGCATCCTTCCTGCACCCTCCCAAGTTGACAAAGCTGCTACATCACATTTTTCTAGCAGCAGTATACATTGTATTTTGTTCTCTTACTGTCTGCTGCTACGTCCACTGTTCATCTATATTAGCCTGACCTGAAGATGAAAAGCAGATATTGATTTCACGATTCTGGGCAAAATCACAATTGTGCTAAAGAGTTTTAAAATTAAAGGTGTTATCCAGAACTTTGAATATTTTCTTCATATAATGTTAAGAACTTAATGGCAGATAGTTGCTTTGCGACTTCTTTCCCAGCTCAGGCAGTCAGCATCCTGCTTCTTTTCACCTCACGCCAATAAAGCAGCTCTTTCTCTCCTGGTCTGCTCTGTTACAGGGCATCACTACCGTGACCTGCTGATTGACAGTCGCTCTTCACAGTTAGGCAGCAGGGAACTGGCTATCAATCAATATGACATTGACATTGACAGTGACACCCAGTCGACAGAGCAGAAGTGAAAACGCTGCTCTGTTGACGTGATGTTACCAGAAGCATAAGAATCACTGTCAGGAGCATCCTGTTGCTACGCTGAGCCTGCAGAGACTGTCACTGGGCAGAACAGGCAGTTAGTTGACAACTATCTGCCGGTTAGTTCTTAGCCCCATATGAAAAAAAATCGTCAAGTCCCAGATAATCCCTTTAATCGATACGATACACTTTATTGATCCCAGGGGGAAATTACAGTGAATTAAGTGAATTTGATTAATGGACCAGCCCTATTTAGAATATATTGCTATTCATTTCTTTATTTTAGCTGGATAAGCCCACACACATTTACAGATGACCATAATTGTACGTAAATGTGTTCTGCCCTTAGAGATGCAGCTATTTTGGGGTTTAAGTAAACAGGGTTTACATATATATACACCGTATATACTCGTGCATTAGCCGAGTTTTTCAGCACATTTTTTTTGTGCTGAAAACGCCCCTCTCATCTTATACAGGAGTCAATTGTCCCAGAAGGCCGGCAGGGGGAGGAGCGGCGGGTGACAGAGGCAGGAGCTGGCTGCTGTGGCTAAAACCTGTGCTACTGCTAAAGAGAAATGAATATTCATTTCTCTTATAGCGCGCACAGTGACACCCGCAGCTGCCGGCTTCCAGAAGACATCCTACTCACTCTCCTGCGTGCCCTCGCAGCATCTCGTTGGTCCCGGCGTTCTCGCAGCATCTCTCTGGTCCCGGCGGGTGGCAGCTCTTCCTGTGCCGAACGATAGCGTGGCCCGTCTCATTAAGGTAATGAATATGCACGGCTCTCCACTCCCATAGGCATGGAGGGAATATTCATTACCATAATGAGCGGAGCCACGTGATCGCTTTGCACAGGAAGAGCTTCCGGCGCTGGAACCGAGATGCTGCAAGGGCGCCGGGACCAACGAAATGGTAGGATGTTTTTTTTTTAATAGGAACCATTCATACAAAGATAGAGGAAAATGAGCCATGCATACAGGGACGGGGGGTGCCATGCATACCTGGAACAGGACGGACGAGTCATGTATACCAGGAACAGGATGGGGGAGCCATGCATACCAGGAACAGGACGGGGGAACCATGCATACCAGGACAGTGACGAGGGGAGCCATGCATACCAGGACTGGACGGGGGTAGCCATGCATACCAGGACGGGGGGAGCCATGCATACCAGGACCGCGACGGGGCAGCCATGCATACCAGGACAGGGGACAGGACGGTGGGGAGCCATGCATACCAGGATGGGGGAGCCATGCAGACCAGTACAGGACGGGGGGAGCCATGCATACCAGGACGGGGGGAGCCATGCATACCAGGACAGCAACGGGGGAGCCATGCATACCCGGTTTATACTCGAGTCAATAAGCTTACCCGGTTTTTTGTGGCAAAATTAGGTGCCTCGGCTTATACTCAAGTGTGTATATATAATATAATATAACGCTGGAAGCGTCACCCTGTCCGAAGCCCTTATAGACTGCGCAGGCGCGGCATCCAACAGTGAGGATTGTGTATGGCACCGGAGATCGCGGTACGCGTAGACACTGGATGCATACCGGGATCTCCGTCGCCATACTTACCTGACCGGGAGAAGCATTGCCGCGGCGCTTCTCTTCTTGCCAGAGACCGGGTTAGAAGACCAGGAGTGCACGTTGGAATCGCGCATGCGCATAGCGCTATCCGGCGCCATTTTGCTGAAGACACATTTGCTTTATGGGCATGCGTGTACTACGGCGCTGCTCTCCTCCCCCGGCCTCCGGCAGAACGGGACAGCGCTGGAGCACAGGGAAGAAAGGTGAGTATAAATAGGTTTTTTTTTTGGGTATGTGTGCAGTTTAATAGGGGTGAGGGGGACCATACAAATCAGGATAGGGGGTGAGAACACCATGCATACCAGGATTGGGGGGTGAGGGGACCATGCATATCAGGATTGGGGGGTGAGGGGACAATGCATATCAGGATTGGGAGGTGAGGGGACCATGTATTTCAAGATTGGGGGGTGAGGGGACCATGTATACCAGGATAGGGGGTGAGAGGACCATGCATACCAGGATTGGGGGGTGAGGGAACCATGAATACCAGGATATGGATGAGCAGGTACCATGCATACCAGGATAGGGATGAGGGGGTACCATGCATTCCAGGATTGGGAGGTGAGGGGACCATGCATACCAGGATGAGGAATGGGGTGCCATACATACCAGATTTGGATGGGGTGAGGGGACCATACATACCAGGATAGGGATGAGGGGTATCATGCATACCAGGATAGGGATGAGGAGTGCCATGCATACCAGGATAGGAAGGGGATCAGCACATACCAGGATGGGAGACCATATACCGATAAAAAATGCTTGCCACCCGGGCATAGAACGAGTTCATAGCTAGTGTGTGTATACAGTATATGTGTGTGTATGTATGTATGTGTGTATATATATATATATATATACATATGTGTGTGTGTATATGTGTATATATTATATATATATACACATATACACACACACATATGTATATACAGTCCCTGACAGAAGTTATGTCGCTTATCCATGTTATGTAAATCAAAGCTTATAACCTGACGTTAAATTCATCCATTGGTTTTATAAATTACTCTTTTGAAATCTGAAACCCTCCCAAATTTGGTTTAGGTTAAGAAAATAAATTGGCATCAATGCTGAAATATTGATAATTTAATGAACACGGAATGGTCAGGTTTTGGCAAGACAAAAGTTTTGTCACCTGGTCATATAATGCACCCAATCCTAGTTTACATCCTTACCAGTGCTCAGTAAATGATCGGTTAATTAGTGGGTGTGTATAAAAAGAAACCCAGCACCCCAGACCTTCACTTGAACTGCAACTTGAGCTCTGACAACATGCCAAAAATCCACACTGCGACCAAATCCTTGATTATCAAGAGGCTGAAGACCAGATCCACTGCAGAGGTGGCTGGCACCTTTGGTGTGTCTCAGCGTCAAGTACAAAGAATTAAAAAAAGATTTGAAGAGACTGGAGATGGGTTTGACAAGCCCAGGTCCGGCAGACCCCGCAAGACAACTGCTCAGGAGGAACGTTTGTTTGTTAGAAAATCCAAAGCAAGCCCCTCTTCCACTGCAGCAGAGCTCCAGCATGCCTGGTCACCTCAAGTCCCTGTGTCAACTAGAACAGTTTGTAGGATTCTGTCTTGAAATGGCCTCCATGGTCGATTCAGTGCCCAGAAGCCAGCACTAAACAAAAGGCAAATAAAAAACCATGTGGCATTTGCAAAGTCCCACAGCCTGCTAAACAGATGGACGCTGGAAAAGTGGCAGAAGGTGGATTTCTCTGATGAATCTTCAGTAGAATTACACCACAGCTGCCGCAAATACTGCAGGAGACCTACTGGAGCCCATATGGATCCAAAATACACCCAGAAAACCGTTAAATTTGGTGGTGGAAAGATCATGGTCTGGGGTTAAATTCCGTATGGGGTGTGCGAAACATTTGCAAGGTGGAAGGCAATATCAGTAGCCTAAAATATCAAGAAGTATTAGCTACCTCTTACATTCCAAATCATAAAAGGGGTCAAATTTTGCAGCAGGATGGTGCTCCATCACATACATCCATCTCTAGAACAAAGGTCCTCCAGGCAAAAAAGATCAAGGTGCTCAATGACTGGCCAGCCCAGTCACCAGACATGAACATCATTGAGCATGTTTGGGGTAGGATGAAAGAGGAAGCTTGGAAGACAAAACCAAGGAATCTAGATGAACTCTGGGAGGAATGTAAGACTGCATTCTTTGCTATTCCTGATGACTTCATTAATAAATTGTATGAATCATTGTTGAACCGCATGGATGCAGTCCTTCAAGCTCATGGAAGTCACCAAAATATTAAACATGACTCTAATAGCACCACAACTTAATTCACCAATGTTATGCAACATATATTTGTATTTTAAGATAATTATTTGTTTGAATATCACATTACTTTCTGTGGGCGACAAAACTTTTGACTTGCCAAAATCTGACCATTCTATGTTCATTAAATGATCAATATTTCAGCATTGATGCAAATTTATTTTCTTAACCTAAACCAAATTTGGGAGGGTTTCAGCTTTCAAAATAGTAATTTATAAACCCAATGGATGAATTTGGGAGGGTTTCAGCTTTCAAAATAGTAATTTATAAACCCAATGGATGATTTACATAACATGGATAAGCGACATTACTTCTGTCAGGAACTGTATGTATGTATATATATATATATATATGTGTATATATATATATATGTCAAATTACTACGCTACAAGCTTTAGAGGCTTTTCACTTGCAAGACAAACTGCTGATAGTAATGCTGGATCTGGAACAGTGCCTGCAGCAAAACTCCAGTTTTTTTTTTCTTTTGTCTGCCAAACAAGCATTTGGCAAATAGTAATCAAAGGTGTATGGGCACTTTTAGTTTTGTTTTCCTCTTTTTTTTTCTGAAATTATACAATAATTCATAGCCCATTACTCTTCGTTAGGTAGTAATACATGATCTCTTTTCTTTTTTTTTCAACCAGATCTTGATGATAACATGTTTGTGAAAACGTCCACTAAAAAGGAATGGATCTCTCAAGGAGATTACTATGCAAGCCACCAGTGTTGGAAGGTAGTTATATTAAAAAAGTAGCTGCTAAACAATTTTTTGGTAATATAATATGTATAAATTGTATTTAAAAGAAAGAAAGCTGTTGCATAAATAGGTGTGTCCAAAATTTTGACCAGTATTGTACATCATATACGGAACTCAGGAACTCCAAAATGAAGTTTGATCCAGGACTTTGTTGTGCTGTTCTTTTTCCATAAATCGATAAATAGATTGACAACTTTGTATTACTCTCCAATAAATTACACATTTCTAAAAAAAAAAGTAACAAATGGGTAATTCCATTCTATACAAGGAGTGTCCCTACACTTACAAAGTGACTGACAGTGTAGACTGTCTAGGGGCACACTGGGGCAACTACACAGTCCACAGTGTCAGTCACTTTTTTTAGTGTAGGGACACTCCTTGTTCACCTTGGGAATGGAATTACCCATTTAATTTTCTCCGATATTTATTATTTGTAGAATAGAAGTATATACAAGGAAGAGAACTTTTATAATACTCACCTCATACTCAGATGTTCCTTCCGAGGGGCGTCACAGGTCTTGGTCCAGTACCTCCCTTCTTCTTGGAATGCCGTCCTCCTTCTTGTGGATGACGTATCCCTGTGTCATATCTAACACAATACCACCTCAATGAATAGGAGGGATAAAGAGGCAAACAAATGAAAATGAAAATTACAATATTTTATTATAGATTAATTTAAAATTCACTAGGCTTTAAACAATAGGATATTTCAAATAAAAGTAGCAAGGAAGCAATTATCAAATAGCTGGAGGCTTTCACAGTCCTATGAGAACTGGGAACAAAAAAGGAAAGAATAAACTAACCCCTATACAATGAACTGACAAGAAAAGTGCAAAGTGCTTGAGTGACAATGGCAGAAAAGCTGAAAATAATTCCACAAAAAGAATGGGCACAGTTTTTTGAGCAAGAGCGTCTGATAGTGCTGAGATGGATATAATACCGGCCAAGTGGCTGTAAGCTGACACAATGTTACAGAAACGATCTATTACAGTAAGGGTATATTTATTGCCACTATCCCATAAAGTGCAAGGAAGAACTGGCTGAAGTAAGTCTAATGGGTAAGTACTTACAATAGTGTCAACCAGGCTAAAGATATGTCCTTGCTGTGACCCCGACAGCGCCATTTCACCTAACTGGCTTCTTCCATAGGGGATGCTAGCAATAAACGTAGCGTATTTTCGCTGCATTCTAATCATGCAGGTAAATTCGCATGTGTTCACTGAACCAAGCGGATTTACCGCATCTAGTGAACGACTATGAAAGTAAAACTAATGGGTAATTGACGTTTTTCAGCTCGTAAACCTGCACCACGTTTGCGTTTATGCAACATTAAATAAAAGCACAGTGGGCATGGAATTTCTATAACCTGGAACGTAGCGTTTTGGAAGCAGCGGAGGTGAGCTTCGTCCAGAACGCTGCTATTCCAGATTGTGGGCACATATCCTTGAGCTTATTCATTAGTAGGTGCCACCAAATCATGTCCACAACATATTTAGAAAAAATAACCATAGTGAATAACCCCTTTAAATACAAAAGTTTCCAGAGAATGCATGATTTAAATGATTTAATCTAATAGAAGGTGAATGACGTCCTTTTAAAACCATTTCGATCTGTAGAACTTCTAAAAGAAATGTTATATATTTTCAGGTTGCTGCAAAGTGTTACCAAAAAGGTGGCGCAATGGAAAAAGAAAAGCTTGCATTTGCCAATGATGAAGTATTAAATCTGCAGACAAAGAAAGCCAATACAAAGTAGGCATCAATACTTTTTATTTCTGCCTCCACTTCAGGCTTGTGACAGCCCTCCCTTTCAGAACTGCAACATGACTGAAGTGTCATGGAACAATCTTTTCCACAATATATTTTTCCCCCACAGGGAAAAATCTTTGGAGTACTTAAAGCTTGCCAAGACTTATCTGGAATGTCGGGAGCCAAAGCTGTCCCTTAAGTGCCTGATGAGGGCCAAAGAATTTATCCTTTGTGCAGATCTTTGCAAGCAGCTGGAAAAGGTATTACTGTGTTCTAGTTGGGTGATGCAGGTTATTTTACTATTTTATTATCAAGGAAAAATATGTTGTCTGAGTGTTAAAAGTGATTTTTATAATATCTGTATTTACATCATATACTTTTCAAATAAAATTTCTCTGCAAAAATAAAAATATGGGGCACTTTAATAAATAAGTGTCAATATGAGTCTCTTATATTTCTAAATCTGAGAAATGTTTTTGCATCAAGACCAAGCAGCATATGATCACTCTTATCAAATCGGCCACTTCTGTGATACCCTGTGAGTAATTAGGGGGCTTCTGACTGATAAGGTCTATTTAACAGTTTGAGAAAGCCTGCATTAGATGATTAAGATGGTTAGATGGTTTTCTGAAAGCATCAAAAAGACCCATCAGGGAACCAACACTGGTGTGAAGTTTAGGGATAAGGGGACGAGGTTTTGTGTCCAAATGACAGATGATAGATGAATGCTTGTGCACACCCAGCTTTTCATTCATATTTATGAGAACAAGAAGTTCTTCTCTGATGAAAAGAGGATCTGCCCTGGATGTAGATGGGGGTCCTAGGTACTGTGACATAAATGACATGCCACATGTCTTTAAAGAGGACATTTCACTTGGATTGTTTAAATTAATCTGAGTACCGGCTCCAATTGGTGCTGCTCCTCCACTGATTCTGGAACCGTTATTCTTTTTTCTAATGTGCTCTTCTAAGAAGGCAAATGTCCGCTGAAAAGTTTGGTGGTGTACACCTACTTGTTTGAAGAGAAAACTTGCTTAACTTTGGGGGGTATAACTTTTTGCACAGAGAGGTACAGATGAAACAGAAAAATGTTCGAGAATCAGTGAAGAAGAACCAATTAAAAGAGCTACTTTGTTTAAATAAATTAAAAAAAAAGTGAAATGTCCTCTTAAATTTGAAAACCTGTTTAATTCCAGGTCAACATGTAGTGTTGCAAATTGCAAAAAATAAGAGGCCATCACCATAAGAGGTATGCGGCCTATGTGAAAACAATGTATGAAGAAAGAAAAAAGTTATAGAATTAAAGGGAATTTTTCACCAGGTTTTTGCCACCTAATCTGAGAGCAGCATAATGTAGGAGCAGTGACCCGGATTTCAGTGATGTGTCACTTACTCTGCTACTTAATGTAGTTTTGATAAAATCGCTGTTTTTTCAGCATGAGATTATCATGAGAGGACTAGTAATGCTGCTGCCATATGAATGCTGAGCTCTGTATAACCCGCCCCCACCACTGATTGGCAGTGTTCTGTTTACACTGTACATAGTTAGAAAGCTGCCAATCAGTGGTGTGGGCGGGGTCATACAGAGCTCAGCATTCAGCTAACTACTAAATCTGCAGCAGATAAAATAGTGACTTTATCAAAACTGAAGCAAGTGGCCCATTAAGTGACACATAGATGATATCAGGGTCTCTGCCACTACATTATGCTGCTCTCAGATTCCCTGTAAGGTATGCATTACAATTGTAATTGTGACTTGATAATAGCTAAAACATATAAAAAAAATTGTACAAAACAACAGATGGTCTACAATAAGTACCAAAAAACAAGCACCAGGAATTATTATAATTAAAAATGCATAGTAAGCCCACCAATGGAAAGAATAATAAATAGAATTAGGAATATAGGAAAATAGAAATAGGAAAATGGCCGCCGATGTCGGCGCATGCGCAGATTAATATCTAGGCTCAATGACGAGCCGAAATCTCAACCTGTGCATGCACATTTTCCTGAAGGCCATCACCGGTGGGTCAATGTGCAGAGCAGGGACTCCACTATTGCCTTCGACATTTTCCTGAAGCCCACCACCTGCAAGTCAATGGCTGCTGCCTCGTACCTCCTGAACACTCCCTCCTCCCAGCCCAGGGCTCGCACTCCTGCCACCGCCGGCTTCCTGCAGGGGTGACCCTGCCTCATGTGACCCCGCTCCATCTCTCCCCCAGTAAGCTAAATTTGGACTATAAGATGGTCCTCCATTTTCACATTTAACATTTTTGTTTTTCCTTATTTCCTTCTCTAAATTCGAGATGCGTCTTTTATGGTCCGAAAAATACGGTAGTGCTTTTGACTATATTAAACAAATCTAATAAAATCTATAGTGATTCAATTAAAAAAAACAAGGTGGATGTTTACTTTACACAGATACTGTGCACTTGATTCATCATTATTGCTTCTGTTTGTCCATTTTTGTTTTGCATATAATTCATTTGTGCCTTATTTAAAGTCTGTTTTGTGTTTTTTTTGCCTTTTTTTAAAAAAAAATTCCAAGAGGTTTGAGGTTTCCAGATATTTTTAGCTGATTCATTAATTGTGACTTTTTAAAAAGGCTCAAATTTCTTGAAAATGTTCTCCAGTCTCTACTCCCGCTTTTGATTTTTATGTACATCTGAATTTTTTATGCAAATTTTGCAACATTTTTGCTCTAATAACATTTAAAAAAAAAAAAAAGCTAAAGACAAATATTTAGATCATTTTTTTATTTTTGTGCAAAATTTATGTTCCACATGTGGCATTTTGCAGGATATGGTGAAAAAAGTCCTCAATGAATACCACAAGAGAAAAAAAAACTCTAGAGGTTGGGAAAAACCAGTGCAACAGTCCTCAAAGGTAGCATGTTCTGAATAAAAAGTGGGTGACAGAGTAATATATACTACTCACCTGGGCAGGTTGTACAATATGCCGGCACTGCGTGTAAGCCAGACTTGATAAAGCCGGTGTTGATCACATACTCCATGTCAAATAAATTCCAGGAAAGGTAAAATGTATTGAGGCTATGTGGCGCCTCCAGAAAAAACACAAATTCCCGACTGACAGTTTTCAATAGTAGTAGAGCGTATAATTCAGCAACACGTTTCATATTGGAATCTCTCTCATCTTCACTCCTCTGCTTTTACGCACTATCTTTACGGTTTCTTCAATATTTTATGGCTTTCAGTCTCTATATCCATGGCTATGTTATGAACTATAATGTTTTTGTGGTGAAGCTGAATAGTGAGAGAACATCATAGTTAATATCTTCGCCATAGAGAGAGGGATTGAAAGCTTTAAAACATTGAAGAAACTGTAAAGGTAGTGTGTAACAGCACATAAGTGAAGATAAGAGTGTCAGACCTCAATATGAGGAGGCAGGGGAGAAAATCCAGTGATAAAAACATCCCAGGTATGTATATATGTAAAATGTGACATTTATTAATGTGTTAAAAAACTTCCTTGAGCAAATACTGGCAGAATAGCAAGTTAAAAAGTTATTACAACTGGACCTACGCATTTTTGCAGTAATCCTTATTCATGGTCTGAATTTATTAAGCCCATTAATAAATGTTAAATTTTATACATACCTGGGATGATCTTTTCAACGCTGGATCTTCTCTCCTGCCTCCTCATGAAGACCATGTTGCTCTGACACAATCCGTGTGAATCTTCCCAACACTCCGGAGCTTCATTATCCATTTTGGTGAGCTGACAATTTCCATGTATTTATACAGATTTCAATATTATCTGTATAATCCACTTACCCTGTGCAATCTGCAGATGGAAACGATGTTGCCTTACAAACTGCCAGTTCTGTGCCCTATTGCGCTCCACTGGGAATGCTGGTCTCTGACTGACTACCAATGTACAAGACCAGCCTGATGAACACAGTTCGCCTTTAACATTGCGTAATATAAATTCCTCTACTACTGTTGAAAATTATCCATCGGGCATTTGTGTTATTTCTTATGGCACCCATCTAAACCTTGATACTTTACCTTTCCTGAAAAAGAAAAATAACTTGAGACAAAAACCTCAAATGATGAATTGGCCCTATATGTGTAAAGTATCTGTGATGTAGATGCATTGTTGTAATATCGAAGTAGGAGATTTTTATTCTATAAATGAACAATTGGTACTAAGCTGAGTATTTGAAACTACCTCTTTATGTTGCAGATCAAGGATGCAGCATTCTTCTACAAAAAAGCACAGGACAATAAAGCTGCTGCTCAACTGTTCGAACAAGTTGGAGATTTTGAAGCAGCACTGAGCTTGTATCACAGTGATAAGATGTATGAAGAAGCTGCTGATGCAATGAAAAGGTGCAAAGCTATTTTGATTTTTGATCACTTTAAAATCTGTATTCATTACTAAAATTAATTTAGCTTTACATTGTTTTCTTTTTCTATAACTGTTGCCATTTTCTGCTTTTTAAGGTATCGGCAGAAACACCCTAATACACCATTACAGTTCAGGGAGAGGCAGTTTTATTTGGAAGCTGCTGCAGATTTCTTCAAACAAAAGAAAGTAAAGAAAATGAATGAAATGCTTTCGAAACTTGATGTTGAAGATCAGTTAGTTTTCCTTAGGAATCGAAAATGTTGGGTAGAGGCAGCCGACTTGCTTAAGAGCGAAAATAGGAGTGAAGAAGCTGCGTCTCTGCTGAGAGAACAGGGCATGTTGCTGGAAGCCGCTGACCTAACAACAAGGACAGAATTTCGAGCAGTGTGCTTGCTTGCAGAAGCTCGTCGCATCATGGC
This sequence comes from Oophaga sylvatica, assembly GCA_033576555.1. Taxonomy (NCBI): domain Eukaryota; kingdom Metazoa; phylum Chordata; class Amphibia; order Anura; family Dendrobatidae; genus Oophaga; species Oophaga sylvatica. The sequence continues at coordinate 162,130,793 of JARQOD010000006.1, read as the reverse complement.
AAATGGCAAAGATCCTGCAAATGTCCTTTCAGAATCACTGCAACTTTTATGTGAAACAAATCAGTATGTAGAGGCTACAGAAGCCAGATTGCTTCAAGGAGTTTGGGAAAGAGATTTTAAAAAAATCAAAATGTCTTTCTTTAATTTTAAAAAATCTTCCCATCATGCTGGTGTAGTGGAGGCCTTGTTTGAATCTTTAGTCTGCAATGAGTCCGAACCATCACTGCCAGTTATGGCATCTATTGGTCTAGAGTCCATGATAACATTAATAAAAGCTCTTAAGGAGACCAAAAACAATGCTGACCGGGAAGCAGTTAAAACTTGTCTGGAGTTCTATGGTCTTGTACAAACTGACGAACAAAATTGCTCCATTCTTCAACATGAGGGGCCTAGGTTTTCTAATATACATATAGAAGGGGTTGAGAAAGCTACGGATCTCAAAGATGTAAAATTGCTGCTGCAAAGACATTTTTTCAAGTGGTTGCTTGACATTTCTGAGAAGATTGTTGCAAATGGTTACACAGATATATGTTCTAAGTACATTATAGGGCTTGAATGTACAGATGTTCAATGCCAAGATTTTCATCAGCCTTTGCAACACTATGAATTGAAAAAAATCTTGAAGTCTAAAATATCTTTAATAACCATTTGTGGATTGTTGCTTGATGCAAAGAGCCTTTCAAATGAATATTCTAAAGAGCTTAATGATATTGTAAACCTTCATGGCTTCAAATGCTGCAATTCCCTTTTAAGCCTTGTTTTTTCTAAACATTTTCACATTCGAATCCTTTCAGAAAATCCAAAAATGTGCAGAGATGTACTGCTCAATTTTCCAGGGCCAGGGATGACAATGCTAAAGAGATTTGTTTCTTCACTTTTGGGAGAAGATAAAGTGCAAAGAAGGGAGTCAACTGATCTTTGGCTAAAAATAATGCAGGTCTATAGCCTTCTATCTAAGTTTCCAGATGGACTACAGCGTCTTCTTGAAGAAGAGGAAAGACAATTTGAAAAAGAGCTTGAACTCCAGAAGAGTAATGATCCACATGAAGAAGGAAGTCGAAGAAGATTTCTAGAGGGCAGATATGGTATGCTAAAGCCTGATGCAATGGATAACTCGCCAAAAGTGACTCGCATCCATTTCTTTCGCCTTCTACAGACCTCATTACAGCAGTTTTATCAATACAGGAACCCAGACAATTGCAAGAGATATTTTTTCAGGTTCATGAATTTTCTGATCAAGAAATGTGTTTTGCCATTGATTCCAAACATTGGAAACACCATGATGTTGCTTGAATTCCAGTTTATGCTCTGTTGTGCTGTACTCATGAGGTTTGAGACGGATACAAGAGTCTTGCTTCCGAAAAGTTTCCTTTCCATTTTCCACTATTGGGAGTACATGTTTGGAAAAAGAGGTAGCCTTAAAGATACATTCTCCATCTTGTGGGAATACAAACCAAAAGATAGTTGGCAACTTACAAATCATTTCAGACATCATATTTTATATCTTGCTAAAGTTCTTTCTGGTGATGAAAATCAAAAGTTCAATGTCCTTGTAGATGCATTCAATGACATTGATTGCATTTCTTCAGGAGAAGCTGAGAGAACACTCGTATTTTGGTTAGTGCTGATGGTAAATCTTACTGGTGTTGTTCCTGAAAAGGCAAAAACTATGCTTGCAAGACATATTCCAGAGATCCAAAGTAGGTTGGACTCTTTAACAAATCAGTTCCCATTGAAAGTACCAAAAAGGCTAGTTGACGTTATCGGTAGGTTTGACGCCAGCACTAAAACTGAAGAACTGGTTTCTTTGCTTCAGGAATTGCTGGCACACCGTGATGACGAACGTCTGGTAGAATGCTCATGGAGATGGGATATTGCTTATGGTAAAGGACAAGTAAGGGGAATCTTCTTTGATGACAAATTCCGATTTAGTAAGTTTTCATATGTTCGTCACAGTATTCATGATAATAGAGCCAATTTCATGACGAATGAGCAAGAGGACTTTGAAGAAGAGAAATTGACTTGGTGGCAGCTGTTGCTGCTGACAGACAGAAGCAAATTGCTGTCCGGCAGTTACATCTTGCAGTTCTTGTTGTATGCATAAGTATAAAATGGAAAAATGCAAGCAAACGCAGGCAAAAATGTCACATGGAGGAATACGTTTCAGATTATTTCAAAATTGCAAATGTTGACAAAACTCAGTGTGATTTATGTGGGGTGAAATTTTTACACACTGGAACCCTCCCTACCCAAAGAGAAATTGAAGAAGACCTGGAAGATGTTTCAAGTCCAGCTGTAGACATGGAAATTCTGAACCTACCAGGGATAAATGAAGAGTATGAGAATCATATTGTTCTAGAGAGACATAGACAGCAAATGATTGACTACAGCAAATACCTTGACTTTTTCAAGCTGGAAGTAGATACTGCAATCTACAATGGAAAGTGTCTTATACAGACCATGGGTCAGACTTCCAGAAACAAATTGACATCAAAAGAGGAATTACACTTGGAAAAAACTAAAATAGAAAACAAAATAAAAGTAATTGGTGATTTGATGGAAAATATCTACGAGAAAAAGACCTGGTCTGAAGGTAAAGTGCCATTATATATTATTTTTAACTTTTTTATACTTGTGTTCTTCAACAGATACCAAACTTACTATTTAATATGCCCCGTAGAGGACAGATAATATTATAAATCGGGAGGGGCCATGTGTCCACTATGCCTAGATTTTCAACATTTATACATCTTTTTACTTCTTTCATTTGTTTTAAAAAGAAGCTAGCTGGCTCCTCAAGACTCCAGAAGTATCTCCAACCTGACCAATGGTTATTTACAGGTTAAAATTTCAGGAAAAAGGAGCAACTTGAGAAAAAATTAATTCAAATGAAAGCGTAATTTCAGATAAATTCTTATAACAAGTAATAATTAAGTTGCTCTGTAACATAAAAGTAATTCAACATAGAAATCAACCCATCCCCAGAATTCTGCGATTTTAGGACTCTGCTTTATGGCTTCTATCTGTATTATAACCAAGATGCCTATCAGTTTTCAGTTGGATGGATAATAACGATTTCTAACAAACTGTATTGACGTTTATAGGTCCCATCATGGCAGTGGTATTTTTGACATTAAGAATCCCACTTGCTGTGCTTTAAAATATTGGAAAACTTTATGAAGTTTTTCCAAGTTGGTCTGTTTTTATTATGAGCAGTAATTTAAGAATATCGAACCCATTTGCTTACTGCTCTTCCTTTAGTTCTTTCTATTTAATTCCCAAATACTTCATTTCACCTTTGCTGTGCCAAAAAGTAATCGGTGCAGTATATATTTAAGTCCGAGCTAACTCATATTCTATTTTGATACTACTCCTTTTTTCCTTTTTTACTATAAAAAGAAAATCCACAAAATACTTTTATCTGTCAATTTTAATAGTTCAATATCCATAAGACCACAATCATGTTGGCGAAACAAATATGTGTTTACTCTTGTAAGTTGAGGTCTTTCATATTTATATTTCACCAGACACTGAAATATCCGTATTGTGTTCAAAAGTTTTTTTTAGTAAAGTTTGCCATTTTTTGTTTCCAAGATTCGGGACAATATGTTTTTACTTGGCAGATGTACCCCCTTCACAACATGCGCTGTATATGTGCAAGTTGGAAGCGGGTGTATGGAGTGGGCTCGCGGGGTGAGTTCACTCCATACGCCACAGGTGATGGCTATGTCTTACAGCTACTGTAGGACCTGCCTCTAATAATTGTGTGTAGCACAGCTGACTTTATTGCGCAAGTGACCTGATTGGGTTCCTGTGACAGCAAGCTGTCTATTGACGACCTCCATGCTTGTCATTACGTAGCTTCTTTGAAACCCGGCCACATACTGTGATTTTTCATTATGTACAGCATTGCTGTATATAGCACAATAGATCAGACGATCGCAACTTCAAGTCCCATAAGGGAACTGACAAGAACAGTGAAAAGTAAAATGAAAAAAAATGTTTTAAAAATATATGAAAAAAAAATAAGTTAAAATCACCCCCCCCCTTTTTATTCCATTGAAAATAACATATGTGGTATCGCTGCATTCAGAATAGTCTGATCTATCACAATATAAAATAATTAACCCAGTTGGAAAGCGCCATAAATTTAAAAATTTCAAGAACGCCAAACTTGTGATTTTTTTTTTTTGGTCCCAGCAACACCACAAAATATGTTATAACAAGCGATCAAAATGTCATATCTATCCCAAAATGGTATCAATAAAATGTTGTCTTACCCCACAAAAAACAAGCCCCCACACAGCTTCAGCGAACGAAAAATAAAAACGCTAAGGGTCTCGGTAAATGGCGATACAACCCCAAATTTTTTTTGCAAACTTCTGATTTTTTTCGCCACTAAAATAATGAAAAAAACTGGTTTTGTTTATTATCACCGTAATTGTACTGAGGAGCAGAATAATATTGCGAGTAAATTCTTACCACAAAGTGTACACCATGAAAACAATTCCCCAAAAATGTCAGAATTGCGTTGTTTTTTTTTACAGTTTCTCCCTACTTGGAATTTTTCTCATTTTCCAGTGCACTATGTGGTAAAATGAATGGTGTCACTGAAAAGTACAACTCATCCCGCAAAAAAAACAAGTCCTCATACAGCTATGTGGGCAGAAAAAAGTTATGGCTCTGGGAAGAAGGTGAAGAAAAAAACCAAATGCAAAAATGGAATAGACTCGCTTCTCTTGAGTAGAATCCATAGGATATAAAGTAATATTATTATTATTGTGCAAGTTGCTTATTTTGTTTCTATTACTTGACATTTCTGCAGCTGAAAACGTCATGCAGACAGCTGTGAATGACTTGACAGCCAGCATTTCTGAAAGCGTCAAGTTACTGGAGAAGTCACAACAATCAGCCACAAGAACAGAGGGTACTTGTCTGCAGTGTTTGTATAATGTTTCACCTGGTACACATTGTATATATCCTCGGGTATGAAATAGCAAAACATATCTATACAAAAAACAATCTCCTGTTTCTCATTAGAGGTTTATCATGTTCAGAAAAACTGTTTAGCAAATCTAAAAAATCTCACCAGTGCAAATGAAATGCGTTGTATAAAATCTAACTGAGTTACAGAAGAATCACTGTTTCTTAATATATAGTTAGGTCCAGAAGCATTTGGACAGTAAAATATCATTTAGCTTTTATACACCATTAAGGTTCATTTGAAATAGTCATGAAGTCGTGATTGTTCTGTAGACTTAAGGGTTTTCCAAAAATACTATATTAACCGTTTAGAAATTACAGCCATTTTACATGTTCCCTTCATTTTAACAAATTTGAAAAAAATCGGACAAATGGCTAAAGCCATTTTATGGTCATCTAATGCCGGTTACCTCACTATTTTATGACAAAGTAAGGAGATAATAGGCTCTGGGGATGAATCCAAGTGTTGGTTTTGCATTTGGTAGCCATGCATGGAAACTCCCAATGTGGGGTGCAAAGAGATGTCTGGGCAGGAGGCTATCATTCTGGTAAAAGAAGCCAATTGGAGTGACAGGAAAAACTTTAGGAGTGGGAAAAAGCACCAGTTCTGAAAGTGTCCAAATCTTAAAAGAAATGAAAGTTCTGACAAGCTCCGCAACACTAAAGTGCATGGCAGAAAGATAAAGTCAAAAAACCTACCGAGGAGGTAACATTCAAGAACAAAAAAGCCAAATTGAAAAGGGTTTCTCATTTTTTAAATGGTTAAAATTGCAAAGTTTTTGTAAAAACAAGCAACTTAGGAGTTTACCTTTTATTATAAATCCCCTCTGTTATCAAGAATGTAGGATTTTTTTTAATTTCACAGCTTATTGTTCGCTGCCAAGATTATCGGTTTTGGCTGGTTTCTAGGCAAGTAGAGCAGTGCTTGCAAGATGTTAACTATGTAGCTTGCAAGCGCTGCCATGAATCTGTATCCGGCCAGTTTCAGTGCCCCCGTGTTTGCCGTTTCTGCAGCGTAAAGGGAGAGAGCGCATTTTGAACCATTGGTATGGTTACGCCACTGATCCAAACTGTCAGTCATCAGCAGCGCTCTGCTCCTCGGTGCACTGCTGAAGGTTGATCATAAGAAAAACCCTCTATTCTAGAAACCATTTCAATGGAAGACTACAGCTATAAATGTAGAAAATGTAGCTTTTGGTGTTGTCCATAGTTTATAGACTTTATTCCGTCATTAGCTGCAAAGGATATGCATCTAATTTTTAAAAGTAATGTAGGTAGTAGTGTGGCTAAAACCCCATAGATCTGACACATGTTGGCTTTAACATACGAAGATTTAAACATTGTTCAATTATAATGGATTAGTCCGCATTGTAATGAAATATGCAGTACTTTTCTTTGAACTGAAAGTAACATTTATTTCACATATACCCCTCTCAGAAATGTCAATCAAATCATCCAACTATGCGCCATAACTGATTAGTCTGCATTCACTAATTCCAAGTTTATAATGTTTTAAACTACATCTGAAGATTTTGTTTCTGTTCTTTGATTGTTGTCAGGGTTTCAAGAGGACTACGAAGTGGACTATGGAGATTTTAATGAACTTTGCCAAAAAAACCTAAACGAGCCAAAAGAAAAAACAAGCGACGCTGAGTCATCAAAAAGACAAACAAAAGAAAACCTGCACAGTTAATTATGTTTTGGTTGTAACTTGTCAGTAAGTTGGTTTGTGTATAGTGGGCACAATTGTTCTACGTCTGTCGCTGTTTTCTGATGCACTTTTTTGCCTCTTAATATTACAACTTCGATTTCTTGCTTTAAAAAGCTTTTTTGCCAATGATGGAGTGAAAAACATGAGTTTTGCCTTTTTATGTTCAACATGTACTCTGAGAAAAAAGGCTGATAATGGGAATTAAATTTGACACTATACCATATAGATTTTCAAGCTTGTCTTCACCTGTATTCACCTAGTTTGAAATTCTTTGATTGTTCTACTGTAATAATTTGAGCTAACAATTCTAAACTAGAAAAGATTTCCTTCACTTTTCTTCTTTATCAATGTTTCATATTGAGTTTACGGAACTTTTCTACTTATGTTTCCTTTTGATATATTATGGCTATTATACTAAATGTGATTGATAGTTTACATTCCTATTGGGGTTAAAATCTAGTTCCTTTATATTAGTGTTAAATTAAGCTTTGAAAGTGTAAAGCGGCTGTCATAGTATGTGTAGCATTTTTTTTTTATATCTGTAAATCATATGCGGTTCTTGATTTATTTTTTTGACAAACCAAACTTGAAGCTACATTTTCCTTTTTTATTTTTTTACTGATTTGATGACTTTGAAAAGACATATTAAGAATTAGCGCTGAAATGCAAAATCAGTAAAATGATCATTATTTTTTTTATCTTCTGGCCTGTTCATAATGATTCATTAAAGGACTTGTGTTTATTTGAGGCCTGCAGCAATGACATCCCATCTGCAACACGTGATCCCTAAGCAGTAATGCAGAGGTAGACAGCTCGAGACCACTGAGGCCAGTGATTGGCTGCGTTGGTAGCGTGTTGTAGCTGGGACGTCATCGCTACAGCCTGTAAATGGCAGAAAGGTGGTGTTGGAGCAACAGGAAATCAATGGATAGATAAGGCTGCGTTCACATGTGCAGTCGTCCTCTTAAATGATTTTGGTAAACAAAAACTGAATCAGTTTCTACAAAAAGAAGTACCTAGAAATTTGAAGCGGAGACATTCACATAGACTGCAGTGATTCTGTTGTCATCCATTTTATTAGCCAAATAAAAAAGTTGTGCAGACGACATCTTTGTTGCTGCTAAAAATCAGATTGCAGCTGGATATTAGTCACATGAAAGACACTTACAGACCTGTTTGTCCCCATTCAAATGAATAGATCTAGTACTGGATCATTTTATTTCCATTTTCTGTATTCCCAAAAAGGATACAAAAATATGAATAAATACTGGATTTGTGAACTCCACCTAATGGTAATTTTACAGCACTACCTGTCTGTAGGTGAATTTAACCAAGAACAGACAACCAGTTTATTGATCATTAAGTTAACCAGTTGTAAAACATGAAGAAATGTTAAGTATGTTTGTTTGATGGAATTTTATAGATTGTTTAAATGATATTTAATTTTATAGAATTAATAATTGACTTGTTACATAGTTTGATTTGTCTGTTGGAAATTTGGGACGCTGATCACTGTTCTGCCAGATGCTTTTAAGTTAAATGAAACGTTGAAGCGAGCAATTTGCAAATTAAAGTGCAATTTGTTCATGTTGTTTAAGTGTTACAGGAAATTGAAAACTGTTGATGTATATATACAGTATTGATGTACTTGCGAGCAAGTAAAAGATTGCTTGTGCATGTTGTATTAATTTTTCTATTAGATCCATTTTTAGAAATATTGCTTTGTACTTTATAATACAAATGTTTCTATTAAAAATGTTTTATGATTGTGATTTATTTATTTTCACATGTTAAATGGATTCCGTTTACAATTGGAGATAATTCCAAGTATGCTATATATCTTGTATGTGCACAGCATTTCCCCAACCAGTATATCTGTAACATGCTGATTGTAGATTCTAGTGGAACTATAACTAGGTACAGAACAACCTGCAACATAAAAATATTGGAGCAGATATAACATTATTAATACATGAGAAACACACAAGTGAACACCGAGAAAACCGGTCCATTACTCCAGCTTTTCAGCTGTTAATATACATGAACCCTTTCCCATGTAAGCAGGCTAAGGGCATGCTCCCTGTGCCATTAGCATGCTTATGTCGCTGCTTTGATGCCACATTCTCCTGCTGATATTAGGATTTTACACTGTGGCAGGCAGCTGATAAAAACTCAGTTCCGTTATCTAAAAAACTTTAGACGCTGTACTTGTATCTGCACATAGGGACAGCACAGAAAATTCAGATAATTATTTTTCCTGCCAACCGATATCATCTAGTAAAAGTAATTTTAATTTTTAAAAATGGATAAAATGAAAACTAATAAAATGGTGAAAAAAAAATTAGGTATGCAGGTATTAATACAAATTTAGAAATTGTCAAAAAAGCCTCCAGTACTGTACGTTATAACTTTTGTGTGCCACTACACTATTTCCTGTGCCTGATCTATGCCAATTGGATAGGCGCACAAACCTACTGCTGTGGCATGCTACATTGGTTGCATTAAGTTTGGGTACATTTGTATGTTAATATCACACAAAATGTACTTAACCCAAAGCATCCAATTATTATCCACTGCTACCAACTTGTGCTTGGTTATCGCAGTACTATGCAGGATTTCTATCTTTTTGTTTCTTACTCGTACAGAAGCTACATCTAAAGTTAGTAAAGGGAGATACATGTATATATGACGTGGGGTCTTTTTCACAATGATCCAGTATTTGTTTTCATTGTTCACAAGAGAATGTTATTCACTAAAAAAACACTTTTTCCTTTTTTTGACCATTTTCCTCCATATAAAACTTGCAAAAAAAAGTTCTCCAATATGATTTTAAATTATAAGAAGGCTTTAAATTTGCTGCACATGAACAAAAAATAAATTGAGGAGTTGACTACAAAATTAGAATATAAAACTTTTTAAATCCAGTAGTCCAAAAAGTTAAATTTTAGTTACCGTAGCTACTTAGATTATCGGTAAAGTATACAACCGAAACCTCACATCCATAGACTGCAGGTCCCGCTTGTGTTACACAGCCAGTGTTTGCTGTTTATCCACTTAGATAACGCAGATCTACCATTGAGAATGGCATTTTAATAAGATCTATCACCAGGTCAAATGTGGCCCGCTTTTGTTTCCCTTGCTCCCTTAACCCCTTCACCCCCAAGGGTGGTTTGCACGTTAATGACCGGGCCAATTTTTACAATTCTGACCAATGTCTCTTTATGAGGTTGTAACTCTGGAACGCTTCAATGGATCTTCGCGATTCTGAGATTATTTTCTCGTGACATATTGTACTTCATGATAGTGGTAAAATTTCTTCGATATAACTTGCGTTTACTTTTGAAAAAAATGCAAATATGATGAAAATTTTGCAATTTTCAAACTTTGAATTTTTATTCCCTTAACCCCTTCACCCCCAAGGGTGGTTTGCACGTTAATGACCGGGCCAATTTTTACCATTCTGACCACTGTCTCTTTATGAGGTTATAACTCTGGAACGCTTCAACGGATCTGCGCGATTCTGAGATTATTTTCTCGTGACATATTGTACTTCACGTTATTGGTAAAATTTCTTCGATATAACTTGCGTTTATTTTTGAAAAAAATGCAAATATGGTGAAAATTTAGAAAATTTTGCAATTTTCAAAATTTAATTTTTATTCCCTTAAAACAGAGAAATATGTCACACAAAATAGTTAAGAAATAACATTTCCACATGTCTACTTTACATCAGCACAATTTTGGAATCAAAATTTTTTTTTCTTAGGAAATTATAAGGGTTAAAAGTTGACCAGTGATTTCTCATTTTTACAACATAATTTACAAAGCCATTTTTTTTAGGGACCACCTCATATTTGAAGTCACTTTGAGGGGTCTATATAGCATAAAATACCCAAAGTGACACTATTCTAAAAACTGCACCCCTCAAGGTACTCAAAACCACATTTAAAAAGTTTATTAACCCTTCAGGTGCTTCACAGGAGCTGAAGCAACGTGGAAGGAAAAAATGAATATTTAACTTTTTAGCCACAAAAATGATCTTTTACAAACTTTTTTTTTTATTTTCACAAGGGTAAAAGAAGAAAATGGACAGATAAAGTTGTTGTGCAATTTCTCCTGAGTACGCCAGTACCCCATAAGTGGGGGAAAACCACTGTCTGTGTGCACAGCAGAGCTCATAAGGGAAGGAGCGCCGTTTGACTTTTTCAAACTAAAATTGGCTGAAATTGAGATCGGACGCCATGTCGCGTTTGGAGAGCCCCTGATGCGCCTAAACAGTGGAAACCCCCAACAAGTTACACCATTTTGAAAACTAGACCCCCTAAGGAACTTATCAGATCTGTTGTGAGCACTTTGAATCCCAAGTGTTTCACAAAAGTTTATAATGACTGGGTGTGAAAAAAAAAGAAACAATTTTCCACAAAAATGATTTTTTAGTCCCAAATTTTTGATTTTTCCCAAGGAAATTGGACCCCAAAATTTGTTGGCCAATTTGTCCTGAGTACGCTGATACCCAATATGTGTGGGGGGGAAACTGTTTGGGCGCACGGCAGGGCTTGGAAAGTTAGTAGTAAAGTTTTGGAATGCAGACGTTGATGGGGGGTCATGCTCCGTTTGCAGTGCCCCAGATGAGCCTAAACAGTAGAAACCCCCCACAAGTGACCACATTTTGGAAACTAGACCCCCTAAGGAACTTATCTGTAGCTTTGGTGAGTACTTTGAACCCCCAAGTGCTTCACACAAGTTTATAATGCCCGGGCATGAAAATAAAAAATCCTATTTTTTTCCCACAAAAATTATTTTTAGTCACTAATTTTTTATTTTCCCAAGGGTAACAGGAGAAATTGGACCACAAAAGTTGTTGTCCAATTTGTCCTGAGTACGCTGATACCCAATATGTGGGGGGGAACCACTGTTTGGGTGCACGGCAGAGCTCGGAATGGAAGGAGCGCCATTTGACTTTTTCCAACCAAAATTGGCTGGAATTGAGATTGGACGCCATGTTGCATTTGGAGAGTCCCTGTGTGCCTAAACAGTGGAAACACCCCACAAGTGACCCCATTTGGGAAACTAGACCCCCTAAGGAACTTATCTAGATCTTTGGTGAGCAATTTGAACCCCAAGTGCTTCACACAAGTTTATAACGTAGAGCCGTAAATTAAAAAATCATATTTTTTCCACAAAAATGATCTTTTCACCCCAATTTTTATTTTGCCAAGGGTAACAAGACTCCAAAAGTTATTGTGCAATTTGTCCTGAGTGCGCTGATACCCCATATGTGGGGGTAAACCACTGTTTGGGTGCATGGCAGAGTTTGGAAGGGAAGGAGTGCCGTTTGACTTTTTCAACGCAGAATTGGCTGGATGCCATGTCGTGTTTGGAGAGCTCCTGATCTGCCTAAACAGTGGAAACCCCCCACAAATGACACCATTTTGGAAACTAGACCCCTCAAGGAACTTATCTAGATGTGTGGTGAGCACTTTGAATCCCCAAGTGCTTCACAGAAGTTTATAACGTACAGCCGTAAAATAAAATTTATTTTTTTTTTTTACAAAAATGATTTTTTCGTCCCCAATATTTTATTTTCACAAGGGTAACAGGAGAAATTGGACCCAAAAGTTGTTGTCCAATTTGTCCTGAGTACGCTGATACCCAATATGTGGGAGAAAACTACTGTATGGGTACACGTTGGGGCTCGGAAGGGAAGTAGTGACGTTTTGGATTGTAGACTTTGATGGAATGGTCTGGGGGCGTCATGTCGCATTTGGAGAGCCCCTGATGCGCCTAAACAGTGGAAACCCCCCACAAGTGACCCCATTTTGGAAAATAGACCCCACAAGGAACTTATCTAGATGTGTGGTGAGCGCTATGAAGCCCCAAGTGCTTCACAGAAGTTTATAACGTACAGCCGTAAAAATAAATAATATATTTTTTTTTTACAAAAATTATTTTTTTCACCCCCAATATTTTATTTTCACAAGGGTAACAGGATAAATTGGACCCCAAAAGTTGTTGTCCAATTTGTCCTGAGTACGCGGATACCCAATATGTGGGAGAAAACTACTGTATGGGTACACGTTGGGGTTCGGAAGGGAAGTAGTGACGTTTTGGATTGTAGACTTTGATGGAATGGGCTGGGGGCGTCATGTCGCATTTGGAGAGCCCCTGATGTGCCTAAACAGCGGAAACCCCCAATTCTAACTCCAACCCTAACCCCAACACACCCCTAACCCTAGTCCCAACCCTAACCACAAACCTAACCCTAACACCCCTATCCCTAATCCCAACCATAACCCTAATACTTACTTTAGCACCAACCCTAACCCTAACTTTAGTCGCAACCTTAACCATAACCCTAATGGGAAAATGGAAATAAATACATTTTTGTAATTTTATTATTTTTACCTAACTAAGGGGGTTATAAAGGGGGGTCTGATTTACTATTTATAGCGGGTTTTTATGATTGGCAGCTGTCTAGCTAAAAGACGCTTTTTATTGCAAAAAATAGTTTTTGCATCACCACATTTTGAGAGCTATAATTTTTGCATATTTTGGCCCACATGTGAGGTCTTATTTTTTGCGGTACGAGTTGACGTTTTTATTGGTACTATATTTGAGCATGTGACATTTTTTGATCGATTTTTATTTCGATTTTTGGGAGGTTAGAATGAACAAAAATCAGCAATTCATGAATTTCTTTTGGGGGGGGCGTTTATACCGTTCCGCGTGTGGTAAAATTGATAAAGCAGTTTTATTCTTCGGGTCAGTACGATTACGGCGATACCTCATTTATATAATTTTTTTATGTTTTGGCGCTTTTATAGAATAAAAACAATTTTATATAAAAAATAATTATTTTTGCATCGCTTTATTCTGCGAGCTATAACTTTTTTATTTTTTCGCCGATGATGCTGTATGGCGGTTTGTTTTTTGCGGGACAAGATTACGTTTTCAGCGGTACCATGTTTATTTATATCGGTCTTTTTGATCGCGTGATATTCCACTTTTTATTCGGCGGTATGATGATAAAGCATTGATTTTTGCTTTTTTTTTTTTTTAAGGGGTTAACTAGTGGGACAGTTTCATATGGGGGGTTGTTACGAACGCGGGTGATACCAAATATGTGTACTTTTATTGCTTTGTTTTTTTTATTTACAGGAAAAAATGAATTTATTGGGGAATATTTTTTTTTTCCCTTTATTTTGAAATTTTTTTTTAACACTTGTGATTTTGATTTTTTTTAACTTTTTTACTTTGTCCCAGGGTGGGACATTACTGTATTTTATCAGATCGCTGGTCTCACAGTGTGCACAGCCCTCTGTGAGACCAGCGATCTCACAGGCAGTGCAGGACGCTTTCTCAGCGCCTGCTCTCAGCAGGCACTGAGGAAGCTGCCTCCTGCAGGACCCGGTGGCCATTTTGGTTCCAGGGTCCTGCAGGGAAGAGGCCTTCAGAACAGCGCGGTCACATCGCGCTGTTCTGAGAGCCTCAGGGGAGCACGCAGGGAGCCCCATCCCTGCGCGATGCTCCCCTGTGCCCTGGTACACCGCGATCATGTCTGATCGCGGTGTGCCAGGGGTTAGGCTTCTTTCACACTTCAGTCGTGTGACGTCCTCCCAAGTGTTAAAATGGCGGATCCGTCAGAAAAGTGTAAAAACGGATGTAAAACGGATCAGTTTTCTGACGGATCCTTCCGGAAATGTATGTTTGCAAGTCCAGACCGAGGAGAGAGAAAAAAAAAAAAAACGGATCCGCCCAAAAAAAATGGCGGATCCGTTTTTTTCACATTTTGACGGATTTTGACTGACGTCGCACGACTGAAGTGTGAAAGAGGCCTTAGTGACCGCTCCTGCCACATAGTGCCGGGTGTCAGCTGTCATAATCAGCTGACACCCGGCGGCGAT
>JARQOD010000006.1:162076191-162116095 GCA_033576555.1 Oophaga sylvatica | reverse complement strand
GAAATAAATACATTTTTGTAATTTTATTATTTTTACCTAACTAAGGGGGTTATAAAGGGGGGTCTGATTTACTATTTATAGCGGGTTTTTATGATTGGCAGCTGTCTAGCTAAAAGACGCTTTTTATTGCAAAAAATAGTTTTGCATCACCACATTTTGAGAGCTATAATTTTTGCATATTTTGGCCCACATGTGAGGTCTTATTTTTTGCGGTACGAGTTGACGTTTTTATTGGTACTATATTTGAGCATGTGACATTTTTTGATCGATTTTTATTTCGATTTTTGGGAGGTTAGAATGAACAAAAATCAGCAATTCATGAATTTCTTTTGGGGGGGGCGTTTATACCGTTCCGCGTGTGGTAAAATTGATAAAGCAGTTTTATTCTTCGGGTCAGTACGATTACGGCGATACCTCATTTATATAATTTTTTTATGTTTTGGCGCTTTTATAGAATAAAAACAATTTTATATAAAAAATAATTATTTTTGCATCGCTTTATTCTGCGAGCTATAACTTTTTTATTTTTTCGCCGATGATGCTGTATGGCGGTTTGTTTTTTGCGGGACAAGATTACGTTTTCAGCGGTACCATGTTTATTTATATCGGTCTTTTTGATCGCGTGATATTCCACTTTTTATTCGGCGGTATGATGATAAAGCATTGATTTTTTGCTTTTTTTTTTTTTTAAGGGTTAACTAGTGGGACAGTTTCATATGGGGGGTTGTTACGAACGCGGTGATACCAAATATGTGTACTTTTATTGTTTTGTTTTTTTTATTTACAGGAAAAAATGAATTTATTGGGGAATATTTTTTTTTTCCCTTTATTTTGAAATTTTTTTTTAACACTTGTGATTTTGATTTTTTTAACTTTTTTACTTTGTCCCAGGGTGGGACATTACTGTATTTTATCAGATCGCTGGTCTCACAGTGTGCACAGCCCTCTGTGAGACCAGCGATCTCACAGGCAGTGC
Source organism: Oophaga sylvatica (assembly GCA_033576555.1). Classification (NCBI taxonomy): domain Eukaryota; kingdom Metazoa; phylum Chordata; class Amphibia; order Anura; family Dendrobatidae; genus Oophaga; species Oophaga sylvatica. Next base: position 162,115,119 of record JARQOD010000006.1, on the reverse strand, counting down.
AGGACGCTTTCTCAGCGCCTGCTCTCAGCAGGCACTGAGGAAGCTGCCTCCCTGCAGGACCCGGTGGCCATTTTGGTTCCAGGGTCCTGCAGGGAAGAGGCCTTCAGAACAGCGCGGTCACATCGCGCTGTTCTGAGAGCCTCAGGGGAGCACGCAGGGAGCCCCATCCCTGCGCGATGCTCCCCTGTGCCCCTGGTACAACCGCGATCATGTCTGATCGCGGTGTGCCAGGGGTTAGGCTTCTTTCACACTTCAGTCGTGTGACGTCCTCCCAAGTGTTAAAATGGCGGATCCGTCAGAAAAGTGTAAAAACGGATGTAAAACGGATCAGTTTTCTGACGGATCCTTCCGGAAATGTATGTTTGCAAGTCCAGACCGAGGAGAGAGAAAAAAAAAAAAAACGGATCCGCCCAAAAAAAATGGCGGATCCGTTTTTTTCACATTTTGACGGATTTTGACTGACGTCGCACGACTGAAGTGTGAAAGAGGCCTTAGTGACCGCTCCTGCCACATAGTGCCGGGTGTCAGCTGTCATAATCAGCTGACACCCGGCGGCGATCAGCTGCGCTTCCCCCGGGAGCGCAGCTGATCGCCTTGGACGTAATATCCCGTCCATGGGCAGATTGGCACAGGTTTTATGGACAGGATAGTACGTCCAATGGCAAAGAGGGGTTAAGTATTCTTTTTTTTTATTTATTTTAAAATCTACAATCTGCCATGAGGTTAAAGACATGCAGGCATTTTCAGCAGCAGAACGGAAGGAAAGGAGACACACTAGTCATAACTAGTGGGTAGGCGGAGCCCAGATGAGATAGACACCTCAGATTAAAAAGAGTGTTGACCGGCCCCTCCAGCTCGGGCTCCTCCTACTCAGCTCTCCAGTTTTAAATTTGAGGTCTCAGAGGATAGTCGCTGCTGGAAGCAGCTCCTCAGATGATTTTATTATTTTTTATCGGACAGAGACTTGGATCACCAGAAGTGGTCTAGAGGTCTCAGGGGTCTCAGCGCTGCTGGACCCCAACCTCTCCCTTGGCGGATCTGTATTACCCTATATGGTGGTCCCTGCAGAACCCTGCCGGCCCGGGGGGATGAGGATGGCTTCCCTGGCGGGGACGCAAACCACGCTGCTGGGGTCACTGCGTTCCCCGCCCTGGGGGGAAGCGATGGGCTTAACGTCACAAACCCCTGGGGGTCCCTGTGGTGCTCGGCTGGTGAGTACTCCACATTTTTATTGATGTGTGTGAGTGCTTCAGCGACTGCTGCGGCAGTCGCTGTTACAGTATACATGTCGGTGACTGTGTGTTTTTTGTCCGCAGGTTGATGCCTGCAGGACATAGGAGCGAGGGAGAGAGGAGCTGCGCGCCTTTTTATTTGAATTTTCGCGCCGCTCTGAGCGCGCGCTTTACGGCAGTCTCCCTTTCCGGCTTCTCTCATGAAGCACACGGAGGCACAGCGCGGCGGCCATTATGACAGGCTGAAAGCTCCCTCGGACATCGCTCTCCTCCCCTCCCGGCAGACGCTGCACTGCGACCAGCTGGGTGAGTCGCTTCTACCCGTCTAGGGCAGAAGCTTAACCCCCTCACCCCCACAGCGCGGACGCCTGAGGCACAAATGGGTGGCAGACTGCGCTGCCTGCAGCTGTTATCTCATAAGGGGGCTCGCACACCTTTTCAATAAAGAGGTTGTGGGGAGTCTGCGACAGTAATACTGCCACTATACGTTCCTGCTAACGACCGATAACGACGCATACTATGCGATCGTTTGTGTGATCATTTTTAATGTCGCTAGTAGCTGCCAATCTGGGCGATCTCATTAGCAACGCATAAGCGGTTAGCGATCCCCTTAATGACTTTGGCGGTCATTGCGATTTACAAACAGCGCAATTTTTTAGCGATCTTGTTGAACGTTTTTATTTAGTGTGGCATAGCTGTCCTATAGCTGCTGCTTTATAAGAGGTACTTGGGGCTCGCACACCCTTTTCATTATCAAGGTTGTGGGGAGTCTGCGACTTTAACCCCTTCTTAGGCGGTTAACTCTTAATGGGGACAGCTGGGGTAGCTCTCTCATTAAGAGCTTTAACCCTTCAGCGTTCGTTTTTTCTTTAAGAAACACACTTTCTAGTTACTGACAGGTTTAACCTGCCATATACTGTGCAAGGTCAGAGACCGTCTCCCAGATCCGCTACAGGATCAGTCTCGCGTATCTGACACACAGACCTCGACGGCGTCAAGCGCAGTGGTCGGAGGTTCCAGTGGTATCAAAATGGAGGCCCTCGCTAGTTTCTATTGATGGCCTGTCTGACTAGATCCTCTCATGGCAGGAAGCAACACAAGCTGGTGCCTTCCTTCCCGCGTAACGAAAATGTCTGATTCGGACAAGGAGGATCGGCAGGGACACTCTGCCTCTCTTTTGGGCCGTAAAGAGGCTTTTATTGGAGGCGTTACAGTTACCGGAGGAGGTAACTGGACGTCCTGGTAAGTCGGCCCGGATATTTTCAGTCGCAATCAGCTTTACCATCACTGGATGAGCTTAATGGGGCAGTGGAGAAGGAGCGCCTGTGTCCAGATAATTGAGACACTGTATCCGTGTTTTACGGAGTTGATTGATAATTGGATTCCTTCTCCTGAAGTGGATGTCCCTTTATCCCAGCTTAGCAAAATCTTCCTGTTAAAGGCAGGGCGAGTCTGCAGGACCCGCTGGACAGAAAAACGTAGATGGCAGCAAAATCCATCTACGAGGCCGTGGGTCATGGATTCAGTACTAGAGTCCATGTGTGTTTGTAAAGCTTCCCTGAGCCGGTTGGACCGTCTATGGATGGCGTGGCAAGATGGATCCCCTCTATCGAGGTAGATGGGCTTTTCAAGTTGTTGGAGGATACTGCGTCACTGCTATCCAGGGCGCAATCCTCGGCAGTCACAGTCAGAAGAGCACTGGCTTAGACAGTGGACCGGGGACGCGGTTTTCAAGCAGGTTTTGCTATCTTTAGCTTACAAGGTGGTCAGCTATTTGGAATCTGACCGCACGGAGCTGATTGCCAAGGCAAAGGCAAAAGAAACGGCTTTACCGCAGCACAGAGCTGTGACTTCTGCGTCTGGCAGGACTAGTGCCGGTAGTTGTCGGCGGTCCTTTCGGTCCAGGGGATGATTCGGTCAGCCCTCTGGGGTTCGGGTCGTCTCTCTTTTTTAAAAAAAAAAAAATTCCCTGGAAACGGAACTTCCGTTAAGACAAAAAGCCCGCTAAGACGGACTGATATCAGGGTCTCACTCGAGCGCTCTCGAGTGGGGGGGTCGTTTACTCCAATTCAAACCGACTTGGGCTTCCCGCGTGTCGGGCGCCTGGGTGACACAGGTTGTGTCGGCAGGCTACTTCATAGAGTTTCTTTCTCGAACTCCAGACAGTTTTTTTGTCAATCTCGCTTTCTGTCAGAGCCCGAGCTTTTTGCCGCTCTACTGCGAGAGGTAGATTCCCTTCTGCAGAAAGGTGTGGTGGTGCCGGTTCCGCCGGAGGGCCGGGGAAGAGGGTTATTTTTAACCTCTTTGTGGTCCCCAAAAAAGAGGACAAATTTCGGCCCATTCTGGATCTCAAAAGATTGAATCGGCATGTCCACGCCCGGAAATTCCGCATGGAGTCGCTTCGCTCCGTTGTGGCGCCCTGTCGCAAAACGACTTTTGGTGTCAATCGACATTCGCGACGCTTATTTGCACTTTCCAATCGGAAGGGCCCACCAACGCTTCCTTCGTTTTGCCATAGGTCAGGACCATTACCATTCGGGTTGGCCTCAGCGCTCAGAGTTTCTACAAAAATTCTGGCGCCTTTCATGGCATTTCTTCGAAGACAGGGGTTTCGATACTTCCCTATCTGGACGACCTTTTGATTGTGGTGAAGTCGTCTCTGGAACCGTTGCAGTCAATCCTGTTTTTGGGGATGCATTTCGACACGGTACGGGCAGTGGTGTCCCTACCTCCAGACAAGCGGGCATGTCTCCTTCGACATGTACAGATTATGAAGTCTTCGACAGCAATTTTCCTTCGGAAGTGTATGCGCCTTCTGGTTTGATGGTGGCGTTCATGGAGGCACTTCCGTTTGCCCAGTTTCATTCCAGGGCCCTCCAAAGGCTCATTCTGAGTCGTTGGGATCGATCGCAGGCTTCGCTGGATTGCAGTGTCATCTTCTCGCACAGGGTGCGAGAATTTCTAGTATGGTGGTTACGTCCAGGAGCGTTATCCCTGGGAAGTCTTTCCTCCCCCCGAGGTGGTCGGTCATAACCACCGATGCCAGCCTGACGGGCTGGGGGGGTGTCTGGAACGATCTCTGGATTCAGGGAGTATGGTCATCAGAAGAGTCTGTTTTACCGATCAACATCCTGGATTGAGGGCAATTTTTCTTTGCCTCCAACACTGGATGGTCCCTGTGAGCGGTCTGCCAGTCCGAGTGCAGACAGACAACGCGACGGCGGTCGCGTATATCAACCACCAAGGCGGGACGAGGAGTCCAGGCTCATGGTGGAGGTGTCTCGGATCCTGATTTAGGCCAAGACCAGAGTGCCAGCCATCTCTGCGATCCACATTCCAGGGGTCCGGAATATCACGGTGGACTTCCTCAGTCGCGAGGAGATGGATCCCGGAGAATGGAGTCTTCATCCGGAAATTCTTGCACTGCTGTGCTCCCGTTGGGGAACTCCCCAAGTGGATTTGATGGCATCCAGGTTCAATGCCAAGTTACAGACCTTCATGTCCAGGTTCAAGGACCCGAAGGCTGTGGCGGTGGATGCTCTGGTGGCTCCGTGGAACCAATTCGAGCTAATCTATGTGTTTCCGCCGATATCTTTGCTTCCTCTGGTGCTGCGTCGGGTCAGACTGGAGAGAATCCCGGCTATGTTGATAGCCCCAGATTGGCCAAGGAGGACGTGGTTCTCGACACTGGTGTCGCTCTTGGCAGCACCTCCATTCCCACTTCCTCTTCGCCCGGACCTGTTAACCCGTTTGTCATCCGGACTTGAAGTCTCTGCGTTTGACGGCGTGGCTCTTGAGACAGAAATATTGACCCGTAGAGGTTTCTCAGCCGAAGTCATTGCCACTCTGCGAGCTGCCAGAGGTCCGGCTACTACTAGGATTTTTATCACAAGACTTGGGAAGCCTTCTTTTCATGGTGTTCGGGTTCTTCAAGGAACCCGAGGATTTTTTTCCATTCCCAATTTGTTGGCCTTTCTGCAGTACGGGCTGGACAAGGGTTTGGCAGTTAGCACTCTGAAGGGTCAGGTTTCTGCTCTGTCCTTGCTGTTTCGGAAGGCTATCGCCTCGCGTAGGGACGTGCGTTCCTTTTCTTCGCGGAGTAACCCGTCAGTTTCCGCCGCGGAAGACGCCTGTGTTTCCTTGGCGGCTCAACCTTGTCTTGGAGGCTCTTCAGCATGGACCTTTTGAGCCTATGGACTCTGCTAGCCTTTCTTGGAAGGTTGCCTTCCTAGTGGCGGTCACCTCTTTGAGAAGGGTTTCTGAGTTGGCAGCTCTTTCCTGCTCGCCTTCCTTCCTGGAGTTTTACCCGGATCGAGTAGTGCTTTGCACACGGGGCGACTTTCTACCTAAGGTGGTGTCGCAACTTCATGTTAACCAGGATATTGTGTTGCCGTCACTTTGCCCGGGCCCGAGGAATGCAAAGGAACGGGCCTTGCACACATTGGATTTAGTGCGGGCCTTGAAGTTCTTTTTGTCTGTTACTCAAAGTTTTCGGAAGTCAAACTCTCTGTTTGTGATTCCAGCAGGTTTTCGGCGTGGTAAACGAGCTTCCAAGGACTCTATAGCTCGTTGGATTCGGTCGGCCTTTTTGGAGACTTACCGACTTAAAAGCGAACCTTGCCCGATTAAGATTCGAGCTCACTCCACGAGGGCTGTGGCTTCCTCGTGGGCCTTTCATCAAGGGGCCTCGGCAGCTCAGCTCTGCCGAGCGGCGACCTGGCGTTCTGTCCACACGTTTATAAAGTTTTATAAGGTGGACGTCAGTGCTTCCGCTGATGCGGCCTTAGGACGTAGGGTCCTGCAGGCGGCCGTAGTTTAAAGTTCTAGTTAACTTGTATTTGGCGCCTGTTGCGCATATATCTAGGTTGTTGGGATTCTGCCTCTTTTGGTTTTTTTCCCACCCTAGTTTTTGGACTGCTTTGGGACGTCCCACTAGTTATGACTAGTGTGTCTCCTTTCCTTCCGTTCTGCTGCTGAAAGATGGATTTTGGTAAGAACTTACCTGTAAAATCCTTTTCAGCGAAGGAAGGAAAGGAGACACAGCTCCCTCCCATGGCAGAAGTGTGTTGATGTGTTTTCAGATGCGGCGTGACCCTCTTCTGATAGCGATTATCTGGGCTGAGGTCGACGCGCTAAGGCTCTGTTCCAGCATTGCCAGCTCATCGCAGTGGTCAGGTCCAGTGAGTAGTACCTGGAACTGTGTGGTTCTTGCCTACATGCATGCATAAGGTGTATTCTTGTGTTTTTTTCTCTGAAGTCCTTCAGAAGGGGTTATGTTGCTCCGCTGGTGATATTGCTCTTCCTTAAGCTTGTGTACAACTGGAGAGCTGAGTAGGAGGAGCCCGAGCTGGGGGGGCCGGTCAACACTCTTTTTAATCTGAGGTGTCTATCTCCTCTGGGCTCCGCCTACCCACTAGTTATGACTAGTGTGTCTCCTTTCCTTCCTTCGCTGAAAAGGATTTTACAGGTAAGTTCTTATCAAAATCCGTCTTTTTTATGTAGTGCTACTTTTTATAGTATTTACCAAGGTGGAATTGTTCACAGAATGCTCTGAGAGCATGTATTTAGGCTGCTCTTCTGTATTAACCTGTGAATGACGTCCCATTGTAAATACAATAAAAAATGTGTCTAAGTGAAAAGTTCACTGCTTTCAAACTGTATGACAGATCAAAAAAAAAAGAACAAATAATGCTCAGGGAGTAAAACGAGAGCAAATACTGGAACCTTTTGACCTGGTGACTTGTCCTCCTCAAGTGGTTCGATATGGGAGTGTCTATAATTACTTACATAATACACCACCGTAACGCAATTGTGTGGTTCCTGTACTTTGTCAGCTTGGGTGGATTGGGAGTACTGAAGAACTGCAATATTAAAGTATTAAAATGTAGTTTACAAACAATCAATCAGACTCTGGAGACAAAGGGCCCAAATAATGAGGCATTAAAAAAAAGTGTGTATGTAAGAGTATATATAAACACACACAAAAAAGAAAAGCAGGCAGCCCTCCAATAATGTGAGTGACAAAAGGGAACTTTATTTGCTTTTTATAGTCCATCTGGTGTGGCATCGTTTCTCAAGCCGAAACGTTGCCATACCAGATGGACTAATAAAGTACCCTTTTTCACTCAAATTGTTGGAGTGCTGCCTGCTTTTCTTTTTGCATATATCTATTTGACAACAGGATAGTTGTTTGGGAGGCCTAGCAGCCTGTTTTTGCATATTTGGTGCTCTTCTGACATATTATATATTTATATATATATATATATATATATATATATATATACACTGCTCAAAAAATTAAAGGGAACACTCAAATAACACATCCTAGATCTAAATGAATGAAATATTCTCATTGAACACTTTGTTCTGTACAAAGTTGAATGTGCGGTCAACATAATCACACAACAATCATCAATGGAAATCAAATTTTTGAACCAATGGAGGCCTGGATTTGGAGAGACCCCCCCAAAATGAAAGTGGAAACAAGTCTAAATGAAAATCAAAACAAGACAAAATTAAAGTGGAACCAAGTTAAAATGATGCTCAGTATTGTGTGTGGCCTCCATTTGCCTGTATGACCTCCCTACAACGCCTGGGCATGCTACTGATGAGGTTAAGGATGTTCTCCTGAGGGATCTCCTCCCAGACGTGGACTAAAGCATCCGTCAACTCCTGGACAGTTTGTGGTGCAACGTGACGTTGGTGGATGGAGCGAGACATGCTGTCCCAGATGTGCTCAATCGGATTCAGGTCTGGGGAATGGGCAAGCCAGTCTATAGCTTCAATGCCTTCATCTTGCAGGAACTGCTGACACACTCCAGCCACGTGAGGTCTTTAATTGTCCTGCATTAGGAGGAACCCAGGGCCAACCGCACCAGCATATGGTCTCATAAGGGGTCTGAGGATCTCATCTCGGTATCTAATGGCAGTCAGGCTACCTCTGGCGAGCACATAGAGGGCTGTGTAGCCCTCCAAAGAAATGCCACCCCACACCATTTCTGACCCACTGCCAAACCGGTCATGCTGAAGGATGTTGTAGGCAGCAGGTTCACACAGCACATGTGACAGACGTGAGAGAGTCTGGAGAAGCCGTGGAGAGCAATCTGCTGTCTGCAACATCCTTCAGCATGACCAGTTGTGCAGTGGGTCAGTAATGCTGTGGGGTGGCATTTCTTTGGAGGGCCACAAAGCCTTCCATGTGCTCGCCAGAGGTAGCCTGACTGCCATAATTTAAAAAGAGAAAAGACAGTAGTTTGACAATAAATGGCTTCACCCAACCACTAACCATGAGTGGAGAAAAAGTTTGTGTCATCATTCATATTTTCTGAAAAAAGGCCAAGAAAGCAAAAATTCTGCCGGGGTATGTAAACTTTTGAACAAAACTGTACTTTTACTATACTTTAGCTATATCATTTTGTGAATAGGTTCTTTCTAGTTTTACTTATAGCTTTTTTAATTCTTGCTAGTTTTTCAGTAGTTTATACTATATACTCTTTTTGTACCACTTTGTTTTTTTCTTTGGCTTGAATATGTTACCTATCTTCTTATCCAGTATTGATCTGGTTACACAGATATCCCCATTTTCTAATCCAATATTAATTTCTGGCCTTATTCACTAACCTATCTGTATACGCATATTGCTTTAATTCGTTGTTGATCTGACAATACAGACACTCCTGGTCTGATTTGCAGACCTTTCTGTACACTTGACAGTATATTTTGTATATACAGTATTATCTACAGCCTATCTATCAGATCTTATAAGTGGTTGATTCTTTTAGACTTTTTTGTTATTTAGTACCTTTGTACTGTAGGAAGTTGCTTGTTTTTTTTATTATGGTGATTATCAATAAACATTAGCGTTTTAAAAGTTTATGCACTCACTTCTGTTCCCTTACTTAAAATATTACATTTGAATTATCAGAGAATAATAGGATTAACCTAAAGGTACTGCCACACTAAACGTCCCCGCTAACGATCACAATAACGACGCATACTAATGCGATCGTTTTTGTGATCGTTTTAATGTCGCTAGTAGCTGCCACACTTAGCGATCTCGTTAACGACGCATAAGCGGTTAGCGATCTCCTTAACGACGCATAAGCGGTTAGCGATCTCCTTAACGACTTTGGCGGTCATTGTGATGTACAAAACAGCGCACATCGTTCACAAAAGGTGCCAGACACAGCGATATAGGCTCACCAGCGGGACGCCAACGATAAAATTACGGTCCAGAACTCTAGTGAACGATCAGCGAGATCACAGCAGGGGCCACGTCGTTGCTACATGCCACACACAACAGCGTCACTAACGAGATCGCTAAATAGTGACGTATTTTAGCGATCTCGTTAGCGTCCTTGTTTAATGTGGCATACCCTTTAGACTGATCGAATTTATTCGCAATCTCTATATAGAAGCATAGATAGAAAGGCTAATAAAGATATTCGGGTGCCCTAAAAGTAGAAGTCTATAGAAGGTCATTTATGGAATATAATATATATTTATCTACTATATAATCGTCTAATTCTGTCTGTAACGGAGATCCCTCGTCGCTGATTGGTCACGCCTGGCCGGACGTGACCAATCGGCGACAGGCTCAGTCCAGCCGCGAATTGGCGCAGGATTTGAACCACGCACGCCACCGCTATCGTCGGGAGATCACCGGCGCTAGCCGCTGATTTCCTGACGGTAGCCGCGGGTCATCTGCCGCATGGAGGTCAGCGGCGATGCAGCCGGGAGATGACCGGCGCCAGCCGGTCATCTCCTGGCTTCTTGCAGCGGAAGTACCCTGAACGGCGGCCTCCACGTACAACCCAGCAGCAGCCTCCACGTACACCCCAGCAGCAGCAGCCTCCACATATACCCCCTAGAATACCCGATGCATTAGAATCGGGCCACCATCTAGTTCAATAAATCTATTGAGATATACAGTACATAGATATCATTGGTATCTAGTATTAGACAGATAACACATAAGATGACACTAAACTGAGCGATAACTAGTTAATAGATAGTATATGTACTCTGACACATGTATACTCTGACTCATGCTGAATTTTTATATTCCTTTAGTAATATCATTAAGTTATATTTTATGATTTTTAGTTAGGGATTATTTGCCTAAGGCAATTTGTCAATAGTTGTGTTTACCCTTTGCTGACTATTGTGAACAGCATTAGGTGTATAGTACTCCACCAATCAGCTCAATATCTGACCAGGAAAACTCTCTGTATATATATATGGAACTAAGTAAAGGCAAAACTCAATGCACAATATTATACACCACAACCCCTACTAGTTTATTAAAGCAAAAAAGGAGTATAACGAGTATCTAATGCCAAGTGAATAAATTTATTAATAATAAACAATAAATATATGAAAATATTTTACAGAATAGTACTGCCAAAAGCAGGAGTAGGGGTATCCAAATTATTGCATATAATTAGAAAGAAGTCTGACGTTACAATAGCCAGAAATAATATCTGGGGTTGCAATAGCCACCAAGTCCAATGAGTAGATAGTCAAAAGTAATCACCACATTTACTAAAAATCAATAAATATAATTGTGATTATATGATGCTATTATGTGTGGAGATAAAGTGCTGGAAGTGTGAAGACCACAGAGGATCTAAAGTGTGCTGCGTAAAGGTAATGCACCGGCCAATTTACTTACTGGCAATGTGTAGTAATGGGGTCCCCAACCTGCCGCTCCTATGCGCATTTCAAAGTATCTTCTTCAGGAGGCGTGGCTAGTCTCAGTAACAGGCTTATGGTCCTATATAAACCCATCGTAGGTGGCATGAGGGATGACGTGGGTCGATGTCGGCGCATGCGCCAGCCAAAGAACTGGTAGAAGACTTCCCGTTGCGCTCCTGGAACGCAAGCAATCCACGGCTGCTAAGCAGGGGTGGACGCCCACATGCCGACTGAACACTTCAGAAAGGTCTGGAGATACTCGGGCTGACACATGCGCACTGGCCCGGAGGGGAAAGGAAAGGACGAAATACATGGATATGTCAGTGAGGAACTAGAAATAGCTCTATTTAAGGTATAGAACGCTGGCGAATTCATATAATTTGGTGTTAAGTTTGTGAGGAGAATGGCAATAAAGTGTGTGATAAGAGCCAATAAATTATGTGTGAAAAAATTTAAGTTAAACTTTGACAAAAATAAACCTAGTGTGTACTGTGGTATGTACTGAAAACAATGGGATAAATGATGCTGTTAATAATGAAAAAAAGGGTGTAAGAGAATTATGCCCCATAAAAACCAGTTAAAATGACCCTCTGTGGTCTTCACACTTCCAGCACTTTATCTCCACACATAAACATAATTGTGATTATATGATGCTATTATTGATTTTTAGTAAATGTGGCGACATGGCACTATTGGCACTTTAATTGCACATGTATCTGGCTATTTATTAGATTTTTTGTATGAAAGTAGCCTCTTGTTTTGTCTAACTTAATTGTTTTACTCATATTACTTTTGACTATCTACTCATTGGACTTGGTGGCTATTGCAACCCCAGATATTATTTCTGGCTATTGTAACTTCAGACCTTTACTTCTTTCTAATTATATGCTATAATTTGGATACCCCTACTCCTGCTTTTCGCAGTACTATTCTGTAAAATATTGTAATATATTTATTGTTTATTATTAATAAATGTATTCACTTGGCATTACTCATTTTACTTTTTTGCTTTAATAAGCTAGTAGGGGTTGTTGTGTATAAGTTTTTCATATCTGCATGTTTGCATGACAACAATTATGCACAGTGTCTCCACTCTGAGATGTCTCTGACATGACTTATCAAAGTTAGGCTGGTCGTAGATCACTTCAGCAAATTTGCTGAGGTGTTCATTCCCCAAAAGGACATTTGTGTAGGTCAGTCCCTTATACACGTACAGGGAGGATTAAATTCCCGCAATACCTGCCCGGTAAGAGGGCCAGTTATGTAATTAAAATGTACAAGCTGTGCGATTGAACCTAAAGGAACACACATAGATTTAGGGTTTATGAAGGGAGAGACAGCCAAATTGAACCCAATGAAAACCTCCCCTGTCCTGAGAGTGAGTGGAAAAATTGTGTGAGAATTGGTGCACCAGCTGCTTGATCAGGGTTATCTCTTCTACATAGATAACTTTTACACCAGCTCCCCACTCTTCAAATACCTCTGCCAGGGCTGCCGCAGCATACAGTACATTACGCTAAACTAAAGAAGCCTTCCTAGGTCGCTAATTGGGCACCTACTCAGAAGGTGAGAGCAGAGTGCAATGTAGCAACATGCTGGTAGTCAAGAGTAGAGATGAGCGAACTTTTAGCCCCATTAGCTAATCCAAATCGTTTGTGAAAATACTGTGTTTTAGAGACAAATCAGAATCCCAGATTTCCACTTAAAAATCACTAGGTCTAATATTGGAGTGCAGCCAGGAAGCCCAGTTAGCTAATCCAAATCATTTGTGATTAAACTGTGTTTCTGTGAGAAATCAGAACACCAAATTTCCACTTAAAAATCATTAGGTATAACAGTGTTGTTCAGGCACACTGTCTAAGAAAATAAATAGCGATTGTTCATTTAGTGACAGGTGACTGACAGCTGTGGGCATAAGGTTGTGAAACTGCAGGTACAAGAGGGGAAGACTACATACAACATGAGTGGGAAAAGGCGAGGTCGTGGTGAAAGGAGGAATATGCTATATTGCAAATTCAGGGATCGTAATCCGAACATTGAAATATTCACTCGTCTCTATATATAACCCCACCAACACTACTAATTAGCAGCAAGCTGTCAGTGGTGAAGGTGCAGTTACACAGATTAGCCTGACTGGCTTGCACATGAGAACTAGTTCTATAGTGATAATCTCCTGCTGATCAAACACTGATTGTATTGAAACTACAGCCCACAGCTTAACAAGTGACACATCACGAGAGTAAAGGTACTGCCACACTAAGCTATCCCGCTAGCGATCTCGTTAGCGTTGCATACTAATGAGATCGCTAGCGGGATTGTTTCTATATCGCTAAATGCTGCCGCATTTAGCGATATAGTTAACGACGCTATCGCCGTTAGCGATCTTCTTAACGACTTTAGCGGTACAAAAGTACCGCTAAATCGCTAAGAAAAGGTGCCACACAGCGATAAGATACTTACCCAGCGGGAGCGCCAGCGATGAAATAGGGTCCGGAACGATTCCAGCGACGAGCGAGATCACAGCAGGAAGCTCGTCGCTGGAAGCTGCCGCACTGAACAACATCGCTAACGGGATCGCTAAATAGTGACGTTTTTTAGCAATCCCGTTAGCGATATTGTTTAGTGTGGCATACCCTTAAGGCTCTTTGCTTGTACAATTTACTCTCTTAAATTAGATAGCAAAAACCTGCTGATACACCTCTTAACTTTTGCAGGCTTTTCTCAAATTTCAAGCATTCAACATCGAGCGATTTTATTCTTAGACCCCACAAAGGCGTACAAGTTCATTGAGTGTAGATTCCTTTCGTACCCTTGCCAAGTTTGGTTTTGGCACAAGGTTTATCAAATGGGTCCAACTTGTATAATTGGAGCCAAGTTCTCAAATTTTGGCCAATGTATGGATATCAGATCCTTGTAAGATTTGCAATGGAACCAGACAGTGCTGCCCCTTGTCTTCATTTTCATTTGTATTGCCCCCTCCTCTATGGCAAGAGATGGTACCCATCCTTTTTTGTTCTATATGTCAAGACTTCTTATAGCTAGCTTGAATTACCTCTCATGAAAAAGTTAAAGGGAACCTGTCAGCAGTTTTGTCCGCTATAAGATGCAGCCACTGTGTTTCAGGCTTATCTACAGCATTCTATAATGCTGTAGATAAGCACTCGGTCCGACCTGCAAGATAAGAAAAATAAGTTTTATTATACTCAATCGGGGTGCGGTCCGGTCCGATGGGTGCCACATGTTCAGGTCCAGTGCCCCCCATCTTCTTGCGACGCCGTCCTCCTGCTTGCTTCATGTCTCCCCGGCATTGCGCTTATGCGCAGGCGTACTTCTCTGCCCTATTGAGGGTAGAGCAGATTCCTGCAGTCTCTCTGACCTTTCCTGGAGCCTGCGCACTGCAGTACTTTGCTCTGCCCTCAACAGGGCAAAGAAGTACACCTGCGCAGGAGCGCGATGCTGGGGAGACATGAATCGCACCGGACCCCTTCCCCCCCCCCCCGGTGAGTATAATAAAACTTATTTTTCTTATCTTGCATGTCGGATTGTGGCTTATCTACAGCATTACAGAATGCTGTAGATAAGCCCTGAAAGGCAGTGGCCGCATCTTATAGCAGCCAAAACAGCTGACATGTTCCCTTTAACATCGCCAACCTAGGGTCCTCCCTTATACATATCATTGACTGCTTGTCATGCTTTGGACCTTTACCTGCCTTCCAAATAAATTGCAACTTCACAGGCATGTACCAGTTCTTCTAAAATTGGTATTTTTGGTTATTATACTTTGGACTACATGTTTCACTTATTTAGGTATCAAGATTTCCAGACTAACATGATATGAATATGATCCACTTTTTTTCAGACTTTTTTGCACCCTAAAATAAACTGCTGGAACAAGCTACTACAATGTAGCTAAATTGGCTCTTATCTGGCACAATACTAAGTATAGGACTTCCACTAGATACTCCATTGCATCTTTAGAGTCTGTAAGATGTACTATTGTAAGATTGCACTATTTAGTGAGTCAACTACTTCACTTCCAAATAAATGGAATTCAGCAGAGGAGACATGAGTATACAGACACTAGTCAATCTCCTTTCACAAAATATAATTAGATCCTCCGAACCTTATGTTCTGCGGGGTTCTAGGAAGTTTCGCCCCCAGCATTTCGCCCCCAGCAGTTCGCCCCCAGGTACACGTCGCCCCCGAACATTTTGCCCCCAGGATGTTTCGTCCCCGCACATTTCGCCCCCGAACATTTCGCCCCCGGCAGTTCGCCCCCGAACATTTCGCCCCCGAACATTTCGCCCCCGGCAGTTCGCCCCCGGCAGTTCGCCCCCGAACATTTCGCCCCCGGCAGTTCGCCCCCGAACATTTCGCCCCCGAACATTTCGCCCCCAGCAGTTCGCCCCCGAACATTTCGCCCCCAGCATTTCGCCCCCATGATGTTTCGCCTCCGAACATTTCGCCCCCGGCAGTTCGCCCCCGAACATTTTGCCCCCGGCAGTTCGCCCCCGAACATTTCGCCCCTGGCAGTTCGCCCCCGAACATTTCGCCCCCGGCAGTTCGCCCCCGAACATTTCGCCCCCGAACATTTCGCCCCCAGCATTTCACCCCCAGGATGTTTTGCCTCTAGCAATTAAAGACCTGCCTGAACTGAACGTTCGCTTATCACTAATAATACACCATATGAGTCTAAAATATACAATTCCGATCAAATGAGTTTTTTTAATTCTAAAACATTGTTTTCTAGATAAGTCATTTTACAAACAGACAGGAAAATAGTAAGATTTCATTGTTTACTAAGGAGGTCGTGCCCCCTTGGTAGCAGAAAGGATCCTGGCCCCCTTTGATACATTCAGGGCTGCTTGTTCACAGCCCTCTGCAAAGCTCCCCTTCACTCTCTGCTCATGTGCTCTGTCCTGGACAAGAGGAGGGCTCCCCCCGCCTGTGTAAAGTTGTTACAGGACGGAACACATAGGGGGGGGCTTTGCAGAAGGCTGTAAGCCAGCAGCCCTTTATACATCATAGGGAATATATTGTTACGGTAGTTGCATGCTCCTGTGCAGCCACGGCCTCTAGAATCCATCCACAAGTACTGCTTCTAAGGAGAAACAACCTCCTTAGCAACCACTGAAATCCTGCAGCACATGGAGCTTTAACTTGGATGAGATTTTTCACACAGAAGTGAAGCTGCTGGAAGGTTTCCTTTGGAAATGAATAAATGAATATCATGGGCAAGGGGTACTATAAAATAACTTATGTTTTTTGTAGAGTTATGTTTTAACTGTATATATCAAAACTGTTGTAACAAGAAACATAAAAAGGTATAGAGGGGAAGGATTAGAGAAAAAGAAAAGACAAATTACAGGTTATAATGCTTGAATGATTTTACAGCTAAAAACACTGCTCTCAAAACATACAATATGTGACCATGAACTAAAATTCAAAGCTGTAGGCAATGCCTCTCAGATAATCCATCAAGCTTCTATTATTGAAATCTTGCATGATACGTTTAACCCTTGCTGAAATTGCAGCATACTTTTTGTTTCTTGCAGCGATGGGATTTCCTGCTATTATCTGAATAATTTCAAAACTATGGAGCTCTTGCTGATGTTTCAGACAGTTAATGAACCGGTATATATTTTGGAAAAAAGTACCACATGTTTCTCGAAAGCTACGGTGCCATCCTTCGACATCATTATTTGTTCGCTGTTGATCATTCAATGTTCGTTCATACACATTCCAGAGTTGAACTGGAAACAAAGGTGCTTGACGCCCTCTGCAATTCATTCGACCGATATAGCTGTCTTCAAAATAGTTGGCAATAGGTATTGCTTCTTGTGGAAAGTCAGGATCTTCCACCAATTCTTCAAATGATTGCACAACATTCTGTGGTGGTATAAAGGCCAGGGCAGGTATCATGCATATCCAACGGGCAAATTCATGGTCACCTTTGTATTGCATCTTGAGTCCTTCATCTTGAACTTTACGCCAAACCGACTGTGATAGGTGGAAAAAGCAACCAGTCTTCTCAAGGTTGGGGAATTCACTTTCAAATGCCTGTATTGCAGCTAGTTCAAAATCCAACATCAGGTTGTCTGGCTGCAGTCCAGGCTGCAAGTTCTTCAGCTCTTGCAGCAACCTCTGGTATGTAGAACGGCTCTTGTCTGTCAGCAAGGTGTACACTAGCGGAACAACAAGGCCGCTATGGACAGGGAATCAACGATTTAAATCATGATTTAAATCAAATGATTTTTTTCTATTTAAATCAGATCGATTTAAATCGTGATTTTAATCATGATTTAAATCACTGATTTAAATCAAAAGATTTTTTTAATATAAATCACGATTAAAATCTAAAACTTTCAATCATTGTTCAATTAACTCCACACTTCTAGCTTGGTTTCACTTTCTGTAGCTTTGTTTCAGTTTCTTTTTCCATTCAGTTGACATGCCCAAACTTGTTGGATAGTCAGTCAGCAGTACTTGGCTGTAGTAACAATCAAACTTCAGAAGTGATCTGCGTGAGCCATGGCAGGTCGTAAGAGAGACCCTATTTGGGTTCATTTTGTTGAGATGCCAGCAGAGCTTGGAAAGAAAGGTGGGAGAGCAAAGTGCAAATACTGTCAAAAGGATATCCAAGGACTTGTTTGCCGTTTGAAATCACATTATGAAAACTGCAACCAGAAGGGAAATGAAGATGTTGATAGTGATACAACTAATGTCAATGAACCCCCACAGCTTCTTATGCACCAGGACCCTAGCACTAGTGGTAAGTCTGGCAATTACAACCTATTTTAACAGACGTTTTACTGGGATGGTTAAAGTCTATGAAAAGAAAAATTTCTAGCACTAGTTCTGGAGTATAGAATTTAAATTTATGTTAAGGCAATATTTCACAGAAGATTAACGTTAAGTAAAAATAAAAGAGTGTGTATACGCCTATTTTTTTTTTTTATTGTAGGCTACAATTCACTTTTGAAGTCTGCCAAATTGACCATTTTTTTAAAAAAACATTTTTAAAACTTTTGCGACATAATTTTTTTCAGTTGCTCTGATATTACTAGTATTACAGCAACTTCACCGGAAACTTGAGTAGCATAACTTTTGAGACAGCCCTTATAGGACGAGGACCATTACATTGTTCAAAAAGTTTGTTTCAAAATATTTTCGTTATATTTCTTCAAATACGCAGTCGAATTATATTTTTAATTACTGTGCTTTCAGGGTCAAATATGGCTTGTGCTGCACGTGACAATGAATATCTGGGTACAACTTCAACAAAGCAGCCCAACAAAAAACTTTGCGTGCAAAGTGTAGAAAAATTCCTCTTAAAGACTACGACGAGCCAGAAAGAACATTTTGATGAATTAATTGCTAAATTCATATTTGCAACCAATTCTTCTTTCTGACTAGTTGAACACCCATTGTTTGTACAAATGATCGAAGGAATAAGACCAGGCTACAAACCACCAAGTAGATTTGATATCTCAGGAAAACATCTTCAGGCTGTATACGACAAAGAAAGAGCGGCTTGTACAAAATATTTGAAAGACAAAGTTGTTCAATTCTGATTGTTTAATAGTGCAAATAAAAATTATTAGGTTTCATAATCATCAACTGTTTTAATATTTTTATTTGTGTAAAATAATTTTATTTGCAAAAAGACAAAGTTTTGCTTGTGTACAACTTGATTAAAAAATCCGATTTAAATCAAAAAAATCCGATTTAAATCAAAAAAATCCGATTTTTTTGATTTTTTTTTTTAAAAATCATGATTTTTATCCACCCTGGCTATGGACTACATGGATTGTGTAAAGTTGCATAAACAAGGCTGGTGTAGTGAAAAACATGCCATCAGCAAACCACTCTTTACTTTGTGCCAGTAGATGGAGATTGTCTCTTGTTCCAAATATCAACATACGGCTGTGTCCATTTCCTAATTTAAAATGAAAGTATTACTAGAGGAAATAACAGAAAAACTGTAACAAGCATCAGACAGATAATTTTGGGATGAATTAAAAAAAAATATCCTAATCAGAAGCCTCTGTTCATATCTCACATTAAAAACTCACATTTTGCTCCAGATTTTCTGATTTCATAATAAAAAAACTGAAGCAAAATCTAGTGTAAAGGGCCAACCAATACTTTTTTACAACATATATTGTCCCATTGGAAAATTATATATTTTTGTTTTAAAAAAAAAAAAATATTTATTTAAAAAATTAATGGAATTGTTTTAATACAATGTTAAATACCATATTTTTCGGACCATAAGACGCACTTTTTTCCTCCAAATTTGGGAGGAAAGTGTAGGTGCGTCTTATGGTCGGAATGTAACGTGGGGAGAGGGGCAGGGTTCAGTGATGGAGTGAGATCGCAGGAGGCAGGAAAATATCCCCTCCGCTGCAGGAATCCAGCGCTGGGGAAACCACTGGTCCTGATACTTAAGTGCAGTGAATATTCATTAGCCGCTTCCCCGTCCACCTATCAGCTGAGCAGTGAGCGGGGAGCAGCAAATGAAAGAGCTACATGGTTCCCCAGCGCCTGATTCCTGCAGCAGCCGGGAGATGTGTGTTGGAAGGAGAAGGAGGCGAATGGAGCAGAGTGCAGCAGGAGGGATCGCATACCTGACAGCACAGGGGCTGTGCTGATGCGATACTGAATGCTCCTGTGGAGGACTTGTGATGAGGTCATGAAGAGGGCGGGCTGGAGCATCACATGACCACACAAAGCCCTGCCTCTTCATGATGTCATCACAGGTCCTGCACACACACTCTACAACAGAGAATTAATTAAAAGGTTAGTAATGACAGCACATAAAAAAATCACTCTGCCATCCTGTGGTGGACTATAACTCCCAGCATGCCATAGGATCTGCAGGACATGCTGAGAGTTATAGTTCTCCCATGGGATCTTAAAGCAGCACTCCAGTGTTATTTTTCAGTGCTGGAGTGGTGCTTTAAATATAAGCCCCGTGCTCCCATTCATATACTCACCCTCCAGCATCTTCACATAGTACTTTATAGACACCACACTGGTCCCGCAGCAGCATCTCCTACCCGTAGCTTCCAACATAATAACATACTATTATATATAATAACACCACATATAATAGTATGTTATTTATGTTATTAAATATTTTACCAGATTTTTTGCTTCAAATATATTTTTCCCTATTTTCCACCTCTAAAACCTGGGTGCGTCTTATAGTCTGGTGCGTCTTATAGTCCGAAAAATACGGTAGTTAAGTAGCTTACCAGAGTCATGCAGAAGGAACTGCTGCTGGACACCATCAATACTGATCTCCTGAAACTCCTGGGGGATAGCAAGTTGATCAAGGGTTTGAGGTAACCTTGGGATATTGCCAAGTTGCCTTGCTAATCGTATTGTTCTCTTCAGTGATGCTTTCCTTGGGAGAAGTGCTACAACATTAGAATTGGCTCCTGAAACGACGTCTGTGAAAATTTGTTGTGGTGTCTCCTGTGTTGTCCTTGCCCTGGTGACTGCCTCATTAACAAGTCGGATTGCTTCAGGTCTTGCAGATTGTGCTGCGTGACTGTGAAGATTGACTACTTTCACAACTTCGCCAGATTCTTCATTGGTCCAAACACGTCCCTTGCAAGTCGACCGTTTTTCACATACCCAGATGGAATGGACATCATAAGTAAATGTGATTCTCATGGACCAACTTCCTCCTTCCACGTTTGGACAGAACTGAATTCATAGTTGTAGAAAGTGAATTGCTGTGGAAGCTGACTGATTTTTTTGTGGCAGTACACTTCTCTCTTTGTGGAGATTTCAGACACTGCTATATCCTGATGTACATATGGAATAAAAGTAGTAATGTAACTTGCAGGACATCTGACCTGCTACTTGTTACATCTGCAACAAAACTTGCAACAGAGCTGGTCAGTGCTGGGTCAGGTAAAAGTTCAAAATTGTTTTGATTTTAGGCCTCTTGCACACTGTAATTTTAAAAGTGCTTTCACACTTGTGTTTGAGTCCGCCAGAGGTCGATCCGCACTGGATCTGACATCCAGCTGACCCCGGGGCAATGCTGGCGGAATGCTGGCATTCTGCTTGCATTGCCCATAGAAGTGAACCGCTGGGTTCCACGATCTGCAGTCGCCCGTTCGCTTTTGTAATACCGCATTCCGCTATCAGTGTCAGAACAAAAAGAAAAGCATTTTCTTCTTTTCATTCCGCTGCAGGTAAGCGGAACGGCGGCATTACAGAAGCGAACGGGCGGCCTGTAGTGCATATGTAGCGGAAGTGTGAAAGCACCCTTATGCTGCCACTGTTTTAGAACTCCAAAGCACGTGTTTACTAGCATTTTTGAGAGCGCTTTTGTGAGCGCTCTCGGTAATGACCCATAAGATACAGGCTATTGATGAACGCTAAGTGCTCAAAAATAGCTCCTGTAATAAAATAAAAAGAGCTGGCCGAAACAACACCTCGCTTTGCCAGCCATTGATTTACATATTCAACAGTGGCAATCTTCTTAGTGATTTTCCAGTGCTTAGCACTTGGGAAAGTGCCTACTGTGAAAGAGGTCGTAGGGCTAAAACACAAGGCCGAAATTCCCTGCCTAATTTGGGGCCGAAACATCTGGGGGCAAAAAGCTGGGGGCGAAACATCCGGGGGCGAACTGCCGGGGTGAAATGTTCGGGGGCGAAATGTTCGGGGGCGAACTGCCGAGGGAGCGAAATGTTCGGGGGCGAAATGGTCTGGGGCGAACTGCCGGGGCGCAACTGCGGGGGCGAAATATTCGGGGGCGAAACATCCTTGGGGCGAAATGCTGGGGGCGAAATGTTAGGGGGCGAACTGCCGGGGGCGAAATGTTCGGGGGCGAAATGTTCGGGGGCGAACTGCCGAGGGCGAAACATCCTGGGGCGAAATGTTCGGGGGCGAAATGTTCGGGGGCGAAATGTTCGGGGGCGAACTGCCGGGGGCGAAATGTTCGGGGGCGAACTGCCGGGGGCGAAATGTGCGGGGACGAAACATCCTGGGGGCGAAATGCTGGGGCGAAATGTTCGGGGGCGACGTGTGACCTGGGGGCGAACTGCTGGGGGCGAAATGCTGGGGGCGAACTGCCGGGGGTGAAACTTCCAACTCCCGTTCTGCGGGCGCCTGTATACTGTATACATGGCCATCTCTCAAACATCATCCAATTCTAAAGCAAACTCTTCAAGTGAGTCACAGTTAAAAGAAGTATACTTGATATGGATGAGATTCATGTTCACACTTCTCTGGCACAATGTGAAAATTTCAGAATCATTCCTGACCTCACTAATTTGAGTGGAGGAAAAGGGGTCAATGAGTTTCCAGTCATGCAGAAAGTGCTTAGCCTTTTGGAGCTTTAAAGAAGCACTCCCATCTAATTTTTCATTAGTTGTGCATGTACTGTAGTGTGAGTGTTTTAACATACCCACCTACTGCTGCTCTGTAGACTGTAGACAGTGTCCAGCGCTGTTCTGGTCCTCTTCTCTGTGACGTCACCTCTCTGCAGATTCACCAGGTAATGCTGCGATTTACGTAACCCAGATGTGACTTTTACAATGTAAGCCAATGGAGCGTCAAAACAAGACTCCATGTACTTTCATTGCATAGAGCATAGGGTGAGCCGGCTAGTTGCAATTGCGATGATATCACTCAGAAGTGGAGCGGGGACAGTGCTGAGAAAATGTGGTAAATAGACCCTTTTAACTGACAATCCCTCCAACAAAGAGGTGAAATATCATTGTTTATATGGGATAATCTTAGGTGTGTGTAATACCATCTGTTTACCAGTTTCAAATATGACTCATGTAAACTCATGGTAGTCATGGATTTATTAGATACTCTGAGAGCATGTTCCCATTGAGCTGGGGTAATGGGTGAACCCAAATCCACTTCCCATCTTTTTAAACAAGTATCAGGAGTAAACACCAGGTCCTTGTTAAAATGAAGATACACATTTTAAGTGTCCAATTGTTTTTAAGTTGGGAGTTATTTATTAATAGGTACATAATATTGTAATTTATGGACCTACTATTCAATAATTGTTGAAGACAATTTTTTATCAGCTGAAATGACATGAACTCATTTGCCGGAATATGGAACTTGCCCTTCAGATTAGAAAAAGAAGTGATATGCACACCATCTCCCAAGTCCCCTATTTTCTTTATATTGTAAGTTGTCCAGTTGGAAGGTATCGGACATTTGTAAAAAAGAGTCAAGAATTTAAGAGGCAGGTTCCTCAGGATAGAAATTTTTTCCTCTCTTTTTTTTTAATTTGACTAGTTTTTTCCAAGCCTCCTAGATAGCCCCTACAGTTGGATGTTTATGTTCTTTAGCCTTCGGGTTAAAAATATGATTAACAAAGACCTTATGTAATGGAGAATAGTTGTTATAGGCAAGCTCAAGATCCTTCCAAGCTGGGCTTTCCCTTTCGCTGAACCAATAAAAACTTTGCTTGACTAAAGAGGCCTGATAATATGCCCATAGGTTTGGAAGGGCAAAGCCTCCCCTTTTTCTTTAGCGATATAGAGCATTTTTAGCTATCCTTGCTGTTCCAAATAAAGGAATTAAGCAGCTTTTGTAGAGTATCTATAATTTTTAAATGAATTTTTAATGGAATAGTTCTAAAAAAAATATAGGACCTTTGGCAGGATAAAAGATTTGATCACTAAGATCTTCCCCAATAATGTAAGGTCTAAGGTACTGAAATGAGCCAAATCTTTAATAATAGTATCAGAAAGGTTTTTAAAATTAACAGTTACCACAGATCCCATATTATTAGTAATCATAATTCCCAAATAAGGCAAGTGTTCCTTTTGAAGTTTAAACTTAGTATCCTTAATAACCTGTTCAATGTCAGGAGCTTTCATGTTATGTTTCGGTAGCTGAGGAGTGCAGGTAAAAAAAAGGCAATACACCAGAGCAGTTGGAATCTATGAGATTGCAGTACCCTGACTAACCACCACAACTAGAGGCAGCCGTGGAGCGTTCCTACGTTGGTCCTAGACTCCTCGTCACAGCCTGAGAAACTAACTACACCTAAAGATAGAAATAGGAAAGCTATCTGCCCCGGAGCAGAACCCCAAAGATAATAGAAAGCCCCCAAACATGTAATGGCGGTTAGACAAGAGGAAATACTGACACAGAAAGAAAATAGTATGAGCAAACGCTGGGGCCCAAACTATCTAAATAGAAAAGGATAGGAAGGGCACTTACTGCAATCCCAGAAAACCCCGAAAAGCACCAACTCCACTAATTTCAAAATCACCCGAGATCACACGACCTCTACCACCCAAATTAGTTCTCTGGTGCAACAAAATCAAAACAGCAGCCACTGAAAAAACTGGAAAAAGCAAAAGAACAAAACTCAGTGGCTGAACTAAACTGAGAGGGCAGAAGCCCCCGGAGGGGACCCTGAAGGCCCCCAAAGAAGTGCAGGACAAAATGCAAAAATATAGCAAAAACACAAAAGAAGCAAAAGTCTTATCTGTTAGCAGGAGATGCAGACACGACACAGCAGGCTACAAGGGAAACTGGAATGAAGGATTCAGACCAGAACAATTGATCACCGGCAACCCTGATGGGAAAATGACTCCCTTATATAAGACCAGTCAGTAACACCTGATTCCCAGTCCTCACAATCTTCACTAGCACCGCTTGTAACCACCAGAGGGAGCCTCTGCTCAGAACTCATCTCAAACCCATTCACAACAGTACCCCCCCCTTGAGGAGGGGTCACCGAACCCTCATTTGAGCAACCAGGTCGGTCAGGATGAGTTGTATGATACGCACGGATAAGTCTCCTAGCATGGATGTCCGAAGCAAACACCCAAGAATTGTCTTCCTGACCATAACCTCTCCATTTAACCAAATACTGGAGTTTCCGTCTAGAAAAACGAGAATCCAATATTTTCTCAACCACATACTCCAGATTGCCCTCAACCAAAACAGGGTCAGGAGGCACAGCAGCAGGAACCACTGGCTCAACAAACCTCTTCAACAAGGACTTGTGGAACACGTTATGGATCTTAAATGTCCCTGGAAGAAGCAAACGAAAAGAAACAGGATTAATAATCTCCATGATCTTATAAGGTCCAATGAACCTAGGCTTAAATTTAGGAGATGCTACTCTCATAGGAATATTCTTTGAGGACAACCAGACCAAGTCCCCCACTTTAAACCGAGGACCATCAGTCCTATGCCGGTTAGCAAACCGCTGGGCCTTCTCCTGAGAGAGGGACAACCTCTCCACTACCTGGTCCCAAATCTGTTGCATACGCTCCACAACAGAGTCAACACCTGGACAGACAGAAGCCTCCGTCTGTCCTGAAGAAAATCGAGGGTGAAACCCAGAATTACAGAAAAACGGAGACATCAAAGTGGCAGAGCTAGCCCTATTATTAAGAGCAAACTCAGCCAAAGGCAAAAAAGAGACCCAGTCATCCTGATCAGCAGACACAAAGCATCTTAGATAAGTCTCCAATGTCTGGTTTGTTCTCTCAGTTTGACCATTGGTCTGAGGATGAAATGCCGAGGAGAAAGACAATTGAACACCCAGTTTAGAACAAAAAGTCCTCCAAAATCTGGAAACAAACTGGACTCCTCTGTCAGACACAATGTTCTCAGGAATGCCGTGTAAACGAACCACGTGCTGAAGGAACAACGGCACCAATTCAGAGGAGGAAGGCAACTTAGGTAATGGCACAAGATGTATCATTTTGGAAAACCTATCACAAATTACCCAGATGGTGGTCATTCTCTGAGAAACAGGAAGATCGGAAATGAAATCCATAGAGATATGGGTCCATGGTCTCTTGGGCACAGGCAATGGCATCAACAAACCACTAGAGCGAGAGCAAGGCTTGGAGCGAGAGCAAGTCCCGCAGGACTGCACAAATTCCCTGACATCACGAGACAAGGTAGGCCACCAAAAGGACCGACTAACCAAGTCTCTGGTACCAAAAATTCCAGGATGCCCAGCCAATGCGGAACAATGAATCTCAGACATCACACTCTTTTTCCATTGGTCCGGGACAAACAATTTTCCAACAGGGCAGCGCTCGGGCCTATCCTCCTGACACCCCTCCAGAGCAAGTCTCAAATTGGGCGAGATGGCGGAAAGAACTACACCCTCTTTCAAAATAACAGAAGGATCAGATAACTCAGGAGAGTCCGCAAGGAAACTCCTCGAGAGGGCATCCGCCTTAACATTCTTAGTGCCAGGAAGAAAGGAAACCACAAAATTAAAACGTGTGAAAAACAAGGCCCACCTGGCCTGTCTAGGATTGAGTCGCTTGGCAGATTCCAGATAGACCAGATTCTTATGGTCCGTAAGGACCACCACCTGATGTTTGGCTCCCTCCAGCCAATGTCTCCACTCTTCAAAAGCCCACTTCATGGCCAATAACTCCCGATTACCCACGTCATAATTACGTTCAGTAGGAGAAAATTTTCGAGAGAAAAAGGCACAAGGGTTACTTTTAGAGGTCTCTGGATCTTTTTGGGACAAAACGGCACCTGCCCCAATTTCAGAGGCATCAACCTCCACCTGAAATGGCAGAGAAACATCAGGCTGCCGTAGAACAGGAGCAGAAGTGAATCTCTGCTTAAGTTCCTGAAATGCAGAGACTGCCTCAGGAGGCCAATTCACCACATCAGAACCCTTTCTGGTCAAATCAGTTAATGGTTTAACAATAACCGAGAAATTACCAATAAATTTACGATAAAAATTGGCAAAACCCAAAAATCTCTGAAGAGCCTTTAATGAAGTAGGTTGGACCCAATCACAGATGGCCTGAACCTTGACCGGGTCCATTTCAATAACAGATGGGACAAAATGAATCCCAGAAATGAGATCCTCTGTACGCCAAAAAGACACTTTGATCCCTTCACATACAGAGCATTCTCTCTCAAAATCTGGAATACAGTTCGAACATGTTTCACATGAGAGTCCCAGTCATTAGAAAAAATCAATATATCATCCAAATAAACAATCAGAAATTTGTCCACAAAATCCCTGAAAATGTCATTCATGAAGGACTGGAAGACGGAAGGAGCATTAGTGAGCCCAAAGGGCATCACTAGGTACTCAAAATGCCCTTCAGGGGTATTGAATGCCGTCTTCCATTCATCCCCGTGCTTAATGCGAATAAGGTTATACGCCCCCCTGAGGTCAAGCTTGGTAAACCAAGTAGCGTTTTTCACCCTGGAAAACAGGTCAGAAATCAAGGGTAACGGGTATTGATATTTCACAGTAATATTGTTCAAGAGACGATAATCAATACACGGCCTTAATGAACCATCTTTTTTGGCCACAAAGAAAAAACCGGCACCTAAGGGTGAAGAGGATGGTCTGATATGACCCTTCTCCAATGATTCCTTGATATAAGACCGCATAGCGTCATGTTCAGGTACAGACAAGTTAAAAAGGCGACCTTTAGGGAATTTACTACCCGGCACTAATTCAATAGCGCAGTCATAGCTCCTATGGGGAGGCAAGGATGCAGATTTACTTTCGCTAAACACATCAGAAAAATCAAACAAAAAGTCAGGAACATCCTGAGCCTGGGGGGAGGCAGAAAAAACAGGAGTGTTGGTATTAACACATTGGCAGCCCCAACTGGTTACAGACACAGATTTCCAATCCAAAACAGGATTATGAGACTGTAACCAAGGGAAACCCAGCACGATAATGTCATGCAGATTATATAGAACCAAAAATTTGCAGCACTCCTGGTGATCAGGTTCAACCCTCATTATCACCTGAGTAGAAAACTGGGGTTTATTCTCAGCCAAAGGGGTAGAATCGATCCCCAGTAGGGGAATAGACTTCTGTAGGGGTATCAAGGGAAACCCACAACGTTTAGCAAAATCATAATCCATCAGGTTAATAGCTGCTCCAGAATCAACAAAAGCCTGAGCAGAAAATGAGGACAGAGAGCATATCAGAGTGACAGTTAATAAAAACTTAGTCTGAACACTACCCAAGACAACTGAGCGTGCAAAACGTCTTCCCCGCTTAGGGCAGACTGAAATAGCATGAGAGGCATCACCACAGTAGAAACATAACCCATTGCGCTTTCGAAACTCATGACGCTGTGCCCCAGACACCACTCTATCACACTGCATGGATTCAGAAGCAGGTTCACAAGGCAACACTATTCCACGCATACTTCTCCGCTCACGCAAACGTCTGTCAATTTGAATCGCTAATGACATAGAATCATTGAGACCAGAGGGGACAGGGAATCCCACCATAACATCCTTTACATTATCTGACAGACCCTTCCGGAAAAGGGCCGCCAAAGCGTCGTCATTCCATTTGGTCAGGACTGCCCACCTACGGAATCTCTGACAGTATAACTCAGCGTCATCAAGCCCCTGATTTAATGCCAACAAGGCTTTCTCAGCTTGATCCGTGACATTAGGCTCATCGTACAATAACCCCAAGGCCTGAAAAAATGCATCAACATCACTCAAAACAGAATCCCCAGGTGTCAGGGAAAAAGCCCAATCCTGAGGATCGCCGCGCAGGAGAGAGATGACAATTTGAACCTGCTGCGCTGCGTTCCCTGAGGACTTAGATTTTAAGGCAAAAAACAATTTACAATTATTTTTGAAATTCTGAAACTTAGCTCGATCCCCTAAAAACAAATCTGGCATGGGGATCCTAGGTTCCACAACAGGCAACCCAGCAAGATAGATAGCAATACTCCGAACCTCAGTGGCAAGCTGATCCACACGGCCAGACAACTGTGCAAACTCCATTGAGAGAAAAGATCCTCCCCAGCACCCAGAGATACAGAGGGAAAAAAAAAAATGCAACAAACAGAAAAATATCTCTGACAACTCTGACAATATTTTTTCCCTTCTGTGAGTACCATACAATTTTCTATTTTTTCTGGCCGGTGATACTGTTATGTTTCGGTAGCTGAGGAGTGCAGGTAAAAAAAAGGCAATACACCAGAGCAGTTGGAATCTATGAGATTGCAGTACCCTGACTAACCACCACAACTAGAGGCAGCCGTGGAGCGTTCCTACGTTGGTCCTAGACGCCTCGTCACAGCCTGAGAAACTAACTACACCTAAAGATAGAAATAGGAAAGCTATCTGCCCCGGAGCAGAACCCCAAAGATAATAGAAAGCCCCCCAAACATGTAATGGCGGTTAGACAAGAGGAAATACTGACACAGAAAGAAAATAGTATGAGCAAACGCTGGGGCCCAAACTATCTAAATAGAAAAGGATAGGAAGGGCACTTACTGCAATCCCAGAAAACCCCGAAAAGCACCAACTCCACTAATTTCAAAATCACCCGAGATCACACGACCTCTACCACCCAAATTAGTTCTCTGGTGCAACAAAATCAAAACAGCAGCCACTGAAAAAACTGGAAAAAGCAAAAGAACAAAACTCAGTGGCTGAACTAAACTGAGAGGGCAGAAGCCCCCGGAGGGGACCCTGAAGGCCCCCAAAGAAGTGCAGGACAAAATGCAAAAATATAGCAAAAACACAAAAGAAGCAAAAGTCTTATCTGTTAGCAGGAGATGCAGACACGACACAGCAGACTACAAGGGAAACTGGAATGAAGGATTCAGACCAGAACAATTGATCACCGGCAACCCTGATGGGAAAATGACTCCCTTATATAAGACCAGTCAGTAACACCTGATTCCCAGTCCTCACAATCTTCACTAGCACCGCTTGTAACCACCAGAGGGAGCCTCTGCTCAGAACTCATCTCAAACCCATTCACAACACTTTCATATGAAAAGGCATGACCTTAGATTTGGAAACATTGACTTTAAAGAAGGAAATCTTAGAAAATTCCTCCAAAAGTGATGTCAAAGCTTTAACTGACTCAACAGGATCTGTGATACTTACAAAAATATCATCTGCAAAAAGAGTCACTTTGTGAGAATTGAATCTGGTTTTAATACCGGAAATTAAAGGGGAAGTTCTTATGGCTTCTGCTAAAGGTTCAACAGCCAGGGCGAACAGAAGCGGGGATAATGGGCAGCCCTGTCTGGTTCTGTTTTTTATTAATATAGGTTTGGACAGATGATTGTTTACATAAATTTTTGCATTGGGTTCGGTGTAGAGGGAAAAGACACTTTTAATAAATTTGTTGTTGAAGCCAAATTTTGAGAGGGTTAATTTAAGGAATATCCAGTTTAACCTATCGAAAGCCTTCTCGGCATCTAGGGAAACAAAGAGTGATGGGACATTACTCGACTTTATTAGTGAAATGATGTTGAGAATTCTACGGGTACCATCTGGTGCCTGCCTACCAGATATAAAGCCCAATTGATCCTTTTTTATTAATTTAGGAAGGATAGATTGAAGACGATTGGCCAGTATCTTGGAAAATAATTTAATGTCTCCATTAATGAGGGAGATTGGTCTGAAATTTTGGACACTATCAAGTCCTTCTTTCCCCTTAGGGATCATCACAATTGTGGCCTCCAGCATGCTTTTTGGAAAAGAACCTAATGCGGAAGCATGTGCAAAAAGTAAGGATAAATGCGGGGATAAAATTTTGGAGAATGACTGGTAATATTCATTGACAAAACCATCTGGCCCAGGCGACTTAAGAGTCTTAAGTTTGTTAATTGCGGATGAAATTTCTTCAATACTGAAAGGCTTATTAATTATATCTAAGTCTAGTTTACTTATCTGTGGCAGATTTAAATCAACTAGAAAGGATTCGATGTCTGACAAATTAGGAGTGTGAGTATCCGAATCCTTGTCTAGATTGTATAAATTTTCAAAGTATTCTGAAAAAACGTCCGCAATATCCTGGGGATGGGATTTGATAATCCCCGATGAGGAATGAATTTTATGTATTTTTTTTTTAGTCGCTCTGATTTCAATTCCTGCATCATAAATCGCGAGGGTTTATTTTTTGAGGAGTAATTGTTAAATTTTGAGGCTCTTAAGACTGAATCATATTCAGTTAAAAGGTGATCGCTAAGTTGTTGTCTCAACTTCAGTAGCTCTTTGTGTAGGGTGAGAGACTGGGATTTCAATAGAGACTGTTTTTCCTCAACCTTTCTTATGTTTTCTTGTAAAGTGGTAATAGTCCCGCTCATTTCCTTTTTATGTCTAGCCGATAATTGAATTATCTTTCCCCTCAAAACCGCCTTATGGGCTTGCCAAAGTGTGAAAGGATCGATTCCTTCCAGATCGTTTTCATTAAAGTAATTGCAAATTGTTTCCTCTAGGATTTTTTTAAATTTGGGAATCTTGAGTATGGACTGAATGATCTTCCATGAAAAGGTATTGGTTACCGGTGGGCCTACTGCAAATTGGGCCAACAAAGGGGAATGATCTGAAAAGGACTTTTTTAATACCGTTACTTTTTTAAATTTGGATAAGGAAAAGATGTCCGTAAGAAATAGGTCGATTCTAGAGGAGGAATTGTGGGTGCTAGAGAAATTCGTGTATTCCTTAGAGGATGAATTTAAGCATCTAAAAACATCATATAACTCATTCTGGGCTATCCATTTGCCCAAAGAGGATGACCAACGGGTGGAAGAGGAGGAATCCAACTTGGTGTCAGGAACCATGTTAAAATCACCAATCATTAGGAGATCTCCCTGTTTGATTTTGTCCACTTTCCTAATTAGCCTATTAAAAAATGAAAGCTGATTTTTAAGAGGCGCGTAAATACAGTATTAACAATCGTAAAGGGTTTATTGTTGAACCTGCCAATTAAGATATGAAAATGACCCCTAGAATCCACCTCCTCTCTGATGAATTGGAAATCTATTTTGTTACTAATAATTGTCATAACCCCCGCTTTACTTTTATTGTTATAAGCCGCGAAAATGTATGGAAAATTTTTGTGTTGGAAGACAGGATGGCCACTCCTCACAAATTTAGTTTCTTGCAAACAAATAACATCTGCCTTATACAATTTGATTTCTTTCCATGTACTAAATCTCTTGAAAGGGCTATTCAAACCCTTCACATTGTAAGAAAGAAAATGTAAGGTTCTGTGTACATGTTCCTGAAACTCAGTTTGTTCGTCAGCCATTTTACTTTCTGTCTTGCTGCAGCTATCTTGCCCTCAGTCAAAATGGAGTTTCCAGCTTGCATGTTCCCGCCCTGATTCTCTCCTTTTGCTTCTTAAGCAGCCACAGCTGAGCAATCAGTGCTTCAGAATCTAGCCTGCAGTGAACCTGTGACCTGACTCCTAAAGCCTTGGACCTTGTACTCCAGCTATTCCTACTGAGGAACTCTGAAGCACTTGTGGACTCTGAACCCTGCTCTTTGAAAGACCCACGTTTGCATGGACTTACGGTAACAGAGAAGAAGATCCTGAACCTGTTGTGGAGAGTGATTGCTGAGCTTGGATTACTCTGGCCTGCTGTGTCTCCTGCTTCTGTGTCTGCAAACTGTGTGACTATTTTTGCCAACTTGTATGAAGTAATACAAGACTTTCTATATCAAACCTGTGTCTCATGTATTTTCATCGCACCCAAGCACAAGACGCTATATGAACTGTACTACATACATTACAAGATTCTGAAGCCAAAACGTTAGTGTCTGCTGGGTCTGGAAAGGCTGTGTCTGCTGTAACTGTGGATATCGGATGTCTGGTTGTACTTTCTGTGATGACAGTGGTTGTGACTTCTCACAACCATTCCAGGTGAGCAATTCCCTTAAGTGTTTTTTTTTCTGCAGTGTTACCACAGGTAAACACTATTGTTTTTTTTTTTCTTCTCTTTTCTCTTTTTTGTCTGCTGTAACTGTGGATATCAGATGTCCGGGTGAACTTTCTGTGATGATAGTGGTTGTGACTTCTCACAACCATTCCAGGTGAGCAGTTCCCTTAATTTTTTTTCTCTCTGCAGTGTTACCACAGGTAAACACTATTGTTTTTTTTTTTCCTCCTCTCCTCTTCTTCCAGTACTCCTGTCTTAAAAGATCTGGAAAATGGAGGCCCACATAAAGGAACTTTGCGGAGTGACTGATAATATCCTTGCAGATTTGCAGAATATAAAGACCCGTTTTTCAAGCCTACAGGACCTCACTAATCACAATTTGCAAGTGTTTGGACAGACTTCCCAGGATTTGCGAGCCAGGATTGAGGTTCTAGAAGAGCGAGTCCAGGCTCCTGCCGTAGCACCGAGTTCTGGGATTCCCAAGTTGCCCCCTTTTCGTTTTGGCGGTGAACGTGAGAAATTCAGGGGATTTATTAATCAATGCAATTTTTTTTTTTCTGCACATGCTTCACAATTTCCCACTGAACGATCTAAGGTGCTTACTATAATTATGTTGCTTACCAACAAGGCTTTGATGTGGGCAAACCCTCTGATTGAGACTGAGGATGATTGTTTGAATCACCTTGATGCTTTTATTTCAGCCATGGGGCAGGTGTTTGATGACCCCAATCGAGGTGCAACAGCTGAAGCAGCCATGTTAGCTTTGTGCCAAGGTAAGCACTCGGTAGCTGAATATGCCTTGGATTTCAGGAGATGGGCCCTTGATACCACCTGGGACAGTTCCGCCAAAAAATCTATTTTTCGAAAGGGGTTATCTCCACTGATTAAGGATGAACTTGCTCGTGCCGACCCTCCCACTGCGTTAGGTGACTTTATTAACTACTGCATCCGTATTGATACTCGTCTGACTGAACGCAGGCAAGAGAGATGGTTCGAAAGCAATCGCACTAACCTTTTCCTACCTTCCTCTCCAGCTAAGGAACCTTTGAGTAGGATTACACGGGAACCTGAACCTGAACCCATGCAGGTAGACTCTTTACAACGACGGGTTAGTGATGCACGCAAGGAACATCGTTTTAAGGAGAATCTATGTTTCTATTGTGGTAAGTCAGGGCACTTCATTATAAACTGCCCCAGCCGTTCTCGTAAGACTACTGCAGCACTCATTCATTGTGAGTGTTGCGAGAGGGGATCTGTCAGGTCCGAGCCTCAGGCTCCAGAGAGATCTGCAGCAACAGATCTTGATTTCTCGGACTTAAACTCCGTTACCTCTGAGGACGTTGACTGTGTAAACGCTGCCATTTTTCAAGTTTCCTCAGCGGTGTCCCAGCTGAGTTGTAAGAAAAACAATTCTCATTGCTTTCTTTCCATCAAACTCTGGGTTGACTCAGCTTGGGTGTCTAGCTCTGCTATGATCGACTCAGGGGCAAGTGGAAATTTTATGGATGTCTCCTTTGCTCTGAAACAGGGGATACGTTCAGTGAAGAAGGCTACTCCAGTACAGATGGAAACTGTGGATGGCTCACTGCTGACCTCTGGACCAGTGGATCAGGAAACAGAGCCTTTGAGGGTTCTAATGGGTAAAGATCATCAAGAGAAACTGTCCTTTATGCTTATCTCTTCTCCCCACTTTCCCATTATTCTAGGGCTACCATGGCTGCAGGCTCAGAATCCTACCATTAACTGGGAGACCAAGGAATTACACTTTCCAGAGAAACAGATGAGTCCAAAAGTTTCAGCTTGCTCTGTTCCTAAAGGAACCATGTCAGTTCCTGAACTACCAGCTGTATACCAGGACTATGTGGATTTATGTGACAAGAAGAACGCTGACCAGCTTCCTCCTCACCGTCCATATGATTGTCCAATTGAATTATTGCCTGGAGCAGAGATACCTTTTGGTAAGATCTACCCCTGGCGGGGCCCGAGCTAAAGGCTTTAAAGGATTACATAGACGAAAATCTAGCCAAGGGCTTCATACGCCCCTCTTCATCTCCTGCAGGTGCACCCATCTTCTTTGTAAAGAAGAAAGATGGATCTCTGAGACCATGCGTAGACTATAGGGAACTCAATAAGGTTACTATTAGAAACCGTTATCCATTGCCTTTAATCCCTGAGTTATTGGAGAGAGTGCGACATGCCAAAATTTTCTCTAAACTAGATCTTCGTGGGGCCTATAACTTAGTCCGTATTAGACCTGGGGATGAATGGAAG
This sequence comes from Oophaga sylvatica, assembly GCA_033576555.1. Lineage (NCBI taxonomy): Eukaryota > Metazoa > Chordata > Amphibia > Anura > Dendrobatidae > Oophaga > Oophaga sylvatica. The sequence continues at coordinate 162,080,249 of JARQOD010000006.1, read as the reverse complement.
ACTGCATTCAGGTCACGCTATGGACACTTTGAATATCTAGTTATGCCTTTTGGTCTGAGTACCGCCCCAGCCACTTTCCAACACTTGGTGAATGACATCTTCAGGGATCTCCTAGATACATTCGTGGTAATTTATTTGGATGATATTCTAATTTTTTCTAACTCCACAGAGGAACATCATGGACATGTGAGAATGGTCTTGGAACGTCTAAGACAAAATCATCTTTACATCAAACTTGAAAAGTGTGAATTCCATAGGACCGAAATTCAATTTCTGGGGTATGTACTGTCTACACAAGGAATTAGTATGGATGGAAGCAAAACCCAAGCCATCAAGGATTGGCCAAGTCCTAGAAATGTGAAGGAGGTACAGCGCTTCATCGGGTTTGCCAACTTCTATAGACGTTTCATTAGAAATTTCTCTGAGGTAGTGTCACCTATCACCCAACTTACCCGGAAAGAGTCTAGGTTCTCCTGGACTCCCCAAGCCCAGGAAGCATTTTCCCGTCTAAAAGATAAATTTACCACTGCACCTATCCTAGTACATCCCAACCCCGAGCTTGCCTTCATAATAGAGGTGGATGCTTCAGACTGTGCCGTTGGAGCTATACTCTCTCAGAGAACAGGTGAGAAGAATGTCTTGCATCCCTGTGCCTTCTTTTCCCAGCAGTTGTCTTCGGCTGAGAGGAACTACGATGTGGGCAATAGAGAGTTGTTGGCCATTATTGCCGCCTTCAAAGAATGGAGACACCTTCTTCAGGGAGCTGCACAGCAAATAGTCGTCCTGACAGACCATCGTAACCTTGAGTTTATCAGGTCGGCTAAGTGCCTGACTCCTCGCCAGGCTCGCTGGAATCTTTTCTTAAACCAATTTAATTTTATCATTTCTTATAGACCAGGATCACGCAATGGAAAGGCTGATGCACTCTCTAGGATTTACTCAGCAGAGACACGTCCAATTACTCCTCCTAAGACTATTCTTCCTGACTCTAGATTCCTAGGAGTAATTCATAATCAAGACCTACTTAAGGACATCAAGGAAGCATACCATGCGAATTCCTTTTTGGCACAACCCCCAAGGGACGTAAGTCTTGTCTTTAAGAATGGTGTGTGGATTCAGGGACAACGCCTGTATATTCCTGAAACAGTCAGATTGAGAGTATTGCAACTCATTCACGATTCCAAGATAGCTGGGCATAGAGGAATTCTAAAGACACAGGAATTTCTCTCTCGTTTCTTTTGGTGGCCCACTTGCAGGAAGGATGTTTTAAACTATGTCACTTCATGTGAAGTCTGTGCAAGATGCAAAACACCTCGCTCCTCACCAACTGGTCTGTTACAGCCTCTTCCCACCCCGTCCCGCCCGTGGGGATCCATTTCTATGGACTTCATTGTGGAGTTACCAACCTCTCAAGGGAAGAACACCATTCTAGTGGTGGTTGACCGTATAAAAAAGGCAGCTCATTTTATCCCTTGTGTCAGCTTACCCACTGCAAAACAGACATCAGATTTGATGATTAAGGATGTGTTTCGCTTACATGGAGTACCGGATGAGGTTATTTCGGATCGAGGGGTGCAATTCACTTCTAGGTTTTGGCAAAATTTCTGTGCAGCATTGGACATTAAAGTAAACCTTTCTTCTGCTTTTCATCCCCAGACTAATGGACAGACCGAACGAACCAATCAAACCCTGGAGCAGTATCTCCGCTGCTTTATCTGCCACCTACAGGATGATTGGGTGGATCTACTTCCATTAGCTGAGTTCTCGTATAACAACTCTCAGAGTGCCTCCACTAAGCAGTCTCCTTTTTACTCTAATCTAGGTTATCATCCTAACATTCTACCACGATTTCCCATAGAAACGCCTTTACCAGCAGTGGCTGAAAGAATCACGTCTTTACAGAAGAATATGGATCTTCTAAAGGAGAATCTGGAATCGGCTCAGGAAAGGTACAAGAAAGCAGCAGATAAATTTCGTAAACCTGCACCAGCTTTCAAGGTAGGAGACTTGGTCTGGCTGTCAACCAGAAATCTTAAGTTAAGGATTCCATCGTCTAAGTTGGGACATAAGTACATTGGACCCTATAAAATCAGTAAAATTATAAGTGCCGTTGCTTGTCGTCTTCAACTGCCCAGAACTATGAGAATTCACCCTGTCTTTCATGTATCCTTACTAAAGGCTGCGACACCCAATACGTTTCCTGGACGTTCTTCTCCTTGCCCTGACCCAGTGCTAGTCGATGGTCAGGAAGAATTTGTGGTGGAAAGGATTTTAGATTCCAGGTTGTATAGAAATCAGTTACAATATCTGATTAAATGGCAGGGCTACCCAGTGGAGGACAACTCATGGGAACCAGTCAATAACGTTAATGCTCCTCGCTTGCTCCGTCAGTTTCATCAGAGGTACCCACACAAGCCTGGCCTGAGGTCATCCGGAGGTTGTCCCTAAGGGGGAGTAATGTAAGGTTCTGTGTACATGTTCCTGAAACTCAGTTTGTTCGTCAGCCATTTTACTTTCTGTCTTGCTGCAGCTATCTTGCCCTCAGTCAAAATGGAGTTTCCAGCTTGCATGTTCCCGCCCTGATTCTCTCCTTTTGCTTCTTAAGCAGCCACAGCTGAGCAATCAGTGCTTCAGAATCTAGCCTGCAGTGAACCTGTGACCTGACTCCTAAAGCCTTGGACCTTGTACTCCAGCTATTACTACTGAGGAACTCTGAAGCACTTGTGGACTCTGAACCCTGCTCTTTGAAAGACCCACATTTGCATGGACTTACGGTAACAGAGAAGAAGATCCTGAACTTGTTGTGGAGAGTGATTGCTGAGCTTAGATTACTCTGGCCTGCTGTGTCTCCTGCTTCTGTGTCTGCAAACTGTGTGACTATTTTTGCCAACTTGTATGAAGTAATACAAGACTTTCTATATCAAACCTGTGTCTCATGTATTTTCATCGCACCTAAGCACAAGACGCTATATGAACTGTACTACATACATTACAGAAAATTGAATTCCATTTATAATATTTAATCCTGAAGCAAGAATTCGAAACCTGTAAAAACTAGAACTAGTTCTAATTAACAAACAATAACAGAGTATACACTACACACTTTACCAGGGAGAAACCAGACAAGGTTTCTAACCTAAATTTGGGGAAAGAAAAAAATGTGGCAAGGAGCCTGTGAGACTAAATTCAATTACTTTGAATTTTACCTAAAGGGAATATAGGAATATTCATCCCTTATCTTTATTTTTATGATCCTTTTGTAGGTATTCAAGAAAGTCTTTCCCTTCCTCTGGATTCAATAGTATGATATTTTTACCTCCAAACCATACAATCAGTTTAGTAGGGAACCCCCGCCTGTATGAGATTTCCTTTTCTCTCAATTTAAATGTAATTTCCCTAAAGTTTTTTCTGGCGTCCTTCGTAGCCCAGGAGAAATCAGCGTATACTTTGATGTGTTCATATGGAGGAGGGAAAGCGCCCCTATCTCTAATGAATTTTAAAATTTTCTCTCTGGTCTCAAAAAAAAAAGGAGTCTCAGGATAGTATCCTTGGGTTTATCCAAAGGGATACCTTTTGGGAAGGAAAGTCTATGGATTCCATCAATGGTTAGGTGTATATCAGATAGATTAGGGATCGCTTTTTTAAACATAGTTTTGGCATAGTTTGACAAGTCGGTTTGAGTAATTGTTTCTGGTATCCCTCTCAACTTAATGTTGTTTCTACGACTTCTATCCTCTAAGTCGGCTAGTTTAGTTTTAATGAAACAAATTTCCTCTTTTAAATTTAAATTTTGTTGTGTAAGAAGCTCATTTTTCTCTTCTATATGCGAAATCCGAGTTTCGTTAATTTCGAATCTCCTTGAGAATTTATCACTGACCTCCTGAATCAAATTTTTTTGTGACTCGAAACCAGAGAGAATGGAGTCTTTGAGGGACTTACAAAAATTTGCAAGAACCCCTTCTGATACTGGTTTATCTGATTGTGTAAAGGACTCATAATTAACTATGTCGAGTTTCGAGGAAATAGTACCTGAGGCCTCAGCACAACCTTTTTTAGCG
>JARQOD010000006.1:162031007-162076091 GCA_033576555.1 Oophaga sylvatica | reverse complement strand
CCGGAAAAAACTCCAGAAAAGGAGGCGAACAAGAAAGAGCTGCCAACTCAGAAACTCTCCTCAAGGAAGTGACTGCAACAAGGAAAGCCACCTTCCAAGAAAGTAAAGAAAGGCTAGCAGAAACCATAGGCTCAAAAGGTTTATGCTGAAGAACCTCCAAAACAAGGTTGAGCCGCCAAGGAGACACGGGTGCCTTCCGCGGCGGAAACTTACGAGATATACCTCGGAAAAAGGAGAGCACGTCTCTATTTGAAGCAATGGTTCTCCGGAACAATAAGGACAGAGCAGAAATCTGACCTTTCAGAGTGCTGACTGCCAAACCCTTGTCTAGCCCATGCTGCAGAAAAGCCAACAGGTTGGGAATGGAAAATTTTCTCGGGTTCCGAGAGGACCCCAAACACCACGAAAAGAAGGTTTCCCAAATTTTGTGGTAAATCCTAGTAGTAGCCGGACATCTTGCAGCACGAAGGGTAGCAATGACCTCGGCTGAGAAACCTCTACGGGTCAAGATTTCGGTCTCAAGAGCCACGCCGTCAAACGCAGGGACATCAAGTCCGGATGACAAACGGGCCCCTGAGTCAACAAGTCCGGTTGAAGAGGGAGTGGAAAAGGAGGTGCCGCCAACAGCGACATTATTGTCGAGAACCACACCCTTCTTGGCCAGTCTGGAGCTATCAAAATAGCTGGAATTCTCTCTAGTCTGATCCGACGCAGTACTAGAGGAAGTAAGGATATCGGCGGGAATACATAGATCAGCTCGAACTGATCCCACTGAGCCACTAGAGCATCCACCGCCACCGCCTTCGGGTCCTTCTACCTGGACATGAATGTCGGTAACTTGGCATTGGACCTGGATGCCATCAAATCCACTTGGGGGGTTCCCCAGCGAGAGCACAGTAGTGCAAAAACTTCCGGGTGGAGGCTCCATTCCCCGGGATCCATCCTTCTGCGACTGAGAAAGTCCGCTGTAATATTCTGAACCCCTGGAATGTGAATCGCCGAAATGGCTGGTACACTGGCCTCTGCCCAAATCAGAATTCGGGACACCTCTACCATGAGTCTGGAACTCCTTGTCCCACCTTGGTGATTGATATACGCGACAGCCGTCGCATTGTCTGTCTGCACTCGGACTGGCAGACCGCTCAAAGGGACCGTCCAATGTTGGAGGCAAAGGAAAATCGCCCTCAATTCCAGGATGTTGATCGGAAGAAAAGACTCTTCCGATGACCATACCCCCTGAATCCAGAGATTGTTCCAAACACCCCCCCAGCCCGTCAGGCTGGCATCGGTGGTTATGACTGACCACTTCGGAGGGAGGAAAGACTTCCCCAGGGAGAATGCCCCTGGACGTAACCACCATTCTAGAGAATCCCGCACCGCGCGAGAAATGGTGACACTGCAATCCAGCGATTGCGACTGGTTCCATCGACTCAAGATGAACCTTTGGAGAGTCCTGGAATGGAACTGGGCAAAAGGAATTGCCTCCATGGACGCCACCATCAGTCCCAGAAGACGCATACACTTCCGTAGGGACATTGCCGTTGAGGATTTCATAATCTGTACATGTCGAAGAAGACATGACTGTTTGTCTGGTGGTAGGGAAACTACCGACCGAAACGTGTCGAGATGCATTCCCAAAAAGAGGATTGTCCTCGATGGTTCCAGGGACGACTTCTCCCAATTGACCAGCCAACCGAAGTCCTTCAGAAACTGAAGAGACAAATCCCGAGCCGTCAACGCCTCCTCCTCCGAGGAAGCCACGATCAAAAGATCGTCCAGATAAGGGAGAATCGTAATCCCCTGTCTTCGAAGGATTGCCATGAGGGGCGCCAGAATTTTTGTAAAGACCCTTGGCGCTGAGGCTAAGCCGAACGGCAGAGCCACGAACTGGTAATGATTCTGACCTATGGCAAATCGAAGAAAGCGCTGATGAGCCTTTCCGATGGGAATATGCAAATAAGCGTCGCGAATGTCGATTGACACCAAAAAATCGTTCTGTGACAGAGCCGCCACAACGGAACGAAGCGACTCCATGCGAAATTTCCGGGCATGGACATGCCGGTTTAATCGCTTGAGATCCAGAATCGGGCGAAATTTGTTCTCCTTTTTGGGAACTATAAAAAGGTTGGAATAAAAACCTTTCCCTCGGTCCTCTGACGGAACCGGTATCACTACACCCTTTTGTAGCAGAGATTCGACCTCTCGCTGTAGAGCGACAACAAGCTCGGGTTCCGACAGAACGCGAGATTGACAAAAAACATTTGGGGGTCGAGAAACAAACTCTATGAAATAGCCTGCCGACACTATCCGCGTTACCCAGGAATCTGGAACGCGAGCCATCCAAGTCTCCTTGAAAAGAAGCAGGCGACCCCCCACTCGAGAATCCTCGAGTGGACCCCTGGCGTCAATCCGACTTTGCGGGCTTCTTGTCAAGTTCCCGCTTGTCCTGGCGGAAACTCTGCTTCCAGGGAGTACGAGTTTTCTGAGAGGATTTCTTTCCTGAGAAGGAAAGACGACCCGATCCCCACGAGGAGTGACTAGATCGTCCTCGGCCCCGAAAGGACCGCCGACCACTATAGACACCAGGCTTACTGGACACCGAGGCCATGGCCCTTCGCTGTGGTAATGCTGATTCCTTCGCCTTAGCCTTGGAAATCAGCTCTGTGAGGTCGGATCCAAAAAGATGGCCACCCTTGTAAGGTAAGGCCAACAACCCTTGTTTGGAAACTGCGTCCCCGGCCCACTGTCTGAGCCATAAAGCTCTTCTGACTGTGACCGCTGAAGCTTGCGCTTTGGCCAGCAGAGATGCCGTATCCAGACCGGCATCAAAGATATAACAGGCTGCCGTTTCTAACCATTCACAAGTTTCCCGTATCTCAGATAACGGAGATTCATTTTGCAACTCCGTCTTCAGACGTGCCAGCCAGCTTAGAGAAGCTCTAGCAGCACACATGGATCCTAGCACTGCTCGAAATCCATGACCCGCAGCCTCATAGCTTGCTTTTGCCGCCAATTCTGCCTTTCTATCCAAAGGCTCCTGTAAGCTCGCTTTTCCCTTAATAGGGAGTAGTGAGGATTTACTAAGCTGAGATAAAGACACATCCACTTCAGGAGCAGAAGTCCAATTAGCCTTTAACTCCGCAGAGCAAGGATAAAGTGTATCAAAGAAATGCGTTCCATGAAAACGCTTATCTGGACATAGACGTTCCTCCTCTATTACACTATTAAGCTCATCCAGAGCTGGCAATGTTGTACGCGAAGCACGGGACTCCTGGAACATGCGTGCTGATTTACCAGGATGACTAGTTACCTCCTCCGGTAACTGTAATATATCTCTCATGGCTTCAATCAATGCCTCCGTACGCTTCGCCATAGAGGAACGCCCCTGCGGCTCGTCCGCATCAGAATCGGATATTTCTCCATCCGAATTTAAAGGGGAACTCTGCCCAATATCAGATACATCTGACTCGCTCCGTGTAGAGGCCGGTAACGGCCTGCGTCGCTTCCTCTGAGAGGAATTAGCAGACACATATTGACCTAAAAGGTCAGACAAATTGTTGATCGATCGAGCGATATCGTCCAATTTTCCACCGCTGTCGACCGCAGCGCTAGACGCTGTGGAGGTCTGCGTATCTGATTGCCGTAATGGCACTGGGACATGGTCCGCGGCATCTGAACTCTGTTCAGACATGCCTCACCTGTATGAGCAGGTCAAAGCGGTAATACCAGCAAAAACTATGCGGTTTTTTATTTATTTATTTATTTTTTTTTTTTTTTTTTTAAACGCTGAAGGGTTAACGCTCCACCAAGCAGGGTTACCCCAGCGGTATTCAGTCAAAAAAATTTAGCTGGTAGAAATAACCCTCAGAGGGGTTAATATTGCAAACTCACCACAATATATATATTTGTGAGCCCCAGCCAATTTTTATGTCTCTAATGAGACTGCAGCTGCAGGATAGCGATCGCTGCGCTGCGGGGTGAGGAATCAGCACTCACCCAGCTGGCCGTGGTGTCTTATGAGAGGAGCGGTCTGAGGAGCCCAGGAGCCTGTGTAATGGCCGCCACAGTGAAGGAGTCGCAGGAGAAACGCCAGAGCGCGCGTCTTCCTGCTCAGAAGACCGGGAATAGTTAGGCCACGCCCCCGCCAGCTCGAATATTGAGCGCGAACTCCCCCGCTCCTGCTCCCTCTCTGTCCTGCAGGTATCTGCCTGCGGACAAAAAATCACCACATCTACTTGTAACAGCGCTGTCACAGCAGCGCTGAAGCATACTGACGTACATGTAGTAGTGCTGTCACAGCAGCGCTGAAGCATACTGACATACAAGTAATAGCGCTGCTCAATCAGACACTAAAGCACTCACACATTATTATAATAAAAATTTTGTGTGGAGTACTCACCAGCCAAGGCGCCACAGGGACCCTCAGGGGTTTCTGGCGCTGTGCCCATGCTTCCCCCCAGGGCGGGAAGCGCAGTGACCGCACGTGTGGTTTGCGTCCCGCCAGGGAAGCTCTCCTCATCCCCCAGGGCCGGCAAGGATTCTGCAGGGACTTTGAGTAAATACAGATCCGCCAAGGGAGAGGTTGGGGTACAGCAGCGCTGGTACCCCTGAGACCTCTAGACCAACTAGTGATCCAAGTCTCCTGTCCGAATATAAAATAATAAAATCTTCTGAGGAGCTGCATTAGCAGCGACCATCCTCTGGACCTCAAATCTTAGACTGGAGCTGAGTAGGAGGAGCCCGAGCTGGAGGGGCCAGCCAGTCAGCACTCTTTTGATCTGAGGTGACATCCTGATCTGGGGCTCCGCCTACCCATCAGTAATGAATACTGTGGCTCTCTTCCTTCCATCTGCAGCTGAAAGACGCTTTTTATTGCAAAAAATAGTTTTTTTGCATCACCACATTTTCAGAGCTATAATTTTTGCATATTTTGGCCCACAGAGTCATGTGAGGTCTTATTTTTTGCGGGACGAGGTGTCGTTTTTATTGGTACCATTTTTGAGCATGTGACATTTTTTGATCGCTTTTTATTTCGATTTTTGGGAGGTTAGAATGAACAAAAATCAGCAATTCATGAATTTCTTTTGGGGGGGGTGTTTATACCGTTCCGCATGTGGTTAAATTGATAAAGTATTTTTATTCTTCGGGTCAGTACGATTACGGCGATACCTCATTTATATAATTTTTTTATGTTTTGGCGCTTTTATAGAATAAAAACAATTTTATATAAAAAATTATTTTTGCATCGCTTTATTCTGCGAGCGATAACTTTTTTATTTTTTTGCTGATGATGCTGTATGGCAGCTCGTTTTTTTGCGGGACAAGATGACGTTTTCAACAGTACCATGTTTATTTATATTGGTCTTTTTGATCGCGTGTTATTCCACTTTTTGTTCGGCGGTATGATGATAAAGCATTGATTTTTTTTTGCTTTTTTTTTTTTTTAGGGGTTCACTAAAGGGGTTAACTAGTGGAACAGTTTTATAGGGGGGGTCGTTACGGACGCGGCGATACCAAATATGTGTACTTTTATTGTTTTGTTTATTTTATTTACAGGAAGAAATTAATTTATTGGGGAATATTTTTTTTTTTATGATTTTTTTTAACACATTTTATTTGTATTTTTTTTTAACTTTTTTACTTTGTCCCAGGGTGGGACATCACTGTATTTTATCAGATCGCTGGTCTCAAAGTGTGCACAGCACTCTGTGAGACCAGCGATCGCTCTGGCATCGCTGCAGGCTTCCTCCAGGACCCCGGCGCCATCTGGATCCGGGTCCTGGGAGGGAGGAAGCCCTCAGAACAGCGCGCTCCCCTGAGACCCTCAGGACAGCGCGATGTGATCGCGCTATTCTGAGGGCTTCCTCCCTCCCAGGACTTGGATCCAGATGGCGCCGGGGTCCTGGAGGAAGCCTGCAGCGATGCCAGAGCGATCGCTGGTCTCACAGATTGCTGTGCACACTGTGAGACCAGCGATCTGTTAAAATACAGTGATGTACCACCCTGGGACAAAGTAAAAAAGTTAAAAAAAATACAAATAAAATGTGTTAAAATGCTCCCCTGTGCCCCCGGTTTGATCGCGGTGTGCCAGGGGTTAATGTGCCGGGAGCGGTCCGTGACCGCTCCTGACACATAGTGCCGGGTGTCAGCTGTGATAAACAGCTGACACCCGGCCGCCATCAGCTGCGCTCCACCCGCGCAGCTGATCGCATATGACGTACTATTCCGTCCTTGTGAATTAAGTACCAGGTCACATGGACGGAATAGTACGTCTGATGGAATAAAGGGGTTAAAACAGAGAAATATGTCACACAAAATAGTTAACAAATAACATTTCCCACATGTCTACTTTACATCAGCTCGATTTTGGAACCAAAATTTTTTTTGTTAGGAAATTATAAGGGTTAAAAGTTGACCAGCGATTTCTCATTTTTACAACAAAATTTACAAAGCCTTTTTTTAGGGACCACCTCCCATTTGAAGTCACTTTGAGGGGTCTATATGGCAAAAAATACCCAAAAGTGACACCATTCTTAAAACTGCACCCTCAAGGTACCCAAAACCACATTAAAGAAGTTTATTAACCCTTCAGGTACTTCACAGGAGCTGAAGCAACGTGGAAGGAAAAAAAAATGAACATTTAACTTTTTAGTCACAAAAATGATCTTTTACAAACTTTTTTTTTTATTTTCACAAGGGTAAAAGGAGAAATTGGACAGATAAAGTTGTTGTGCAATTTCTCCTGAGTACGCCAATACCCCATATGTGGGGGAAAACCACTGTTTGGGCACACGGCAGAGCTCGTAAGGGAAGGAGCACCTTTTTGAATTTTTCAAACCAAAATTGGCTGGAATTGAGATTGGAAGCCATGTTGCGTTTGGAGAGCCCCTGTGTGCCTAAACAGTGGAAATCCCCCACAAGTGACACCATTTTGGAAACTAGACCCCCTAAGGAACTTATCTAGATCTGTTGTGAGCATTTTTTAACCCCCAAGTGTTTCACAAAAGTTTATAATGCCTGGGTGTGAACAAAAAAAATTCCACAAAAATGATTTTTTAGTCCCCAATTTTTGATTTTTCCCAAGGAAATTGGACTCCAAAAGTTGTTGACCAATTTGTCCTGAGTACGCGAATACCCCATATGTAGGGGGGGGACTGTTTGAGCGCACGGCAGGGCTTGGAAAGGAAGTAATAACGTTTTGGAATGCAGATGTTGATGGGTGTCATGTTCCGTTTGCAGAGCCCCAGATGTGTCTAAACAGTGGAAACCCCCCACAAGTGACCCCATTTTGGAAACTAGACCCCCTAAAGAACTTATCTAGATCTGTGGTGAGCACTTTGAACCCCCAAGTGCTTCACACAAGTTATAATGCACGAGCATGAAAATAAAAAATCCTATTTTTTTCCCACAAAAATCATCTTTTAGTCACCAATTTTTTATTTCCCAAGGGTAACAGGAGAAATTGTACTACAAAAGTTGTTGTCCAATTTGTCCTGAGTACGCTGATACCCCATATATGGGGGGGAACCACTGTGTGAGCGCACGACAGAGCTCAGAATGGAAGAGCGCCATTTGACTTTTACCAACCAAAATTGGCTGGAATTGTGATTGGACGCGATGTCGCATTTGGAGAGCCCCTGATGTGCCTAAACAGTAGAACCTCCCCCACAACTTCCCCATTTTAGAAATTAGACCCCCTAAGGAACTTATCTAGATCTGTGGTGAGCACTTTGAACCCACAAGTGTTTCACAAAAGTTTATAACGTAGAGCCGTAAAATTAAAAAATCAAATTTTTTCCAAAAAAATGATCTTTTCACCCCAATTTTTATTTTCCAAAGGGTAACAAGACCCCAAAAGTTATTGTGCAATTTGTCCTGAGTACGCTGATACCCCATTTCAGCTGCAGATGGAAGGGAGGGAGACACAGGAATTCATTACTGATGGGTAGGCGGAGCCCCAGACCAGGATGACACCTCAGATCAAAAGCGTGTTGACTGGCTGGCTCCTCCAGCTCTGGCTCCTCCTACTCAGCTCCTTCAGTCTAAGATTTGAGGTCTCAGAGGATGGTCGCTGCTAATGCAGCTCCTCAGAAGATTTTATTATTTTATATTCGGACAAGAGACTTGGATCACTAGTTGGTCTAGAGGTCTCAGGGGTACCAGCGCTGCTGTACCCCAACCTCTCCCTCGGCGGATCTGTATTTACACTATGGTCCCTGCAGAATCTTGCCGGCCCTGGGGATGAGGATGGCTTCCCTGGCGGGGACGCAAACCACACGTGCGGTCACTGCGTTCCTCGCCCTGGGGGGAAGCATGGGCACAAGCGCCACAAATCCTCGGGGATCCCTGTGGCGCTAAGCTGGTGAGTACTCCACACAAATTTTATTATAATAATGTGTGAGTGCTTTAGCGTCTGAGGTGACAGCGCTATTACATGTATGTCAGTATGCTTCAGCGCTGCGGTGACAGCGCTGTTACATGTAGATGTGGTGATCTTTTGTCCGCAGGCAGATACCTGCAGGACAGAGAGGGAGCAGGAGCGAGGGAGTTCGCGCTCAATATTTGAGCTGGCGGGGGGCGTGGCCTATCGATTCCCGGTCTTATGAGCAGGAAGACGCGCGCTCTGGCGCTTCTCCTCCATCTCCCATCACTGTGGCGGCCATTACACAGGCTCCTGGGCTCCTCAGACCGCTCCTCTCCTCATAGACACCACGGCCAGCTGGGTGAGTGCTGATTCCTCACCCCGCAGCGCAGCGATCGCTATCCTGCAGCTGCAGTCTCATTAGAGACTTGAAATTTAGCTGGGCTCACACAGTATATCTATATTGTGGAGAGATTGCAACATTAACCCTTCTGAGGGTTATTTCTGTCAGCGTTTTTTGACTGAATGCCGCTGGGGTAACCCTTCCTGAGGGAGCGTTAACCCTTCAGCGTTAAAAAAAAAAAAAAGACCGCATATTTTTTGCTGGTACTACCGCTTTGACCTGCAAATACAGGTGAAGCATGTCTGAACAGAGTTCAGAAGCCGCGGACCATGTCCCAGTACCACTGCGGCAATCAGATACGCAGACCTCAACAGCGTCTAGCGCTGCGGTCGACAGTGGTGCAAAATTGGATGATATCGCTCGCTCGATTAACAGCTTGTCTGACCTTTTAGGTCAATATGTGTCTGCTAATTCCTCTCAGAGGAAGCGACGCAGGCCGTTACCGGCCTCTGCACGGAGCGAGTCAGATGTATCTGATTTTGTACAGAGTTCCCCTTTAGATTCGGATGGTGAATTATCCGATTCAGATGAGGACGAACCGCAGAGGCGTTCTTCTATGGCGAAACGTACGGAGGCTTTGATTGAAGCCATGAGAGAGATGTTACAGTTACCGGAGGAGGTAACTAGTCGTCCTGGTAAATCAGCACGTATGTTCCAGGAGTCCCATACTTCGCGTACAACATTACCAGCTCTGAAGGAGCTTAATAGTGTAATAGAAGAGGAACGTCTGTGTCCAGATAAGCGTTTTCACGGAACGCATTTCTTTGATGCACTTTATCCTTGCTCTGCGGAGTTAAAGGATAATTGGACTTCTGCGCCTGAAGTGGATGTTTCCTTATCCCAGCTTAGTAAATCCTCACTACTCCCTGTTAAGGGGAAAGCGAGTTTGCAGGAGCCGTTGGACAGAAAAACGGAAATGGCGGCAAAAGCAAGCTATGAGGCTGCGGGTTATGGATTCCGAGCGGTGCTAGGATCCATGTGTGCTGCTAGAGCTTCTCTAGGCTGGTTGGCACGTTTAAAGACGGAGTTGCAGAATGGATCTCCGTTACCTGATATACGGGAAACTTACGAATTGTTAGAAACTGCAGTCTGTTATATCTTTGATGCCGGTCTGGATACGGCATCCCTGCTGGCCAGAGCGCAGGCTTCAGCGGTCACAGTCAGAAGAGCTTTATGGCTCAGACAGTGGGCCGGGGACGCAGTTTCCAAACATGGTTTATTGGCTTTACCTTACAAGGGTGGCCTCCTTTTTGGATCTGACCTCACAGAGCTGATTTCCAAGGCTAAGGCGAAGGAAGCAGCATTGCCACAGCGTAGGGCCATGGCTTCGGTATCCAGTAAGCCTGGTGGCTATAGCGGTCGGCGGTCCTTTCGGGGCCGAGGACGATCTAGTCACTCCTCGTGGGGATCGAGTCGTTCTTCTTTCTCAGGAAAGAAGTCCTCTCAGAAAACCCGTACTCCCTGGAAGCAGAATTTCCGACAGGACTAGCGGAATCTGACAAGAAGCCCGCCAAGTCAGATTGACGCCAGGGGTCCACTCGAGGACTCTCGAGTGGGGGGTCGCCTGCTTCATTTCAAGGCGACTTGGATGGCTCGCGTTCCAGATTCCTGGGTAACGCGGGTAGTGTCGGCAGGCTATTTCATAGAGTTTTCTTCTCGACCCACAAATGTTTTTTGTCAGTCTCGCGTTCCGTCAGAACCCGAGCTTTTTGTCGCTTTACAGCGAGAGGTCGAATTTTTGCTACAAAAGGGTGTAGTAATACCGGTCCCGTCAGAGGACCGAGGAAAAGGTTTTTATTCCAACCTTTTCGTAGTTCCCAAAAAGGAGAACAAATTTCGCCCGATTCTGGATCTCAAGCGATTAAACCGGCATGTCCACGCCCGGAAATTTCGCATGGAGTCACTTCGCTCCGTTGTAGCAGCTCTGTCACAGAACGATTTTCTGGTGTCAATCGACATTCGCGACGCCTATTTGCATGTTCCCATCGGAAAGGCTCATCAGCGTTTTCTTCGGTTTGCCATAGGACAGGATCACTATCAGTTCGTGGCTCTCCCTTTCGGCTTAGCCTCAGCGCCCAGAGTCTTCACAAAAATTTTGGCGCCCCTCATGGCAATCCTTCGAAAACAGGGGATTACGATTCTTCCTTATCTGGACGATCTTTTGATAGTGGCTTCCTCGGAAGAGGAGGCAGTGACGGCTCGAGATTTGTCTCTTCAGCTTCTGAAGGACTTCGGTTGGCTGATCAATTGGGAGAAGTCGTTTCTGGAACCATCGAGGGCAATCCTCTTTTTGGGGATGCATCTCGACACGATTCGGTCGGTAGTTTCTCTACCGCCAGACAAACAGTCATGTCTTCTTCGACATGTGCAGATTATGAAATCCTCGACAGCAATGTCCCTACGGAAGTGTATGCGTCTTCTGGGACTGATGGTGGCATCCATGGAGGCAATTCCTTTTGCCCAGTTCCATTCCAGGACTCTCCAAAGATTCATCTTGAGTCGATGGAACCGGTCGCAGTCGCTGGATTGCAGTGTCACCATTTCTCGCGCGGTGCGGGATTCTCTAGGATGGTGGTTACGTCCAGGGGCATTTTCCCTGGGGAAGTCCTTCCTCCCTCCGAAGTGGTCAGTCATAACCACCGATGCCAGCTTGACGGGCTGGGGGGGTGTTTGGAACAATCTATGGATTCAGGGGGTATGGTCATCGGAAGAGTTTGTTCTTCCGATCAACATCCTGGAATTGAGGGCGATTTTCCTTTGCCTCCAACATTGGACGGTCCCTTTGAGCGGTCTGCCAGTCCGAGTACAGACAGACAATGCGACGGCTGTCGCATATATCAATCACCAAGGCGGGACAAGGAGTTCCAGACTCATGGTAGAGGTGTCCCGAATTCTGATTTGGGCCGAGGCCAGTGTACCAGCCATTTCGGCAATTCACATTCCAGGGGTTCAGAATATTACAGCGGACTTTCTCAGTCGCAGGAAGATGGATCCTGGGGAATGGAGCCTTCACCCGGAAGTTTTTGCACTACTGTGCTCTCGTTGGGAAACTCCCCAAGTGGATTTGATGGCATCCAGGTCCAATGCCAAGTTACCGACGTTCATGTCCAGATACCAGGACCCGAAGGCTGTGGCGGTGGATGCTCTAGTGGCTCAGTGGGATCAGTTCGAGCTGATCTATGTATTCCCACCGATATCCTTCCTCTAGTACTGCGTCGGATCAGGCTAGAGAGAATTCCAGCTATTTTGATAGCTCCAGATTGGCCAAGAAGGGTGTGGTTCTCGACAATAATGTCGCTGTTGGCGGCACCTCCTTTTCCACTTCCTCTTCAACCGGACTTGTTGACTCAGGGGCCCTTTTGTCATCCGGACTTGATGTCCCTGCGTTTGACGGCGTGGCTCTTGAGACCGAAATCTTAACCCGTAGAGGTTTTTCAGCCGAGGTCATTGCTACTCTTAGTGCTGCAAGAAGTCCGGCTACTACTAGGATTTACCACAAAACTTGGGAAACCTTCTTTTCGTGGTGCTTGGGGTCCTCTCGGAACCCGAGAAAATTTTCCATTCCCAACTTGTTGGCTTTTCTGCAGCATCGGTTAGACAAGGGTTTGGCAGTCAGCACCCTGAAAGGTCAGATTTCTGCTCTGTCCTTATTGTTCCGGAGAACCATCGCTTCGAATAAGGACGTGCTCTCCTTTTTCCGCGGTATAGCTCGTAAGTTTCCGCCGCGGAAGGCACCCGTGTCTCCTTGGCGGCTCAACCTTGTTTTGGAGGTTCTTCAGCATAAACCTTTTGAGCCTATGGTTTCTGCTAGCCTTTCTTTACTTTCTTGGAAGGTGGCTTTCCTTGTAGCAGTCACCTCTTTGAGGAGAGTTTCTGAGTTGGCAGCTCTTTCTTGTTCGTCTCCTTTTCTGGAACTTTTTCCGGATCGTGTGGTGCTTCGCACACGGGGTGATTTTTTACCTAAAGTGGTGTCACAATTTCATGTTAACCAGGATATTGTGTTGCCTTCATTCTGCCCGGATCCGAAGAATGCGAAAGAGCGAGCTTTGCACACATTGGATTTAGTGCGGGCCTTGAAGTTTTATCTATCTGTTAATCAAGGTTTTCGTAAGACGGACTCCCTATTTGTGGTTCCAGCTGGTCGTCAGCGTGGTCAACGAGCTTCCAAGGATTCTATAGCTCGTTGGATCCGGTCAGCTATTTTGGAAGCTTACCGTCTTCAGGGTGAATCTTGCCCGATTAAGATTCGAGCCCATTCCACGAGAGCTGTGGCTTCATCGTGGGCCTTTCATCAAGGTGCCTCGGCAGTGCAGCTTTGCCGGGCGGCAACTTGGCGCTCTGTCCACAAGTTTACGAAATTTTATAAGGTGGACGTCAGTGCTTCCGCTGATGCAGCCCTCGGACGTAGGGTTCTGCAGGCAGCTGTAGTTTAAAGTTCTAGATGAACTTGTGTTTGGCGCTGGTTGCGCTTTTTTGTTAAGGTTGTTGGGTTTCTGCCTTTTGTTGGTTTTTTTCCCACCCTTATTTTTTTGAACTGCTTTGGGACGTCCCATCAGTAATGAATTCCTGTGTCTCCCTCCCTTCCATCTGCAGCTGAAACACGGATTTTGGTAAGAACTTACCGGTAAAATCCTTTTCAGCGAAGGAAGGGAGGGAGACACAGCACCCTCCCAAGGCAGAAGTGTGTTGATGTTTTCAGATGCAGCGTGACCCTTATCTGATAAGCGATTATCTGGGCTGAGGTCAGCGCGCTAAGGCTCTGTTCCAGCATCGCCAGTTCATCGCAGTAGTCAGGTTCAGTGAGTAGTACCTGGAACTCTGTGGTTTTTGGCTTACTTTGCATACATAACCTGTATTCTTGTGTTTTTCTCTGAAGTTCCTTCAGAAGGGGTTATGTTGCTCCGCTGGTGATCTTGGTTCTTCCCTAAAGCTTTGGTACGACTGAAGGAGCTGAGTAGGAGGAGCCCGAGCTGGAGGAGCCAGCCAGTCAACACGCTTTTGATCTGAGGTGTCATCCTGGTCTGGGGCTCCGCCTACCCATCAGTAATGAATTCCTGTGTCTCCCTCCCTTCCTTCGCTGAAAAGGATTTTACCGGTAAGTTCTTACCAAAATCCGTGTTTGTGGGGGTAAAGCACTGTGTGGGTGCATGGTAGAGCTCGGAAAGGAAGGAGCGCTGTTTGACTTTTTCAACGCATAATTGGCTGGACGCCATGTCGCTTTTGGAGATCCCCTGATGTGCTTAAACAGTGGAAACCCCCCGCAAATGACACCATTTTGGAAACTAGACCCCTCAAGGAACTTATCTAGATGTGTGGTGAGAACTTTAAACCCCCAGGTGTTTCACTAAAGTTTATAACGCCCGAGCATGAAAATAAAAAAATCATAGTTTTTCCACAAACTTGATATTTTAGTCCACAATTTTTTATTTTCCCAAGGGTAACAGGAGAAATTGGACCCCAAAAGTTGTTGTCCAATTTGTCCTGAGTACGCAGATACCCCATATGTGGGAGAAAACTACTGTATGGGCACACGTCGTGGCTCGGAAGGGAAGTAGTGACATTTTGGATTGCAGACTTTGATGGAATGGTCTGTGGGCGTCATGTCGCATTTGGAGAGCCCCTGATGTGCCTAAACAGTGGAAACCCCCCACAAGTGACCCCATTTTGGAAAATGGACCCCCAAGGAACTTATCTAGATGTGTGGTGAGCACTTTGAACCCCCAAGTGCTTCACAGAAGTTTATAACGTACAACCGTAAAAAAAAAAAAAAAAGTCATGGGCACGTGACATTTTTTGATCGCTTTTTAGTACAATTTTTGGGAGGTTAGAATGAACAAAAAGTCAGCAATTCATGAATTTCTTTTGGGGGGGGGGCGTTTATACCGTTCCGCATGTGATAAAATTGATGAAGCAGTTTTATTCTTCGGGTCAGTACGATTACAACGATACCTCATTTATATCATTTTTTTTATGTTTTGGCGCTTTTATACAATAAAAACAATTTTATATAAAAAAAATAATTATTTTTGCATGACTTTATTCTGCGAGCTATAACTTTTTAATTTTTTGCTGATGACGTTTTCAGCGGTACCATGTTTATTTATATCCGTCTTTTTGATTGCGTGTTATTCCACTTTTTGTTTGACGGTATGATAAAGCATTGTTTTTTGATTTGTTTTTTTAAGGGGCTCACTAAAGGGGTTAACTAGTGGGACATTTTTTATAGGGCGGGTCGTTACGAACGCGACGATACTAAATATGTGTACTTTTATTGTTTTTTTTCTTTTTTTTATTTACATAAATAAATTTATTGGGGAATTTTTTTTTTCTATATTTAGTGATTTTTTTTATTATTATTTTTACACATGTTTATTTTATTTTTTTTTACATTGTCCAGAGTGGGACATCACTGTATAATGTCAGATCGCTGCTCTGACAGTTTGCTTAGCACTCTGTCAGACCAGCACAGACAGGCACTGCTGGAGGCTTTCTAAGCACCTGCTCTCAGCAGGCACTAAGAAGCCGCCTCCCTGCAGGACCCCGCGGCCATATTGGATCTGGGTCCTGCAGTGAGGAGGCCCTCAGAACAGCACAATCACATCACCTTTCTGAGGGTCTCAGGGAAGCACTCAGGGAGCCCCCTCCCTGTGCGATGCTTCCCTATACCGCTGGAACACTGCGATCATGTTTGATCGCAGTGTGCCGTGACCGCTCCTGGCACATAGTGCCGGGTGTCAGCTGTGATAATCAGCTGACACCTGGCCGCAATTGGACATGCTCCCAATTGATGAAAATGCAGCCACTGTACTTTATAGCTGACACCCTGTTGTATCAGCCACAATTAGTGTTGGCACTGACCATTGCCATTTAACCCCTTAGATGATGAGGTGAATAGTGGCAGCGGCATCTAGATGGTTAACAGAGTGCTGGTGCTCCCTCTTTGACACAGTCTGCACACTGAGGTCACATTTGTGTGGTCCTGATGCTTGCCACAGCAATCCAAGACCCAGTAATGGGCTTATAGGCTGCCTGATATTGAAAAGTTAGCAATATTTTAGCAGTAAAAACATAATTTCTCGTTAGTTTTATTGGGGGACACCGTAACATGGGATAGACACTTGGAGGCTGGCACTATTAATGCAATTAATTGAAAATTGTCTTGCACCTGGCAGACTATACCTTGCCTGCTAGCATCAGGCTTCCGTTTTTGCATAATGTCAGTTGGAGGCAACTGAGGTCTAAGTCTCAGACCTATTTTAGTCCTTTAGAGGCCAAGTTGGGCTAAAACCTTTTTTCTTTTTTAGATTGATGGCTTTTAGGGTAACAGGGTGTAATTGTTCACTCTGTATCACACACATAGCGGTGGAGAGTACAGGCTGTATTGTTCAGTCAGTATCCTCTAGCACCTATACGGCTAGACCATATTTATTTTTTTTTTATTTCTTTATTATTTTTTTCTAAAACCATCTTTATTGAACAATAAACAAAGGGTACATAGATTGTTCAGAGGCATTAGAAAAGATCTGACAAATATTTTTACATTACTTTGAACGTTAGTCAGTGTATTATAACTATAACCAAGTTCCCCTTCCCCCCTGGCACACATCCACACCTTCATAGCATAATTTTAATCAAGCCCCACAGGAATTCTGCCGTCAATTTGCTCTCTCATGTACCAATCTGTAAATTGTAAGCAACCATGAATCGCCTGGCGTATAGATCTGGGCAATGATAAAAGAAGACCATGTAATGTAAGGAAAAACTGTTCAGTGTATTTTTCTTTATTCAGTATGAACTCTATCCAGTCCATTAGACCATGTATTTTGACTTAGTTGGCGATCAGGTACCGGGACAGTGGTCTTTTAGCCTCGTGAAGATTGAGTCTAGAATGCCCAACTTCTAGCCACAGGATCGAGCTTCTTCAAGACAGATTAGTTAAGAAGGTCCCTTGCAGCAGCCTTGTGTTGCGTTGGCTTCCTAGTGGTCGTTGTTTGGCATGGTAGCGTCTTCTTTTGTTGTGGCGTCTGAGTACTAGCAGGAACTCTTACCCCCGTCTTTGCCTTGTTTCCCAGTGTATTTGTGGTGTTCTCTTACCTCCTTCAGTCCCCTCCTCCACCCTCCTCCTCTCCCTCATATCTTCAAGTGCTTGACCTTGGATCGGGATGTTGGAGGGGGGATGGTATGAGTTAGGAAGGGCTCCTTTCCATGGTATTAAGATTATGTGGCTGGTGGGATGGAGATAGATCTCCTGTATGGTGGTGGTGTGTGTTTGCTACATTAGGTGTTCAATCTCGTAGCCTGTATATGCTCATATCACGAGCAGTATGGGCGATATTGGACTCTAGCGTAGCCCTGCGATATTCTCAGTCTATATTACTCTTTACGATCAGTGTGTTACGTGTTCTCACACTTCTAGCCAATCAACATATACAGCTAGCCCCGCCCGTTCGTTTATCAGGTTTGCTGGAGGCTGTGCGTCTGCCGGCCAATCAACATGGTCATTTTGCGCACACCCCAGTCCAATCAGTAAAGCCGGTGGGTCTCTCCCACTGGTCAATCAATGGGTTATCAGTTACCCGCTCTCTAATCAATCAGAGCAGGCAGTTGACCCAAGTTCTGCTGGGCTCCGCCCTCTCCTGCAGTGGGCTGCGCAGCACCATTTTCTCTGGGTATTCACCCGGGATAGTTCTTCCTCCATTACTCCTAGTCTTGCTCCACGCACCTGCATCAGCCGGCCTCAGCGCCCTCAGTCACAATCCTCTCTGGGCCTCACTGCGTTCTCAAACGTTAGTGACCCTCGGACCGGCTTTGGGGTAAGGGGACTTGATGATTGAGGAGTTCCTGCAGCTCCCCCTTTCTTCTTTCACCAGTTGGTTTCATAGTAGTCCTTAGTAGTTTTCTTAGCCTAAGGTCAGAGTCCAGAGTAGACCGCGCACTCTCGGCTATCCAACCTCTCCTAGTATAGTTGCATCTCGGGCAAGGTCTGGTTTCCCTTAAACCATGCCTTAGCATATCGCGTTGAAGGTATCTCTTTCCTCAAAAAAAGGCTGCTGCTTGGAGACCACCACGGCCTGGGTATGAGAAGGTGTCTTTCCCCCTGCGCTCGTCCTGCCTTTAGCTCTTCTGTATCCTACAACATGGTGGCAGTTGTTACCACCCTTGGTACCATGGGCACGGCGCAGTAGCTCTGAACAGCAGAGATTTCTTGAATGAAGAAGGTCGTGCAGACGACCCAGACATAACAATTTTTACCTTACTGTGCTCTTAATACTTTGCACAGTTGGTTAGACCTACAAACAAATGGAGCTCAGTGGGGGGGGGAGGGTGTACTGCTCAGGTGAGTCACAGGATCCCGTCTCTATCTCAGTGTGGAGGGAGGACAGCTATGTTGTGCTCTCCCTTAGGAGGCATTTTGAGTACCATGCCAGATGATAGTCAGAACACTTCACTTGGTTTTGTATAGTTAGTACTGCTTTGGCCCTGTCAGATCAATCGGGGTGCTCTTATCTGCTTTCTTCCAGAGGGTTCGGATTATCAGGCAGCGCTCCTCAAGCAAAACCTGACTGTACTTAGAGTAAGTCTGACCTTTTAACCAGTGTCTTCTTTGATTTGTAGCTCTTGTCGCACAAGCCAGCTACATGGGATGGAAGCAGACCAGGAAGTGCTCTATCCACTTACCTTAGCTAGTTCAACTAAGCGAGTTCCCTCACAGGAGGTATCATAATAGGAGATCATACTCTGATCTCTTCCCTTGAGGAGTCACACCATCAGACTCAGATTCTTCAGCTGAAGGTAGCATGTGATCAGTCCTGAGGGGGACCCTGACCACTTCCCAGGGCAAATGCCTCATCAGAGAGGAGTCAGTCAGGCTAACTAACTGACCGTCAGTTTGGCATTTTGCACAGGCATTATTCTAACCATTTTATTTTTTCTCAGTAGGCCAGCACCACAAGCGAGGTCTATGGCTGGTCATGCAGGTTATTGAAGGCAAGTCACCATCTAGTGAGGACCGTTTGGCAGGTCAGTTTTCACACCCGAATCAGGGAGGTACCTTGGCCTCATCCTAGGTGAGACTGTCTAGCTCACAAGAACCTTTTTGTTCTGGAAGAATTGCAGGACTTCTGTGTATGTTTTCAACTTCGAGCCAGTATTTTTGTCTCTGGAAGAGACCTCTCAGCTTGGTGCATCCTGTAGCGATGACATCTCTTGATGATTCCCATCCTCCGGCAGGGATGCCATCTTACTCACCGCGCCGGCCCGTGGTTGCTCCTGTTGTCTCCCAGGGTCTGTGCACGTCTGGCTGATCCTCGTGCAGTGCACTTGGGGCGCTTGCTATCGGTCTCTTAAAGGGAACCTGTCAGCAGGATTGTGCACAGTAAGGCTACTTTCACACATCAGGTTTTTTGAATCAGGCATAATCCGTCCTATGCCTGATAGGACGGATCCGGCGCTGATTTTAAAAAAACTGATGCAACTGATCAGGTTTTTTGTCTGATCCGTCCTGACCTTTTCAACCCGGAAATATAAAATTTCCATGTCGAAAATGCAGTTATCAATGCCCGGAGAGAGAGAGACCTTGGATTCCGGATCAGTTTTCTGACGGATTTGTCAAAACACTGGTCCGGCGCCATAGGTTTGCATTGTTTCCGGCCGCCTGAAGTGCCGATTCAGGCACTATCAGGCGGCTCCGGTAAAAAAAAACAAAAAACGTTGCAGCAAGCGTCTTGTCCGGCCGCCGGAATGTACATTTCCGACGGATCCGGCCAAAAACGGATGCAACGCAGTGACATCAGGCGCGATCCGGCGCCGGATCGCGCCTGATTCAAAAAGCCTGAAGTGTGAAAGTAGCCTAAGCTACAGAGTGTCAGGTCGGCGCAGTTATACTGATTAAAATGATACCTTGGTTGATGAAATCTAACTTGTGGTTGTTGTTTAATCTTTATTTTCAGTTAATATGTTCGTGCCCTGGGGTGGGCCTGGAGGGGGGATCTTTATGTCATGCTCTGATTAGCTATTCATAATGCAGACTGCTGACAGGTCACTGATCCCTCACTGACTTAAGCCCCCGTCTCACACAGCGATCTCGCTAGCGAGATCGCTGCTGAGTCACTAGTTTTGTGACGCAGCAGCGATCTCCCCAGCGATATCGCTGTGTGTGACATTCAGCCACGATCAGCCCCCCTGCCGGGTATCGCTGATCGTCGCTGAATGTCCTGGACATTTTTTTGATCGCTGGTCTCCCGCTGGCCAGCACGCATCGCTGCGTGTGACAGGCGGGAGACCAGCGATCCGCTGGTAACCAAGGTACACAGCGGGTTTCCAGGCGCGGGGCTGTGCCTGGAAGCCCGCTGTGTACCTTGGATACTAGCGCCCTGATGCAGGGTGCTGGTATCCAACGTACACTGCGGGTAACTAGGCGATGTTACCCGCAGTGTCGCTGTGCTGATCGCTGCCTGTTTGGCAGCTCAGCAGCGATCATGTAGCGACACACCAGAGATCCTGATCGTTGTCGGGATCGTTGGTGTATCGCTATGTGAGACCCGGGCTTTACTCCCTAGTATACATAATGAATGCCTGTACACACTGAAGAAAAAGAAAAAAAAAAAACCCTTCTGCAGGCAGGTGCCAGCCGTGGCACCTGCGATGCAGCATAATCGCATGTTTAGTCTTAGTCCTAGTACTCACTGTTCTTCATGTTATTGTACAAAAAAAAATCAATTTGAAAATGGCGCCCACCGCGCCTATGCAATAGCAGCTATCGTTGTTCATAGAGATCCGATAGCTACTATTGCGCAGGCGATATCGCCGAGACCTGCTACTGCGCGGGCGGCGCCATCTTGGAGGAGGAAATTTTTTTTTCTTCAGCAAGGTGGCGCTGCCTGCACAATAGCAGCTATCGGATCTCTATACACACCGATAACTGCAACTGCATGGTCGCCATTTTCAAATTGATTTTTTTTTTGTACTTGATCAATAACATGAAGAAAGTGATTACTAGGACACTAAACCTGCAATTATGCTGCATTGCACGTGCCACAGCTGACACCTGCCTGCAGAAGGGTTTTTTTTCTTTTTTTTTTTTCTAGTATGTACAGGTATTCATTATGTAAACTAGGGGGCAGGTCACTGAGGGATCAGTGACCTGTCAGCAGTCTGCATCATGAATACCTAATCAAAGCACCACATAATGAACCCAAGCCCGCCCCGGGGCATGGGCATATCTGTAACTAAAACTGAAAATAAAGATTAAGAGCAACCACAAGGTATCATTTTAATCCATATAATGGGTCTGACCTGACACTGTGTTCAGGTTATTGTGCACAATCCTGCTGACAGGTTCCCTTTAAAGAGACAGCGCGCACTCTCCTAAAGTGGCTCCAGACAGTGGCTGGGAGACACTTATTATTTAAGACATCTCCACCTGTTGGGAGGTACATGAGCAACGTGTTCTGTTTTCTGCATGCTTGCTAGTGGTCAGGTCCCCTCTTCTTGTATACCTGCCATGCCTTGCTATGTACCAGCCATGCCAGCCAGCACCCGCCATGCCTACCTGCCATGCCTGCGTGTATACTTGCCGTACTTTCCTATATACCTGCCGTGCCCACCCATTCCTGGCCGTTCCAGCTTCCTACCCCTTTGTGGCTCATCTGCCATGTTTCCGAGGACTGTCCTGGACTAACATATGGCAAGTATCTGGAGCCAAGTCTACCCAGACCATCAGGGCCCTAGCGAATGGTCAGGTGTTCACCAAGTCTCGCCCTTCCTGGCTCTCCTTGGTCCACAGCATATTGGTTCCAATACCACATGCATTGCACATCCCTTAAAGGGGTTTTCCCAAAAGCAAAAGTTCATTTTAATAAATAAATCTTGGAATAATATTAACTTCCACAAATGGTTGTTTAATTTCAATGTTTCTGTATTGAGATAATCTTATAATCTTATAAATGTGCCCCTGCTGTGTGATCAGACAATGTCCCTGTATGTTCAGACACAGCCATTACATAGCACAGAGCAGCGGCACATTTATAAGATTCTCAGCACAGGAACATTTTATTTAAACAATCTGATTGCGGAAGTTTATTATTATTCCAAGATCTATTGATTAAAATGAACTTAAGTTCTTAGGACAATCCTTTTAAACAGTAGCTCTGCTTCAGTTTTTCCACTGAAGGATGAGGGCTCTTTTTTTGATTGTTGACTCCAGCCTTTAGTAGGAGCACCTTGACACTTTGTTCCCGGACCCACACATTCTCATAGATACCCTATGGAGACTCCTATAACACTTACTTCTTGAAAAAGGCCGTGCCAGGCCGAAACTTCGAATGAATATTATCTGTTCCTCTTTGGATGAAATTTGTTCTGCCACTAGGTCTTTTTAATTGAAAACACTTTCAGCTTATCCTTTTTAAGTGCCAAAGTTTTTTTTTTTAATCATTATTGTTCTATTTTACTTATGAGCACCTTATAGTTTTACAGTTGAGCACCCATACTTTTATGATTTAGTAGGAACCTTGCCTCTAATTCTAGAGACCGGGATTACTGACTTAGCCAGCAAATCTTTTTTTCTTGGGCCCTGACGAAGGCAGCGTGCCGAAACGCGCATTGGGGAGGGTGCTTGTCCAGGAGACCAGGAATATACTCTCTTATAAGTTACCCTTTATGATTTGTGAGATTATATATACATATTTCAGCTGCAGATGAAGGAAGAGAGCCACAGTATTCATTACTGATGGGTAGGCGGAGCCCAGATCAGGATGTTACCTCAGATCAAAAGAGTGATGACTGGCTGGCCCCTCCAGCTCGGGCTCCTCCTACTCAGCTCCAGTCTAAGATTTGAGGTCCAGAGGATGGTCGCTGCTAATGCAGCTCCTCAGAAGATTTTATTATTTTAATATTCGGACAGGAGACTTGGATCACTAGTTGGTCTAGAGGTCTCAGGGGTATCAGCGCTGCTGTACCCCAACCTCTCCCTTGGCGGATCTGTATTTACTCAAAGTCCCTGCAGAATCCTTGCCGGCCCTGGGGGATGAGGAGAGCTTCTCTGGCGGGAACGCAAACCACACGTGCGGTCACTGCGTTCTTCGCCCTGGGGGGAAGCATGGGCACTGCGCCAGAAACCCCTGAGGGTCCCTGTGGCGCCTTGGCTGGTGAGTACTCCACACAAATTTTAATAATAATTATGTGTGAGTGCTTTAGCGTCTGAATGAGCAGCGCTATTACTAATGTCAGTATGCTTCAGCGCTGCTGTGACAGCGTTACTACATGTATGTCAGTATGCTTCAGCGCTGCTGTGACAGCGCTACTACATGTAATGTCAGTATGCTTCAGCGCTGCTGTGACAGCGCTACTACATGTAATGTCAGTATGCTTCAGCGCTGCTGTGACAGCGCTACTACATGTAATGTCAGTATGCTTCAGCGCTGCTGTGACAGCGCTACTACATGTAATGTCAGTATGCTTCAGCGCTGCTGTGACAGCGCTACTACATGTAATGTCAGTATGCTTCAGCGCTGCTGTGACAGCGCTACTACATGTAATGTCAGTATGCTTCAGCGCTGCTGTGACAGCGCTGTTACAAGAAGATGTGGTGATTTTTTGTCCGCAGGCAGATAGCTGCAGGACAGAGAGGGAGCAGGAGCGGGGAGAGTTCGCGCTCATTATTTGAGCTAGCAGGGGGCGTGGCCTATCTATCCCGGTCTTTTGAGCAGGAAGACGCGCGCTCTGGCTTTTCTCCTGCGACCCCCTCACTGTGGCGGCCATTACTCAGGCTCCTGGGCTCCTCGGACCGCTCCTCTCCTCATATAGACACCACGGCCAGCTGGGTGAGTGCGGATTCCTCACCCGCAGCGCAGCGATCGCTATCCTGCAGCTGCAGTCTCATCAGAGACATAAAAATTGGCTGGGGCTCACAAATATATATATATTTTGGTGAGTTTGCAATATTAACCCCTTTGAGGGTTATTTCTACCAGCTAAATTTGCTGACTGAATACCGCTGGGGTAACTCTGCTTGGTGGAGCGTTAACCCTTCAGCGTTTGGAAAAAAAAAAAAAAAAAAACGCATAGTTTTTTGCTGGTATTACCGCTTTGACCTGCTCATACAGGTGAGACATGTCTGAACAGAGTTCAGATGCCGCGGATCACGTCCCAGTGCCATTGCGGCAATCAGATACGCAGACCTCCACAGCGTCTAGCGCTGCGGTCGACAGCGGTGGAAAATTGGATGATATCGCTCGATCGATTAATAACTTATCTGACCTTTTAGGTCAATATGTGTCTGCTAATTCCTCTCAGAGGAAGCGACGCAGGCCGTTACCGGCCTCTACACGGAGCGAGTCAGATGTATCTGATATTGGGCAGAGTTCCCCTTTAAATTCGGATGGAGAAATATCCGATTCAGATGCGGACGAGCCGCAGGGGCGTTCCTCTATGACGAAGCGTACGGAGGCATTAATTGAAGCCATGAGAGATATACTACAGTTACCGGAGGAGGTAACTAGTCGTCCTGGTAAATCAGCACGCATTTTCCAGGAGTCCCGTGCTTCGCGCACAACATTGCCAGCTCTGGATGAGCTTAATGGTGTAATAGAGGAGGAACGTCTATGTCCAGATAAGCGTTTTCATGGAACGCATTTCTTTGATACACTTTATCCTTGCTCTACGGAGTTAAAGGCTAATTGGACTTCTGCTCCTGAAGTGGATGTGTCTTTGTCTCAGCTTAGTAAATCCTCTCTACTCCCTATTAAGGGAAAAGCGAGCTTACAGGAGCCTTTGGATAGAAAGGCAGAATTGGCGGCAAAAGCAAGCTATGAGGCTGCGGGTCATGGATTTCGAGCAGTGCTAGGATCCATGTGTGCTGCTAGAGCTTCTCTAAGCTGGTTGGCACGTCTGAAGACGGAGTTGCAAAATGAATCTCCGTTATCTGAGATACGGGAAACTTGTGAATGGTTAGAAACGGCAGCCTGTTATATCTTTGATGCCGGTCTGGATACGGCATCTCTGCTGGCCAAAGCGCAAGCTTCAGCGGTCACAGTCAGAAGAGCTTTATGGCTCAGACAGTGGGCCGGGGACGCAGTTTCCAAACAAGGGTTGTTGGCCTTACCTTACAAGGGTGGCCATCTTTTTGGATCCGACCTCACAGAGCTGATTTCCAAGGCTAAGGCGAAGGAATCAGCATTACCACAGCGAAGGGCCATGGCCTCGGTGTCCAGTAAGCCTGGTGTTTATAGTGGTCGGCGGTCCTTTCGGGGCCGAGGACGATCTAGTCACTCCTCGTGGGGATCGGGTCGTCCTTCTTTCTCAGGAAAGAAATCCTCTCAGAAAACTCGTACTCCCTGGAAGCAGAGTTTCCGCCAGAACAAGCGGGAACTTGACAAGAAACCCGCAAAGTCGGATTGACGCCAGGGGTCCACTCGAGGATTCTCGAGTGGGGGGTCGCCTGCTTCTTTTCAAGGAGACTTGGATGGCTCGCGTTCCAGATTCCTGGGTAACGCGGATAGTGTCGGCAGGCTATTTCATAGAGTTTGCTTCTCAACCCCCAAATGTTTTTTGTCAATCTCGCGTTCCGTCGGAACCCGAGCTTGTTGTCGCTCTACAGCGAGAGGTCGAATCGCTACTACAAAAGGGTGTAGTGATACCGGTTCCGTCAGAGGACCGAGGGAAAGGTTTTTATTCCAACCTTTTTATAGTTCCCAAAAAGGAGAACAAATTTCGCCCGATTCTGGATCTCAAGCGATTAAACCGGCATGTCCATGCCCGGAAATTTCGCATGGAGTCGCTTCGTTCCGTTGTGGCAGCTCTGTCACAGAACGATTTTCTGGTGTCAATCGACATTCGCGACGCCTATTTGCATATTCCCATCGGAAAGGCTCATCAGCGCTTTCTTCGATTTGCCATAGGTCAGAATCATTACCAGTTCGTGGCTCTGCCGTTCGGCTTAGCCTCAGCGCCAAGGGTCTTTACAAAAATTCTGGCGCCCCTCATGGCACTCCTTCGAAGACAGGGGATTACGATTCTCCCTTATCTGGACGATCTTTTGATCGTGGCTTCCTCGGAGGAGGAGGCGTTGACGGCTCGGGATTTGTCTCTTCAGTTTCTGAAAGACTTCGGTTGGCTGGTCAATTGGGAGAAGTCGTCCCTGGAACCATCGAGGACAATTCTCTTTTTGGGAATGCATCTCGACACGTTTCGGTCGGTAGTTTCCCTACCACCAGACAAACAGTCATGTCTTCTTCGACATGTACAGATTATGACATCTTCAACGGCAATATCCCTACGGAAGTGTATGCGTCTTCTGGGACTGATGGTGGCGTCCATGGAGGCAATTCCTTTTGCCCAGTTCCACTCCAGGACTCTTCAAAGGTTCATCTTGAGTCGATGGAATCAGTCGCAATCGCTGGATTGCAGTGTCACCATTTCTCGCGCGGTGCGGGATTCTCTAGAATGGTGGTTACGTCCAGGGGCATTCTCCCTGGGGAAGTCTTTCCTCCCTCTGAAGTGGTCAGTCATAACCACCGATGCCAGCCTGACGGGCTGGGGGGGTGTTTGGAACAATCTCTGGATTCAGGGGGTATGGTCACCGGAAGAGTCTGTGCTTCCGATCAACATCCTGGAATTGAGGGCGATTTTCCTTTGCCTCCAACATTGGACGGTCCCTTTGAGCGGTCTGCCAGTCCGTGTGCAGACAGACAATGCGACGGCTGTCGCGTATATCAATCACCAAGGAGGGACAAGGAGTTCCAGACTCATGGTAGAGGTGTCCCGAATTCTGATTTGGGCAGAGGCCAATGTACCAGCCATTTCGGCGATTCACATTCCAGGGGTTCAGAATATTACAGCGGACTTTCTCAGTCGCAGAAGGATGGATCCCGGGGAATGGAGCCTCCACCCGGAAGTCTTTGCACTACTGTGCTCTCGCTGGGGAACCCCCCAAGTGGATTTGATGGCATCCAGGTCCAATGCCAAGTTACCGACATTCATGTCCAGGTACAAGGACCCGAAGGCGGTGGCGGTGGATGCTCTAGTGGCTCAGTGGGATCAGTTCGAGCTGATCTATGTATTCCCGCCGATATCCTTACTTCCTCTAGTGCTGCGTCGGATCAGACTAGAGAGAATTCCAGCTATTCTGATAGCTCCAGACTGGCCAAGAAGGGTGTGGTTCTCGACAATAATGTCGCTGTTGGCGGCACCTCCGTTTCCACTCCCTCTTCAACCGGACTTGTTGACTCAGGGGCCGTTTGTCATCCGGACTTGATGTCCCTGCGTTTGACGGCGTGGCTCTTGAGACCGAAATCTTGACCCGTAGAGGTTTTTCAGCGAGGTCATTGCTACCCTTCGTGCTGCAAGATGTCCGGCTACTTCTAGGATTTACCACAAAATTTGGGAAACCTTCTTTTCGTGGTGTTTGGGGTCTTCTCGGAACCCGAGAAAATTTTCCATTCCCAACCTGTTGGCTTTTCTGCAGCATGGGCTAGACAAGGGTTTGGCAGTTAGCACTCTGAAAGGTCAGATTTCTGCTCTGTCCTTATTGTTCCGGAGAACCATTGCTTCGAATAGAGACGTGCTCTCCTTTTTCCGAGGTATCTCTCGTAAGTTTCCGCCGCGGAAGGCACCCGTGTCTCCTTGGCGGCTCAACCTTGTTTTGGAGGCTCTTCAGCATAAACCTTTTGAACCTATGGTTTCTGCTAGCCTTTCTTTACTTTCTTGGAAGGTGGCTTTCCTTGTTGCAGTCACTTCCTTGAGGAGAGTTTCTGAATTGGCAGCTCTTTCTTGTTCGCCTCCTTTTCTGGAGTTTTTTCCGGATCGTGTAGTGCTTCGCACTCGGGGTGATTTTTTGCCTAAAGTGGTGTCACAATTTCATGTTAACCAGGATATTGTGTTGCCTTCACTCTGTCCGGATCCGAAGAATACGAAAGAGCGAGATTTACACACATTGGATTTAGTGCGGGCCTTGAAGTTTTATCTATCTATTACTCAAGGTTTTCGTAAGACGGACTCCCTGTTTGTGGTTCCGGCAGGTCGTCGGCGTGGTCAACGAGCTTCCAAGGGTTCTATAGCTCGTTGGATCCGGTCAGCTATTTTGGAAGCTTACCGTCTTCGGGGTGAATCTTGCCCGATTAAGATTCGAGCCCATTCCACGAGAGCTGTGGCTTCATCGTGGGCTTTTCATCAAGGTGCTTCGGCAGTGCAGCTTTGCCGAGCGGCGACTTGGCGCTCTGTCCACACGTTTACAAGGTTTTATATAAAGTGGACGTCAGTGCTTCCGCTGATGCAGCCCTCGGACGTAGGGTCCTGCAGGCAGCTGTAGTTTAAAGTTCTGGATGAACTTGTGTTTAGCGCTGGTTGCGCTTTGTTGTTAAGGTTGTTGGGTTTCTGCCTTTTGTTGGTTTTTTCCCACCCTTATTTTTGAACTGCTTTGGGACGTCCCATCAGTAATGAATACTGTGGCTCTCTTCCTTCATCTGCAGCTGAAACACGGATTTTGGTAAAGACTTACCTGTAAAATCCTTTTCAGCGAAGGAAGGAAGAGAGACACAGCACCCTCCCACGGCAGAAGTGTGTTGATGTTTTCAGATGCAGCGCGACCCTTATCTGATAGCGATTATCTGGGCTGAGGTCAGCGCGCTAAGGCTCTGTTCCAGCATCGCCAGCTCATCGCAGTAGTCAGGTTCCGTGAGTAGTACCTGGAACTCTGTGGTTTTTGGCTTTCTTTGCATGCATAACCTGTATCCTTGTGTTTTTTCTCTGAAGTTCCTTCAGAAGGGGTTATGTTGCTCCGCTGGTGATCTTGGCTCTTTTCCTAAAAGCTTTGGTACGACTGGAGCTGAGTAGGAGGAGCCCGAGCTGGAGGGGCCAGCCAGTCATCACTCTTTTGATCTGAGGTAACATCCTGATCTGGGGCTCCGCCTACCCATCAGTAATGAATACTGTGTCTCTCTTCCTTCCTTCGCTGAAAAGGATTTTACAGGTAAGTCTTTACCAAAATCCGTGTTTTTGTGATACAATCTTTTCCTGGTCATATAAATCCATGATGTGGATATACTGACACCTGGTGGTGTCTTTACACTTTGCACCTTATTTTTCACTTTATTTTGTATATATGCATTATCCATAGTACACTTTTGTAACACTGATTTTAAACACTTTGTGCACTTTGTAATGCACTCTTTTTTAGCTACATTTGTGTGCTTTTATTGTATGTGTTGTTTTTTTAGGTTGTACTTTTTACACATTTTTTGCATTTTTATATCCACATCATCGTTATGTTTGATGGACATTTGCGCTCTTGTATGAGCATATTGATATTGGTATATATTCTGACATTGTACATTATTTTAATCTGTGATATTTAAATAAAATCTATTTTGTACCATATGGACTTATGATCGGTGTTTTCTGTGGGGTTTTTGCTTCTATGGTTATTTTCCGATTGTCCTAGTACCTACAATAGTCCTATTTTATTAGTTTGCACTATACTATTTTATGAAGTAAAATATTAGATTTACTCCTCACATATATTTATCTTAGTAGTGCTCTAATATATGGTTCCCTTCTCTCGCTGTTTTTTATTTCTTGGGCATTGCAGGGTGTAGGTGGCCACACTCATCTAGGCTTCTTCAGCCAATAGGAGACCATTGGTCAGGATACACTAGGATGGATGCTTCCTGAGTAGGGCGGTACTTTTTGGATGTATTGATTGGCTATTGAGGCCTCCCTTTGAGTACCCACCGCCTACAATAGAGCTTCCCACGTAGATAGGTCAGGACAGACGTCTCGGCTCTTCCACATTCCATAGCAATCTTGGCCTTTCCTTATTAGAGCAAGATTCTCCTTTCCCACTTGGATTGAATATTTTGATAGCCGTTTTTTTTTTACGGCTCTCTAGTTTTGCTCCGGAACTCCTGTTCATCGTGGTGAATGCCCCCAGACAACTCTCATGCTATCCAGACAAACATTTTCCAAGAGTTGTCCTCTTCTACCCAATTTCTTTTTGGTCATTTAGTTTACTGGCAGGACTGTCGAGTCCGCAATTCGGAAGGCTCCTGTCCTTTCGGATTATGGTTGTCTGACTAGGTTTAAGGAACAAGTGCCCTAAATGGTCACTTTCAGCTGCAGATGGAAGGAAGAGAGCCACAGTATTCATTACTGATGGGTAGGCGGAGCCCCAGATCAGGATGTCACCTCAGATCAAAAGAGTGCTGACTGGCTGGCCCCTCCAGCTCGGGCTCCTCCTACTCAGCTCCAGTCTAAGATTTGAGGTCCAGAGGATGGTCGCTGCTAATGCAGCTCCTCAGAAGATTTTATTATTTTATATTCGGACAGGAGACTTGGATCACTAGTTGGTCTAGAGGTCTCAGGGGTACCAGCGCTGCTGTACCCCAACCTCTCCCTTGGCGGATCTGTATTTACTCAAAGTCCCTGCAGAATCCTTGCCGGCCCTGGGGGATGAGGAGAGCTTCCCTGGCGGGACGCAAACCACACGTGCGGTCACTGCGTTTCCCGCCCTGGGGGGAAGCATGGGCACAGCGCCAGAAACCCCTGAGGGTCCCTGTGGCGCCTTGGCTGGTGAGTACTCCACACAAATTTTTTATTATAATAATGTGTGAGTGCTTTAGCGTCTGAATGAGCAGCGCTATTACTTGTATGTCAGTATGCTTCAGCGCTGCTGTGACAGCACTACTACATGTATGTCAGTATGCTTCAGCGCTGCTGTGACAGCGCTGTTACAAGTAGATGTGGTGATTTTTTGTCCGCAGGCAGATACCTGCAGGACAGAGAGGGAGCAGGAGCGGGGGAGTTCGCGCTCAATATTCGAGCTGGCGGGGGGCGTGGCCTAACTATTCCCGGTCTTCTGAGCAGGAAGACGCGCGCTCTGGCGTTTCTCCTGCGACTCCCTCACTGTGGCGGCCATTACACAGGCTCCTGGGCTCCTCAGACCGCTCCTCTCCTCATAAGACACCACGGCCAGCTGGGTGAGTGCTGATTCCTCACCCCGCAGCGCAGCGATCGCTATCCTGCAGCTGCAGTCTCATTAGAGACATAAAAATTGGCTGGGGCTCACAAATATATATATTGTGGTGAGTTTGCAATATTAACCCCTCTGAGGGTTATTTCTACCAGCTAAATTTTTTTGACTGAATACCGCTGGGGTAACCCTGCTTGGTGGAGCGTTAACCCTTCAGCGTTTAAAAAAAAAAAAAACCGCATAGTTTTTTGCTGGTATTACCGCTTTGACCTGCTCATACAGGTGAGGCATGTCTGAACAGAGTTCAGATGCCGCGGACCATGTCCCAGTGCCATTACGGCAATCAGATACGCAGACCTCCACAGCGTCTAGCGCTGCGGTCGACAGCGGTGGAAAATTGGACGATATCGCTCGATCGATCAACAACTTGTCTGACCTTTTAGGTCAATATGTGTCTGCTAATTCCTCTCAGAGGAAGCGACGCAGGCCGTTACCGGCCTCTACACGGAGCGAGTCAGATGTATCTGATATTGGGCAGAGTTCCCCTTTAAATTCGGATGGAGAAATATCCGATTCTGATGCGGACGAGCCGCAGGGGCGTTCCTCTATGGCGAAGCGTACGGAGGCATTGATTGAAGCCATGAGAGATATATTACAGTTACCGGAGGAGGTAACTAGTCGTCCTGGTAAATCAGCACGCATGTTCCAGGAGTCCCGTGCTTCGCGTACAACATTGCCAGCTCTGGATGAGCTTAATAGTGTAATAGAGGAGGAACGTCTATGTCCAGATAAGCGTTTTCATGGAACGCATTTCTTTGATACACTTTATCCTTGCTCTGCGGAGTTAAAGGCTAATTGGACTTCTGCTCCTGAAGTGGATGTGTCTTTATCTCAGCTTAGTAAATCCTCACTACTCCCTATTAAGGGAAAAGCGAGCTTACAGGAGCCTTTGGATAGAAAGGCAGAATTGGCGGCAAAAGCAAGCTATGAGGCTGCGGGTCATGGATTTCGAGCAGTGCTAGGATCCATGTGTGCTGCTAGAGCTTCTCTAAGCTGGCTGGCACGTCTGAAGACAGAGTTGCAAAATGAATCTCTGTTATCTGAGATACGGGAAACTTGTGAATGGTTAGAAACGGCAGCCTGTTATATCTTTGATGCCGGTCTGGATACGGCATCTCTGCTGGCCAAAGCGCAAGCTTCAGCGGTCACAGTCAGAAGAGCTTTATGGCTCAGACAGTGGGCCGGGGACGCAGTTTCCAAACAAGGGTTGTTGGCCTTACCTTACAAGGGTGGCCATCTTTTTGGATCCGACCTCACAGAGCTGATTTCCAAGGCTAAGGCGAAGGAATCAGCATTACCACAGCGTAGGGCCATGGCCTCGGTGTCCAGTAAGCCTGGTGTCTATAGTGGTCGGCGGTCCTTTCGGGGCCGAGGACGATCTAGTCACTCCTCGTGGGGATCGGGTCGTCTTTCCTTCTCAGGAAAGAAATCCTCTCAGAAAACTCGTACTCCCTGGAAGCAGAGTTTCCGCCAGGACAAGCGGGAACTTGACAAGAAGCCCGCAAAGTCGGATTGACGCCAGGGGTCCACTCGAGGATTCTCGAGTGGGGGGTCGCCTGCTTCTTTTCAAGGAGACTTGGATGGCTCGCGTTCCAGATTCCTGGGTAACGCGGATAGTGTCGGCAGGCTATTTCATAGAGTTTGCTTCTCGACCCCCAAATGT
Source organism: Oophaga sylvatica (assembly GCA_033576555.1). Classification (NCBI taxonomy): domain Eukaryota; kingdom Metazoa; phylum Chordata; class Amphibia; order Anura; family Dendrobatidae; genus Oophaga; species Oophaga sylvatica. The sequence goes on along the minus strand of JARQOD010000006.1, from coordinate 162,043,640 downwards.
TTTTTGTCAATCTCGCGTTCCGTCGGAACCCGAGCTTGTTGTCGCTCTACAGCGAGAGGTCGAATCTCTGCTACAAAAGGGTGTAGTGATACCGGTTCCGTCAGAGGACCGAGGGAAAGGTTTTTATTCCAACCTTTTTATAGTTCCCAAAAAGGAGAACAAATTTCGCCCGATTCTGGATCTCAAGCGATTAAACCGGCATGTCCATGCCCGGAAATTTCGCATGGAGTCGCTTCGTTCCGTTGTGGCAGCTCTGTCACAGAACGATTTTCTGGTGTCAATCGACATTCGCGACGCTTATTTGCATATTCCCATCGGAAAGGCTCATCAGCGCTTTCTTCGATTTGCCATAGGTCAGAATCATTACCAGTTCGTGGCTCTGCCGTTCGGCTTAGCCTCAGCGCCAAGGGTCTTTACAAAAATTCTGGCGCCCCTCATGGCAATCCTTCGAAGACAGGGGATTACGATTCTCCCTTATCTGGACGATCTTTTGATCGTGGCTTCCTCGGAGGAGGAGGTGTTGACGGCTCGGGATTTGTCTCTTCAGTTTCTGAAGGACTTCGGTTGGCTGGTCAATTGGGAGAAGTCGTCCCTGGAACCATCGAGGACAATCCTCTTTCAGCTGCAGATGGAAGGAAGAGAGCCACAGTATTCATTACTGATGGGTAGGCGGAGCCCCAGATCAGGATGTTACCTCAGATCAAAAGAGTGCTGACTGGCTGGCCCCTCCAGCTCGGGCTCCTCCTACTCAGCTCCAAGATTTGAGGTCCAGAGGATGGTCGCTGCTAATGCAGCTCCTCAGAAGATTTTATTATTTTATATTCGGACAGGAGACTTGGATCACCAGTTGGTCTAGAGGTCTCAGGGGTACCAGCGCTGCTGTACCCCAACCTCTCCCTTGGCGGATCTGTATTTACTCAAAGTCCCTGCAGAATCCTTGCCGGCCCTGGGGGATGAGGAGAGCTTCCCTGGCGGGACGCAAACCACACGTGCGGTCACTGCGTTCCTCGCCCTGGGGGGAAGCATGGGCACTGCGCCAGAAACCCCTGAGGGTCCCTGTGGCGCTTTGGCTGGTGAGTACTCCACACAAAAATTTTATTATTAATGTGTGAGTGCTTTAGCGTCTGATGGCAGCGCTATTACATGTATATCAGTATGCTTCAGCGCTGCGGTGACAGCGCTATTACATGTTTATCAGTGTATTTCACCAGCCTCTCCCTTGGCGGATCTGTAACTACATAATGGTCCCTGCAGACTCCTTGCCGGCCCTGGGGATGAGGGAATTTTTCCCTGGCGGGGGCGCAAACCACACACTGGGGTCACTGCGCTTCCCGCCCTGGGGGGAAGCATGGGCATAGCGCCAGAAACCCCTGAGGGTCCCTGTGGCGCTAAGCTGATGAGTTTTCCACACAATTTTTATTATAATAATGTGTGAGTGCTTTAGCGTCTGGGTGAGCAGCGCTATTACTAGTATGTCAGTATGCTTCAGCGCTGCTGTGACAGCGCTGTTACAAGTAGATGTGGTGATCTTTTGTCCGCAGGCAGATACCTGCAGGACAGAGAGGGAGCAGGAGCGGGGGAGTTCGCGCTCAATATTCGAGCTGGCGGGGGGCGTGGCCTAACTTTTCCCGGTCTTCTGAGCAGGAAGACGCGCGCTCTGGCGCTTCTCCTGCGACTCCCTCACTGTGGCGGCCATTACACAGGCTCCTGGGCTCCTCAGACCGCTCCTCTCCTCATAAGACACCACGGCCAGCTGGGTGAGTGCTGATTCCTCACCCCGCAGCGCAGCGATCGCTATCCTGCAGCTGCAGTCTCATTAGAGACATAAAATTGGCTGGGGCTCACAAACATATATATTGTGGTGAGTTTGCAATGTTAACCCCTCTGAGGGTTATTTCTACCAGCTAAATTTTTTGACTGAATACCGCTGGGGTAACCCTGCCTGGTGGAGCGTTAACCCTTCAGCATATAAAAAAAAAAAAAACCGCATAGTTTTTGCTGGTATTACCGCTTTGACCTGCTCATACAGGTGAGACATGTCTGAACAGAGTTCAGATGCCGCGGACCACGTCCCAGTGCCATTGCGTCAATCAGATACGCAGACCTCCACAGCGTCTAGCGCTGCGGTCGACAGCGGTGAAAAATTGAACGATATCGCTCGATCGATCAACAACTTGTCTGACCTTTTAGGTCAATATGTGTCTGCTAATTCCTCTCAGAGGAAGCGACGCAGGCCGTTACCGGCCTCTACACGGAGCGAGTCAGACGTATCTGATATTGGGCAGAGTTCCCCTTTAAATTCGGATGGAGAAATATCCGATTCAGATGCGGACGAGCCGCAGGGGCGTTCCTCTATGGCGAAGCGTACGGAGGCATTAATTGAAGCCATGAGAGATATATTACAGTTACCGGAGGAGGTAACTAGTCGTCCTGGTAAATCAGCACGCATGTTCCAGGAGTCCCGTGCTTCGCGTACAACATTGCCAGCTCTGGATGAGCTTAATAGTGTAATAGAGGAGGAACGTCTATGTCCAGATAAGCGTTTTCATGGAACGCATTTCTTTGATACACTTTATCCTTGCTCTGCGGAGTTAAAGGCTAATTGGACTTCTGCTCCTGAGGTGGATGTGTCCTTATCTCAGCTTAGTAAATCCTCACTACTCCCTATTAAGGGAAAAGCGAGCTTACAGGAGCCTTTGGATAGAAAAACAGAATTGGCGGCAAAAGCAAGCTATGAGGCTGCGGGTCTTGGATTCCGAGCAGTGCTAGGATCCATGTGTGCTGCTAGAGCTTCTCTAGGCTGGTTGGCACGTCTGAAGACGGAGTTGCAAAATGAATCTCCGTTATCTGAGATACGGGAAACTTGTGAATGGTTAGAAACGGCAGCCTGTTATATATTTGATGCCGGTCTGGATACGGCATCTCTGCTGGCCAAAGCGCAAGCTTCAGCGGTCACAGTCAGAAGAGCTTTATGGCTCAGACAGTGGACCTGGGACGCAGTTTCCAAACAAGGGTTGTTGGCCTTACCTTACAAGGGTGGCCATCTTTTTGGATCCGACCTCACAGAGCTGATTTCCAAGGCTAAGGCGAAGGAATCAGCATTACCACAGCGTAGGGCCATGGCCTCGGTGTCCAGTAAGCCTGGTGTCTATAGTGGTCGGCGGTCTTTTCGGAGTCGAGGACGATCTAGTCACTCCTCGTGGGGATCGGGTCGTCCTTCCTTCTCAGGAAAGAAATCCTCTCAGAAAACTCGTACTCCCTGGAAGCAGAGTTTCCGCCAGGACAAGCGGGAACTTGACAAGAAGCCCGCAAAGTCGAATTGACGCCAGGGTCCACTCGAGGATTCTCGAGTGGGGGGTCGCCTGCTTCTTTTCAAGGCGACTTGGATGGCTCGCGTTCCAGATTCCTGGGCAACGCGGATAGTGTCGGCAGGCTATTTCATAGAGTTTGCTTCTCGACCCCCAAATGTTTTTTGTCAGTCTCGCGTTCCGTCGGAACCCGAGCTTGTTGTCGCTCTACAGCGAGAGGTCGAATCTCTGCTACAAAAGGGTGTAGTGATACCGGTTCCGTCAGAGGACCGAGGGAAAGGTTTTTATTCCAACCTTTTTATAGTTCCCAAAAAGGAGAACAAATTTCGCCCGATTCTGGATCTCAAGCGATTAAACCGGCATGTCCATGCCCGGAAATTTCGCATGGAGTCGCTTCGCTCCGTTGTGGCAGCTCTGTCACAGAACGATTTTCTGGTGTCAATCGACATTCGCGACGCCTATTTGCATATTCCCATCGGAAAGGCTCATCAGCGCTTTCTTCGATTTGCCATAGGTCAGAATCATTACCAGTTCGTGGCTCTGCCGTTCGGCTTAGCTTCAGCGCCAAGGGTCTTTACAAAAATTCTGGCGCCCCTCATGGCAATCCTTCGAAGACAGGGGATTACGATTCTCCCTTATCTGGACGATCTTTTGATAGTGGCTTCCTCGGAGGAGGAGGCGTTGACGGCTCGGGATTTGTCTCTTCAGTTTCTGAAGGACTTCGGTTGGCTGGTCAATTGGGAGAAGTCGTCCCTGGAACCATCGAGGACAATCCTCTTTTTGGGAATGCATCTCGACACGTTTCGGTCGGTAGTTTCCCTACCACCAGACAAACAGTCATGTCTAATTCGACATGTACAGATTATGAAATCCTCAACGGCAATGTCCCTTCGGAAGTGTATGCGTCTTCTGGGACTCATGGTGGCGTCCATGGAGGCAATTCCTTTTGCCCAGTTCCATTCCAGGACTCTCCAAAGGTTCATCTTGAGTCGATGGAACCAGTCGCAATCGCTGGATTGCAGTGTCACCATTTCTCGCGCGGTGCGGGATTCTCTAGAATGGTGGTTACGTCCAGGGGCATTCTCCCTGGGAAGTCCTTCCTCCCTCCGAAGTGGTCAGTCATAACCACCGATGCCAGCCTGACGGGTTGGGGGGGTGTTTGGAACAATCTATGGATTCAGGGGGTATGGTCATCGGAAGAGTCTGTTCTTCCGATCAACATCCTGGAATTGAGGGCGATTTTCCTTTGCCTCCAACATTGGACGGTCCCTTTGAGCGGTCTGCCTGTCCGAGTGCAGACAGACAATGCGACGGCTGTCGCGTATATCAATCACCAAGGTGGGACAAGGAGTTCCAGACTCATGGTAGAGGTGTCCCGAATTTTGATTTGGGCAGAGGCCAGTGTACCAGCCATTTCGGCGATTCACATTCCAGGGGTTCAGAATATTACAGCGGACTTTCTCAGTCGCAGAAGGTTGGATCCCGGGGAATGGAGTCTCCACCCGGAAGTTTTTGCACTCCTGTGCTCTCGCTGGGGAACCCCACAAGTGGATTTGATGGCATCCAGGTCCAATGCCAAGTTACCGACATTCATGTCCAGGTACAAGGACCCGAAGGCGGTGGCGGTGGATGCTCTAGTGGCTCAGTGGGATCAGTTCGAGCTGATCTATGTATTCCCGCCGATATCCTTACTTCCTCTAGTACTGCGTCGGATCAGACTAGAGAGAATTCCAGCTATTTTGATAGCTCCAGACTGGCCAAGAAGGGTGTGGTTCTCGACAATAATTTCGCTGTTGGCGGCACCTCCTTTTCCACTCCCTCTTCAACCGGACTTGTTGACTATGGGGCCCGTTTGTCATCCGGACTTGATGTCCCTGCGTTTGACGGCGTGGCTCTTGAGACCGAAATCTTGACCCGTAGAGGTTTCTCAGCCGAGGTCATTGCTACCCTTCGTGCTGCAAGATGTCCGGCTACTACTAGGATTTACCACAAAATTTGGGAAACCTTCTTTTCGTGGTGTTTGGGGTCCTCTTGGAACCCGAGAAAATTTTCCATTCCCAACCTGTTGGCTTTTCTGCAGCATGGGCTAGACAAGGGTTTGGCAGTCAGCACTCTGAAAGGTCAGATTTCTGCTCTGTCCTTATTGTTCCGGAGAACCATTGCTTCAAATAGAGACGTGCTCTCCTTTTTCCGAGGTATATCTCGTAAGTTTCCGCCGCGGAAGGCACCCGTGTCTCCTTGGCGGCTCAACCTTGTTTTGGAGGTTCTTCAGCATAAACCTTTTGAGCCTATGGTTTCTGCTAGCCTTTCTTTACTTTCTTGGAAGGTGGCTTTCCTTGTTGCAGTCACTTCCTTGAGGAGAGTTTCTGAGTTGGCAGCTCTTTCTTGTTCGCCTCCTTTTCTGGAGTTTTTTCCGGATCGTGTAGTGCTTCGCACTCGGGTGATTTTTTGCCTAAAGTGGTGTCACAATTTCATGTTAACCAGGATATTGTGTTGCCTTCACTCTGTCCGGATCCGAAGAATGCGAAAGAGCGAGATTTACACACATTGGATTTAGTGCGGGCCTTGAAGTTTTATCTATCTATTACTCAAGGTTTTCGTAAGACGGACTCCCTGTTTGTGGTTCCAGCAGGTCGTCGGCGTGGTCAACGAGCTTCCAAGGATTCTATAGCTCGTTGGATCCGGTCAGCTATTTTGGAAGCTTACCGTCTTCGGGGTGAATCTTGCCCGATTAAGATTCGAGCCCATTCCACGAGAGCTGTGGCCTCATCGTGGGCTTTTCATCAAGGTGCCTCGGCAGTGCAGCTCTGCCGAGCGGCAACTTGGCGCTCTGTCCACACGTTTACAAGGTTTTATAAAGTGGACGTCAGTGCTTCCGCTGATGCAGCCCTCGGACGTAGGGTCCTGCAGGCAGCTGTAGTTTAAAGTTCTGGATGAACTTGTGTTTAGCGCTGGTTGCGCTTTGTTGTTAAGGTTGTTGGGTTTCTGCCTTTTGTTGGTTTTTCCCACCCTTATTTTTGAACTACTTTGGGACGTCCCATCAGTAATGAATACTGTGGCTCTCTTCCTTCCATCTGCAGCTGAAACACGGATTTTGGTAAAAACTTACCTGTAAAATCCTTTTCAGCGAAGGAAGGAAGAGAGACACAGCACCCTCCCATGGCAGAAGTGTGTTGATGTTTTCAGATGCAGCGCGACCCTTATCTGATAGCGATTATCTGGGCTGAGGTCAGCGCGCTAAGGCTCTGTTCCAGCATCGCCAGCTCATCGCAGTAGTCAGGTTCCGTGAGTAGTACCTGGAACTCTGTGGTTTTTGGCTTTCTTTGCATGCATAACCTGTATCCTTGTGTTTTTTCTCTGAAGTTCCTTCAGAAGGGGTTATGTTGCTCCGGTGGTGATCTTGGCTCTTTTCCTAAAAGCTTTGGTACGACTGGAGCTGAGTAGGAGGAGCCCGAGCTGGAGGGGCCAGCCAGTCAGCACTCTTTTGATCTGAGGTGACATCCTGATCTGGGGCTCCGCCTACCCATCAGTAATGAATACTGTGTCTCTCTTCCTTCCTTCGCTGAAAAGGATTTTACAGGTAAGTTTTTACCAAAATCCGTGTTTTCTACATCGTCTCATTGGGGGACACAGGACTGTGGGTGTATGCTACTACCTCTTGGAGGCTGACACTAAGTAGACAAAAAAAAGTTATCTCCTCCTCCGACGCATACACCTTGCCACTGACCACCGATGAGGCCAGTTTATGCTTAGTGTCTCATGGAGGCACACGTCTGTTTTTTTCTTCAGACTATTTTTTTTTTTCCCCAACTCTTCTATTAAGATTAGACAGGGGCGACGGACCCTTTTGAAGGGTCCGATCTCCCCAAACCATCAACGGGCGAGCACGTGGAGTATCGCCTCCACGTATCCTCTCCCGCAACGAGGGACATTTTGCCAGACCTGGCCCTGACCACCTCTAAGTATTGAAACTATGGGCTGTACAGTGGCAATGGATGGTTCGTGCGGCCCCCTCTGCATCACCAATGCTGGACTGCGGTGATGGAAGGGGCGGACGGTCCCTCTCCTCAGGCCATGGAAGGTTCGACGGAGTAGGGTGCCTGCACCGTCCTAATCCCCCCTCACGCCAGGACACGGCAGTGAGTGGCAACCTGGAGCTTCCCCAGAGCGCAGCTGCTAAGCAGCTTGAGTGTGAAGAACTGCACTGTTGCTCGTCACCATGTGGGGCATAATCTTCGGAGCATGTTGCCCCCTGATGGGATTATCTCCTCCAGGACCGCGGTACCGCCGGTTCAGAAGCGGCCTCTCTTCCTGTACGCATCCCTTCAGGATCACAGTCGTGCACAGAGCAGATCACGACGTCAGAGGCGAGTGGATTCAGGAGGGGTAACTCTGGCGCGGCGCTAGGCCTCCAGGGAGGTCTAGCGACCGGGTGGACGCGAGGCCCCGGCTTTTGCACATGCTAGGCCGCGGGCGGAAGTCCCGCCCCCGGAAGCGCGTTTACTTCCGGGGGGTTCGCCCTCGGCTGGGACGCACGTCGCTGGGAAGCCTCCAGGGAGCAGGCGCCGCCCGGCCGCATAACTCCACCCCCGAATGGAGGAAGAGCCGGAAACTGGGCTTTTTTTAGGGGCGGTCCTGTCGTGAACAGGCGCCTCTTTTGAAAACAGGAGAAGCAAGGACGGATCTTTGGCCTTCCCGATCATCTCTCCTCAGCTAGGGGGCACAGGACGGGGTAAGTGCTCTCTTCAAGCGCTGCACTTTAACACTGACACCGAGTTTTAGCCCAGAGGCTACCTCATATGCCCATCATGTCCAGAAGGACGAAATCCCATATGGTCTTATACACGGCATGCGTGGTCTGTCGGGCACCTTTTCCGCGGGCCCAGAGTGATGAGACCTGTGAGACCTGTGGTTCTGAGCGTGTTCAAGAGCCCCCATACCGACGGAGCCCAGTGCGTCATGACCCCCGGAATGGGCCCTATCTTTATCTGAATCCATGGTATCCCTCACCAGAGCAATAGAATCCCTCCGAACCCCTGACAGGGAAAGAGAGAGTGGGTCTCCGGCATCAGAAGGGTTGTCAGTCCCTCAGGAACCCTCGGCCTGCAGGGGCCATGCTCTCACCAGGCACACCCGGGGAAAGCGAACCCATACGGTGTCTCCTGAACCATCTGGAGCTTCAGCTTCCGGCAATTCCGACTCTCGATCCCACTCCCCTCCGGGAATGGATTTCCAGGGTTCAGATTGTAATTCAGAGGAATCCCTAGATTTTCAGGCACCTTCCTTCCAGAAGACTATGGATAGCCTTATCGAGGCGGTTAATAAGACCTTAGAGATTGATGATGAGCCCACTTTGACCACTGGTCATAAGGTATCTTTTAAGCGGGCCAAACAGTCTCACAAAGTATTTGGGTCTCACCAGGAATTTGAGGACCTAGTGCAGCGTCACTGTGAAAAGCCAGATAAACGCTTAACAGGACAAAAGGCTCTACAGGCTAGGTATCCTTTTGCCCCTGATCTACTTAAAAAATGGTCAGAATCTCCCGCAGTGGATCCCCGGTTTCCAGGCTGGCATCAAAGACATTGCTTTCTCTCTCGGATTGGTGCGCGGCTCTGGCTGAAGCAAACTCGATTGCCATTAGAAGGGCGTTATGGCTAAGGACATGGCGGGCAGACTCGACCTCAAAGAAATCTTTGACGTCTTTGCCCTATAAGAGTGGACGGCTGTTTGATGAGAAGTTGGATCAGCTTACAGCTGACTCCACTGGAGGGAAGAGCAGTTCTCTCCCGCAGAAGAGATTGAGGCAACCTTTCTATCACAGGCCTCAGACCCAGTTTAGGGCCTTTCGCAGACCTGGGTGGAACACAACAGCAGTCTCCCCCTCACCAGGTCAATCTAGCCAGACCAGAACGCGTCAGGTCTCTTATAGGGCCAATCCTTTGGGAAAAATGCGTTCCCAGCAGTCGAAACCAAGGGATACAGATCCCAGAGGTTTTCGGCTAAATGACTGGAGATGAATCCAGGCAATTTAGCCAGAGTAGGCGGCCGCCTTCTCTATTTTTGTCCCGCCTGGGTTGCAGCTATCGTTACAGATGGGTCAGAGAGTGGTCACCTCAGGATACAGAATAGAGTTTGTATCATGTCCCCCAAAAAAGATTTTTTCTTTCTCGGCTCCCAGGTCAGAGTCTCGGGTCAAGCGCTGATAAAAGCGGTCGAGTCTCTGCAACTTGCCGGGGCCATCATTCCTGTACCAGTAAATGAAAGTGGTCAGGGGTTTTACTCCAACCTGTTCGTGGTACCTAAGAAGGACGGGTCAGTAAGACCCATTTTGGATCTAAAATGCCTAAACAAGCAGGTAGAGTGCGACACTTCCGAATGGAGTCTCTCGCTCGGTGATCGCCTCCCTGGAAAGAGGAGAGTTTCTGGCATCAATAGACATTCAAGACGCATACCTCCACATCCCCATATTTCCCTTCATCAAAGGTTTCTATCGGTTTTGCAGTGAAGATCGGCATTTTCAATTCACAGCCCTGCCCTTTGGTCTGGCCACGGCTCCCAGGGTTTTTACCAAGGTATGGCTGTTGTTTTATCCATTCTACACGAACGAGGGATTGTTGTTTATTCCCTATCTGGACGACCTTCTCTTCAAAGGCCCATCCTTTCAGGATTGCAGGGAGAGTGTCAGATTACGCTGGACATCTATCACGTCTGGGTGGCTGGTAAACGTCAAAAAGTCATTCCTGTCGCCATCTCGAAGGATCACCTTCTTAGGCATGATCCTCGACACTGCTCAGGGGAAGACTTTCCTCCCTCAGGAAAAGGCTTTGACCTCCAGCGGGAGGTTCGAATCCTTTGCGGCCGGTACCTCAGTCCATCCGCTTCTGCATGAGGGTGTTAGGAAGGATAGTGGCATCGATAGAAGCCCTGCCCTTTGCTCAGCTTCACATGCTTCCCTTACAGCACGCTCTCTTGGCTGTTTGGGACAGAAATCCTCGTCCCTGGATGCCCGATGCAGCTATCCATCAGGTGAGACAGGCATTGACATGGTGGAAGTCGAGTTTCTTTTCTGCAACAAGGGAAGATGTTTCCTCCGGTACATGGTTAGCGGTCACGACAGACGCCAGTCTTCTGGGATGGGAAGCTGTATTTCTCCATTACACAGCCCAGGGGCGTTGGTCTCAGGAGGATTCAGCCCTCCCGATCAACTTACTAGAGATCAAGCCATTTGGCTTGCCTTCGGTATTTCCATTCTCACCTGGCAGGTCTCCCTGTCCGGGTACAGTCGGACAATGCCACGGCAGTGGCATATATAAATCATCAGGGGGGCACCCGCAGCAGAGCAGCCATGCGCGAGGTGAGATAAGTTCTGGGCTGGGCCGAAAGAAATCACTCGGTTCTGTCAGCAGTCCACATTCCGGGCGAAGAAAATGGGTGGCAGACTTCCTCAGCCGCCAGAGTCTGGCATCAGGGGGATGGTCTCTCCACCCCGACGTGTTCCAACAGATTTGTCGGCGCTGGGGGACACTGGACGTGGATCTGATGGCTTCCAAAATGACCGGTTTGTGTCCCGTTATCGAGATCCACAGGTTCTGGCGGTAGACTCTCTGGTTCTGCCATGGAACCAGTTCCGCCTTCCGTACCTATTTCCTCCCTTGCTCTACTGCCCGAGTAATCAGGAGATCAATATGGAGAGGGTCGCAGCGATCTTGATCGCCCAGATTGGCCAAGCCGCTCCTGGTACGCGGAACTGGTGCTTCTATCCGACGGAGACTTCAGATCTCACGGATCTTCTCTCCCAGGGACCGATTTGCCACCAGAAACTCAGGGGCCCTATATTTGACAGCTTGGCCATTGAATCTTGGGTCCTCTCTAGGGCAGGTTTTTCCCGGAAGGTCGCTGCCACAATGACCAGCGCTCGGAATGTCTCCTCGGCTCGAGTATACCACCATACTTGGAAGGTCTTCTTCAAGTGGTGTAGGGAGCATGGTTGTTCACCACTTCGTTTTTCTGTTCCCAATATTCTGGCGTTTCTTCAGGCTGGCCTAGACGCAGGTCTAGCACCAGTACTCTGAAGAGACAAATATCGGCATTGACGTTTCTCTTCCAATGCAGGATTGCTACTAACCTACAGGTGAGGACCTTTATTCATAGGGTTCTCCATTTAGTGCCCCCCTTCAAGGCTTCCTTAGAAACCTGGGATCTCAACCTAGTCTGGGGGTCTTTTCAGGAATCTCCTTTTGAGCCCGCCAGGAGGTGTCTTTGAGACATCTCTCCTGGAAGGTTGTGTTCCTGGTCGCTATAACTTCCATTAGGCGAGTCTCGGAGCTAGCGGCTCTGTTTGTCGAGCCCGTATCTCGATTTCACAGGACAAGGTGGTGCTCAGACCAGCACACCCTTTTACCAAAAGTCGTATCCTCCTTTCATATTAATGAGGACATTGTGTTGCCATCCTTTTGCCCAGCCCCGAGACACAGGGTGGAGAAGGCGCTTCGTACACTGGATCTCGTGAGAGTACTGAGGAGGTATATCTCTCGGACAGCGCCCTTTCGCCAGACGGACACTCTGTTCATTTTTACCTGAAGGACGCAGGAAGGGGTTCGCTGCTTCTAGAGCTACTCTGGCCAGATAGATTCGGTCAGCCATCCTGGAGGCCTACGCATTAGGGGCGCAATGGCGCCGACAGGACTTAGAGCGCATTCTACCCGGGCGGGTAGGGGCTTCCTGGGCTCTTTGACATGAGGCTTCAGCGGAGCAGGTTTGTAAGGCGGCAACCTGGAGCAGCTTACATACTTTCTCAAAACACTACAATGTCACGCTCAGGCTTCGGCAGATGCAAGCCTGGGTAGAAGGATTCTTCAGGCGGCAGTGGCGCATCGATAGGCCATGCTTAAATGCCTGTATATGGTGTCTAGGCGGTTTCCCTCCAGGGACTGCTTTGGGAGTCCCACGTCCTGTGTCCCCAATGAGACGATGGAGAAATAACGGATTTTTGTGTTACCGTAAAATCCTTTTCTCCGAGACGCTCATTGGGGGACACAGCACCCACCCAAGTAGCCAGTTGGCTTTTATTTTGTGTTATTTTATTATTCCTTCGGTGGGTTTCTTTTGGACACGATGTGTCTATGAGGTTGATTGTGCTTTGTTCTCTACTGCTTTTGCACTAAACTGGCCTCATCTGTGGTCAGTGGCAAGGTGTATGCGTGCAGGAGGAGCTAACTTTTTTTGTTACTTAGTGTCATCCTCCAAGAGGTAGTAGCATACATCACAGTCTGTGTCCCCCAATGAGCGTCTCGGAGAAAAGGATTTTACGGTGATTAACAAAAA